>CM076610.1:12266356-12513179 GCA_038502775.1 Hippodamia convergens | reverse complement strand
AAGCTGATACCAACATGATACAAATTTTCACCCACATCAGTTTCCCTCGTTTTGGCATAGAATTTTTCTATATAAATGTAGGTTATCGTTCCTTATCACAGTATAAGCAATGAAAAGTTCTCGTTAGAATGACCAGGGTTTTATGGAAACTTTACTATACTGGATTTCAACTTGTCGACGTTTCGTCCACACATATGTGGCATTTCGAGACAATATTTTTCTTTATTTAAAAATTGCAACTATATCATAATGCTTGCATTCATGGTATAGTTGTAATTTTTATATATGTAGTTAATATTGTCAATGCGGAGCATTAAATCTACCGCCTAATGATTTTTTATTTTAAGTTATTCTGTGAATCTTTTGAATATTCAGCTAAAATAATCAAATTTTTTTTTATATCACGGATATAGATTTCCTCAAAGATAAATCACTCGGACAAATGGGTACTTCAGGAGATTTCCCGAAGAATACCTTCATTTTTCAAATGGCCAAATATTCATTCGATATTATTAAACTTACTTTTAGAGTTGGTCCCTTGAATTTCTAGTAGAGTTATGGAATATAATGATCATAATGAAAAAAAATAAAATCACATCAATTAAAACCCATATCAATGAAAATCGTTCCATTCGATGAAATCATTTACAAGATTTATTCGCAAATTTACATTTTTTTCATTGTCACTCTCCTCCGTCGCTCATTTTTGAATTTTCCATTCGTGTTGAAATAGGAGCCCATTCTGCAACTTATTTCAGTTTTAGAATGTTCTATTTTAGTTTTGGAATGTTATGTATGTATTTGGATTTTGGATTCTCACTGAAGTAGGAGGCTAGAGACTCTCACTGAAGGATTAGGTATAGTAGGCTAGAGACATCTATGGGAAAGCACTCAAGAATTTGACGTCGCACAGGAATCTAGTCTAGGGAGGTACTATGTGGGCAGCGCCATCTATGAAAAAAGGTCATTTACGGCATATTTCTTCTGTTAATAGTTTTTAGGGGAAAGTTAGCTGACAGAGCACGATTTAACTCCAGTATTTTTGATGGTTTCACATTATCTCATAATTGTCTTCACAATTCTAAAAGATTTTCGTTAGACGTGAGATGCATTCTTAGCAGAATTGAATTAAAATCGCTGAACGAACTCCTCACACCAAAGCGTCCTCTGTCAGCCAAGTTTCCCACTACTCATCATTGGAAAACTGTCATTATTTAAAGAAGAATCCTACCCTTGTTTGCAGTGGCGTGGGAGGTGAAGGGACGATAGTGGGGGTGGGTGTTCAAACCCAACCGCAATGTTTGAGTTTTTTTTGTTGCAGAACAAAATATTTTGTACTTTCGCAATAGTATCTTCAAAACTCTAGTTGAAATAATCTAGGAGCATAGCAGAAATAGGTTTGATACGCACGCACAAGTAAAAACACAATTATTGAGTTTCAATGAGAGAACACATCCACACTAATTTTAGATTGATTTATCCTGTAAGTTTTGTTTGCGTGA
Source organism: Hippodamia convergens (assembly GCA_038502775.1). Lineage (NCBI taxonomy): Eukaryota > Metazoa > Arthropoda > Insecta > Coleoptera > Coccinellidae > Hippodamia > Hippodamia convergens. Next base: position 12,511,677 of record CM076610.1, on the reverse strand, counting down.
AACATGTTGGAAATATAGGTTTACCTATTCATAATTGAGAAATACCTATTTTGAATATTGTTTCAGAACAAAATTTTTACAACAAAAAATGAAAAATTTAGAAAATGTTGATTCCTCCCAAAATAATTCTGAATGACATTTCAAACTGTTCTGACCAATAATGACAAAATATTTGAGTCATTCTTCATGCTTATTTATTTTTGTGCAGACGGATTCAGTATTTTTGCGAGACATTTTCTTTGGAGAGGCGTACATTTCGCCTATTGTCAGTATGATTCCCATAAGTCTCATAAGAAATGTTTATTAGAGGAATTTACAACAACAAACGCAATTTATTGACCGAAAGGCCAATTGGCCATCGACAACATTTACTTCTGCAGCCAGTATAGGAATTTATTAGTTTAATTTATTTCATATTGATATTATTCATTCCCAATTTCAGGTTGTGTAAACAACATGCAAATTAAATGCAAGTGCCATGGTATGTCCGAAGCTGCGAATTCAAGACATGTTGGAGAATAGTCCCAGACATGAGACGGGTAGGAGATATTTTGAATGAAAAATACCAAAACGCTATGCTTTATAGATTGAACAACAGGAGTTCAAGAAAATCAAAAAGGTAAGATTCAATAATAATTCCCATTATTTGTTTCCTAACAATTGTTCTTCAATGTTCCAATAACGTAGGTTAAGGGAACTGACTCGAAAATGACAATGATATTCAAAAATTTATTATATTCCGTTTCAGAACCGACAAAAATCAATTGTCTGAATCAACTCAGCGCAAACGGAGACGAAGCAGCGACAAAGACAAGAAAAACTACACAACCAAATGATATATTATCAAAAATCACCGAGCTATTGTGACGCCGACAATTCTGTGGATTTTCCTGGGACCACTGGAAGATTTTGCAACAGAACTAGTGATGGTCCAGATATTGTTCGTCCCTGTGTTGTGGTCGAGGTTACAATTTGTTGAGAAGGGTGCATACTGAACTTTGTAAATGTAAATTTCAATGGTGCTGTGAAGTAGAGTGTCAGAATTGTACAATTGATGAGTGGATCAGTGTATGCAAGTAGTCGAAAATTGTTGAGTATGCCAAAGCTGATTAAGAAAGCTGAAATTTCGCATATGTTCCAAAAGATATCTGGAGGCCAAGTCGATATTTATTTTCTTCAATTTCAAATATTCTCTGTGTCAATATCACTAATATACAAAATATAACGTTGAAATGGTGTAGATGGGAAGTCAACAACAGAATGGTAGCACAAAAAACTAACAAACTATTTGACTAGATTTTGATGACTGAATTATTTAAGACTAGGACTAGAACAAATTATAGACTGAATGAAGAATGAAACAAATATCAAAAATTTTCAGATCCTCGCATCATTTATTGAAAATTGACACTCCCTGTGACATTTTTGTTTCGTTGAGTAATATTATGCTATATTATTTTTTTATGGAAAACCAATACCTACTGATCCAAAAATATTTCTCTCGATAGTATTTATTTCCCGGTATGATTTTAACCCCTTTCTTATTTATTCAAATAATTATATTTTTCTTTTTAAGTTATTTATATTTTAATAAGTATTCATTTTCTTCTCTTCTTCCTCTTCAATTTAAGTATTAAACTTAATGTGGTCGTTTAATAAAGATTTCACAATTTCGCCGAATTTTTCTTGTCTAAGCAGTCACCAACCATTGATGGTTCTAAAACTGTCCAAAAACACATAAACGTTGATTGAAGTATTCTTGGGAAGATACCCAACCAATGTGTTTTCAGTCCTCCTTCCCCTCGCATCCCTCGTCTATCAATCACTGCCGTAATGTGGCGCCCTCGCAAAATATCGAATCCGAATGTATTTTTCTGGATTTCTAAACTCTCGGTAAATTTCAAACAGAAACTCGATTTGGATGAGTCATAATACCAGATGTGGAATTTTCATGATGAACAGATGTTTCATTTTGCCTTAGTATTTGAGCGTACTTCAAAAAACAATTTGAGTACCTTCACTTCGTCTTTATATATTTTCTTGAATACTCAATATTCTGTTGAAATATGAGATTAATTTTGCTTGAATATTTGTTGATGAAATTTAAGGAGAGCCCTCAAATTTTCCAACATGATACTTAAATTTCAAACAGGAATAGTAGAGTTTGGAATTTTAATTTTTATAAGACGGCGGTATTATAAAAGTTTGATTGCACCGTAAAGATTCGTTGAAATTTTCAAATGAAAGGATTCGGTTCGTTCGAATTTACGTAAATATTCTTGTGTTGAGTGAAACATTAAAAAAAAATTGAGAAAACAATAAACTCTTCAAATTGAATAATACCGTTGATTGAAGTATACTTCAATCAATGATAATAAACTTACTTTCGAAGCTTGAAAATTTTAGTTTCTCAAATTCATTGGTTTACAATTTTACGGATTATTGGCAGCCATGCAATCCCCGGATAAAACAGGAAGAAAGTTTAAAAAAAATTTTCATTTTTGCTCCACGCGCAAAGAGAAATATTTCAGAACTAGGCCGATGCAAAGAACGCATAGCCTGTTTATTCATATCCGATATATGACCATTTGTCTTCGAGATATCCGATTTTGAATGCAAAAAGATCCTTTTCACTCAATTTTACTGCTACTGATCGCCTAGCGAGCCAACAGGGGTTTCTGTTTTAGCAGAATATTTCCTACAAAAATCTGATATGCTTAATTAACGTGAAAAAGTGCAAAAAAAAAGGCAATTTCTTCCGTTAATGGATTGTATCTTCGTCAATATTGGGGGGAAATCTAGGTTTTAAGGAAATTTCACAATCTGATGATCCCCAAAGTTCCCCCTGAATCGGTAGATCGATTGGTTTAGCGGTTTTCTTGGACCGATTTATGGAAATTTTGAAAAAATTAACAGAAAAAACGATATTTTTCTTCAAAAAATGGATATCTTGAAGCGAATGATCAAATTCGAGGGTTGCAAGAAGCAAATTAGAGCTAAATGAACAGGCTATGCGACCTTTGCATCGGTCTAGCTCGAAAAAATTTTTCCATGCGTGTAGAGCCGTAGAGCAAAAAATAAAAATTTCTAAAATTTTTTCTTTCTGATTTATCCTAGGATTGCAAATTGTAAAACAAAGAATTAAGAAACTAGAGTCTTCAAGCTTCAAAAGTAGGTTTTTTATTATTTCCTATAGGACCATTTTTCACTAAGATACAAGCCGTTGAAAATCATCAAAAAAATTTTCTGTTCCTTCAATATTGCGCAAATTATATATCAAATATTACTCCCATTTACAATGTGCATTCATTTCAGAAATTTTTATTTTTGCTCTATGCCCATCGAAAATTTTTTCGAGCTAGACCGATGCAAAGGCCCCACAGATTGTTTATTCAGAACTAATCTGCTTCTTACGTCCCTCGAATTTGATCATTTGTCTTCAAGATATCCATTTTGAATGAAAAAATTTTTTTTTCTATTAATTTTTTTCAAAATTTCCATAAATCGGTCCACCGATCTACCGATTCAGGGGGATCTTTGGGGAACATCAGGCTGTAAAATTTCCTCATAACCTAAGATTTCCCCCCAATATTGACGAAGATACAATCCATTAATTGCATTTTTCTGCTCTTTATTCACGTTAATTAATTAATCATATAAGATTTTTGTAGGAAATTTTCTGCTAAAACAGAAACCGCCTGTTGGCTCGCTAGGCGATCAGTAGCAGTAATTGAGTGAAAAAGGATCTTTTTGCATTCAAAATCGGATATCTCGAAGACAAATGGTCATATATCGGATATGAATAAACCATATACCTATTAAACCGTTGATCTTGATCACAGAACACTAATATTTTGTTATAATGTTAAAAGTTTAAATTATAACCAAAAATATGGAAAAGAAAGCAAAGAGTTGCATCCCATTTTCTTCCGTACTCTATGGTTCTGTCTTTTGGGATAGCTATGGATCAGCGCCATCTATGTGCCTCTAGTCACAATTATTTTGCTAGAAAAGTTGCGCGGCGCCATCTCTGTGTCTTTAGGTAAAACACAATACGCCATCTATCCGTCTTTTTAATTTTGCACTCGTTTTGTCCCGTATGGTTGGGTATCTTCCCAAGAATATTTCAATCAACGACATAAATGAATTTCATTTATAACTAGCTGACCCGGCAGACTTCGTACTGCCTCAAAAAAAGCAACTTTAATATTATAATTAACTATTATGGTATAATACCTTGAACGTGGACATAAAATTGTCCTGTACAGTATGTGTTGCGCCAAACGTTGTCGTCTGGAAACAGCTTCTGAATATTGGCCAAGAACTGTTTAGAGAATTTTCTATCCCAGAAACTAAAGAGCGAAAGGGATCTGGTGGTGGAACTAATTGTGGCAATTGGCAATTAGATAAGCTAGCTGGCCCGGCAAAGATTGTTCCGCCTTAGAGATGAATAAAGTTGTTTTTTTTTCAAACGAAATATATTAGGTGAAAATACAAAAGTACAAAATATACAAAAAATTTAATTGCAATGAAAAAGCTCAATAGCTATCTCAGTTTATATTGGTAGTCACAAAAGTTCAAATGGGCAAATTTGCAGTATATTTTATGGGTATTCCGAATTCAGTACTAATAATTGCATTAAGGCACCGTTAACCTTAAATTCTATGTGAATTGTTGTTTTTCAAATGGCACACCCTGTATTTTATTTTCCTAATTTCCTGATTTCAAATATTTATACATACTTTATTGAGGTTTTTTTTCGACAGTTTCTGAAAATTATTGTTTTTTTTTGTCTAAATCTAAGGCAGCTGTAGAATGCCACTCGAGAATGCTGTGATTTATTTATATCGCAGTTCCATTCTATGGTCTCCTGATAGTCCCTTCTTAACATCATTGGACACTTTTTCATGGGGATATTTGAAATATAAAATGCTCGTCCGCAAAATATTGAAGAAATTAAATTCAGAATAGAAGAAGAAATTGAGAACCTCAATATATTCCATAAATGTTGAGGAAAATGTTCAAAAACTTTAAAAAAAGTTATCGACTCTGTCTAGAAATAAATAGGGGTCATTTAAATCCCTAATTGAACTTTCAGTTAATAAATAAATAATATAAATATCAGGTGTCATTATCTACGGTTCCTTTGATATGAAAAAATCGCATCGTACTCGTGTAGCATTCCACAACTGCCTTTGATTTAGAAGAAAATATCTATATTTTATAGAAAACTTGCCAGAGATACTCTCAATAAGGTGTATTTGAGATCAGAAGAAAGAGCTCTACCGCTGTTAACCGGAGCGACATCTATTGTCGTTATTCGCAAGAAAGAAAATTATTTCCTATATTTTTTTCTATTTTATCAAATTTTTCAGGGTTTTATTATATTTTATGTTAACCCCGCCGTAGAAGAATCCAACAAAAAAACTTTCATAAAAAACAGTTCATCCAATCTTGAGTTATAAATGGTGTAACCAACAATATGGCCGACTGAGTTATTAAGATAAATTCGTTCTCATGCTATGTCGATGCAAATTACACACAAGTAGTTGGCTGTGGATATAAAAAAATTTATGATTTATAAAATTTATCATGTTATTTAGGAGTAGGTTGCGCCATAAAGTATTCACTCAGCTCTAGAGACTACTAGAATACTGAAGAAATGAATAATTAGTTATGGTTAATTCGTCTCTTCATTTCCTTCTAGATGAAAATTATTATTGGGTGAATTCCAGGAGTGCGGGCTAGATGTACCTTAACAGAACAGAAAGAATGGAATGTTTCAGAGAGAAGTTTAAATAAAAAATCAACGTATGAAGTAGTTTGAGACCGTTCAGAAGGAAAAAGAAACTTTCTTGAACATTTGAACTATTTCATAAATCAAAAATGTTGATATTATAATGAAAAATGTTAGATGTTTCAACATATATATTCCAATTGTAGGTGAAACCGCTACCTATTGAAAACAGTTCAAAATCTTCCGCCTTAAAAATCAAATAATTCGATGTGCTTAATAAAAGTTCACTATAAAGACACCTGGTCTGAAGACCAGATTCAAATTCGAATTATATTGAGAAAAAGCTATCAATTAAATGAAAATTGAAAACATCGAAATTTAGTTTCATTTAGTTTCATTCTGTCCTGAACAGGCTGCAGTGAAATTGATTTATTCATGTGCAGGCCACATAGATAGTCATACATATCGATGTTTAAAGAATTGAATGGACTTATCGAGTTGATTTTTATAATAGAAAACAAGTAGATCACTAATGTAACAGTCCCAGCTATTTTAAATCTTAAAAAAGGCTTATTATACGCGGAAATATATGTCGATTAAAATCAATAAAATGTGAATACCTCAAGGTTCAATGTGCTCTAAAAACAAGAAATTTGTACCTTAAATATAGGTTATACTTATTATATATATTATCTATGTTGAGGACTCGATTTGGCGCCTGAAGAAAATTTTCATGATTTCTCCAGTGAAAGTAGACTTAGTTGTTGCGTTTTTTTATTAGGAAATTAGGAAACAATTTACAATTTATGATTGGGGAGTACTGTAATCAGACCATTATTACTTTACTAATTATCACATAGAAGTACCTATCGATTGATTGATTTATCATTCTCTGGTGTGAACAACCATCTTTTATGCTAAATTTGAAGGCGCGGCCAAAAATATTAAATTAAATTTCCAATGACTCTATGACCTGCTGCTTGAGACCTAACCTCCAAATATTCAAATTTCAAATGACAAATAATAATTGTGTTTGTGCCGCACGTGTTTCATTTTGAGTTTCTCTTATTTTCATTGATGGTTCACAGATAAAATCTGTTACTTATTATCAAAAACATACCCATCAATGAGGTGAAGATCATATACCAAAGTAAGTAGAAATTATTGGTTACTTTTCTTATGCATGTATTGAATTGTATGTTAAGTTTACATACCTATAAAGATCAAATTTGATGTACATGTAGTTCTTAAAAATGCCACAAGCTCTAGTAAAATATTACCCTATTCATGAATTATATATTTGGTACATATTTAGTATGTATATGGATATTAAAAATATGTTTATTCAAGTCCAAAATTAATGTCCCGGATTTCTATAGAAGAAGAAATCATTTTTTTATATAATTTTTTTTTCAGATGACTACGTCGTTAGCTGAACAGCTCAAAAAATATTCTAAACCTCAAACTTCGAATCTTGAAAGGGGAAATACACGGGTTTCTCTTCTTTTTGACCCCAAAGAAGCTGCTGGATTTAGAAAAGAAGTCTTTTATGAAATTGGATTGAACGGTCTTGAAGAATTGATCTCTAAAGATGAAGTATTCGAGCAATTCACCAGAACATTATTCTCCTTGGAATCAAAAGATTTTCAAAGAAGTATTGAGTCAACATCAAGCAATTCTAAGCTTGATAAGCATATCAACAAATTTCTACTACTATTATCACCGTATATTCTTCTACATTGCAGTTATAAGGCTTTGGAATGGTTGATTTATCGCTATTCAATTCATCAATACAATAAAGAAGATTTGTTGATGTTAGTTTTGCCATACCATGAAACGAGAATTTTTCAGAAAATTGTGGCTCTGATGAAGTTTGAAGAAGTGAATGATCCTTGGATATTTCTCAAAGATTCTCAAAAAGCTGGTACACCTCTCATCAACCAACAGTTGTATAATCATGCTTCTTCTGATCCATATTTCATACATTTTGTTTCAAAATTCATGTTGAAGATTATCAAGGTGGGTTTGAAATCAAGTAATTTTATTCTGAGCCATGTAATATGAATTATTACTTTCTAGGTTCATGATAAACCAAACATCTTAACAGTGCCATTCAACTTCTACTGTCAGATTTTTATTGGAGCTATTGAAAATTCCAAAGAAACTGCAGAAGCTATAATTACCCAAATGTTTCCAGCACTTCTAAAAGGTTTGAGTTCTGAAATTCCTGACTTCCGATCTGCATCTTATTTAATAGTTGCACGTATGGTGACAAAATGTACCTTGTCGGAAGTTGTGCTTGACAAAATTCTACAGAAAATTTCTCTTACTGATGATACCAAGTTGAAAAAAGAAACTGTATTGCTCTACTCAATCTTATACCAAGGTCAACCCCATTATAAGTCTATACCCGAAGTGTAATTGGTGAAATAATTAGTCGTCATTGGTTTCCTAAGACTCTACAAGATCTGAACAGTGAAGAAACTTACATTTATCCTTTCTTGGAAATTCTGATCAAGGGAGTGATGAAAAGTGTTATAGATGAAGAAAAAGAACAATATAAAAAATTTTTAATAGATTTATTGGATCAACTCGATATAAATAATGAAAGTGTGGCTACTGTTTTAAAGTAAGTACCATTATTCTATTCTTTTCTGATTTCGTATCAATTTGGATTCCGAAAGTTTTTTACATTTTATTTTATGCCTAGTTAGGGTTTATCTTTTTTTCACCTCAATGTATTAACCTATTTTCTATAAAATATTTATATCAATGCAGGATCGAAACTCAAAAAAGTTTTGCAATTTAGGAACCTTCTGCTTTAGGATTTATCAAAAATTCATAGTTTTAGAAGAGAATGAAAATTATATATATATATATATATATATATTTATATATATATATATATATCAGCACCCCAGAGGTAAAGTGTGTTAAGTGACAATATCAAAATTAGACAAAGGAGAGATTTTTCAGTTCGATTATTGTTTTAAAGAATGTGTACTGCCATTATTTGGCGACTTGATATACCTAGGAGTCAAAAATGTGTTCCACTAGCTAGAATTTACTAATGTGAATCCAATATTGTAGATAGTTCATGTCTGAAAAAATGTGACTTAACACACTTTACCTCTGAGGTGCTGATATATATTCTATAGTTTTTGCACCGACAATTGATAAAACAAAACATTGTGAGTCAAAAAAATCAAATTTAAAAATCAATTTGATTTGTTCTTGTGCTGTGCCTCCTTTGATGGCTGAAGATTGTATTCAGGCTGCTTTGAATATTGGTATTGGTGATAATGCTCGAAGGGCATCTACTGAAGCCAGGAACTCGAGGATTGTATGAGTATCTTCAGCTTGATCCAACCATTTGTTCATCTATTTATGCCAATTGACAATTCTGTTACATGGAGACATTCAATAAGAGGGCCATTACAGATATGTCAACAGGCTATAATCGTTATTGTTTAATAGCTCATTGTTCTTTATATTAAAGTCCACAGTTGCAGTTCGGAAATAAATTTTATTTGAATTGTGACCGTAACGAAAACCTCCTAAGGGAGAACTTAAACAATTATAAGCAACAGCATATACTAAACTATAAAAATATCTCAATATGGATGGAGCAGGTATGGAATCAAATGAGCTGTCTTATAGGGTGTTTTAATGAAAAAGATGCCACTTCAAACTTGTTTATTGAAACTGGTTTAATGAAAAGCCTTGAGGAAAAAAAATCCTTCTTCTTCAAAATACCACTTTTCTCAGATATACTGCATTTTAAATCAAATAATTTGCTAACAAAGACCTTCACACACTCAGTATCATGGACCCAGAATATTCCACCAAACAATTGATTAAAATCAGATATGGCTTCAGTAATATAACTAGAGTGGCAACCCAGTCAAGGAATTGAAGCTACTTTCAGATGAAGTTCCTTCCTTGTTTCATAGGGGCGCTTGTGTGTTTCAAGGAAAACAAATTTCAGCCCTTAGCATCTGGTGGTGGGTAGATAAACTATTAGGTTCAATTTCATAGACGAGCTGAACTCCAAGCTGTTGATAATCAGGACCGTCGTAGGATATTCGTTATACTATCGCAATAAAGGATAAACGAATAGTCGTGAGAAGATTTTACCTACTCTATTTCAATTCAAATTCTCGAAATAGGCATTGAGTATTAATATAATATAATTTATACTCAGTGATATAACTAAAAATAATTTCAAATATTGAACGTTGAACCTCTTTCTTCTTGAAATTGATGAAATACAATACAGCACGTACGAATTGCCGAAGACGCGGCAAGATAGCAGGTAGTTTTACCATTCCCATTTTATTACGTTCATGTTTGTAAACGAAAATAACAAGGCTCTTCTCCCAAATTATTTTGTAGTTCTTGCAATGAATTTGGCTATATCTAATTTATCTTGTTTTTTTATCGAAAGGTTGAAGTTAGCAAAATGCGAACCAAATTTGAAATAGGGATTGAATGAAAGAGTTTGGATTAATTCGATCAACGTGGATCTTTCTAATCAAATGCTACCCAGAACTACTGTTGAAACTAAAATTAGTTTAATTGAAAATGTGAAGTGAGTGAGGATCATATGGATTTTCCTCTAAACAGAAGAAACTGTAGTAGGAAAGTATGAAACTTAGCATAGCGATTATTGATTCGCTTTTGCAATCATTATAATATTTCGTACAACTCGCAGAGAGAATCTCAGAACTTCTTTCAGAATGGTCCAGAGACCAGAGATTGATTATTTTCAACACAAATAATTAATTTGACCATTCTATAACAACACCTTATATTTGACGAACGCTAGTTTTTTGGATCGAAATCGAATAAAAAACTTCGCTGAGCCATACTCAGAACTTTTTGGCTTTCGAAAAGTTCTTCGAAGTTTGATATTTACAACAGTCATTGAATGATGAGGATTGTTTTTTTGTCACACTTGTAAATATTTTGTCAAAACACATTTAGCGCTTTTCTGAAATGTTTCTTAAATTAATATTATTATTATTTTGAAGTTCGGATTATTCCCCATTTATATCGTTTATTAGATTTCCTTTTCTAAAAATTGAAACCTGAAAGAAAAAAATCAATTTGTGTAGGTCCTGACAAACTCCTGTGTGACCGTTCTTCGGCGTTTGTAAGGAACCGCAACAAATCCGACCCTGTTTTTGGTTCATAGTACCTGAGGGTAGTAAATATTCCTACAGATTGCTGTAAAGGAATAGCTACCAAAATGGAATTGACTAAGATGCCAGATTGTAGTACCTATTTCAGATGCTATGTACCGCCACTTGACGGGCAAAAAATTCAGCTTCATATTGTATAAGGAAGTTACGCCTCTAGTTATATTTATACTCAATGGTAATATTAAAGGTGTAAGGAATCCCATAATTGATACAAATCAATTTATAATATTTTTCATCTAATATCAACCACATCTATTCAATTTTCCATTAATTGAAGTTTTGATTTTTTCAGTGCAATCATAGATTCAGTTCCTACAAAAATTAAGAAAAAGCCTGAAGTGAAATTATGGATCACAGAGTTAATATCAACAATAGAGAAGCAATATCCAAGCCAATTCGACCAACAAGTCTATAAAATTTTGACATTGACTGAAAATGAGGATAGGAAGAATCGTCTTCAGAAAATTTTCAATGAAGAGATGAGACTTCAGAAGAAATTTGATATTTTCCATAAATTATATGATTCAAATGCTCTGGTAAGAATTGACGCAGTTAAATTCATCTCAACGAATTACGATGAAATGAGAAACGAAGAAAAGGATATTTTAAAGATATCTTTGGAACATAGGCTCAAAGATGACAATTACGATGTGGTAAAAGAAGCATTAGGAATAATTGAAAAAACTAAAATTTTGGGAGGAGTTGCACTGAACAAAATTCTATCAGATCTATTATTAAAATGCTATAGGGATAAATATTGTTGGGGTAAGGTTTTGATAAAAGTTTTAAATGTTCTATGTGTGGCTGAGAACTCTAATAATTTCAATATTATTTCAATAATTTTTCCTCTTCTTTTACCAAAAACAAGTGAAGAAATTGCTGTTGCCAAGCTTGTAATTGAATCTGATTTATTTTTGAGTTGTCCCTTATTTAAAACATTCAATACAAAAGTGACTATGAATGTACCTGGTGATTTTCCAAATGAACTTTTCAAATGTCTCAAGACACCTGGTAATGATAAGGTCATTATTGATTTTTACCATAATACTGAAAATGAATCTCTTACTAATTTTACTGCTCTCCAAAAATATAGTGTTGCTCTTTTGATAAGTAACATTGTGCATAAAAACTCATTATTAGATAAAGTACTACCTCTTCTGGAAATTTTAGAGAAATTATTAGTAACCGATGGTCCTAAATCAACAAAAACTAATTGCTCCATATTAGAGAACCTGAAAATTGCTAAAAAAGGAAATTTTCCATTATACGGTTATTTAGAATGTGCCTTAAATACTGTTTTATGTGTTGGCACAGTAGAGATTGAAAATCTGGATTTCTCATTGCTAACTTCCAATAGCAAATTTCTCCTATCTTTTTCTTCTATTTTTTATCAAGATAGTGATGTACATAAAGAATTTCATGATAAATTAACTGATTTAATATTTGGAACACTTGATGCTTCTGTTGATTTCTTACTGCATTTAGCAGTTTTTAAAGAAGAGGTTGATGCTAGTTGTCAAAGTATGATATTGAATATTCTTCTGGAAAAATTGAAAAATTGCTCTTTGCTTACATTTTTCAACCTTACGCAAAATTATGTTCCATATATACTGATTCTATTGGCATCTGAGGATGAGGAAATTCGAAAAAAAACCTTCGAAATTGGAAAAATAGTATTGGGATATCCTAATGAAAAAGAATCTTACTTTTCCGTATTGAAATACTTGATGGAACATCAAGAAGAAGTAGTGTTAGATTCAAACCAGCTTCCCTTTATGGTTTCAAATGCTTTCAATTCAAAGGAAAAAAATGATGCACTAAATGCTTTAGTGGATTTATGTTGCAATTCTAGAACTCCAGTATATGTAAAGGCAAATATTTCTAAGGTTTTATCTGGCATAAATAACATAACTTTATTGGAGAAATTGTCTTCTTTGGCAATTTCCATTCTGGAAAAGGATGTTAAGGTGTTGAGTGAGCCTGAATCTGCTATTATCAATCATTGTATTTGTAGATTTGATAACAATACTGGAAAGATAATAAAAACACAGCAGAATGCCTACAAGCTTTTAGTATCAGTCCTCAGGAATGATATGGATTGTTTAAAAATTAGTGGGGAATTAATTTCGCCTTCTCTATTGGCTATGAAATATCTTAATGACCCATTCTTTTCATCCTTGTCAGAAGAAATAGAATCTGTTGTGATAGATTCAATCATTGAAGTATCTGCAACCCCTCAGAATCCTAACATATTACTGGCATCAAACAAAATTTTCAAACACATCAATTTGAATGTTAACCTTATAATTCCTCAACTTGTGGATATGGAGGAAGTTCAGTCTCCAAATATTAATCTCAACAGAAAAAGAAAACGTGTTTCATTAGTTAATACCGTGGTTCCAACAATTGATATTTTAGATACCTTAGAATGGAAAAAAGGTGTCAGGGTATTAGAGTTGATCCAAGATAAGAAAAAGATATACAATGTTGAACTATTGATACCTAAATTATTCAGTATCTTGAAAAAATGTTTAGACTTTGACGAACAAACAGCCGTAGAATATCCAAAACAACTTATTCTCTCATTAATATTGACTTGTTGTCAAAAATTGGAAAATGTAAGGATATCTGAAAATGTTTTTGACATGGAATTGGTGGTGCAATGCATCAGGGCTTCGTCCAATCCTCAAACTCATCATCATGCCCTTTTAGTGTTGGCTCATTGCGCTTCACTGTTTCCTACACAAGTTTTACATCATATTATGGCAATATTTACATTTATGGGATCTTCAGTTTTGAGGCATGATGATAATTATAGTTTTCAGATGATTTCTAGTATCATAGATTCAGTAATACCTATATTAGTTCAAGATGGTAGCGCAGAAACTATCATATCTGTGTTGAGAGTATTTGCTGATGCTATTCTGGACGTTCCCGAGCATAGACGTTTAAAACTTTATAAGCAACTCCTTGAAAAAATCGATGCAGAGAAACATCTACATCTGTTCTTACTTCTCATTTTTTTCTCTCATGTTCTACATAATATAGAAGAGAATAACACTAAGAGAAATAGGTTTGAAGATAATTCTAAAATTAAACGCTTGGATATAGCTATTGAACTAGTAATGGAATTTCCTCCATCTGTTGGTTTTAGCGCTTGTAAGAAATTAATCCAGAATTTGAGAAGATTGCCAGTAAATAAGGAAAAATTTCGAAAAACCGAATTAGATATTGATATTTCAGATCTATCTGAAAAACAGTTTAGACATTTCAAGTATACAATGTTGTTTTTCATTCATGGTCTCATATCTACAAAAGAATTCATATCTAAAATAGCTATACTCTCTGACGAAGATCTTGAGAATCTTGAACCATACTACAAGGATATCATTGTTGGAATTTTGTCTTTCATTCAGAAAACTCATCCAATTCTAGATCAAAATATAAATACTCCACAAGCTCATTATTGGAAAGCTATTTTACATCGCAGTCTTGAAATTTTGGATTATATGAATGCACTTTTAACTCCAGAAATGTTCTTATTAGTTATAAAAGGTTTAATGTCCCATGATTTAACGAGCATAAGAAAGAGAGCCTTAGATCTCTTGAATTCAAAGTTACGAGATGATAACTTATTCATCCAAGAATGTGGTCATGAAGAATTACACTCTACTGTCAACTCATTAGTGACCATAATTGATAAACTCAACACAGATGTAGATGAAGACGAAATGGTAGTTATTCAAACTGCACTTCTGTCTTTGAAATTAATAATTAAAGCTGTAGGTTCAGAAGATCCAGAAAAATATGTAAAAATTTTGGAATTCATCACAAATATTATTAAAACGCATAAAGCAGAAGGCTTTGTTTTGTCCTCATTAATTTTATGCTTGGCTGAATTATGTGTAACTTTGAGAGCAAGGGCCATTGAATATCTTCCTAGCTTCATGCCTGTTTTATTGAAAATTTTAAAGCAGGAGAAAAATCAAGATTTTCCTACCTTATTATGTCTCAGTTTATTAACAACTGTTCAAAAAATATTCGAAGTCTTATCATTATTCATCAGTCCGTATTTGAAAAAAATGTTGTTTGAAATATCTCAATTGAATGGAAAATGGATCAACTCAACTGATGATCCAAAACTATCTCAATTTGTCCAAAAATTAAAGATAATCAAACTTAAACTTGCTGAAAATATTCCATCTAGAATTCTTATACCAGCAATCGAAGAATGTTATTCGGATATAATTGCAAAAAATAGACTAGAATCTATCGGACCCATCATGGGAATCCTTTCTGATAATTTACGTAATTTATCAGGTCATTCTAATATATCACCACTGTTACCTAAGCTGAAGCAGTTTTTCATTAACGCTCTGGAATTCAGGAATTTGGAACTATGTGATATTGATCAAACTAATGTAATTGAGACTCATATTATTGATGCATTGTGTACACTAGTACTCAAACTGTCTGATTCAGCTTTCAAGCCTTTCTTCAATGTAATATTCCGCTGGGCTGAAGAAAGCGAAGAGAAAAATAATAGGATAATTACATTCTATAATGTGACTTGTGGTTTAGCAAAGCATTTGAAAAGTTTATTTGTATTATTTGCTGGTATATTCATTAACAATGCTGCAAGAATTCTTGATGCATGCAATAAAAAAAAATCTACAACATTGTATTATGAAGATCAAAAAAAGAATACATTACTTTTGGAAAATGTTCTCCACACCTTGAAACTTATTTTTGAGCACACTACCAGAAAATTCATTACCAAAGAGAGGTTTGAAGTTCTTATGCAACCAATCGTGGATAATCTAGAAAACGATTTGAATGGTATATCAGATTTGGAGTCTAGGAACAATGAACTCCTGACACCTTGTATAGTTCATTTTGCAGTTGCCACAGCAGATGATGCTTTATGGAAACAACTGAATTACCAGATATTGTTAAAAATGCGTAACTCTAACTATAAAATTCGACTCATAAGTCTAAAATGTTTAACAGAAGTTGTTAAAAGATTGGGAGAAGATTTCTTACCTTTATTGCCAGAAACAATTCCATTCTTATCTGAACTTCTGGAAGATGATCATGAAGTTGTTCAAGATTATTGTAAAAAATCTATACAAGAACTTGAAGAGGTTCTGGGTGAAAATTTATCAAAATACTTTTAGTTCAACAATGATTTATACAGAAGATCATCTATTTTGAAATCAATTGTGAATATAAAAATGTATATAATAGAATTTTACTTATATAATAAATGTAATTCATCTGAAGAATATTCATTTTATTTGATATCCTCCATGAATAGACAGTGGATTTTTTCTTTTTCTGATTTAAATTGCCATTTTGATATAGCTCTTGAAAAATTTTGAATTTCTCAAAAAGAATAAGAAAATTTTTAAGTGTTCATCTATTTCTCCCATATAGATGTTTAGACAGAGAAAATTAATTGATGGATAAAAAGGAATGATGGATTTGATTAATCAATCATTTCCACCCACCTTTGTTGATTCTGTGCTACTGAGAGGGAGGGGACTTCGACACCTAGGGAGAATGGGAATAATACAATACAATGGATAAATTTAAGATTGCTCTTAATATCCATTTATGTATGTTTAGAGGTGAACAATTTTAGGTAAACATATTAAAAGTTTTCTGCTTTAATTGAAAACACAATTCATTTTTTTTTTCGCCTTAACACTAACTAAAGAACTATATAAAATGTATATATTATCTGGAACATTTGTGAGCATATAAATAAATTATTTTAATTAAATCGATGTGTACTATGTTACAACAGCAGATAATTCATCGCAATTCAAAGCTCCTATCTCTTCATTTTTATGTTCAATTTCATCTCTAAAAAGAAAAATAAATGGTTATTAATATGTGTATTAAGTTTAGGCCATTTGGGTATCAGAAAATCATACACACATCTTGCAATGATTGTGAATGTTGTCCCAACAAGATTCAATTTTAAAGAAAAACATTAATTTTTCGAAGAGAATAACACATACATCAAGAAAAATAGTTATGTTTAAACTGTTTCAGGCCTAATTTGACCATATTTTCAAGTGACTGACAATGACGAAGAGAAATAATGGTCTTCTGATTCATTTAGCGCAATATTGCGACCGGCAACTTAACATTATTGGCGGTCTGTTTTCGCAAAACTTTACAAAAAAATTTTTCAATTAAAATTGAAAGTTCTTTCAAATATCTTACCTTTTTTTTGCTTTGTTGATGAAAAAAAGCACCACACTGTTTAAGATGAAAAGGGCTACAATGATAACAGCAGGTATGATCAATTCTAAAAAAAAACAAAATTGAATTCATTAATGTGTAAATTATGGGCTACTTATACCTACACACGATTACATTGAGATTATATTTACTTCTAAAACGTGAAAAATAACCCAGTTATAAGCTATTCTCCAAGAAGAACTTGGATTACGTTCTTGAATTTTTCTATTTATTCTCTCGATTTTCAATAAATAAAATTCTGAAATCAAATTATCAGCTAAGACTATCGATTTGAATAGATAGTTTCATATCTGTCGAATAATATATTCAATTAATTTCAATATTTCCGAAAAATAATCGGGCCAAATAAAAATAAGTATCTAATACAAGTTGCTTGCTACAGTTGATTTTTATATGTATAATCTGTACCCATTTTACCTTTCGGTATTTGAGACGATTTTTATGATATAATATCAACAGAGATCGGTGAATAAGTCATAAGTCGTAGATCATTTTTTCTAACATCTGATATTTTTAATTTCAAGAACACTACATGTTTATTTTCATTTGTCCGAAAGTCTTCAACAATTATTTATTTTGTCGAGGGAGAAAAGGGAATTAGTTTTAAAATTTAAGTACAAATATTGAACTATTACTTTTATAATCACCTTGTTAGTCTCACATTATATCAAGATATAAAGATCCCCCGAAAATACATTCAAAATAAAATAAATAAGGTGATAGAATGAATATTCATTTTCTCATAATTTGAAAAGGGTTAACATACCTGAAGCCATGATTTCTGGCAATCTCGGCAACGGTTCGGCTAAACCAGAAATTTCCAACTCTGCAAGAAGAAAATCTATCAGGGGAACGTTGTATTATCTGAACTCTCATAATAGGATAGTTCTTAATGACCATCCACAAATTCTGTCATTGGCTGATAATAAGTGAATGGAGTCATTATCTCCAAACTGCTCTGATTTCGATAAGAGTAAACATCAGAGATAAACAAAAAGATTTCAATGAGTTTGGATTGTTAATTTCCAATTGCCGTAATTCATTCCACTTTTGAAATTAAGGTGCATTCTTGAAATGCTTTGAAATGATTATCTTCGAAATTGTGCTACCACTATAAATATGTACATACCTACAGACATAATTTTTTGTTTTTAAATTTTTGACGTGAATTTATTAGTGTAAAATCAATCAAACAATTTTACATTGAGATTTGGACAAATATTCATTTTTAAACCTAGAAACTGGAATATTGAATACTTGCAAAACACAAATTTTCGTATATCTTTAAAAGCGTTGTTGATTAGGTAAGCTTATGGAGTTTCTGTAGTTTAGCTCATATTGTAGATGGATATTTTTCAAATAGACTAGCTCTAAAATTTCGTTGTCTTGCATGATTTTTGTTTTCGCGGCTGTGAAAGCCTTTTATTGCTGTTTCATCCGCAGATTTTCATCTCGTTACTACGATATGATATTTACTATGTTGAAGATGAAAAGGCCTCTCTGTGAAGATCATATTCAGATTTAGCTATAAGAATTGAATCGTAATTGTAGAGGTATACCTACATATTTTAAGATAATTTCCGGTACCACCAAAGAATCATGGAGCAAAATAACGAGAAGTCAATGGAGTAGAACTTATGAACAATTTTTAAGTCCACATTACTGACATATTTTCATTATGGTCCATGAATATTAGGGCGTTACATTCCTTCTACTCATGAAGAAGGAGCGTGTGAGCTATATTCAGATGATCATAAAACATCTAACGCTAAATTATAGATTATTTTATATTATAGTTTGGTAAAGAGAATATATGTTGTACTGATTCTGAAAAATCTCTACCTACTATGGTCTAAAAAATTCTCTCCATATTTCATGAAATACACGAAACGAACACGATTTTTAATGTTCGTGAAAATATTTTATTGCGAGGAGTTGAATTCCAGGATAAGAAATTTCGATATGAGGCCCAACTCCCATCGTCCTTAGGAGCATATTTATTATTTTTATCAGGATCAGGAAAACATAAATTTTGGTTATTTGAAAAGGTAATAATTACGAGGATATATTGAATGGAAACATCGTTGGTATTCTATATTTCATGAACTACTAAAACATACCTGGAAAACTTTTTGTAGGTGTGAAAATTCTGATTAAGAATAGAAAACTTTGATGATGAAAACTAGAGAATACTCACTAAATATAGACTAGCATGTTGAAAAAATACAGAACGCTCCACAATCACAAAATGTCACCTTTAAACTCTCTCCCTGAATGAAATTTTAGAGACAACGACATAAATTCCTTTCCTGTTAGTGCGAGGAAGCAGCTGAACGTTTCCTTGCACTTGTGGCGAGCATTCATTGCATTACTGTCGTATTATTAATTTAGTGCCTGACTAGACGAATAAAGCAGATACCTCTTAATAAACTGGCAATTGCCTCTTGTAAACATGGATCATTGAACTTTTATTAAATGTTTTTTATTTATTTAATAATGTAGGAGTTGGCAATTACCCCACGAACATCATTCAGGTATTAATAAGCAGCGGGTTATGTCAAAAATGATTTTAAAAAATTTAATTAATTGAATCGATATCGCAGCTTTTGTATTAATTCGTCATTATTATGTGACTAGTGATCTTTATGGAACTATTCGAATATATGGAGGGAGTCTGTAAATAAATGCGAAGGACATGTTTTCTTCATTAAAATTTGCTGGGATAATTATGTTATTTCTATTCCAAATCGACCTCTTTTGAGGACTTCGACGTTTCGATGGTTTTTTATATTTTTTACGATTTATAAAAACACTATGTCATAAAACGCTACCTAATATGAAGCACTGAGTAGATGTCATAACTTTATTATTAGGGCATATACAGGGTGAGTCGGGAGGAACGGACCAAACTTCAGGTGTGTATTCTGCAGGTCGGAATAATTTAAAAAAACTCATATGTTGTTATCCGATTTTCATTTGTTTTCAAAGTATAGCGTCATTATAAAAAAACAACATTTTCTACATTAAAATGGTTTCATTAATAGAATTAATTTAATAAATGCTCAAAAATCCCGCCATTAACCTCCAAACACATTCGACTTCGTCTGCGATGGGCGCTTGTTGCTTTTCTGATTGATTCGTGTCTTTCTTTAATAAGCAATGCCGCATTTCTAATGCGTCGAATTAGGGCATCCCGAGTGTTAACTTTTACTTTGTATACCTCGTTCTTGAACCAGCCCCACAAACAATAGTCTAGTTGTGTGAGGTCTCTAGATCTTGGAGGCCAACTAATAGGACCACCGCGACCAATCCATCGTCCGCGAAACTCTTGATCTAAATATTGTTTGACCTGACGAGAGAAATGCGCGGGAGCTCCATCGTGCTGATAATTCATTTGCATTAGGATGTTTAAAGGAACGTCCTCCAGTAATGCTATTAACTCATTTCGCAAAAAAATAAGTCAGCACCTATATATAGCATTTGTGATAAGAAGCGATAAACTAAAAAAAATATTTATTTGAAATATACTAATTACCCTATAGTTTGAAGACAAATGAGAATCGGATGACAACATATGAGTTTTTTTAAATTATTTCGACTTGCAGAATACACACCTGAAGTTTCGTCCGTTCCTCCCGACTCACCCTGTATATAATAAATCTATCTATTATATATGTATTAGGGGTTAAAATAACAACCCTGGTTGATTTTTCTTCAATAATTGTTTTTAGTGAAGACTTCCAAAAAAATTATATATTTATTTTGGAAAAAAGGTCTCTTGCAAAATTTTGATAGGGTGGATACTTTTTTCAGAATAAATCAAAACGTTCAAGTGGTGCTGACCAGTTTTCATTCCATTTATCACTGAATATAGAAATTTTGATAAAAACTGTTTTCTCCGGAATCGGAAACCATGAAAGAATTTTATTTTTCGAATATCGTTTCCATGAAACAAAAGAAAATCCATATTATGAAGAGAATTATGACCCAGTGTTTTTGGAACAATTTTTCTGAATGTAGGAAAATAAAAAAAACCATGAACTTGTTAGGGGCTATATCTTGGGTGGGAGTGAGATTTAAAAAAATATATGAACACTCTTGCTATTGTTATACTATTCTAATCTTTTTTTTAATTTTTTGTACTGAGAGAAAAGGTCAAGTGTACGACATTTTTGAAAACGTCATCGAATTACATTCAAAACAAGTTAACATTTAATTTTCCAGGGGTTGCCATCATCACGCTTACAGGGTTGATCCATGGGCTCCCGCAAGAGGGGTGCAGAGGGGGTCATCCCTCTATTGTTTTTGAAAATAACGGAATACTGATGTCGCCTTGCGCCTCATCAAATTTTTATTTTGCCCCCAGTAAAAAAATTCTGGGGCGCCAAATGGGTTGATAAAAATTGATTGGAACCAATCGTATGAACTGCGAACTAAAGTTTGGATCTTCCTGCATATTCTTTCTGATTTTGCAATGGAGACGACATATTGAAGGTGGTACCTTTTCAAGAAGATACACTGCATATTTTCAGGGTGAGTCTTATTTTGACTGAGGCATAGAGTTTGTGAAATGAGGACTCGTGAAGATGAAGAGTGTGGAGTTAGCAGCTTGGGTCTACATGAGATCTGATAACTTTTTGACAATGTTAGAATTACGGCCTCGTCTTGGCAATATTTTACATGAAAATGTTTTTGGTTGGATTTCATTCTTTTTGTACGTTGCTTATGACAAAATCCTTTAATTTTGTTCATTTTCCCCCAATAATGATTGAATAAAATATAATTATTGCGAAATCTATTTCAAGTCAAACTCATTGACAATTCATGTTCAAAATCAACAATGTATGTACGAATAATAGAAATATACCTTTACCCACCTAGTTTCAAGCTGCGATGGCATATTGGGAGCTGCCATCACAACCATTGTATAAAGAATCCTATCATTATACAATGATCACAACGGGAAATTGCACAATGGAAACTGTGTTGAGGTTATTACAGGTAAATTGTATTTGGTGTAAATACACATAAGGCGTTTCACGAGCCCTCATTTTATCCCCTTAATCAAAGTGTGGGGGTAATTTTCACTGAGAATTCTACCATATTTTTTTTTAATTTTTAAAACAAGCAGCCCTCCATTATATCAATTTTCAAACCACTAGCATCTCATACAAGCTTATACATCCCTTGGTTCTGAGGGTTGGGGGGTAAAAGATTCAAGTTTAATTTTTCCGTTGTTTTTGTACTGAAACTAGCTCACATACCAAATTTCAACTTGATAGGACATCGGGAAGTATAGTTTTCATGATCATCAGTGAGTGAGTGACGAAATCGGGGGTTTTTAGATATCTATAAAATCTGAAGTGTACGAGCTATGCAGTCAAAACTTTGCACGTTTGATGAGTTCATCTACTATATTCCAAACTCAAGTTATGAGGGTTCAAAAATACGACGAAACATTTCGAGAAAATATTGGTATTGCCCCGGCGCTTCGCTTCGCTTGGCTCGTCTTGGCGGAGGCACTACCGTGCCGTCAGATTAATTATTCGAAAAATGCGCATTTCGCACGAGATTTCTCGGAGAATACTTTTAAAAGTATTCATAATATTATCATTATATTTGGCCATTTTGTAATATAATTTTATTACAAAATGGCCAAATATTATGAATACACTTCCAGCAACAATTATAGAAACAGAAAAATTTTCCAAATTTTATGGTGTTTTTCAACAAGCTGTATCTGAGTGAAAAATGGTCGTATGAGAAATATAAAAATCAAGTTTTGAAGCTTGAAGACTCTAGTTTCTGAATTTATTGATAAACAATTTTTCAGAGTACCGGCAGCCATGCAATCCTCGGATAAAGCACGAAGAATTTTTTTTTTAAATTTTACTAATTTTTATTTTTGCTCTACGCGCATGAAAAAAATTTTTTTGAGCTAGACCGATGCAAAGCCCGCATAGCCTGTTTATTAAGGTCTAATTTGTTTTTCACAACCCTAGAAAATGACCATTTGTCTCCGAGATATCCCATTTTGAATGTAGAAGGACCCTTTATCACTCAACTGCCGTTATCTCCGGAACTACTGGAGGCCTACAAAAATCTATCATGTTTAATTAAGAAAATTTTTTTCACCTGTAGAGGTAATGTGAAAAAAGAGCAAGAAAATGCCATTTTGCCATTTGTTGGTTAACAGATCTTCGTCAATATCGAAGGAAAAGCTGAGGTTATAAGAAAATTTTACAGCCTAATGTACCAAAGGCCCTCTTGAATCGGTAGATCGATCGGTGAAGCGGTTTTCCTAGACCAATCGATTGAAATTTTAAAAGAATTAAGGGAACAAGGTTTTTGTTCCATAAACTTGAGCTAATTTCTTTGAAAATCATTAATTTAATTTTTTCAGTTATTAGTTTCTTAATTCTCCATTTTCTGAAGATGGAAAAATTTGAAATGTTTGAATGAAAAACTATTTTTTCGTTTTCTGACGACAAAAATTTTTTGATAAGTTTACCGCCGGCATCAGCGTTACCCAAAGCACACCACGTGGAGGTTGCGAGGTCGGATTCAGGCTTTTTTTTTGTGCTCAAGCAAGTGTGTTCATGATTCTTCAGAAATGAGACACTGTGGTTCGTCAGCTTCATATTATTCGACGACCCAAAACTTATTGTTTAAAGAGTGTATTTATTAGTGTTGTGTGAGTAATTTTTGAAAGAAATGAGAGCTTGTGGTTCGTCAGCTCCACAGAGACAGAAAAATTCTATCGCTCTTTTTTTTGCAAGAAAAATTGTTCTGAAATTTATAAACTTTGTAAAGGCCTTTTTTTACGATTGGAAAGAAACAGTTAAATTTTGTTCTGAATATATCAGAATAAAAATTTCTTTCAGTGAGAATTTCTCGATATTTTCAGAACATAATTCACCAGTTTTTTCTCAATTTTTTTATGATCTCAAAAACATTCAAAATTGAGAGTAAAAAGTGAAAAAAATCAATAATTGATTCTTGAAAAGAACAGATCAACTTTAAGGAACGAAAACCTTGTTCCCTTAATTTTTTCAGAATTTCAATCAATCGGTCCAGGAAAACCGCAGAAACGATCGATCTACCGATTTGTAAGGGTCTTTGGGGTACATTAGGCTGTAAAATTGTTTTATAACCTTGGCTTTCTCCCCAATATTGACGAAGATACAGTCTGTTAACCAACAAATGGCAAAATGGCATTTTCTTTCCCTTTTTTCACATTACCGTTACAGGTGTTTAATTTTTTTTTTTATCAAACATTTCGGAGATATCGGCAGTTGGAAAAAGGTCCTTTTGCATTCAAAATCCGATATCTCAAAGACAAAAGGTCATTTCCGAAGGTATTGAAAAACAAATTAGAGCTGAATAAACAGGCTATGCGGCTTTTGCATCGGTCTAGATTAAAAAAATTCTTTCATGCGCGTAGAGCAAAAATTAAAAATTTGAAAAATCTAGAAAATTTTTCTTCGTGCCTTATCCGAGGATTGCATGGCTGCCGGTACTCTGAAAAATTGTTAACCAATAAATTCAAAAACTAGAGTCTTCAAGCTTCAAAAGTTGATTTTTCTATTTCTCATACGACCATTTTTCACTGAGATACAGCGTTTAGAAAAACACCAAACAATTTGTAAAATTTTTCTGTTTCTTTAATAATTGTTGCGAGAAGTATAGTATTAAACTTACTTTTATGAATTTTCAACAGTCTGCACATTTTAACCGAGCCGAATAGGAAAAAATGGTGGACACAAAAAGTTTTTTTCTCTAATTATGTGTCGAATCCGTTCATTCTGCCACATTTCGTAGAACAATGTTAGAATATTTCATTCTAGCACTGTTTTCAGTAATATTTATGGATGACATGTTGGCCTCCTGCTACGGATTTATTTAACATCTGTCAAATTTATGAGATAGAAAACAGGTCTTCCAATCAATATTTTTCGATGCAAAAATCACTTAACGATATTAACGACCATATTTCATTCATTTCGATAAAAATTCAGCGAATTCGAGAAAATAATGTATGATACTCGTACAGAAGGCTCATTCAATTAAATTTTGAACTCGAATAAGAAGAATATCAATGCCTTCTGCACTTGTATCATAATAGTATATTCTGAAACAAATTGCAGAATGAGCTCCTATTCCAACACGAATCGAAGTTACATGAGTGTTGGAATTGCCTTCTGCAGCGAGTATTAGACGGTATTTTCTCTATTTCAGTCAATTTTTGTGAAATAGGTACTCTCGAAATTCAAATGAAAATTCAGATTAGTGACTTTTGTATTGTATCTTGGCAGTTGGTGTGACATACGAAATTTGACAGATCACGGAATTTGAATTGATTTGATTCGAAACTTGATTCGATCGGAGGTCAGTACTGACAACCATAAAACGAAAAATATAACTGAAAACAATGATGTAATGAATTTCATTACAGCACTACTTTCAGTACTGTAATGAACTCATTACGATACTGAAATAGAGAAATAACTATTTTGACCCCAGGAATCTCCCGTACAAGTCAAAGACTTACCCTGTACATAAATTATTTATAAAATCTCCACAAAACTACTGGTTTGATGTCATCATTTCTCATTCTTATATTTTTGGAAAACTTGGCTATTACTCTTTATGAAGAATTTGCCTATACTCTAGTCTTGGTTTAAGGGTTTATGAACAAGTTTTCAACTCACCCTTCAAATGAATTCCAAATGTTTTAATGTACTTGAGGTTGGTATTCTTATAGCCTCATCCCCATAATTCGTACTCTTGAAATGAGTTATAACGATGAGAGGGACATTAACTCGTTGTAGAACATTTCTTGTAATATCCACACAGCAGGAACAGGGAGCAGAACTTAGTTCACACTACTTTTCGTACTACATCGGTATTCATAACAAAGAGGAAGAAGGGAAAGCTCAGCCTTGCTTTCAATCAAAAGGTTCACCGCGAAACTAGAACTGATATCACTGATATGATTAAGCGGAGCCACAGACTTCTCGCCATGTGGTTTCGAACTGTGAATGACAATCAACTGGGGGGAGATAGAAATGATGGACCAAAGGGGAGACGTATTTATGTATCGTGGGGAGATAATTCCTGCATTTCTGGAACAGAAAACGGCAAATTCTCATAAATTCTATTTATTACCTCGGTATCAGACTTAACGTATTTTCCATAATTATTAAGCATTACTATGAGAATAAGTGACAGCGTCAAACTTCAATTTGAATTATCAGTTCCTATTTGCAATGATGAATAATCAATTCCTCCATTTTATTCTTCCGTCCTAGCATACAGCAGCAATACGGAAATAGTATATTCTAAAACAAGTTGCAGAATGAGCTCCTATTCCAACACGAATGCGAAATTCGAAAACGAGCGACGAAGGAGCGAGTTTTCGAAAGCATGAGTGTTTGAATTGCCTTCTGCAACGAGTATTAGACGATATTTTCTCTATTTCAGTAAAGTTTGGTAGAAAACTTTCGAAATTC
The DNA here is from genome assembly GCA_038502775.1 of Hippodamia convergens. Classification (NCBI taxonomy): domain Eukaryota; kingdom Metazoa; phylum Arthropoda; class Insecta; order Coleoptera; family Coccinellidae; genus Hippodamia; species Hippodamia convergens. The sequence goes on along the minus strand of CM076610.1, from coordinate 12,484,951 downwards.
AAATAAAAATTCAGATTAGTGACTTTTGTATTGTATCTTGGCAGTTGGTGTCACTAACGAAATTTGACAGATTGCGGAATTTGAATTGATTTGATACTGCACCAAGTATGATAAAACTTATCAACCAAAGATTATAGAGTATACTCTATAATCTTTGTTATCAACTTGATAAAGCATATAACTCATTCCCTCCTTGATTGGAGAACACGGAATGGTGCTGCTCCCTTCATAGACACAACGACGCGTGAAATCATTTGAAAAAACTGCTTTTTCTTGTTATCAAATATCACAAAACTTTTGGATTTCAATTGTTCACAGAAATAGGAGATGTTCATTGTGTTCATTGTGTTTATTTGCAACAGCCATTCCGGTCAACGAAAACAATACAAATGCTCCTTCCTTAATGTTCTATGTTGTATGGGTAGCTTTATGTCCAGGTGATAACCGAAGTCCTCTTGAAAGTCATCTTGCTCTTAAATTTGAGGAATGCAACCGTCTCCTTATGGTACTGGTTGAGACTACCCGTCCTCAAAAAACTACTTCGAAGGGCTGTTACAGATACCGTTCGATTTCCTCGAGTAAAATTTGCGTCATAATGGCAGATGTTACTCTGGGTCGACTAGACACCGGTCTCTGGACAAGGCTGCCGTTTTCCAGGAAAAGGGCGACTATGTGCCTTACTGTACGTGGAGTATTCAAAGTTTTCTCAATCGCCGCAATCTGGTGGTTCGACAAACTGAGAAATTGAATGTCCCTGCATTTCCCGCGGAATATTATCAATATTACAACTCTCGTTATTCGCTGAAAACTGATTAACTTCGATTTCTCTCAAACAAGGAATATTTTTTGCTGCTTTATTGTTTTTATTCAAGTGATAAGTGAAGATTTCACACACAAAAAATAGCCATGTTAAATTCAACAAGTTGAGATTTGATAGGGTCGACCAAAACTTCTGACGATGTGTATATATTCAATTTTCAGTGCAAGTTGCAGAAGACTGTAATCTTGATTTATTTTTGATCGATTCAAAACAATTAAATCTCTGCGAGAAGAAGCAAAAACACTTTGTCAGAAAATAGAAAAAATCTAAACTAAAGATAATTGACCCTACGTCAATGGTCTCGAAGTAAGACGACTTGTCTAGACTTGGTGGCCGGAAGTATCCTACATAGTAAGGTGCGGCGATATTGAATACAACCCTTCAACGGTGCGATATGATAGGATCATTTTGTTATATTTACTTAGTGGCCCATAAAGTTGATCAATTATCTCTTAATCGAAAATCATTACCTGAGTAAGTTATTTGGTCTTAGATGATTATGCGAAGAGTTGTTATGATAGGTATTAGAGAAATGTAATATTTCAAAGATGTGTTACTGATAGTATACCTTAGAGCAGTTTTCAAACACAGTAGTTCAACTGGCCTCGTAATGGTCGTAATAAAATAAATATCCTCATGCTCGAACTTTTCCGACGTGATTATGCTTCTTTTAAAGATCGGAAGATCCCCAATGAGTTATTAAACCTTGAATAATAATCTTCGAATATGAAATCAGTCAGCCATATCAATCAATTATTGTTGTTTATGATTCAATGGATTGTTGACGTTAACATCTCAATTTGCTTGTGTTATATGTTATGTTTATCATCGCATATAACAGGTCATTCACTAAGTCCCTAGGAATAGCAAAAAACATTGTTCAGCAGAAATTCTAATTTATTATTCAACCTATTTTGTAGTAGGACATGTCTTTTTCTTCAAAGTAGGACATCAGAGACGAATCTTTTTCTCCGGAGCATACTTTTGAGATCTGATCTGATTCTCAGATCTACGTACAAAAAAGGCAAAGAAAAGTAATTTTGGACCAATTTTGGTGAATACGTCGTATGAGGAAGCATTGAATCATTTCGTAGTTATACAATGTTGGAATAATTGTCATCTATTTGTGCCACAAATTATAAATGAATTTTTCCATGTGCATCCTCAATTAGGGATACCATAACTTTGCAGGCCATCAGTTTTCAACACTACAGATCATATTTGTGGCTTGTAATCCATTCAAATAACTGTCGATTTGCCTACGAAGTGTATAGGAACCATGTGTCATTTATTATCGAAATAAATTGAAGCAAAAATTCAGGTTTTTTACGCTTGAACAGTCCCAAAAAATGCTCTGAATCATCAACGCGTCGTTGTTTCGGATCGGATATGAGCTCGCGGGGCGTCAACTTCGCGAAAAGCTTCCTTATGTCCAAATGTTCAGGTAAAATGTTTGCCATCTGAGTTCATTCGAATCTTGTGAACTTTGAAATTAAAATCGATCCGAACTAATCGTTCGAGCATATTTGAAAGCGCTAATCCACTTCTCCACCATTTGTCTCTACTCTTTGGTTTTCATTTTTTTTTTCGTAAGAGAACATTGCTTTATCCATATACTAATTTTTTCATTGTTTTGTTGAAAATAAAGAAAGTTGTGTGCCGTTCAATGCGATATGTAATGATCATGATATCGTCCTATGGCTGTGGCCTATTGAATTGATGCGAAATTCATGATATTTCGGCGAAGAACGAATCAATACCAAATTTTTAGGGTTTGGTTAACAATTTGAAGCAATTATACCATTGGATTCATTCAGTAAACTGACGTTGGACTGCTTTGTGTTACGAAAATATCTCAAATAAAAGTGATAATTTAGTGGGGTTATTGCAAAAGTAACGTATTTTTTAATGGTAGTATCTTATTGATTGCAGTAAAACCAACCTAAGGTATACCTATTTTTGTGTAAAAAAGGCACGATAACAAACAGGTTTTCTCTACTCGAGATTGAATGTTCACTCATACTATTTAACTGGTCATTTTATTTACATGGTTATGGCCATAGACAAAAAAAAATAGTTTGTCTGTGGTTATGTCCTACCTCTTACAAAAATACTCAGAATATAGAAAATTATTTTATATTCTAAGCAAAAACGTATGACGTGGTTTAAAAGGTTCAACCATTTTCCTTTGAAGTTTGCTTGAAATTCAATAGAACTAATGAATTGGAAGTTTTCCCAGTACTTTTGGATTTTCTAAATTTTTTTGTTGTAATGAATTGTGCTAGGTGTTACTACTTTGTACCGTTGACATTTTTCTCTAAATTCCTTGTGATTCTCGAGATATTTCTAAAATCGGAAAAATTTGCCAGCAAAGCACTTTTTGAAAAAATTGGATTCAATGACTGCAAAAAATTTTACCACACATATACTGAGTTGTGAAGTTCGAATATTTCCGAAAGTCTGTCTAGTTTCCTGAAAAGTCGAAATAGAACAAAAAATAGACCAGCACTTTCGTTTTTTCCTTACAAATGACTGAAACAATATGTGCTATATTTGTGCTGTCTTGTGGCGTAAATATTTTCTTCAAATTTTTTCAGAATTTCTGGCAAATTACGAAATGAAAAAAAAATTCAGCCCCGCACTTTTCGAAAATTGTTTTATATGATTCTGCCGCAAGTGTACCAACTTGTGCCGGTGAGATTTTCAAAAAGGATCAACAGGTTTTCCCTAATATGAAGAAAATAAGAAAAATTAGTAGATTGTGGGAAAATCAACATACCTGGCAACAGTGTGTGCTAGGTTTGTGCTGCTTTCTGCCTTTGGAATTTTGTTTTTATTCTGTACGGTTCTCAAGATATTTTACAAAATGTGTTTCGTAACCAGGCCATAAAAATAACTATAATTGCTGTAATCAGTATTTTTTACGATAAAGCGTATAAGGTTATATTCAAAAACTTGCAATTCTGCTGCAGTTCAAGTAAAAAGCCTGAGACTGAAAATCACAGGTATACAAGGTCACCTATGGCAATTATTCGAGCATTCGAAGAATGCTACCTTCAAGCACAGTATAGAAACTGGTGTCACCACTCACCACAACTCACAAAATGTGCAAATCGAAGAGCAGACCATTTGTTAGCCTTCATGAAATGCAAAATAATATGAATAACTCGGAAAGTCTATTAGGAATTATTTCACCTAAAGTTTTGCCTACATCTGCGGTAGGCATCGTCAGAGGATTTTTGGTTTAAGATTGTAACTGGAACGTAGAGTTACCGACTACTCTCTTAAGTAACTCTACGGTCGAGTTACAATCTTCGATCAAGAATCCGCTGAAGATCCAGATTTAGTGTACGAGACTAGATAACGTAAAGTAGCAGCATTTTTTTTCTAATTCTTATTCGTGGCCTCAGTCAAAGAATTGCAAAGGTCCATTTTTGACAAAATGTACTAAAAACTCTCTTAATAAATCTACTCACGTTCACAATTAGGTATGGGCATAGTTTCACTCCAGCTAGACCCTTCGCAGATCAATTGCCTGCTTCTCTTTCCAGTATCAGGGAAAACGTATCCAACACAACAAGAAAATGCAACGAAGGTATCATTCACGTGCACCAGATAGCTATCAGCTGGTGGTATTGGAGTTGAGCACCCAACGGCAGTATAATGTAACAAAATCCCTCTCTGGGGCGTCAGTCTTTGGGAGGAGTAGAGCACTATCTCCAAACTTTCTGATATGGATAGATATTCCTTTGGTGGTTCTTTTTGATGGCACGTCGAATAGACAACAATATCTGAGTCTATTATTTCGAGTCTATCTCCGGTACAGTCACCTTCTCTCCGTGGGTTATCCACTAGAAAAAAAATTATACATTTTTCAAGATCTATGCAAACCATATTTTCATCTGATTCCTCATATTAATTCGAGCCTCTACTCGTTCTTCTTCAAATTCTAAAACTGAAAATATCTTAATATATAAAACTGAGTCGGCCATATTGTTGGTTACAATATTTATAACTCAAGTTTGGATGAACTGTTTGTTATGAAACGGCGGGGTTAACATAAAATACCATAAAACCCTGAAAAATTTGATGAAATGAAAAAAAAAAATAGGAAATAATTTGGAACAGATCCCAATTCTGCTATTATCGGCAAAGTAATCAATTACTGTGTATTTTGAGTTGCCTATACGTGCCGATGCACAATGGAGAATCAGCAATCTGCCCTATTTATTCTCGTATTCTCGGGAAAAAGAATAAAAATGGTGTTCGCAAGGTACTACAATAAAGGAAGATATAAAAAAAATTACCTCTTTACCCCTTAAATAAAGAGAATTCTTTTGATGTATGAATAACAATGTAGATGATTGTTTATATTCTACTCAATAGCCATCTCAGTTAATATTGGTAATACAAAAACAAACGTTTGAATGTGCAAATTTGAAGTATTTTTTATGGGCCTTCAGAATTCAGTACTGAGAAATTCATTTAGGTATCGAAAACCTGAAAATTTGTTGTGAACTATTGTTTTTTAAATGATACACCCTGTATTTTATTTTTCTAATCGGTTTCTTCTGATTTGAAATATATTTTATTGAGCTTAATTTCGGCAGTCTTTGAAAAATATAGGTTTTTTCGTCTTAATCTAAGGCAGCTGTGTAACGCCACTCGGATGCTGTGATTTCTTTATATCGAAGTTCTATTCTATGGCCTCCTGATAGTCCCTACTTAATCTCCTTGGACACTTTTTTATGGGGATATTTGAAATATAAAGTGTATATGGCCCCTTCGCAAAATATTAAGAGCAGAGTTCTGTATGTGGAACTCTGGATTTCGCTCCATATGATATGATATATTGAAATTGTAAGTTGAGTTTATTTTGTTCAATAAAGTTATTATTATTATTATTATTATTATTATTAATTTCAGAATAGACAAATAATTGAAAACCTCAATATATTCCATAAATAGTAAAAATAAATTAAAAGATATCGACTGTGTGTAGACGTATATGAGAGTCATTTGAACACTTTCAACTTTTAGTTAATATATGAATAAAATAAGTATCAGTTGTTTTTTATCCACGGTTCCTTTGATATAAAGAAATCGCATCGTTATCGTGTGGCATTCCACAGCTGCCTTAGACTTAGAAGAAACTATCTATATTTTTCGAAAACTGCCGAAATTAACCTCAATAAAGTATACCTATATATTTGAATTCAGAAGAAAGGGCCCTAGCGATTAGAAAAATTAAATACAGGCTGTACCATTTAAAAAACAATAATTCACAACAAATTTTCAGGTTTTCGATGCCCTATGAATTTCTCAGTTCTGAATTCTGAATGCCCATAAAAAATGCCCATTCTAAAGTTTTTGTACGACCAATATTAACTGAGATAGCTATTGAGTAGAATATAAATAATTGCCCGGTACATACCTATTTCGCAATGCAATTAAATTTTTTGTATATTTTGTACTTTTGTTTTTTTATGTATTTCACCTAATATACAGGGTCTTTCACGAGGAACCTCACCCATATTTATACGGGAAACTACTGAACGTATTTTCCTGAAATTCAGCACTTATAAGTATTTCACGATGCTGATGAAATCTAAAATATTTTCAAGGCATGAGCACCTCCGGTTTTTCCGGAAATGACGTCAACTTCCGTTTTTCAAATTAGAACACCATTTTTTTATTGCAGAAATAGATTCCTTAGAAAATTTTAAGTTATTTTGATGTAACATTTTTCAGTTTTGGTTGGAAAATTCTCTCTGAGCGGGAAAATTCGAAAAAAAAATCGAAAATAGAGCTCCGCTGAAACAAGAATAACTTCGAGGTTTTTTGATGGAAAATTTTCATTTTTGGATTTTTCAAGATGTAAGATTGATGTATCCACTTTAAAAATCGAAATCGCGATTCATGATACAGGGGGTGAAAAAATCGCTTTCAAAGTTAGGGATGACAAAATCGTGAAAAATCAATTTTTTCAAATTAGAACCCCATTTTTTTATGGCAGATATTGAATCTACGTTAAAAAATAATGTGAGTGTATGCATCACACCCTTGCCCTAAAATGGATATTTTCTGAGTTATTCACAAAAAACTGTTTTTCGTCTTGAATTTTCAGCTATTTCTTTTCCCTTCACGCCAAGAAGATGAAATTTTCAGGAGATAGATATTCTGACATATTGACTCAAATAATTGAGCCGCTAGTACAGAACCATAATGACTTATGGTATCAACAAGATGGCGCGCCTCCACACAATTCACTCAATGTGTCAAATATCCTCTACAGGCTATTTGAAGATCGATGGTTGGCGATCAATGGTCCACATCTTTGGCCACCACGTTCTCCCGATTTAACTCCTTTAGACTATTATGTTTGGGGTAGGATAAAAAATATTGTCTACTCAACTCCCCTGACTGATAAAGAGGACTACATAGAACGAGTCAGAAATGCGTTCAGGTTTGTTTAGATTTCTAGATTCATAGTTTTGAAACTCAATTTGGTTTTTAAACACTTTTGCAGATCTCCCGATGAAATAAGAAGAGCAACGCACGAAGCATTCCTGAGACGTATAAATAAATGTCTAGAAATTAACAGCCAAAACTTTGAGCATCTTCTCTAGTTATATCTGCGAGAGTTTGCCATGGTTCTCCTAATAGTAACTTGACTTCGGTTTCAAGAAGGGGTGAAAAATCTACAGCATGGTTCAAATAACAGTTCCTGAAAATTTCATCTTTTTGGCGTGAAGGGAAAAGAAATAGCTGAAAATTCAAGACGAAAAACAGTTTTTTGTGAATAACTCAGAAAATATCCATTTTAGGGCAAGGGTGTGATGCATACACTCACATTATTTTTTAACGTAGATTCAATATCTGCCATAAAAAAATGGGGTTCTAATTTGAAAAAATTGATTTTTCACGATTTTGTCATCCCTAACTTTGAAAGCGATTTTTTCACCCCCTGTATCATGAATCGCGATTTCGATTTTTAAAGTGGATACATCAATCTTACATCTTGAAAAATCCCAAAAATGAAAATTTTCCATCAAAAAACCTCGAAGTTATTCTTGTTTCAGCGGAGCTCTATTTTCGATTTTTTTTTCGAATTTTCCCGCTCAGAGAGAATTTTCCAACCAAAACTGAAAAATGTTACATCAAAATAACTTAAAATTTTCTAAGGAATCTATTTCTGCAATGAAAAAATTGTGTTCTAATTTGAAAAACGGAAGTTGACGTCATTTCCGGAAAAACCGGAGGTGCTCATGCCTTGAAAATATTTTAGATTTCATCAGCATCGTGAAATACTTATAAGTGCTGAATTTCATGAAAATACGTTCAGTAGTTTCCCGTATAAATATGGGTGAGGTTCCTCGTGAAAGACCCTGTATTTCCTTCTTGAAAAAAACCAATGGTTAGCTAGGGTCAGCTAGCTTATCTAATTGCCAATTGCCACAATTGATCCCACCACCAGACTCCTTATGCTCTTTAGTTTCTGGGATACGAAATGATTCTAAACACTTCTTGGCCAACATTCAAAAATATAACAGTTTCCAGACGACATCGTTTAGAGCAACACTAACAATTTTATGTCCACTTTCAAGGTATTATGCCATAATAGTTTATTATAATATTAAAGTTGCTTTTTTATCTATCGATTGGGGTAGTACAAAGTCTGCCGGGTCAGCTAGTAGTTGTATGAATGTTTTATTCTACTATAGACATTTATATATGTGTTATCATCAAAAAGAGGAAATTATAAAAAGAATTTGTTTTATCTCATTCAAAATAATATCCCCTAAAAAAGACACTCAGGCGAACGATTGTTCAAATCATACATGAACTTCTAAAAGACCTCTTATAGAATATTCTTTAGTTCTTCATCCTATTTTGTTTGATTACCGATTATTTCCAACGTCCTCAAAGGTGCAACTGTCATCACAGGTTATAATGCATTTCATGAAATTGAGTAGAACCTAGTCCAAGAAAGCTTTTTTGCAAAATTTTAAGTTACTCGGCACTAGAATTTCAAATAAATACCAACTCATAACAAGGAAAAAAAACGAGATCTGAGAACATTCACAGTAATTATAAAAAAAGGAGAGAAAAATTCTAGCCTTTCACTGAACATCTCCCCGTCATACCCCTTACCAATTTATACAATAATTATAATCATAAAATCATTGCAGAACTTTTGAAGAGCCGAGAATCTTTTGTCTTCAAAAGTTCGGCTCAACAATACCATCTAGGAACGTAAACTGTATAAACTGTATAAACAGAGTTGCGTCTTATGTGTGATATGTTTTCAACGGAATTTGGAGATGTAATTTTTGAAATTCATTATGACACATTGAGTCAAAGATTATAGAGAAGAAAGATTGGAAACCAAGCAACTACACTTACGTCAGCGTCATCTAGTTATTCCGAGCTCACTCAGAATATCTTAATGCCCCAGATATTAACATGCAAAATATTGTAGCTCAGCTGTTAGGGTGGATGACTTGGGATAGCGAGGTCCGAGTTCAATTCCAAGCTAGTGTAGAAATTTTCTAGTCAACAATTCTTTGCTTTTGTCGCTCAAGTACTTTGTGTAATTTTAGTATTTTTTCCTATATTTTTTTTTAACAACTTTACATATTGTATACAATTTTCTCCTTTTTGTTGCAACGAGTTCTTACCTCCTCAGCTAATGACCTTAAAAGTCGATGCTGAATTACTGAATAAACATAAACATATTTTGTCGCACAAGGTGTTATTTTCTAGGCTCGACAAAGTAGAAATTCAATTTCAGTAAGCATGATTTCAGCGCCATCTAAACTTTCAGAGTTCCTAAGAACGGAAAATCGTAGTCGGTTTTTAACATTACTAATATATCTTGACCGGACTATTAGGCGTTTGAAAATGAAATTTGAAGTTCCATTTTTCTGATTTGGTTTCAGAAATTTGATATAGGAATATTGAATGACATAATATGCCGTTTAAACAATAACAGCTGATTATGATGAACTCACCTATAACTGAAATATCTAATATCGTTAGCTGAATCCTTTGTTCACTAGGTACTTTAATCTTCCACCTGCAGGGTGACTGACCGCCGTAGAATCTAGGATATCCGGGATTTCTAATGAATCCTTCCGATATTCCAGCATTCTTTGAGTCTGGAATAACAATTTCCCGATTGCAGTATTTCACCACTCTGTCTTCTGTAAAGAATCGCTTGTATTACTAAGGTGCTCATTATGAATATTATTCTAAATTGAAATTGTATTGAATTCTCGAAATAATTATAGTACATAGTTGAATTGTTTCGAACAAATTGAATTAGAAATCAAAAGTTAAATTATCAATCATCCACTGAAGTCAGGATCAGGTTCGTTTTTGGCAAAAATGCTAAGAAACTAGTCTATATTTTCTTCGTTGGGAATAATAATTGAGATACATTTTATGAGCTCATGAAAATTCTCCTCTTCCAGATCAATGGGCAATGCAGTTAGTAGTTCTTCACCGTATAGATATTCCGAACTCTAATCCGGAATACTCGATAAGGCAAACACAATTAGTAAAATGATTTCTAAAATCCCAATATTCTGCACTTTGCTCTTTACGTTATGCTGATGATCTGTGACTCAGAAGTTCAAAAATAGGCACGAGTTAGATTGGAAACATATTTTTCGAAGATGATGAGATAATTGCTGATTTTACTGAAAGAACATGTTCAGAAACTTTCACTTAAGAGGTGATCTCGCCATTCATGTCGCGATGGGCAAAAGAAAATGAATTACCATTACTGCAGGAAGAAATTAAAATTTCGAACTGAGAAGGAAATGAGAACCAATGAATTTTGTTTATCGACTTCATTTAATTTTACACCTTCTAAACGTACTTTACAATTAAAAAAAACGGACAGATTAAAAATATTTCATTTTTTCCTTTTATTAGGGGTCATATCTTCTCTTCAAAAACAAGCAGTAATCACCCATCATGGCTGGATCCCTTTGTCCTTGATAGCGAATTGTCTTTGTTCTAATATCTTGGTGGAATCTTTCATCCTGCTCGTTACATGCTTACATGTGAATGAAGGAAATGAATTCTTAATGACTTTCGGGTACGAAGCAATTGGTAGGCATCTACAAGTTCGTTGACTAACTGTTGGTAGTTTGCATCCATATTGTTGCCCAAATATCCTCTAACAATACTAACAAATGACTTTTATTCTCTGAATTCCTGCCTAGTAAACTTCTCTGTAAAATTAACGTCGTCCAGTAATTTTATGATTTGTGGCCCAATAAAAATGCCTTCCTTCAATTTGACATCACTCAACTTGGGAGAGGCTCCATTTAAATATTTGAATCCATCACCATCTTTATTCATAGGCTTCACAAAGTTTTCATCAGCACAATTTTAATGTGAAGAAGAGGCAGAAGGACATTTTTGGGGTCTACCAGAGGTCTAAAGGTACGATTGGCACTTTTACATCTGCATTATGAGGAACAAGTCGCATGGCAGACCGCAAATTTGGACAGTCGATCTCCTGCTTTTCCTTTGTAGAATAACCTTCAGTCTTTGTCAGGCAAAAATAGCAATCGTCTAAATCTAAATAATCATACCATTCATCCACTGCACCAATGATGAGTCGACCTATGTAATTTAATTTGGTATGACTGCCGAAACAAACAATGGAATGAATACAGAACATGAAAAGACGAAGAGGAAGACCAAGAAAGAACTGGATGGAGGGTTTACGAAAAGCAATGAGTGATCGAAACCTACAAATAGGAGAATGGGAAGACTGCAAACGATGGAATCTAGGCATCGGACAACGCCGTCGCACGTTTTAAACCGAGATGTATTATATATGAATTTTAATCATTTTTTGAAGATAGCCATGAAAAACTGTCTACTTACTTTTTTCCTGAAACGGTGCTAAGAAGTTTTTCGTGAGCAATATCAAGAAGGCATCTATTTTTCCGAAAAAAATCGAAAAAACACGTTGCAAAGTTATTACTTTTTAACAAGAAGCATAAGTGCTGGTGACACAAAAATCCGAGTCGAAGACGAGGATTTTTGCACCTGCACGAATACTATTTGTTAAAAAATATTATCTTGCATTGTGTGTTCTCGACTTTTTTCACAGGAAAAATTACATGCCCAAACGGGGACGACTATTTCATGAGTTACAGATTATTCTGCATGCATTATGTATACAGGGTGATTCGAAAAAAGGTGACCCCCTCTCTAGGATAGACGGAAAACTGAAAAATAATAGGAGTTTGTTCAGTAAAAGATTTTCGTAACGTCATCCGTATTCAAGATACAGGGTGTTGAAAAAGAACAAAATTTCTACAATTTGTCCGAAACTACTAATGGGTGTATTTTGATGTCTGACTCTCATAGAGGGCGCTAGTTACACGGTTCGTACCAAGTTCTTTCGAACATAACTTTGTTGATATTAGATTTATCAAGCTGAATTTTGAGCGTTCTTCCACATGATTCAATTTAACACCAAAAAGGTACTCTTGATGAAACTCGATACTGTGAACCGTTTTCGGAATATTTTTATTTGAAAACTATGGAACAATAACCGATGCTGATATAAAGTATTGATAAGGTAGTTAATTATTATTATTTTTAATTATTAATCACGATGGAGCTCCACGCCACATTGATAGAAGATGTCGTAATTGGTTGAGTAACCATTTTCCGAATCGATGAATTGGTGGAAGTGTAGAAGCTACGATTCATTGGTCGATTTCCATCACTTGGAATACACAGTTTGGTCGTACCTTGAGGAAAAAATTTATGCAACAGGGCTAAATTCACCTCAAGAATTGGAGGACAGAATTCAACGTCACTTCAATGACCTCTTAGCTGACTCCCAAGCGTTAAGAAGATTAATGGATTAAAAAAAAAATGATAGATTTGTGTGTTTGTCAAAACGGAGTACATTTTGAACACCTTCTCTAATTGAATTTTTTTATGTTTTTAGTCTTTTTTGAAATTTTCTTGTGATTTTTTGTTCAATTAATACATTCGTCTGTATACCAACCTCGATTATTACTTCATAATTTTCAAATAAAAATATTCCGAAAACGGTGCCCAGTATCGAGTTGAGTCAAGAGCACCTCTTTGGTGTGAAATTTAATTATTTTTACGATCGCTCAAAATTCAGCCTTATAAATCTAATATCAAAAATGTTATGTTCAAAACAACTCGGTACGAATCGTGTAACTAGCGCCCTCTATGGGAGTCAGACATCAAAACAAATTCATTAGATGTATCAGCTTCCAAAACATATTCGTATGAAATTTCATTACAATGTTGCCAGTAGTTTCGGCAAAATCGTAGAAAATGTGTATATTACTTTTCAGTTTTCTATCTATAATAGAGAGGGGGTCACCTTTTTTTGAAAAACCCTGTAGGTATTAATTTGACAACAGTCAAGTTTTGCCGCGGGTAAACTCGAAAAAGCTGCTAACAGCTGCTGCCATTCAATTTTTCCATCTAGAAACCATTTGTAATTCAAAATTGCTCGTTTTTGATTAGTGGGAATTAAGACGGGGAAAATAGTCGCAATCAATGACATAGAAAAGAATTTATTTTATTTCGTCGTCATTGGTCGTAATAATAAACTGAAAGGAATGACCTATACATCCGTTTGTTGACTTAGGTTGAAGGTTCGAGGTTCGTGTGTGATAATCGAATAATCCTAAAGATATTGGAAATCACACTCGCTCTGCTGTTCAATAGGAAGCAAGGGGTATATAGATATAAGTCGATTTACCACTGGATCGTAACAATCTGGGTGCGAAGTTGTGGAAGAAATAGTTCTGGGAAGACTTTCAATAATAAAATAACCGATATTAACGATTCATATTGAAGCTTCTTTCGAATACTCGAAGACTGGATTTTTCAATTCCATTTACTTATGAAATAAATTGATCCCTAAAGAGTCCTCGTTTGAAAATATGTACATGCTCTCTTTCCCCTTTTTTCTATAACTAGTAGAAAATAGAAACAGTCTTAGCTGAAATGCTAGGACTGTTTTGAACTTATTCGAAAGGAGCGAAAACATCAAACATATTTGAAATGATATCTACACTCACTGTAGATATCTCACAAATGGACATCGATCGAAGTCCTCCAGCCTGAATATATTAAATTTGAAATTAATCTATTAATTAATGGTTCAGCGCGGAATAATTTAATGTAGCAAAATTTTCCGCATGAACAAATAATAGTAGGTATCTTCTTGATGGCATTTATTAGGAAAAGTACATAGTTTCTAAACAATTTTCAATGTTGTGAATGCTAACAAACTGATGACTGTGCTTTGAAAACTTGATTTCCTGAAGAGTCTAGACACGAAAAGCGGTTAATACCCGAAATCCACACTCAAATATATACACATTTCTGAAAATAACGTGCTAACATTTCAATGATTTATTAGGTAAACGCATTAGAAGATCTTTCTCATGAACCATTAATGATTCCTCGTAAAATCCGGATATATCGATTCTGTGATATGTATTTCATAATTTTGTGAATGTAATATCATGGAGCGTTGCAATAGGTCTTCGCTCTGCCCTCAAGGTTATTTATTTTTTTGTGTTTATGGCATCGACTACTACAGTCATTCAGCCAGGTTATTAATATTTGAAATGCATTGTGTTGTGAATGCAACGTAGCAAATTTTGTAGACAATTTCAAAAATATTTACCTATCATGATATAGGTACTTTCGAAAAAATACTTTTGGTTTAACTTGAGTTGAGAAATCATAGAAGAAACGAAAAGTTTCAAGAAACACACCTGGAGAGTAATATAACTAACTAACTTACTATAATTAAATGAATTTGACAACTTACAATTGTGAAATTTCAAGTTCTATGGCCTAGTCAGTTAAACAAAACCTTCTTTGATCTTGTTGATCCCAAAATGTTTTTTCGGAGTTTTCGATATATAAACTCGAGAGTTGCTAATTTTTTTTTATTGTCTGAGAAAAGTCTATTAGAAAATATCATAGCACATATGGTTCCCATTTGAAAAAACTCTTGTTTTTGCTCTGAAATTTGAAGCGGCACTGTAACTTCCAAACACCTGTAAAAAGTAATGAACTAACTGCCCTAACGATGTTCTAATTTCAATAGCGTAGTTCCAATACTGCGGAAGGTTAAGCGCATAAATAGGGGGGAGGCAGGGGGGCTGTGCCCTCCAGCTAGAGTTTTTTCTCCACCGTAAAAGAAGATATCCTATGTTTAGTAGTGGTGAAAAAACCTTTCGCTGTCAAAATGTTTTCATTCAATCTGGTTTCTTTATATCTATTTCCAATATATTACTCAAGTAAAAAAGAAGTTACTATCTAATGTCTCAAATTCACAAAATACTTATTCAGCAAATTATGTTTCCCGAAAATACAAGAACATGATATGTATGATGTATAATACTTTTTTTCTATGCTTTTTAATTTAGGAGATGTAGTACTAAATAACTCATTCAGATTATGAAAAACTTATTAATCGAGCAACGGGACACAAACAAGCTTTCAAATTACTCACCAGCAATACAAGCGTATTTAACGTGAAGAGTTCCTTCTCCTAAACTGTTTTCTGCACCTGGACAATCTTCATTGAGAATGAAACTGCAATAATTATTCCCAGAACACCTGAAAACAGCAAGCTTGTCAAGAAAATATCTACCACCTATGAATGATTCAAACAAAAACAAATCCTGAGTTGTCTGCAAAATTCATATTTTCTAAACAGAATAAAAAAAATCAGATAATGAATAAGGAGTTACGATTCAAGAAACAACAATTATTGTCGAAAAGAAATAATATTTTTATTATTAAAATTTAGCGAGAATATGTGGAACTTTGTCCAGTTTTTGTTTATTCTTCTACCTACCAATTGGGAAAAATGTTTTTCAGTCAAATCCTCATCATTTCCAGAACAAAAACACGCGTAACATACATCAACGATAATAAATTTTACCGGTAGAATGTCGAATAAGGTCACGAGTTTGCCATTTTCTTTACACCCTGAACTTCAACGTACTGGCCCCATTACGTGGCGGGAGGCTGGAGGTTCATGGCCATCTCATTACGCATTATATCGATTTTCTACCCTCGCCGTTTGTATAAACCCACTCCAACATATTATATTCGGATTATGGACCGATCCAGTGAATTTTCGTTTTCTCTTTATGTCATGTTCGGAATTGAAGTCATATCTTCTATGAAAAAACTATTCCTTCCCGGAATTAATAATCAACATTCCCCATAAGTCATGTTAACGTGATTAACGCGTCTTCGACTCGCTCTCGAGTCTCCACTAGAACTCGAAGAGTTTTCGACATTTTCGGTATCTGCGATTAACGATTTTCGTTATTCTCGTCGCGCACTTAATTTCGAATTTTGAACGTAGCCTTCTTTATCAGGATAAAGAACGTCAGTTTCAGGAACGAAATATAAATTTTAATGACTCATGGATACGTTGTTTAATGGAGGATCAAAATTTTAATGAACCATTAAATTTTACTGGACATCTTTGAATCTAGCCTTAAGTTTCAAAGATCCACCTGTAATAGTTATAATGAAAAAAAACGTGTTCGTAGAAATCATTAGATAAATATTTTTAATGAAGGAAGAAAGGCCCATGCGTAAAACTTTTGCACAAAAATTGTTGCCTAACAATGAAAAAGCCACACTTCGAACTCTCGAATTTCGTAACGTTTCAGAATTCGTAATAGACCCTTCGTCAGAGAAATTTTTGAATTCATGAAAATACTTCAGACAACTACTAAACCCCGTTAACCCAACTGTGATGAATGAGAACAGCAACTACCAATCAGCTGACCCAGAGGTATCACTGCCGACGCTGGAAGAAGTTATGAAAGCACTAAAAACACTAAAAAAACACAAAGCACCGGGACCAGACGGCATTCAGGCAGAACTCCTTGGTAGAGGGGGAGAAAGACTACATATGGAAATGCACCACCTAATATGTGAAATCTGGCAAAAAGAGGAAATACCTACAGAATGGCATGGAAGCTTCATAATACCCATACATAAGAAGGGGATAAACACATTTGTACAAACTATAGAGGAATTTCACTAGTAAATACAGCTTATAAAATGATGGCTATCATATTGATGAGAAGAATAATTCCATACGCAGAGGAAATCATAGGCGATTACCAATGTGCTTTTCGCCCCGGAAGATCCACTATCGACCAGATTTTTATACTACGACAAATATTGGAGAAGAACTGGGAATACAATCGTGATGTGAACCAGGTTTTTGTCGATTTCAAACAAGCATATGACTCTGTGAGCAGGGAAGTGCTGTGGAGAGTCATGTTAGAGATGGGAGTCCCCAAAAAGTTGATAAGCTTGGCACAGGTATGCGTGCAGAATTCAAGTGCGCAGGTTAGAGTTGGCAATATTACTTCAGATGAATTCCAAATTGAAAACGGTCTTAGACAGGGAGACCCCCTTTCCCCGTTATTATTCAACTTCGCCTTGGAATATGCAGTAAGAAAAGTACAATCAAAACTATCAAACGGTTTCGCAACACAGGGTTCGAAGGTCCTACTGGCTTTTGCCGACGATGTGGACATTATCACACAATCCGTTAGAGACGCGAAAGAAGTTTTCACCCTGTTGGAAGAAGGAGCCAAGGAAGTAGGCCTCAGGATCAATGAAGACAAGACCAAATATATGGTAATAACAAAAAACCCAAGATCACGTATCGGCCAAAATGTTACTATAAATGACTACAATTTTGAGGTAGTAAAAGAATTTAAATATTTGGGAGCAGTCATAACAGCTGATAACAAGAATGAAAGAGACGTGGAATCGAGAATTATGGTCGGAAACAGGGCATATTATTCCTTGGCAACACTTTTAAAATCAAAATTAATTTCAAGAGAAGCGAAAATAAAAATCTACAGAACAATCATTCGTCCCGCAATAACTTATGGGAGTGAGACATGGATCCTGAATAAACGTGAGGCTGATAGATTGCTGGTACTGGAACGAAAGATCCTGAGAGCTATTTTTGGGCCTTGTAGAGACGAAATAACGGGAGAATGGAGAATAAGAAAGAATCAAGAACTACAGGCACTCTATGGGAACGAGAATATAGTGCGACATATCAAGTCCAATCGCATAAGATGGGCAGGACATGTCATGAGGTCACAAGATGGAAGACTCCTCAATACAGCATTCTGGGAAAGGCCTGAGGGTAGAAGAACGGTTGGTCGTCCAAGAAAACGGTGGAAAGACGCAGTGACCAGTGATTTGCAGAGACTGGGAATAACACAATGGGAGCTAGCAGTACAAAATCGACTAGAGTGGAGAAGAATAGTAAATGCGGCCAAGACTCACCTTGAGTTGTAGAGCCATTGATGATGATGATGATGATGATGAAAATCTTCGAAGAGTTTGTCTGACTGAGGAGTCTGATATAGACTCCGAAACTTTACGAAATTTAAGAGTTCGAAGTGTGTTTTTTTTTTCATTGTTAGGCAACAATTAAAAAAAATATTTCCAATTGTTTTTGATTCAGAGACTGATAGAGAAAACCCTGAAAAAACTTTTAGATTAATATTCTCCACAATATTACCCACATTTTCTTATGAATTTTAAACTGCCTGCATCTTTTCAACCGAGCCGAAGCTGAAAAAAGTTGATTCTTTCAATCTTACGTTGAAATATATACACAATATATGCACAACTCAAAGAAGCGTTACATCCAGTAGGTGTAGTTTTTTTGGAAACAGAAAGACCATAATTTTTTAAAATGCTATGATAACGAAATCAACGTTTTATTTTTCATAAACAAACTCTGTTTATCATTTTGTTTTCTGTCTCTTTTTCTCATAACTACCTGGCAGCAGAGCCATGTTCAGAATCACATTATTTTAGTCTTATTATATTCAACGAATCATCATTCCTTCACTCAATCATTCACTGAAATATCAAAATTTTCACCGGCTGTAGTCAAGCTTTCACTGAAAACCCCAACAAAAATATTCATTTTTTCAAAAAGAGATGAAAAATAATCGAATATATGATTTTTCTATTTATTGTTATCGATACTTCGTTGTGAGAACATTCATTCAGAAGTCAAACAGAGGAAACCTCTGAGTTTTCATCATTGACAAAAAGATTCGTCGAATTCAATTGAATGAAGATTTTCAGAGATTTTGAAATTAAAAAATCGAAACGTAATTGAAAAAATACAAATACTTCGGCAAACTTGGTCTTTTTCGAAGGAATAATGATAGCTTATGCCTATATATAGATGTGCGTACAAATCAGGAACCCGGTCCATTAAATTTGAAGGTTTTCGGAAAATTATAAGTATGAGACTTGCTCTAAGTAGGAAGCTAATATAACACTGACCCTACATCATTAAACCTTTGCCAACCCAACCCCTACCGAAAATAATGTCGAAAATTCGAAGCCACGTGTTCCAGATATATGAGGGGAATTAATTTGATGATAAATAACCTAGATAAAGTAGAAAAGTTCCACATTTGGCCAGTAACCGTTTGCTTCGAATAGATTGTCGATTGGAGTATTCAATAAAAGTCAGTGGAACGTATGAGGGTTGTTTCAACATAAATTTTCCTTGCAAATTCCAGAATTATTTCCCCTGAGGACATAAACAATTAAGTTGAACGTTCTCGTTGCTAATATTTCATGTAAGTTCAATTCGTTGCACTGGTTACAATTCAATGGAAAAATTGAATCAATGATCTTTGAAACTTTTTGACCATTTTGCAACTTTTTGAATTTTAATTAAGTGACGAATAAACAAAATTCAACATTTTGTGTTGAATTTGGCATAACTTTGATGTTTTTTTAATTTTATATCGTCAAGGGGTTCTTTACCTCTGATTTGAGATGAAATTTTAGGGGGTTCGATAAATGACTGATCTGATTTTAATGTAAGTTGTTTTCAAGCAAATGAGAAAAAAATTGATAGTAATTTTTCTAGCCCTTGAAGGATTTCTCAAGCTTTTAGTCAGGTACACTGCCATCTGGCAGAATTTTTACACCAAATTTCATTTAATTATCTCTCAAACAGAAATACAGAAATTATTTCACACAATCTGAGTTTCATGTTACTTACTCAAACTTCCTCAGCATAAATATTTAGGAATTTAATTATTCTGTTGTTATTCCATACAATGCCGGCATGGCTGAGTGGCACACATTTTTGCGCTATATTTAATTTTTCATATGTCAGAAGGAATTCTGCTTCCGGCAAAAAAACACCAAGTAAGTGTTATGAGATATTTTCGAACCAAATTTGAATTTGAAGTAAATGTATCTTGCTTTTTTTCTATGGTTTTTCCTCAAGAGTGAAGTACAGTTATGTCTGATATTATCATGACATTTAGATTGATTTCATGTCGTTTTTCTGTTTTGATGGAAGTATTTCAAGCCATTTCCTTTTAATAGATTAATATATTTCGTCTATTTTCTTTCTGCATTTTTTTCATTCATTCATGTTTTCCACTTGAAAAAAATTATACCTAACTCCGTTTTCATGTTTCTCGGCGTACGATTTAGGCTCGGTTTTACAATCGAAAGTTAACTTTTGGTTAAGGAAATTTTAAAGGTTAAGCGTATTACAATCCCGCGAAACGTGGTTAACTATCAGTTAACTTAACCAACACCGAAAGTGTGGGTAAACCCGAATTTATTTCAAGAACAATAGATTTATGTATATAACCTAAAATGATTGTTTTTGATTCGAAAATTATTGTTTTGATTGATAATTACGATATTCATTTCTCACTGAAGATTTGTTAATATGGATTTCATGGAATTTGATATCAACGCTTTTAGCAGTGATGAAGAGGAATGTCGTAGACCTAAAGTGATACTTCTTAGATCAAATTTTTTTCGAAAATTACGACAATTATGATTCAGATTATCGAAAAGATCCGTTTTATTATTATTTATTCAGCATATGCTGAATATTCTAAACCAAATTGAACATTGGATATAGCTCGTCCAACCAGAAGGTACTTAAAATGCCAGGTTTCCGAGGTGCATACGTGCTATCGACTGCACACATATAAAAATTGAATGGCTAGGAGGTGATGAAGCAGAACTATTCAGGAACTATTAACAGATTTTTCCCCTGAATGTGAAAACTGTAGCTGATTCGTTTCTGAAAATTACAAACATTGTTGCAAAATGGCCAGGTTCAGCACATGATAGCTATATTTTCCGGAATGTGGCTACAGCCATTCTTCATAATGTAGCATATTGTAGAATTCAGTAGTAATGTGAATCTTTTAGAATTTCCTGATCAGGTATACTGCAAGTACCTCTACTCATGATACTTCCAGTAACATGTATTTTAATAGATTGTAAATTAGAGAAATAATTGATCTTATGTATACATAGACAATAAACAAACTGAGGAAATAATTATTTAACTAAAATATAAAAATTAATCATATTAAACTTGTACAATGTACATTTAAATCATTGATTTCAATATTCCTTCGACGTCTTATGAATTTAATGCGTCCAACCTACTATTTAGATCAAAAAACCATTATTCTTTACCAACTTTTAAACAGAACCCATAATTAGGAAACCTCTGTCTATAAAATTATTGTGAAACGCCAGGCACGGGTTTACCATCGAGTGTCGGTAACCTAACCATAATTATTGGTAACCATTGATTGTAAAGGTAGTATGGCGACCTCACCCCCGAGCGATCCCATCAATCTGAAGAGCTTACACATTGCAATACATAATCATTAAATATTTATATTCGCAAACTTCTTCGTTACAGTTTTTATTAACCTCTTCACTAACATGGAAAAGGCTTCTCACCTGAAAATGAAGTGCGTAAACTCCCCCTACCAAAACTTGGCCAAATGATAAAAACTACCAAAGACAACCTCAACCCACTTTCACTAGCCGGTATTTACAGGATAACTGCGGCAAAGTCTGCATTGGTACCAAAAAATGAAGTATCAATACGAAAATCAAGGAGCACTAACGATGCTGTCGCCTCAATCAGACAAAAAAATCTACTCTAGCGGGATATGATCTAACGGATAGACACAATATAGTTTTCTCGAAGGCAGATGTTATTTCAAACATGAAAAGTTACTATTATTTCAAATGAATTTAAAATTACCCACCATATTTTTCTCTGATGCTTTCTTTCTACCTTGGTTTTCAATCTTAATGCAGAAGTTTGCCTAGCATGCATTCTTAAAGCCGATCCAACTGAATGATTAAATAATTTCACCTCCATCCTGAGTAACATATCCGAAATCTGTCCATCGATCACAACAGAACCCACATGCATTTTCCTTCGACCAATTCTGAGCAGTCGTGTAACAAAATCCACAGGGTGCATATTAAGTTCACCCAGCTTGCCGCTTGACGGATTATTTCCAAGGGCAGGGAATTGCATGATACGTCATTTATGCAACGTACACGTGACTGTCACACGTGCTTCATTCGTCTTGCATCCCTTTCACAGCCATGACCTCACCCACTCTGGTTGTTATCAGAATATTGCATTCCCCTGATCTACTATAACGACGAAATCATTTTAACGCTTTTACCGCAACAAAGCAGATGGTGGCCGTAAGAGCAGTGCTTATTTTGCTTGGAGGGAAGTATGATATTTTTATATTTTTCATTTATGTGCAGGTCATGACTAATACCATAGAAGTAAATGATATAAGAATTTTTTGCCATTAATACTACATGATAGAGATTCAAAATAATATGAGATATATTATCATGGACACTTGTAATAGAGCTGTTAAAAGTGGTCATATATTTATAAGTTTTTTCACTCTTAAACACTAGAATGAACCACAGCCTAGATGTTTTCAGTTTTTTGTGAAAAAAGTGCTCTTTAGTTCATTATAGAATTAAACATTTTTCTCATGACCATAGAATAATGAATATAAGGAGCATGTCGTCGATTTAGGGCCGCATTATCGATGCTCAGTTAAGCACTAACATCCAGTTACAAACCGGTTTTCTCTACCTTAAAAGGTCTGTAACCAACAGTTAACTATTTAACTGAGCATTGATGATGCGGCCCTTAGCAGGGAAACGGTTGCGAGATAAATCGGTCCTATGCAAGAACCAGTTTTCATTCATTTGACAATTACTGTCAAATTTGAATTGGTGATTTGGTTCTATTTGCAGCAAAGACCTTTTATCCAATGATAAGTCTATGATTTGCAGCGTTTATCGTTATTAGTGTTTGGAATCGAGGATTTATTTAGTATTCTGAACGATTTTTGTCGTGTTGTATTCGTATTTGGTATCTTAATATTTTCAGTTTTCATAGTGCATTTGCGTTAACCATTCCGGACAACAAAAACAATACAAATGCTTCTTCTTCTTCTACTTCTATATTTTATGATCATGAACGTATCAACTCATAGAATTCAAAATTGAATAACAATTTTGTGTAAATCAAAATCGTAATTCATCAATTCATATGAAATAATCTATCAACTTTCAACTGCCCACTGCGTAACCTTAGGCTTCCTCTTAGATTCTCGAAAAAAATAAATGGATCTTTTATTCAACTCCATTACTTCACCTCTCAATATGAAGAGATAAATAACTGTTCGAATATACATTACCAGATGTTTTTCAAACATTGCCTTCATTCATACATACCTTCGTTATTTTTAGTTCTCTATTAATGTTTTCTCTCTATACAACAGAAATCAATCTAATCTCTGAAGTCGATGCAACATTTTTCCTAAGTACTGTTCCGAATGAATTTGGAGAGGATGGATGCGGCAGATTGCACATTAAGTAGCGCTAATGAAATATTCTCGTGAAAGTATTGCGACGGAAAGAAATATTTTCAAATCATGCAGTTAGTATCGGTTGACAGCAATTTTTATTTTTTTTAACTCAAGAGCTCAATGCATTAAATACGAGTGCAAAGAATTATTGTCGGAATATATGTACTAGAAACGTATACTGCAGAAATATTGTTAAATATTTTCCCTCGACAAATTTAAAACTCCCCCTTTAGGATAACCAAAATTCAAGACAGAAAAAACAACTTTCAAGCAAGAGTTCAGTTACCAAGAAAATAAATAAAATACGTCTGAGAAAGACCTGTTTCAAAGAGAAATTATGAAAAATTTAAACCGGATCAATTTATTCTGATGTATCTCACCTTTGGTTGAGACATTGTCTGGGATGCTCTACAGGAAAAGTTGTTGAAACTTCTAATGATGTGTTGTCATCAGGAACAAATGTTGCTTCTAAAATTGCAATAATTGACGTGAAGCGTTTACAAGTCAGATATATACTACAAGTCTCACAGCCACTAGCTGAAACCGTTTCTGAAAAATAAGAAAAATAGTCAATTATTTTCCAATCTAAAATACTTTTCGATTATTTTTATCAATAATTGGAAATGTATGTATTAAATTATCAGATTGTACAAGCATCAGTCTTTCAATACAATATATAATAAAGGTCAAAAGTACTCGAAAGTGGAATCGAAAAAACAAAATCTAGCGAAAAGATGTCGTATGGTATATGTCATTTGCAGCTTTTCGAACTTATAAAAAAATTATTTGATGTCAGCGCTAATTTTTATTATCCGCTAGAAAAATTGATCTCTTTTTCTCCATCATTTCTAATTCAGAATAAAAGCTTCTGAAATTTCAAACTATTATATCACTTCAAGCTGCACACCCGAATTCACTCAAATAAAACATCTAAATGTTTGAAGACAGAACATAATTTTTAAAATGAAACCTAATCCATCCTATGAAAATAGTAAATGAAAAATTTACCAGACTTCAGAGCAGATATTTTTATTATTTATTATGAAAAGTTCTTATGAGAAAATCCAGAAAAGCGCATTTATCCCAAATCCTTCGCCTGAAAGTTTTATAGTGAAATGGCAACAATTTGTGGATTTTCAATTTGAATATCGAAGGAATTTCGAAAGGAAAGTGTGATTACGTCTCCAAATTAGCTGATGAACATGGTATCGAAGTGATTCTTCTGCAAGAAACCCATACGACAACAGAAAAAAATCCTCGTGAAAGAGGACACTTGAAAGTTATGTATTAATTGACTTTTTACAAGTTTAGCTTATTATGTTGAAAAATTTTCAGTTTCGTAGCTTTCAACAGATTCGGAAAGGAGGAATTGATGGAGTTTTTTGTCATTTCTTTCAAATTTTGTGACATTTCTGTCATAAATATTCATAAACCTCCGAACATTTTTTGGCCAAGAAATCTTAATGTTGATGCATTTCCAAAATGCTTTCGATTTATTCTGAATAATCGGTTTCTTTTTTGCTTTTGTCTTTTTTCATTTCAGATTGAGAATTACGAGTCGTTTTGGGAAGAATCTGTGTATCCGAGCCCATCGACGGATAACATGAAGATCACACTGATGTCTTTCAAGATTTTCCTGATATTTGATATTTTATGTTATTTTGTTTACGGGGAGGCAGGTTTTTTCGGCTGAGGTTTTTTCCCCTGGCTGTATAGTATCGTATGATACTAGTGTTGATAGTATCGTATGATTCTATAGTATCATACAAAGAATGTTATGATACCCCGTTCTTTTTTTACCTCAGCTTAGGTACTTTTTGTTTCAACATTTATTGTATTATTTTAGCTCTCTTTTTCATAAGAATATATATATATATTTATTGAATATCCCCTACAAAATCGTGATAGAGTATACCAATTTTGCATGAAACCAAATTGCATTTTAGTTTGCCCTCGGCATTTATTGAACGTTTTCAGCTAGCCATGTCGCCGAAAGGGCTCCTCTTCAGCTTTCGGGATTATTCGATTTGGAATGATCCAGTTATTATTCGGATATTTTTCAGCGGGTTATGCTCTGTTCGGAAATATTCATTGCTGCAATGGCAATTCGGCCTTATCCCCGAAAATACGTCACACAGCGTTTGTGCTGGTTTTGACTAATGACCAATGACCACTATTTTAACATGCTACAGTAAATTCATCTATGCATTAACAAATTTTTTAACACACCTAAAAATATCATTTATAAAAAAAGCTTTTCACAAAGACTACATCAGAAATATCTTCGGACCGGAGATGTGATGTAATCAGTTTATAATAATTAATTTTAAAGGCTGCTAGTAGTGACTGTACATTAGAGGTTAAATTTTTTTACCTACAATGCGACCAAGAAAAATTAATTTTATTTTATTCACATATTATAGAAACCTTGTAGCTTTGGTATATCTATGTATGTAATTTTATGAGATACATACAGGGTGTTTCGAAAGAGGGTGATCCCCTCCCAGGGATAGATAGAAAATTGAAAAATAATAAGAGGTTTGTTCGGTAAAAAATTGTCGTAACGCCATTTGTATTTAAGGGTGTTGAAGAAGAAAAAATATACACATTTTTTTATGATTTTTCCGAAACTACTGGCAACATTTGTAATGAGATATTTTATACGACTATGTTTTGGAAGCTGATATATACAATGAATTTATTTTTATGTCTGACTCTCATAGAGGGCGCTGGTTAAACGGTTCGTACCAAGTTGTTTTGAACATAACTTTTTTGATATTAGATTTATTAAGCGAAATTTCGAGCGAGCTTGAACATCATTCAATTTTACACCAAAAAGGTACTCTTAATGAAAACCGATATTATCTACCGTTTTCGGAATATTTTGATTTGGAAATTAATAACCGATGCTGTATATATGAGTCCTCGAAACTACCTAAATATCCACTTATTTCGACCATTTTTCTTCAACAGTCAAATGTTTTCATGAGGAATTGAAGAGTTGGCCCGATCTTAGTCCGGAAATTGACTGAAGCATTGCATGCCACTTTGGTAAACCCAATATGAATGATCTATATCAGCACCTCAGAGGTAAAGTGTGTTAAGTCACATTTTTTCAGACACGAACTATCTACAATATTGGATTCACATTAGTAAATTATAGCTAGTGGAACACATTTTTGACTCCCTAGGTATTTCAAGTCTCCAAATAATGGCAGAAAACATACTTTGAAACAATAATCGAACTGAAAAATCTCGCTTTTGTCTAATTTTCATATTGTGACTCAACACACTTCACATCTGGGGTGATGATATGATTTCAAGACAGTTTTTGTGATGTGCTACTTTATTCCCATAACTGAAGACGTTTTCTTCAAGAAACTTTGCCTCTCAAATCAAATTTAGTAGTTCATTGAGATTGACACAGCCGTTCAGTCATAATCAGCAGCAAATCAAACAAAATCGGTACTTAGCTAAGGAGAATTATCTCAAAATAGAAGGTGGTCTAATTTCAAGTACGGAAAGCTTATAAAATTTGATTTTCGCTCACTTTTTGGTAAATAAGGGTCAAAGTAGGTAATATTTCAAACTGTCCTCCACTCATTCAAACTGCATACCTTTAAACCAAAAACCTTTCAGCCATCAGATGAATCAAGCTTTTTGGACCCTCAGTGCCAAAAAGTACTCCAAACATATTCTTAAATAAAAGATTGGTGGAATTTCAATTCTACCAAGGTCAAATTTCCAAAAATCGAAACACATTTTTATCCAGGAAGCTAATACATGAGTTTCATCAAAATTTGAATATTACCTTTATCTACAAACCATCTATACTTTCATTTTCGTAAAGTCTTTATTTATACGAATTCTAAGTGGAATATTGCAGAAAACGAAAAAATTTTGAATAAAAGTTTCAGGAACAATTGACCACACGTGGAAATGACTAAGGATTTCGTCAAGAAAAAGACAACTCGGAAAGCGTCCACTCTTTCGCCTTTTCTAAATAGTTTATTTTGAGAAAAATATCCTCAATGATCTTGAAAGAATGAATAACTTGAAGTATAGAATGTTCAGAAGAAGTATAGTATAGAATAGTATATAGATCATAATTTCACGGGCAACGATTGTAGATTTACCTTCCAATGTTAATGTGCCCTCATCTAAAACTCCAAGATTAAATAAGAGATATTAGACAACATTAAAATGGTCAGGACGAATTTAGATAGATACCATTCATTATTCATGATAATACAGGGGTAATAGGTACTCAAAAGACATAGAAGTATTTGCGATGGAGCTTCGGTTCTATACGATGGTAATGCAATCCTATCCTAGAAATATCAACGTATGAAAATAACAAAACAACTTACCTATGTATCCCCCAGAAGTCAAATGTAAATACCCGAAAATTAGTCCGAAAAAAAAAATTAACATTGCCTGTAGATAACTCAATTTTCTGAAACGAAACGCCTCTCGAATTCCATGTTATCAAAAGCATCACTATTGTTGGTTTCTGAAATCAAACGTATAAAATCAAATTATATAGTTTTCTTAAGGTAAAAATAGAAAGAAATTAAGTGTTTACTATCTTGATGAGTATGTCGAAATTGCTTTAAATTCATTTCATTCGTGAGCAATTAAATAAACACTGACAAAATCAATTTTAACACCCGAACATGGAACGGAAAGTGTTTTTTTATGACGAACAAATTTTTATTTTCAATCATTAAATGAATCAGTGCAATTATAAAACGAAAGAATCAGTACTTAGTAGTTTTAGTTGGCATAGGGGGAAACCCCAGTTTTATCAAATGAAATCATTGATCCAAGGTAGCAGTAATCTCAAGAAAAACTATCTAATATTGAAATCAGTGAAAAAAAGTAATTTTTCTTGCTTACATTATAAAATAAGTTTCAGTTACAGTTTTTCTCATTCTGAACTAAATATGAATCCTCTTTCGTTCACAGAGATTTTCAATAAATTTATGATTAATAGAATCAATTTCAATATGTTAAGAATATAAACAAGAAGTCTTTTTGTAATAAAGGATACTTGTAAAGAATTTAACACGAGCCGGCTTCGTACAATACAAACAGAAAAAAGTACCTTTTAATTGACCTTCGATTCTGCGATAAACTTGGGAATTTCCACACGTGACGTAACGATTTTCACGATTTTTACGGCATATTCTACCCCGCGAGGATCGGAACCATGACTGAGGAAAGTCCGACGTCGAGCGTCGCTTCCCAGACGGAACTACTCAACGATAGCCGGAGAGCGTCGTCGCATTCATTCGAACATTCTCGTATTTTGTCTGCTTGAAAAGTTCGGTTTTTTCTTCTTACCTCCTTCATTGAGACCCAGAATATGGAATAATCATAAAGACACGAACTGAATTCTCCACAGTGGGAAAATTTCACCAGTTGAAGTGAGGGAAAGGGAATCAAAGTATGAAATGAATTACCGAATTGAACACAGATATCTATTGAAATATTTTGTAAGGGGGCAGTTTTTCTATATTCGCCTTTGTGCTATTATTAAAAAAAATGTCTAATTGAATTTAAAAAAAAAAAGAATTTAACACTCTCACCAATTCCTGTTTTTTTCTATACATAAACTAATTAGTTTCGCCAAATTTTGCTGAAAAGCGAAACCAATATTTGCCTTCTCGAAATACATGAAGAGTACGAAGAGTACATATACGACGGGAATAATGATCAGGGTCCAATTTTGGTCGAAACTAAACTGTTAGTGCAATTTGATAGAGTTTTACAAAAGCATACGTTCGGTCGTTACCGATTTATGAAATAAGAGTCAGGCTTCAAGTTATAAACGTTTTTAAAATCACTGGTTTACATAAAAACGATCATAGTTCACGTGCAACTTCACAAGAATGATCAGAGTCCAAACATCCAGCCAGATGCCTCGGAGTATATCAGGGTATTATACTCTGTTCAAATATAAGCGAGAGCAATAACACAAGGTTCGCGCAGCGGTAGGAGGGACTTCGGATAGTTACTTTCCGTCCAGAGTCGAATCGAGGAGATTTCATACAATCGTTCAGTTTTAACCGAATGGAAAGGACCCAAATCTGGTGTTTCCCGGAATTACTTTGTCGGAATCTCGAGCATAGTTCCGGTTACCACCCAGGAAATCTTTCAGGGCGGTTGAAGGGAGCGTTTTTATGACCAATACGAGCTTTATTGTGCGCAAACCATTTATTGATTGTTCTCGCTTAAATTTGAACAGAGTATAGTATAGTAGTTTCTAGTTTCTATTCAGTGGTATTGAAGTTTGGTGATATTTCAATATTGTCAGTAAAATTGTGGTCATTGAAACAATATGCGATAAAAACATGGCATTGATCAACCAAAAATCACATACTTACATCCCTGAAGATTGGAGAGCTGTTATACAAGGAACAGTCGAGCCAAATCCAGCCCTTTTACTGTAATCGACTGTCAGCATGAAATTTTCAAAAAGTGGAGTACGTCTATGGAACCTCTATATAAGAAAACTTTCCAATTCCAACCTGCTTTGTCTTTGATAGTGAAAACGAAAACACCAGAAACGTTGCTTTACCGAGCATCTTACAATGGCATGTTTCAAACACGAAAAAAACAAACAAAACCATCAGAACCCGTACTGAAAGTATTTTATGCTAGTCCAATTGATCTAAAACCAGAAAAAATTGCAGATTTACAACTACTCGAACGATTTTGCGGCCCACCTGCATAAGAGTTTTATTCGAAACTCCTTTCGTTTAGTAACTATGTATAATTTTGAGTATATTGGAGATGATGAGGAAGAGATCACGATTAGGGCAATAGTTACCTAGAATACCTGATGATTCGTTCATTTTTTTCCATAAATATCAAATAAAATATTGTATGCCTTATAATAAAATGAATAAAACAGATTTATTGCAACATTATTTTGGTGCCTACAACATATCCACTCAGTTTTTGCCTCACACCAATTCATAAAAATACATTACACATGGATGTAGAAAAACAAGCTTTTTACGTAATTTATGTGTAAGTTCTGAGTCTTTGAATCTTAATTTTTGAATTCTGCTAATTGTGGGTTTTGTGACATTGTAACTCTGATCATTATTTCCGTGTACTCTTTATAATATGTATATCGTTCCTGAATATTTGGTAGAATGAAATATTCGTACTAGATGAGTGATGAGAACAGAAATATGCCCATTTTTTTAATCTTTTCATTAAACGACATGAGAAAGGATACAAAAAGTAGGTATTCTCAAAGAGTTCTATGAGTTTTTAAATGTTTATATCCTTCCACACAGGTAAAGTGTGTTAAGTCACAATATCAAAATTGGACACAAAAAAGTTTTTTTCAGCTTGATTATTGTTTCAAAGAATATTTATTTGGCGACTTGATATACCTAGGGAGTCAAAAATTTGTTTCACTAGCTAGAATTTACTAATGTGAATCCAATATTGTAGATAGTTCGTGTCTGAAAAAATGTGACTTAACACACTTTACCTCTGAGGTGCTGATATACTTCGTATATACCTGTAGATAGTAGATATCACAATTCAAAGTAATATTTTGAAAACCTTTGCGGTCAACTTTTTTCTGATAGGAATTCGAAGCCATTATAATAGTACCTATATTCTAAAACAAGTTGCAGAATGGGCTCCTATTCCAAGACGAATGCGAAATTCCGAAAACGAGCGACGAAGCAGCGAGTTTTCGAACGCATAGGTGTTCTAATTGCCGTCTACGAGTATTAGACGATATTTTCAAGTTTTGTGAAATACAGTAGGCGCTCGATAATCCAGCTCTCGTCAATCCGGCATGCTCGGTAGTCCGGCACTTTAGGACTCAGGTAACCCGCTCTTTAATCCGGAATTTTATACAGCTGAACGCCGGACTACCGAGCGGTTCGAGTACTTTTCCCCGCTCGGGGCGCTCGGCAGTCCGGACTTAACCTCGACAGTGATGTCACGTATGTGTTTTCTCTTGTTTCACAGCGTCCCTTGACAAAAAAGCGGACTAATTTTTCGAAAGTTGGATGGTGGTGAAAATCATATGAAGTTAGGTTTTTTTTCCTGTACAAATTCGATAATCCGGCATTTCCGATAATGCGGCATGAAGGGAAAAAATCGGGTGCCGGATTATCGAGCGCCCACTCTCGAAATTCAAATAAAAATTCAGATACTACTTCTAGAACTGTAATGAGCTCATTACGATACTGAAATAGGGAA
The DNA here is from genome assembly GCA_038502775.1 of Hippodamia convergens. Taxonomy (NCBI): domain Eukaryota; kingdom Metazoa; phylum Arthropoda; class Insecta; order Coleoptera; family Coccinellidae; genus Hippodamia; species Hippodamia convergens. The sequence goes on along the minus strand of CM076610.1, from coordinate 12,453,064 downwards.
TAGTTATTTTCCTATCAGGTGCGGAAAGTTGTACTTTCCCGTACGAGGTTGCTGTTGTCCTAACAACGCGGAGCGGCAAGCAATCGAGTACTTTCCTCACAAGATAGGAACAATATGTTTTGTACAATCGTATTATAAATTGAAAAATACATAATTCAATAAGTACAACTTTTGAAATTATTTGTTTTGACACATTGATGAACCGGTTTCTATGAAAAATTATAGACTATATCATAGAAATAAATACACAGATGCATGAAGTTCACTTTGAAAATCTGACAATTTTAAAAAATATGTATACCTACTGATTTTCGTACCGTTCCTTTGATTTTTCCGGCAACAGACTTATACTTGTTCTATTTGCTACTTCTCGAATATCTTCTGGTAGCTCATGAGATGATTGCATCTTCAATCTTTTTTTTATGATTGATTTTTCAACAATCATTATTTCAATAGAATAATTCAAATAAATTTGGTAATTTTTTTATGACAGATTGATAAACAGGTTTCTATGGAAACGAATAGACCATGACATAGAAATAAACACAGAAATTCATGAACTATGAAGGATGTCAAGTTCTTTTTGAAAATATGATATTTTTCAAACGAATAATTACGTTAATATATTGTTATAACATCGATGAAACCGCATAATTTGAAATATTCAACTGAAGATATAAGTGAGTCTAGTTTAATTGATGATTGTTAAAGGTATTCTGATTTACAAATTCAACAGAAATTTATTTTCCTGCACTAGTGCGGGAAAGTGATGCTTTCCGAACCAAAAATAATGCGGGAAAGTAGGGAATTACGCACGGTTGTAGAAAAATTATTTTACCACACTTACTTTTTCAGCACATCATTGCTTTCAAATTCACCGCGAGCTCACAAATCAGATGTTGCAAATATTTCGATTCGGATGCACTACACACGTCAACAACGAAACCCTACAGAAAAACCGCGAAGGGTTGACGGCCATGCGAAGTGTAATGAAACAAGTAGGTATACTCTCAAATTTAGCAGACACGAACATCCGGGCTTCAAAATGCTACTATCATTTCATACCCGGCTTGGAATTCAATGCACCCACCCACCTCCACTCGCATTCATCCCCCATAACCAAAACCAACCTATTTCCCTTTCTATTGAAAGGGAGCGAGGGTGCAAGTTAATTTACGTAAGGTTTCCTACTGCCCTATTGATCTCGATGTGAAAAGAAGACGAATACAAATATGCAGTAAAATCTGTCCAGATCGGAGGGTGAACCCCATGTTATTGATGTGATTGATTCGTCATCGTGAATTTCGCAAAAACATTCATATCAATATGTACAGGCTGCTTGCTCAGCGACATTGCTTTCGGACAAAACTCTCTGAAATTTGATCGCAGTATAAATATTTACATGAAATTGATAACTGTCCCCTTTTCTCAGCCAATTCTAGTTTATCTTGAAATAAAGGCGGGAGTAGTAAGCGCCCAAGTGAACACAAATTTCTTTTTGTGGAATTTTTTTGTATTATCGAAGAAATATTCAAATTCGCGTTTGGTAATTCGTCCCTCACTATAATTATATCTGTTGAACAATACACTTTTGCTGGCACTACTTCCGATGATCTGTCTTCCTCATTAATATTCACATATTGAAATCATGCAGTTGTAACTTTCAGAAACCAAACATTGACTAATCATCATAAAATCTTCTCTTTTTTGGCAACTCTCCGTATACTACAGTAATGCATCAAATCATATGCCAAAAGTCAATAAGATCACTAAGTTAATGAAATAATAAATTATAATAATCGAGCTATCGATTTTAATGTCAATACAATATACTACCATTCAATCAATTTGTTACATTCACATATCAAAATTATTTAAGGACTTCGTGCCGTTGTATGAGACATTTGAAACTCCAGTGTCCTCTGGTATGCTTATTTGAAACTGAAGAAGTACTACCAAATATGTCACCATTGTTGCCAGTAGCTAAAAAAAATTACAAAATTATCATGTTATCTCAACTCAATCAAAATGAAAATGAAAAGCACCCATAACTTGTCAGAAATTCTGAAGTAATTGACTCTCTATCTCTTACTAGAGTAGTACCTATCATCCATGAAGATAAAATATAAGATTATCTGAATGATAATCTGGAAGTTTTGTGAAAGAAAAGTTCAAGATGCAAGTTTTACAGTAAAAATAAAAAATAAGTATTTCAGTTCAATTATTGTTTCATATAGTCTGCCTTATGGGTATATTATTTTTCAAATATAAAGATTTTTGATAATTACTTATTGATGTATCCTTTACAAATTCAATTTGTCTCAGAATCATAATGATAAAATAGAATATTTAAAAGTTTCATCTACCTACATACATAAACATAACTGATATGACAGAGGTGCAGAAAAAATAGCTTATGTTCTTAAATGTTCAGAACATAACGGACAAGATTTCGAACAATTTCTTTGAATTTTTGGGTCACAATATTTGTTGTTGAAGATTGTTAGAAATATTATTGTTGCTACTGTTCCTGTAGATTTCTTGTAATTGAAATAAAATGAATTTGAGTATAAAATTCAAATTTCAGTTATGAATAGTTATTTTCCTAACAAGTGCAGAAAGTTTTACTTTCCCGTACGAGATCGAGTACGGGAAAGATACTTTCTGCACAAGATAGGAAATAGTTATTTTCCTATCAAGTGCAGAAAGTTTTACTTTTCCGTAACGAGATTGCTGTTAGCAATCGAGTTCGGGAAAGATACTTTCTGCACAAGATAGGAACATTATTTTTTCTACGACCCCACATTGAAAATATATATTTTATTTCAACATACAAAACATTCTATGAAAACCCATTATAAACATGAATTCTACATGTCGTCACCATGGTACTCTCATCGTTTATTCTTTGATGAAAGTGTGCGGGAAAAACCCCTGCTAATACTTTCCCGCACTAGTGCGCGAAAGTGATATTTTCTAAACTAAAATATGTACGGGAAAGTGGGTAAAAACGCACGTCGTAGAAAAATATTTTTTCTACAAGCGCTTCAATGAGATCCATTCGAATTCAACACAGAGATCAAATTTGATAACCTACATTAATTCATAATACACATGAATGTCGAACATAATTCTACATCCCGTTACCATAGTACTCTCATCGTTGACGTTCGGTGCATAGAGACATATCATAATTCAGTTTATTCTTTAATAAAAGTGTTCGAGAAAAACCCCTGCTAATCCTTTCTCGCACTGAAAAGTGTGCGGGAAAGGGGTTGAAAGCGTACGCTTGTAGAAAAAATTATTTTCAGATACCAAGTGTTCTGTTATTTCACACAGTATCCCCGAATACGTAATAATATCAAAATCACCATTTAACTGCCAAAAAACTATATAAAACACGGAAAGAAGCTTTGAATTCATCCTGAAAAAGTGGCCCATAAATTTCTAATTTTGTAGCTATTTGAGAATGGTCAGTTGCCCTCCACTCGTTCTCTTGATGATGATTGTGAGGTTTATTTGTCTCATTTCTATCGTCTCATGACTCGGACCATATAAAAATTGTGAATTTCCCAAAAAATTCGTTCATTATTTATTTATCATAATAAGAGTTCGTCATGACATATTCCAATAATGTCCTTTCGCTAAATTGTTCGCGTGTGCCTTATTGAAAAAATGTTGTATTTTTCATTGTAGAGCCTTGAAGATGATTTTGCAATATCATCGAAACTAGTTGGTCGAAGTGACCTTTTTCCTCTCAAGAAGCCGAAGATGTCAAATTTAAAATCTCATAAATTCCTTACTTAAAATTCCACATCTTCCAAGGTTGCAGTAATACCCTTGGGGCTTAGGGGACAGCGAATTTGAGTTGCACTCTGGCATGCATTATGGAGTTTTCAATTTCAATTAGATGTCTGTGAAATATCGAATTGTGTCTGATCTCAATAATTTTTTTTATGTATTGTGTGCATTTTCCTGATACAGGGTCACATCAATGTTAATGAAACGTATAAATAGTCATATTTCACTTATGTAAAATTGTTCTTGTACTCATGATAAATCAGTTAATTTTTAGGCAATCGAAATAAGGGCATATTATGCGGTCTTTCTCTAGCAGTGAACCCCGCTCGGGGAAGGCAGAGGAGGCCTGGCCTCCCCAAATATTACTGCTTATATTGAATTCCCAGTTCATCAATATTATTCCAATTTTAATCAATGAAAGTTCAAATTTCTGGATATATTTTACCTCAACATTTCTTTATATTCAAATATTGTCCACAACAGACATTGAAACCGAGAAGATTCCACATCGTTGCATCTTACTACAGACATGGGGTGCGCAAAAGAAGTGAAGAATACAGCCGTGGAGGCCCGGATCCTTCGAATCGAGGTTTGCTGAAATGTTCAATTTCGAATTTATTTCCATACGAAGCACCGGCCAGTTAAAATTGGAGCTTGATGTCACGTGGCGGAGTCAGCTTTCCTCAAAGCGAACCTAGCCGAAACCGCACCTGCTGAATACGGGCTCTATCGGCCAAATTCGATCAACGATGCGATGTTTGTTGTTTTGATTTCTTCTTCCATCGTCCATCTTTTGTCAGTCAGTAGGAAAGGATTAAGGGTTATTCAGCGTGCTGTTTGTAATTTCGCGTTAAGATTGTGCGGCAAAAGTTGTAGGTAAGGAAGAATATTGGCTAGAAATTCGGATTAAAATATTTCATTGGGAAAAATGGAAACGAAAACCATGATTGGAAATCGCAATGTAAGTAGAGAACATCGGGAAACAGACGATATTCTGGATTTTATTCTGATTAACAGGTTCTGCCAAATGCCGAACGATGACAAAATTTTCGTAACAAAGATAATGAAGACACCTAAGACTGCTATGCACACCTTGTTGGCCAAGTATATACACTAATAGTATATGTACCTATATTTTTTGCTCCTCCGGTTGAAAACTAACGAGCCGCCACTATTCTCTAGTAATAACATACCGACAAATAATGTACCTACTTCCATAAGTTCGGAATAGAGTTCTGCAGCGGTGAGTGAAAACCATTTTCACCTCAAAATTTGAAAATTACAGATATTTGAGCCTGATGATAACGCTTTTTTTCATAAAACCAAGCGTGTAAAAAGAAAGTGATACGGGATTGATCCACTTATGTGTTACATTTACCGTGTTCAAGAAAGTAAAGAGCTTAACAACTGTGTGTTAATTTTTCACAGGGTAAACATCACACTGAACAATAATTCGTTGCTTTCATTAAAGGGCTTCATATTGAATTTCATAACCTTTCAAGGAATCTAGAATGTCCTGAAATCGATACTTAGTATTATTTCCTTTAAAAGGTTTAATTTATTTCCGGTAACTGAGCAATTGACACCAACTGATGAAAAGGTCAGTGTAACTTATTGTTGTGCCTGACTGAAAAATGCTTGTTGATTTGCGTGATTCACTTTGGTAATGTTCAATCGGTGGCGGATACTATATATTCTATTCTCGCGGGCGTTCTGGGAAAGCTTTTATTGTTGAATTTGGAATTTTATGTAGACGAACAGTTAGATTCAGAAAAAACAGTCTTATCTACTTCAGTAGAGCGTTTTATGAAAATTTAAATTTCAATATTGATACTCGCTGGTCACAGCAGCCAGCTTCTATCTAGAGGCACTCGTATCATATTCACGTTTGTGTAACGCTTTTCTGTAAAAATATAGCAATTATATTTTATTTGAGTACAGGGTTCGGCAACTTATTCCTGCCATTTTCCAAATATTACTGCGCTAGAATTAATAGTCGAACCGAAAAAGACTCAAAGCTCAAGTATCTATTGAAAAATTGTTTGGGAGGTCTTTGCATTTTCCTGAAAACTTGATTTGGGTTTTCTCTCCCAGTCTCTGAAACAAGAAACAATTAGAAAAATTTTTTTAATAATATAAGAAAGGCCCCTGCTTGAAAATTTGAGCACTTATTTGTCAAGGGCCAAAACTTTACAAGAAGAAATTGTTGCCTAACAATGAACAAAAAGAAAACACCTTGAACTCTTAAGCGTTACGTTTCGGAGTCTAAATCAGACTCCTTCGTCAGACAATTACTAGTTTTCATTTAACTTCGTAGAATCGTGACAATATTTTTTTATTGTCACGATTCTACGAAGTTGAATGAAAACAAATTAGTGTTCAAATTTTTACGCAGGGGCCTTTCTTAAATTATTCAAAAAATTTGTCTAATTTTTTCTTGTTTCAGGGACTGGGAGAGAAAACCCAGATTAAGTTTTCAGGAAAATTCAGAGCTCAAGTGTTTAGTTTTCCGTCAGAATCATGAAACCTAAGTCTAAGTGCAAATTTGTGAAACAGCTTAGGCTAAATTTCATAAGTTAGCACGTTCAATAGACGGCTAGCATGCGTAAAACTTTTATTGCCGTGTCGGTGCCAGTTTGTTTACTTTTGCTCAGTTAAGATCTTCCATTCTCGCACAATTGGTCATCACCTTGACATGGTGTGCAACCTCAAGTTGTTGTGATGAATTATGAAAACCATGTCATTAGGACGAGCAACGAAACCAAAAATGACCAATCTCCCTTCCCAGAGAGAGTCTCTGCCCCTTCCTCTATGTCTCTCTAACAACAAAGCTATGTTAAGTATGTTTTTTGAAAAATTCCAAGACAACGAAGAAAGGAATGAAGCCATGTTGATTCCAAACAAGAACTCAAGCGATGAGCATCTGAGTTATGAGCGCATAAGAAAACGGCATGGTTGACTTTGGCTTTATTGACCCCTCGAATCCTCGGACACGAAGCAGACTCAAAGAGTACCGTTAGCACCACATGCAAGGAGTATCGTCAAAAATCCATCCAAAATACTAAAACCGATTTCAAGCGAATAACCTGGTCCTCATTGGTAATTACCAACTAGGACCAACTGCATTCAAGCGACTTCGGTCATTGTAGGTTATAATCATTTTACAAGGAATATCCCTGAAGACTATAACCGTAGATAACCGCAGGCAGGACCGTAGATAACCGCGGTCATTACTGGTTATTCGCTTGAAATCGGTTTAAGACTTCGGTGGAATCTTCGGATGGAATGACCCAATGAGTATTATTAGTACTCTGCCGATATCGAACTTTCCTAGCTCTATTCACGAGGAACCCAGAGGCGCATGCAGGAAGGTAGTACAGTCGTCCAAAACCTCCCTTAGGATCTACCCACGACCATACTTCCGTAACCAAGACGTGGGGAGACATACGAAACAGGGAGTCAAACATGTGAACAGTCCCTCTCTACAACGAAATCTGTACACTGGGTGACCTGGACCTGAGACTAGTATGCAGGAGTAAGCTTAACCTCCATAGTAATTGGTGTCCCAGCGGCCGAAACAAGTTGCCTGGCTGGAATCGGTGTCCTTGGGGTTCCAGTCAAGCAGCTGAGGAGGGTTTTTCATATGCGTCCAACACTCACTGCCACCTTCTAGAACTGACCAAATAACTGGAATTTACCTCTTTTTCATTTCGAAAAAAAAGACGCACTTACGAACTTCCCTTCATATTTCGAATAAAAAATCCAAAACTTAAATTTCATAGGAAAAACCTACATATTTTGTACGAATAAAAATCTCACCGATTTGAATAAATTTCTGTTGACATCAAAAAATCCAACCAAGCTCATATTAGTTGGATTCATTTCGGTTGCCCTTAAGAACATATTTATCTGAAACAGAAAAAATATGTATTAATATATACACTGAAGATCATTGAAAAAAGCTTCTTGAAGATAATATATGGTAAGGAAAGATCCTACTCCACTAGGAGACTTTTTGAGGAAGTGCCTGTTCTTGAGCTGGAAAAAACTTGATTTCGCATTCTCATGATACCATTGGATAGCGCTCTTTCTGTTTTGTTGGCCCGAGGGTGTCTTTCTGTATACCGCAGCCACTTAAGAACCTCAGCAGTGTACCGATGTTCAAAAACAGGCTGAGGAATTGGCTGAAGCTCTTACCGCTTGAAGAGTTGATGAAGAAGGTTTTTGTTTGATTTTTTGTCCGGTTTTTTTTATGATTTGATTTATTTTGGAATGTTCGAATGACTACTTAGTTTCAGTTCGTATTTGTTGAAATGATTTTTAAAAATTTGTTTGTTCCCATCACAAGATTTATTTTTATGGAAAGTAATTTTTGTATTTTAAGTTTATCTTTATGTTATTCTTGGAAATAAAGTTATTCAGTTAATAACGTGTAAGTATCTCTTGATATAAATGTTTCAAGGATTTTTTTCTTTCGAAAAAATATCATCGAATCGTTTTCATAATTGTAAATTTTTCCATCAAAATCCCTATGGAATACCTATGTAAAGAGAAACTTGAAATGAAGCAGCAGATCATAATTTCACCAGTAATATTATTCAGCCTATTCATGGTTGAACTTTGAGTGAATTCGAAGGTATCATCTTATTTAAAAAGTGTTTTTCTTACTCACTTCCTGTTGTGCATCCTCATTCATCCATGTTAGTTCTACCAACAACAAACGTTTTTGGAAATGGACTTTAACCTGTAAATCATGTCTTGAATTTCCTTCTCAAGGGAAATCATTGTATGAATTCATATCTATGAACTTACACAGTTTGAAGCATAATGGGCTTCATCACATATGAAGTAGAGTAAAGCAACAGCAAAAACTGCAGTTATCGTCAATCCTATATCCTTCAATTCAAACCCACCCTGTATTTGTGAGAATAATCCGTATATCGTCAAAGTTATGATAAGAAATAAATAAAGGCTAAGAAATATCAAGGTGTGCCCCGATGAGTTTCCACAATCTCGAGTTATTCTAGCGAGCATCATCCATAACGATCTGAATTCTGCTATCCTTGAGGAAGAACTCATATTTTTCAGAGCGAACTGAAAGTCTTGAGAAATGGTGATCGCTACTTTTCCGATAACGTCAGCATACGCAAACCATAAACTTCCAACGAGGTATGTTACTGTGTTTATGTAACAGTATGGAATAACCTAAAAAATAAATAGTATGAGGCTTTGAAGACCGGATATAATGATATTGAAAGAGTCTTCCGGGCTTAGTGGCCGTGGTCCATAAGAATAATTTCATCTAACGTTTCGCCTTCAACTGTGTTAGGCATCTTCAGTTGAACGCTGAATTTCTGTCACTAACGTGTTCGAACCGGAAGTCTTATCTACACCCCGCGACTAGAGATACTGAACAAAGATTATAGATACTGAGATTACTGAGTAGTCATATAGAAATGTTCATATGGTCGCGTATAAGGCTAAGTTCACATGATCGCGCGACAACGCATATTGGCGATCACGCGCGATCGACTTTGCTCTGTCGTCAGTATCTTGTTTCGCACGACGTCGCGCGTATTGAAATACAACTGTCAAGCATAGACTTGTTCGTTCAGATGATTAGCGCAATTAGACGTACAAAGCTGAAATATGGACGGAGATTTCAGTGACTTTTTCTTTGCTCGGAATCAAAAATGACAGAATGTGGGCTGCCGCGCTAGCAACGCGTGACCATCTGAATACATCAACGCGCGTTAACGTACTACAAATGTGCGTTATCGCGCGACCATGTGAACTTAGCCGTCGGTATCATTGGGGCACTTGTGTTTTGAAATACGCTTCAGCAAAACGCGCAGCGTGACCAGATTTAGTAGAAAACTACTTTTTTAGTAGATTTCCCGCAATTTCATTAGATGTTTAGTAGTTAGGAATCTGTTAGTAGATTCTGGTAGTTTTAGAGGTCTACTAATCACGCTTATAGATGGCACTAATGCCAGTCAAAAATGCTCATTCGGTACTTCCCAGATTCCCTTCCCCTTCCTAGAATAACCTAATTTACGCCATTCACGATATTTGCCGTCTACGTAGTACGTGTCTTTTGTTCGATTTCGCCACTTGCATTTTCAATATGAAAAAAAGGTACGAATAGTCTGATAGATCTGAGTGGGAACAGAATCCTCAAATTTCATCCAGGCTCTGCAAAAGGAAAGGAAGTCAAAATGAAGACGTTGCTTTTTGCAAGGCATGCAATTGCAATTTGCTTTCTAGATTAGCTTCTATTAAAGAACATTCTTCAACAAAAAAACATATGAACAACATAAGTGTTTCTAGTGGATCTTCGGAGATTATATCTATCAGTTAAACACATCGAAGTAGAATATCCCGAAGGTTGGATATGTTTTTTTAGTTGTCGAACTTGAATTTTATTGCCAATCTCCACATTTCCAGGCAGCGCCATCTGCGAACCATTATCGAAAACTATAAGTAGATAATTAGTAGTTTACGTAAAGAAGTTGGTAGGATTTTGGTAGATTTCTCCGGCAAGTTTAGTAGATGTACCACCCATCAACCTGGTCACGCTGAAAACGCGCATTTGCAAACGCCTTAAATGTGTACTCGGTCTAAACGTGGGTTGAGAAGATTTAGTTTTCGAGAATGCGATGTCTCAACAGATGTTATCGATAGGAACCATTATTTCATAAATTATTGTATTATCATATAATTTTACAGGCAAAATTAACTTGATTCTTTGCACCAAAGAGGCGAAACTAGGCATCACCCGCAGCTAATGATTGCAATTTCCAAGATGGAGTCCAGTAATTGGTCCAGCATCCGCCATCTGGACAAACGATAATTATGGGCAGGATTTGTTTGCTCATTGTTTACTATCTCGATTTTTACCTGATTTCAATTGGGAAGTCTACAGAGTAGATAAATAAATAAAACATACTTGCACTAGACGAAAATTAACCATTGTTATGTGATTCACAACCATCGTTGAACAAGAAACTAGTGGTAGAGCAATGGATAAAAGTAGAGGCTTATTCCCCACAAATATATTCAGTTTCTTTCTCACCACTTTTTTATAGAATTTCTCGAATTCTGTGAAATCATCCATAATTTTTGCATGATATTTTGCTTCATAAAGTGTTATAGGATTCAGAATTATCGGGATCAGATAAACCGTAAAGAGATAATCGATTACAGCTTCTTCAAATTTTGCCTCTGTCTCTGATGTTCTTACAATCTCTACTTTATCCCATTTTATATAGCCTGAAATGAAAAACGAATATAGTCACACATGGCTTAAATAATAATATAACTGTAACGTTCGCTCAGTTGTATAAAGGATCACCCAAGGTTTAATCCTTCTCACGTTCATGATGGTTTTCCACGATAAAATAAGATTAATCTGTTTTATGTTTCTTCACACATTGAATATTCAAAAAACTATGTCTAGAATGGATTGTGAACTTTCTGCTTATGGATGCAGTGTTGCAGAATAGTTATTTATGATACAAGTGCAGAAGGCATTGATGATTCAAAATTCAAAAACAAGCCACGCAGTGGCGAGTTTCGGAATGAACGAGTGTTAGAATGAGCCTTCTGTACGAGTATCATACATTATTTTCTCTAATTCACTGAATTTCTATCGAAATTAATGAAATATTGCCGTAAATATAGTTTAGTGATTTTTGCATCGAAAAATATTGATTGGTAGAACTGTTTTGTATCTCATAAAATTTGACAGATGTTGAATAAATCAGTGACAGGAGGCGAACATGCCATGAATAAATATTACTCAGAACAATGTTAGAATGAAATATTCTAACATTGTTTTGTTCTACGAGATGTGGCGGAATGAACGGATTTGACACATAATTAGAGAAATAAAATTAGATATCTTCCTTAGATTATACAGGGTTTTCTACAAGCTCTATGACAAACTTTGACAGATGGTAGCTATACTTATTCTGAACATTTTTTTTCCTTATGAACATATATCCGATTTCCGATTCGTTTTTGGGTAGAAGCTACAAGCATCTGAAAATAAATATTTTTTGTTCAAATCATAATGATAATGAAAATTTCAAGGCTATGAGAATTGTTCAAAATGTAAACCTTCGGCTTGAATGCGCTTGACATCGACGAGACTAAAGATACCGTTACTCGGCGGATCAGATTTGGGTCGTTTCGTATTTGTTCCTTGCATCTTGAATTCTATCAAGTAATTGTTGATGAAATTGGATTTCAAAATGATATACAAGCTGCTCCAAATGTTCCTATAAAAAAATCTGGAGGATTTAGATCAGGCGAACGAGGTGGCCATTGTATTGGTCCCCCTTGACTTATCCATTCATTCAGAAATGATCATTCAGCAATCTGACTACTTAACTCCCTCCATCTGCTGGTGCACCATCAAATGCTTGTAACTCCGAAACGAAAACGAAGCGGACCTATGTTCATAAGAACAAAGTTTGTCAAGGTACGATTCCACCAAAATAGTGTGCGGCACAATTGTTCACGAACATTTTGTGCAGTACTTCAGCTGTGCGCGTACAAGCTGTGCGTAACTTTTGTACGCGCACAGTGCAGCACACAGTGTGCACGAACAGGATCTCACTGTTCTCTCTCAGTATTTCGCTTTCCTTCAACAGTTGAATATGGAGGATCAAGAAAACGTGGTGCTTTGTGCTGCAGCGTGTGTAGGGGTATACACTTTGCTCGAAAAAAAAAATAAGAAAGAAACATAGATGTTTCCTTTTTGCAACATCGTTATGAAGAGATGAATCGAATGATGATGAAAATAGGCCCATTGAGTGGATTTTAAAATTTCACTCGAATATCGTGCGAACAGTTTGAGTTCCTGATTAATACTGTTAGTCCTTTGATTGCTAAACGGGATACAAACTACTTTCTCTCCTATACTGAGCCTAAATAATCTTCTACTTCCGCAAAATCTCGGTCGAGTCACAATTAAATTTTTTCGCCAACTCCTCAGTTGCGTCGTGTTTTTTATTTCTGTTCTTGTAATCTCCGTGATTACAATCCCGCAGAACGGTATAAAGTTCAATTTCTTCGATAAATTCGATTATTTTCCAGAAACATGTGTGTGTGCCTCGACCCGAGTCCACCGGTAGAAACTGTGCGCTCACAAAAGTATGCAACTGTACGCGCGAACTTTTCAACAGAGTTCGCGCACTTTTGTTGCTGTTCGCTTGGACGAGTCCACCGCAACGAACATTTGTGCGGCACACTGTGCGCAACAGTGCCGCACAGTGCAGCACTCCGGTGGAATCGCTCCTTCATAGAGCTTGTAGAACACCCTGTATATCCCTGGAAAAATCAGGAATATATAATCTAAGATATCTTCTACTACTGAAGAAAATGTCGTGATGGTTGGAATTCCTTCCGATAAATTGCTTTGAATCCGTTTCTGTTTTCTTTCGAGTGGCCTTTACGGAATGATATCAGAACGCTTAATTCTTTCAAATCGATATTCTTTAACAACGATTGAGAAGAAAAACGACTAATGCCACAATGCCTTATCGACTCTCGAATAGTCGTACAGAAAGAAATGAGAGATAGCAATCATTTCACGATAGGAAAATGTCCTTTGTTCGATCATTTTGACCGCATTACTGTTCTGTCTAAAGGAGCGGATCAATCAGTTGGAACTATAATTCATTTTCGCATTAATGAGAACACCATAGGTGTAATAAGGAGGGTAATAAGGGACGTAAACCAGCCAATTGATCAGGCGAAATTAAAAAAAATTAAAGTACCGATAAAAAAAAATAAAAATTGTAATATTTTTCTGACTTGTGGGGGTTAACCCCACTCCATGCCTAAACGTTAGTTACGCCAATGTGTAACAGATCCATTCTACCTATATATTAACACATATTTCTAGAAAAAAAGTTTCGGATGTTTGTTATGCTTTAGTTGATGAGAAAAAAGATTTTCAACCATACCTATTAGTGCAACTTCTACCAAAAATACTAGTGCTGAGTACATCAGAAGTTGTGAAGTTACTTCAAACTTTCCTGATTCGCTTATTGCGATTGGATAAATTCCCATAAATCTCTGGAGATAAAGAACTGGCTTAAGAATTCCATAAACTAGTCTCTCCGATGAACAGTCTGGGTTTCCAAAGATTCTGACTGTTTTTTCCACGTTGTGTTCTGGAGCCGGTGCTACTTTGGTTACATTGCCAGGGTGCGTATAGAATGATGAAACTGATGGGGCATCGAAATATGTGCTAATGTTTGAATTTCTTCGATTTCTCGTTTGCTCACTCTTGAAACTTATCGGAAAATTATTGGTTGTATAAGTGTGCGTTGAATACATGCTAACTCATAATTTGGATCCTACTGACTAACGAAAACTGTATTTATCCTCTGGAGGTCAACAATGTACAAACAAAGGTTAATTAATTTATTGAGGGGTTGAAATCGCGTATATGATTCATAGAGGTCGGTTCCAAGGAAATAGAGTCCTCAGTCATTAATATAGTGGAACTGGAAAATCGTTAATGTTGATTTTTCAGGTCCTCGAAAACCCTGGGTACGAGAAATCGCTTTCATACAAGAAATCCGCTTCTCTTTCTTCAACCTTTGAAGAATTAATTATGCAAAGTGTAGTAATATTATGATGTTTTATTTATTCACTCAAGTTCGGATCCATACAAATCAACAGCGCAAGAAATCATCGAATCATTTGAAAGAGTTCCAAAAGACTTTCCTCCAACCTATTGAAAACTGAGTGTTGATCAATTAATTGTTAGATGTTCGAAATGTGTTTCGGAAGATACAAATACTGATGGTGAAACAAATCGAATGATAAATCCATTTAATCTATTATTTCAAAAAGAGAGTTGTGGACTTTAACAAAATAATGTTATGTATAAGTAACTTACACACTCGATGATGAGAAGTTTTTCAATAATAAAAATATAGGACTTGGCCGAAAACTGTGCCATTTTTTTAACAGGTGTACCGGAGATCAAGGATACCAGGGCAGAGACACCCATCAAGGAGGAACGCTCTGTTTGAACTAGTTCTCATTAAGTTGATATTTACAGTTTTTACAATTTTAACTTATATACAACTAGCTCAAACCCGCGGCTCCGCTCGCGTAATATTTCAATTCAAAACGGTTCTAACATTGCAGAGGTTAGTTTTTTCGAGTTCGTGACAGAGCTAGTCGTCTTTCTTTAGCGTTTTTTATACTTGGAAAAATAAAAAAGACTCTTGGAAAGAGATTCGGTAAAACGTAAACGAAGTCTTCAAAGTTAATATTATTTGCAGAAAAATCAATCTCCGATGTTTCTAAATTAGCCCACACAACTAGTTTCAAGGTGGCTTCAATAGGAATGCTCCCCAACAATTTAATGGGAACATTATTGTGTATTTTTCAATTTAATATTCTTTCATGAGACATATTATGCGTTAATATCCCCATCATATATATGTAATAATCATATTTTTATGTTTTAGAGAATTGTAATTTTTTTCATATTTTCCACGACTTTGAGTTTTGTTATTTATTTATTTATTTAGTTACATAAATGGAACCCCAACATGATAAACCCAATAACAGAGATTCACTACAAATTTAACAATATAAAATTTAACATATCGTGAACATGGTAATATAAATATGAAATGATGAACCATAATATCACTAACATACAAGAATTTAGCTATTCAATTATAATTTCTTGACAATTGGAGAAGCTGTCCCCCGTTTGAATTCGGACAAGGATAAATTAAACTAGAATCAATTTCGCTAACATGCCATTTCTTAAAACGAATAGCTCTCGAATATATGGAGCTATAATAAAGAGATGTCCCAGCCCGCGGTAGGTACATGAAATAAGTGTCTTCGAAGACCACTAAAAAAAAAATGAAGTAACTACATATGTTTTTTCACTAGTTCCCACTTGTTTCACTTTTTTTCAATTGCCTTATGTTCAGTATGATCCAAATAAAGACATTCATATTAGTGATTTGAATTTCGTCCGTTTCTCTTTTATTTAAAAAACAAAAAACTCACTATTATTATACGAAATCGGACATATCTCTAATAAATAAGTAATGAACTTTTTTATGATGAAGGTCGAATTCTACAGGAAATTTCTTTGGATCGATTCAAAAACGATAAATACAAAATACTTACTCAATGAATGCACTCAAATATTATGTAATAGGTATATAACTACCTCTTCCAAAAATTATTAAAAAATTTCCTACTTACTATCATTTTTTCATGTCATAATGAGCCGCAAAAATCAGGACATATGCTGAAGCTTCCGTTGGCAGAATTTTAATAGGTATGCAGTTAACCAAAAACATGAAAAGTAAACTAATTAGGACCTCCCCATGATAATGCTAATTTTTCTGATCTACATAGAAGTATAGAATAGTGGATAAAACAAATTCACAAGGGAAACATTTTTTCTTGCTATCTGTATTCAATAAGATAAACATGTACCCCTTTGCAAATTATTGACATGAAATTTCGTGTAGATTGAATTTAAATAGAATAGGATTTATTGAAAACAATTATTCAATGTGAAGAAATAAAGAGACGTCACAAGCAAGGCAGTGGCGTGGTAAGAAATGATAAATGCTGGGGACAGGACCGCATGAATTTTATAAACTTAGAATCCTCACTTCATACGTCATCAGTCTAGTCATCCACGATAAGTTGAAATTCAAATTTCCCGCTTCAGAACGACAGGCGTATTTGTCAAAACGAGTAGTGACAAACAATATGGCCGACGCATTGAAAAAGTAAGGTTGTTTTATGTCTTGTTAGTGAAATTCTGCTGCAGATAAAATTGTGAGTAGAGAGTATTCTACATTGGATCATATCAGGTTTGTTTCGGAATAAACAAATTCGTATAATTGGACCTCATATTTGGTTGTTTTCTCATTTGTATTTTTTCACTTCAATACCTGTCAAATTTCAATACTTAGCGCCATACTCAACTGTTTCCCAGTGTTTTGTTTGTAGATTCCTATCGTAAACATTCATAAATACATTATAGACTTATAATCTATCAATATTGATTTTTCTGCAAAGATCGCCGTTAATGCACTTGTTGTTCAAACCTCATAATATCATCCTCTGAACTCCTAAAGTGCAAGTAAAGGTGCGTTCACATCAGACGTATTTGTTGAAATGTTTTTTTTTTCATTGCTCGTGAAGAATTTCACTAAGTATGGTTAATGATAGCATATTAATTATATTCCTCTTTTATTTTACAAAGTATGTTTTTCTTTTTATCAAAACCTGTAGTTGGAACCTGTTATTATAGTATTCATTGCAAATAAGTGAATAGAACATACCTCTCGTGTTTCATATCTCAAATTATTTGCCTCAGGTCACTTATCAATTTAGTGGACACTGGTCATCTTTTTTATATTGGTATTTTCATAAGGTCTGCACAGACTTCTTGTTTGCAACAAGAACTCTTCATTTCATAATTTCTGAAATTGACAGCGATATGAAGGCATGAATTTCGTGCAAAAAAACCTATCAAGCCAATGTTTTTTGAGTTTTGGATAAATGTTCGTGCTATGAGCAGCCGGCAAATAGCTATGTCAAGTGATTTTTCATTTTTGTATCTACTTAGGTAAGGAATATCAGTTTTGATAAAAGAAAACTTGTGTTTTCTGGCATAAGCTTTTAGCTAATCTAGGATTTGTTCACATGTATGACCAACAAAATGGGCAGTTGATAGTTGATACAACACCGGCAGGTTGCAGTCAAAGATTATAAAATTAATCTTTGGTTGTAACATTATTGATTGAAATACTATGGGTCGGTTTCATAAA
The DNA here is from genome assembly GCA_038502775.1 of Hippodamia convergens. Classification (NCBI taxonomy): domain Eukaryota; kingdom Metazoa; phylum Arthropoda; class Insecta; order Coleoptera; family Coccinellidae; genus Hippodamia; species Hippodamia convergens. Next base: position 12,435,419 of record CM076610.1, on the reverse strand, counting down.
ACTTTGATTTTACCGTTAAATTCCAGTACCTTGATATTAAATATAAACAATTAAAAAAACTTGAACAAACAAAACTTGTTTATAAAGTAAAGAATTATTTATTAAGGACACAAGCTAGTTTGTGCATAGTGAATGAGGAGCATACTTACAATGTAAGAAGTAAAAATGAATTAAGAAAAAACTTTGCGAGAACGTGTATCGGGCAAAGATCTCCAATGTTTCAGAGTGTTACAGTGTTTAATTCTCTACCTGTAGAAAATATATGCAAAAGGAATGTAAGAAAAATGTGCCATGACCTCAAGGAGTTACTTAGACTTCAATAATTTTTTTGTATATGTATTGGGGATGAGTAGTTTTTTTTTGCAGGAATGATATAAATTATTGTTGTTTATGTAAAATAATTACATAATATGAATGCAGTCTCTGATACCAGCATATTCATAGTCAGGAATAAATAAATAAAATAAATTAATTAATTAATTGGAGCCACCGCGATTCGTTGAAATTTCAAAACGAATGATTGGATTGGTTCGAATTTACGTAAAGTTTTTTAATCCCACAATTAAAGTTTTGTGAAACCCACCCTATGACCTATAACGCAAGTGAAATTATAGTTCGTTATTTCACAAAATATACACGCGTCGGACACAATGCTTTTCATCTTGAATGGTTTTTTAATACTTTATTATAGGAAACTTCAAACCATATCGATGGTTACTATTTAAAATTTATCTGTTTTACAAACCATATGTTATAACTTTAGTTTGGTCGAATTGAACTATATTCCAGCACACTAGTATTTACTTAGATTAGAGTCCAAACGAAATAATACTTTAAATTCTTTAAGAATTTAGAGATTTCGACTCATGTAATGGTTATTCTCATAATTTATGTCACTATGGTAATAACACATTTCTAATATCGGCAACGCTCGATCATACGATGATTCGGTCTATGCTTAGGCTGTCTCAACACGTTCCTACGAATTTGGCGGGTATCCATGAACAAATTAATGGTACAAACAAGGCGTGATTATTTGGATAGAATCAATAATACAAATCTCTCAAACATATGTCCGCAATCGCTTCGTATTCGAGATAAAGGTGGGGTAAACATGCAGAATCCACAAATGACCTGAGAGATCTCGTCAAATTGGCAGCTACGTTGCACAGATTGGAAAAATCACTATCAGATCATAATCGAAATTATATTTATATATAAATATTATTTTGTGTTGGTTAATGAAGAAACTTGGGTTTTAGAAAAATTTCGGTCTGAAAATTTTACAATCATTGCGGGTGAAAAAAAAATTCGTTGATATACTTTACCTCATCAACTAAAAGATGCAAATGTCTAAAATTTTCTCGGCTCCATGAGGGAATACAAAATCTTTCACTGAATGTAATAAATTATACTTTCAATTAATATGATTCAATATATAAATAATCATATAGCAAAGGAATTGTGGTATTTCCAAATGTAATTTCCTGAAGAATCAAATTCATTACTTGAAAAAAAATTAAAACAGCATGTATAATCAAATTAGGTGGTTAAACTGAATTGTAATATCTTTTTTTTAAGTGAATATTATAACCGATTTCAAGCGAATAACCAGTAATGACCGCGGTTATCTACGGTCCTGCCTGCGGTTATCTACGGTTATAGTCTTCAGGGATATTCCTTGTAAAATGATTATAACCTACAATGACCGAAGTCGCTTGAATGCAGTTGGTCCTAGTTGGTAATTACCAATGTGGACCAGGTTATTCGCTTGAAATCGGTTAATGAAATCTTCGTTACGATTCTACGATACGATGCAAAATATGGCAACAAAATCGCAAATTGTCAGTGTTCGCGCATGCGTAAAATTGGCTTTCAATTTCTTGTGGATTCTACATGAAAAATTCTTTTCCATATTTCTTAAAATACCAGTGGCGCACCAAAAAAAGTCTGGAGGGAAAAAAGTGACATTACTCTAGAAAAAGTTTTACCCTGTTGATTTTCATAGGCAATTGACATTTTATATGATGGTGATTACTGCAATTTGATAAATTCTATAATACTCAGTATTAAATTGGATTATAAAAATGACACCAAAAATTTTCCTCACAAATTACTCCAATATGTTACTTAGATTTCATATACTGTAAGTTTTATTGGGTCAGGGAACGTAAAAAGAAGAAACCACTTTTTGTGATGGCCAACGTTCCGCAAATTCATTTTTACATCAGGGCTCTAAAAAAAATGGCAAATCAAAAGTTGGAAAACAATCAGAAACTCACACTCAATTGTAAATATAACTTAAAATAAATAAAAAGTGAAACACTTGAGAGCCCTGATGATAAATTTGCGAAACGTTGACCATCACAAAAAATGGTTTCTTCTTTTTCACGTTCCATAAACCAATAAAACTTGCAGTATATTGAATGATTCATTGGAACGGAAATTAGTAAATTGTTGTTACTTAGATTATTGAAGAAATATACTCATTGATTTGGAAAGTTTTTTCTGAAACTGATAATTTGAGTAATAAGGACACTACTGCTTCATTATTCTTCCTTACCTTTAATAATTAATCAGAATATCAATAAATAACTGTTTTATCTAATGATTTCAAAATTTTCTTGCAGAACATAATGCCAAAAAACAAAAGACCTTTAGAATCGACTAGGACTTCTTCTAGAAGACAAGCAAGCAAAGAAGCCCTAAAACAATTACAATTGCTATTAGATGATGAAGATGATGATGCATTTGTAATACCAGATGATGATGATAAGAAAGATGTACGTTCAGAAGCACCTATTAAAAAAAGAGCTGTAAGTCTTTTGATTGAATCTTCTAATTCATCTGAAACCTTCAAGCTAAACAAAAAAGTCTATCTTCTACAACTTATAATAACCAAAGATAGAAACTAATCATAAGGAGTACAAATAAATTTCTTAATTTGTTGCAAAATTTGTGGATTTATTGTGAAATTTTGATTTACTCAAAGTAAACAACTACTTCATTCTATTTACTTCATCAGAAAACTGATTTTATCAATGCAATTTTTTCTTGCACCTTGATATCACTATCTGAATGCAAAAGCTAGCTAACATTGTTCTCAAGGTGTACAATGTTTTTTTGATAGAAAGGCCAAAAAATTGTTTCTCAGATCTTAGAAATGATCTTCTGAATACCTCGTATAAACTATGAACTAGTTCTAGTTAGATCTATTTCTCCCAGTTCATTCCTCAGAATTGGGATATAATATTATTGCCATAAGTGGTAAGGAAAACCGCATTGTTCTTGTGTGTCATCATTCCATAGCTGCCTTAGATTTAGACGAAAATATCTATATTTTTAGACTGTCGGAGATAACCTCAATAAAGTACATATATTTGAAATCAGCAGGAAGAGCTCTACCGATTAGGAAAATAAAATACAGGGTGTACCATTTGAAAAATAACAGTTCACATCAGATTTTCAGGTTTACAATGCTTTTATACATTTTTTAATACTGAATTCTGAATGCCCATGACAATACAGTAGAATCCGCTTATAATGACATCGAGGGGAAATGAAAAATACGTCATAATAACCGGAAGTCACATTAAGCAGAATTTCAGCAAAATTGATATTTTTTGGATTCAGTTTAAGAATAGAACGAAAATTCAGATTTTGATTTATTGAAAAAAAATGGCTTCTCTTACAAAAAACTAAATATAAAGAACTTTTTCATTTTTTAGAAAAATAATTTGAAATTTTAGTTTGCGTTTGTTTTTTTTTTCGACTTGAAATAATAGCTTCTTACACCATTGTACAACTTAGAAATGGCTTCAATGGATGTCATTTTGTCCACAAAACACCAATAATCTCTTCAAGGATCTGGATTATACTAAAAAGCATGTCGGCACGCGTATGTCTCGTATCGTATCAAACCTCATCGCATTAAAAAGGGTAGGGTGGCTTGAGAAAACTATCGAGCGGTCACTATAACCGGAAAATTTTTCGAAGAATCATGTTGCTGTATCTGAAATCATGTCATTGTAAGCGAAGTCATTAAATCCGGACCCTATTGTAAGGAGTTTTGAATGAAACCAAACTTAACACTGCATTTGCGTCATTATAAGCGATTGGTCAGTATAGCCGGTGTCATAATAAACGGATTCTACTGTACCACAAATTTGATGATGTAATCGTTTCTGTACAACCGATATTGACTGTGATAGCTATTGAGTAAAATAGAAACAATCACCCTGTCTGTACATGATGTCGTTGGATGCTTCGACTTTGAGTCACTTAGAAGCTGTAGGGTAGGAGCAAGTTACTGTGTATTCCTTCCCAAATTGTACGATACTGGTGGAATTCATTTACAACAATTTATTAGCTCTCCAATAATCTCAGTGCAAATGAAGGATGGCGAGAATGAATGTCTGAAAAATAGTCTTGATGTTTCAATGAGTGGTGTAAAAATACCCGTGTTTGATTGGGAATGGACTTGGGGTTCGCATGCCTCTGATCTCATATCAGCTTTTCATTGTTTGAGGTTAATCTATATATCCTCACTTGCTGATCCACTACCTAGTGATGTTCCTCTGAGGGATGTTATATATTTCCCATGCTTCAACTGTCATTCTAGGAATATAATTCAGTATGTACATCTGAAATTCGTTTGGCAGATTTATTTTTGGTTTGAGGAAGTATGACAGAGTTTTCTCCGAGTTGGCTCCGATTCTTGTTTGTGCCATTAAAACTCATTTGTTTAAGGATTTCTTTTTCAAGATTGCAAATGTTTTGTACTCTAATAGTTACATAATTACAGATTGGACAATTTTTTTTTTTTTGTATGACATTTCAAGGAGTTAATTACTGTAAGAGTAGGCTACTGGCTGAACTCTTGAGGATTCAATATATTTTTATTAAAAGGATTTGATAAATAAATGACTTAACTTAATGACGTCTTTGCTCACACAATTTTCAACCTAATACCTTCGTGGCACCATATTTCTTTTAAATAGGTGACATTTATTTATAATCCTGATATATTCATGCTAGTTACTTGATAACCTGAATTGCTGCAAGTCTAAAACATACATATCTATTTCAAGGTATCACCTATTATGGAATCGCCACCACCAAAAAAAAAATATAAACTGAGCCATAGAAAATCATCAGATGGGAATGGTGAGACAAATTTTTGTAATTAAATGACAAAATTTACATATTTGTTTTTTCCAGATCGAGATGTTATAGTTTTAAAAAGCATATCTAATTCTAATTATGTCCCCAAAGAAAATACCTTGGAATTAGAATGTTTTGTAGAAGAACTGTCAGATGTCCAAAAGGAGAGACAAAAAAAATCTGAATTAGAAGAGAAAGAACTCCAAGCCAAATTAAATGAATTGTTGAATAGCAAAAAAGCCGAGATTGTGTATAAAGGTGAAATGAGTTCAGCGATAGAAGTTAATGAGCTCATTTCAAAATGTAAGTTTATTTTGTTGTTCATTTGATTTGAAATGGTTGAAGAAAACAAAATTTCTTGCCTCAGAAATAGAGCTAATTGCATAATACTTGGCACAAAAATCAGTAACTGTCTACCATCAATTCTCCTGCCTTGAGAATCACAGCTCTCGAAAAGATATACTGTCAAACGGGGTGAAGTGGACTAAATGTGTTTTTCTGTCTATTCTATCGCGCAAGTCATAGACAATATTCTGAATCTACGCGAAGAAAATCTCAGCACCTGCTCTTAACACTTCAGATTGATAACTCTTGCCTTGAATTTACTTATGCAGAGTAAATTTTCTAAAAAAAAAATATATATATATACTCTCTCGAATTAACAATCTTTGAATTATTTCATTTCAATTATATCTGTGGCAATAACTACGGCAGTTATTCCCACCTGAATTTTTTTGAGTAAGAGATAAACTATTTAAAATAATCCCCTATTATAAAATTTTTTGTACCCTAACAGTTTTTTAAGAAAAAAAATATATTCAACATGACTTAAAAGTAAGGGGTGAAGTGGATCACCATTAATTTAGACTATTGTACGGTGTTTGAGGTTGAGTTCTCATGATTTGCAGGCATGTGAATATAAAAAAAAGTTCCAAGTGGTGCAACTTCGATCTTCTTCACATGGAAAGAGCAGTTGTACCGGTGAAAGGCATCGGTCCATTTTGCAAAAATTTCATAGCTACAGAGGGTGTTTCATTTACGTTGTTTTTATCGTATCTTGTTCAGAAACATAACATGGTTGGATCGTTTGGGACAAATTAATAGTTAATTTACTAACACAGTTTATATTATTCGCATTTTTATTGATGTAGTATCTAAATTGGCTTCCATTGCGTCTTCAGATTAATAGGTTATTTGTTAATTTTTTGTGTTTTCTCACTCGTCAGGAATGATGTGTTAATTTTCAATGATTATATGCATGGTTTTCCTCGTCCCTTTTCTGTATGTATGAATAAAAAATAAATTAATGATTTTTTTTTCACTCATGAAAAAAATTTTTTCAGATATTTTCAGTTTCATATTTTAGAGCACTTCTTAGAGTTAAAATAGATTCTTTTTCATTTTAAGTGATTCCCTTTACCCCTATAATGGTAAACGTTGATATTCATCGATTTTTTAAGTGTGATCCACTTCAATCGAAGTAATTTCAAAAACTGTGCAGCCTAAAACTTTTTTCAATGAGCCAATCGATAGCTGAGGTATGATAAAATCTATATTTCAAACATCAGTCCAATCGATCTTAAACTTTGAATTTCGTTACTGAAAACCTCGATTTTTGATCCACTTCACCCTGTTTGACGGTATACTATTGTGTATCTGTATGAAAGTTTTCAATAAAAATAATCTAATTCATCAATCTTGAGAACTGGCAATGTTTGCATGTTGCAGTAACTTTTTTCATTGAATGTATAGACATAAAGTTTATAAAATGTTGTCCAATTAATTCTTTGGTGCTAGGTCAATCCCTGTGAACAACCATTAGTGACAAGTGATTCATAACTATTGGGACGTAGGCTAAGGGCAGATTTTTTGGCTAAAGGACCAAATATTTCTCAATAAAATATTGCTGTGGAAAAAAATAGAGGGCGTTAAAGTTGAATTTTTTTTAACAAGGAATTTTTTTTAGTTTTTCGCTAATAATTTCACTGTGACTTTTTTCATTTATTTTTAAGAAAAACACAATTGAACAGTTCAGAACATTGAAGGGGAATTTAAGGAACGATTCATTTATTTTATTTATTTATTTCAACGATAAAGCATGATTAAAAAAATGTAACATAAAAAAATGAACTTAAATGTTCTACGTGGCCTCCTTCGACTTCTATGCCTTTTCTAATTCTTTTAATGAAGGACTTTCGAGCTTCAAAGAAAATATTATTCTGTCCCCTTCTACAGTTAGCCGTGAAAATTATTAGCAATAAACTAAAAAAAAGTTCAACTTTAACGCCCTCTATCTTTTTCCACAGCAATATTTTATTGAGGTATATTTTTGGTCCTATCGCCATATTTTGGTCCAAACAATCTGCCTTTAACCTATGTCCCAATAGTTATGAATCACCCTGTATATTTCTATCCTACTCAATTAAGAATTTTATCTAACTGCGATCGCTGAAATTTGCGGAGTCAAATTTAAAGAGTGAAAAATTAATATTAAACAAACATGGCAAGAACAATTTCTTTATATTCTGATTTTTTTAGTTCAATATTTAGTTTATAGAATATATACACAGGAAAATAATGATTTATTTCTTTTGATTATTTTAATTTGAGAAAAAGCATATAACATTATAGAATTCATGCATCTTCTTGAAAATTCCTCCTCATGATTTTTTTTTATTCTTTCAAAATTTAAGCAAAGTTTAACATCCACGATTCCTCAGGTGGCAAAAAATGGATTTTCCAACCAAATGAGCTGCCGCAGCTTGGTGAAATGAGCGATCAATCTCAACCAACTTTCCAATTAGTTATGGATCCAAGGCTTGGTATTATAGTTGGCAGTGTTCAGAATACAAATCAAGTACAAATTTCTGCACCTACTATTACTAAAAGTAAACTTCAGATTTCTTCTGCTGTAAAGGCTGTTGCAACCTTACCTCAAAGTGCTACCACTCCTTCACCTGCTAGAAACATGAGATCAAGAAGAGGGGGTATATCTACTCCACCAGGTCTTATTCAAACTAGAACAAATAATACAATACCTAGCAGAGGCAGCAACATTGGAGTTATGACAAGGGGAAATTCGAACACCCCTCGATCAAACAATTCTGCTTCTACAAGAGGAATTCCACAGGCACCAGTACCTTCCCCATCGATACAAACACGAGGCATGAAAACCATACCCACAATACAGACTAGGAATAATAAAGCCACACCACCATCAAGCAAGAGGGTAAGGAAAGCAAAAAAAGTTTTCGATTTGTAGAAATGCTTTTTTGCTGAATGTTTGAAGATAATGAATGAATTGTGATGTGATTTGTTTAAATAGGATTTAGTTTCAGAAGTAATACTCGAAAATTTCATTGTGGAATTATATTTTTCTCAATGTTATAACTACCTTCAGAATCTTATTCCTTTTGCAACCAAAGCTCTATTTTTGTAATTTTTCTTTTTTGAATGTTAGTGCCATATGGAAGTCTTCTCTGCTTGAATCTATGGCTTGTTAATTATATTAAAGTTTTTGCTTCTAATTGAGGATTTTAGTAGTTTATGGTCCTTGGATCAATTTGAATTTATCATAGATTTCAAGTGGAGAAAGAGCATATTTTTATGTTCTGTATGTTTTTATAAAATAAATGTTATTTTTCAAATAATTATGGTCTTGTTAGATTTTAAAATACCTCATTTATAGAAAACTCAAACTCAACATCAATTGCTCAAAAATTGTATTTGAAGCTAGAAGTGGAGTTCAATGGAAGTCATGAACTATGTTTAAAAATTTCCAACTAAGCATCTCATTCTTACTTTCGAAATCATTTATTGAATTCTCATGATAACAAAAAACATTGTTTTAAATTGGAAACTTTACTTCTAAAACTAATGTTTCTCTAGAATTGTTGACTTTTGAGGTAATATACTGATGAAGAATTAGAATCAAATAGGTGAAACATTTTTTTCTTCCAGCCTGTTGCTACCATCCCTGCTGATAAACCGAAACAAGTGGTAGATTTGACATCTGATGATAATCGTAATCAAGCAGATAATAGGGAAATCTCATTTAATAAACTTCAAGGAAAAACTTATCCATCCTTAGTAGTGGTTGCTAGACCACATCTTAGGGTAACTGATTTAACCATAGACAGACCAAAACTTGATGCAAAAGTAAAAAGTGTTTTGATGCATCCGCCTACTAAATTCACAGAGTGGTGAGTTATATAAGTACATATTTAAAAGAACAAAAAAATCAATAAAAGCTGAATTTTATCATCAAATTTATTTCAATGAAAACTAAAGAATACTAGGTATCAGAATTTTTATTATTTTCTTATGATAATGAATAACTTTTTGACCATCCTTAAACTACAAAGTGTCTGTTATTACTGGATCTATTATTTTATCTTATATTCAATGTCAGGTCAGATTTCTCCATGACAATCTGAATTTTACTCCAATTTTCTAGGTTAATCCAACAAGGTCTGATTCGGGCTGAACAGAAATGTCCTGTACACAGTAATACCCAACTTAAATTAGGAATGTACAGTGATGTAGCCAAATTTCCATTTTCGGGTGGATATGTATGGATTTCTGAGTGTTGTCCACAAAGATTTGTGTCAGTTTTTAATGGATCAATTTTTGAAGGATCACCTCATCCACCAGTTGTCATGCTCAAACTAATTTATCATTGGTCCTGCCAGACGAATATTCAGAATGTGACACAGTGGGTGAGTTTTACAAATAGAATCCTAATAGATGTTCTACTGATATAAAAGTTCCCAAATATATGTAGGTGTTTCTAAATTAGTTTATTGAATCTCTGAAATTAATGTTCCTTATTTCTGAACATTTTTGTTAACCTATGAATATATATTGTTAGGACATTATTTGGGCTACTTCCATTATCTATATTATTGGTATTTACCGACGTTTCGGCAAGCATTTGCCTGCCGACATCAGGGTGTTGTTGGCTTGCCAAAACGTAGGTAAATACCAACAATATAGATAATGGAAGTAGCCCAAATAATGTCCCAACAAATATCCCATTATCAAGATTATCTCGTTCACAATTATGAATATATAGTTGCAGCATTATCATTTAAATGTAACACTTGAAAAATTGGTTTATTAGATGCCAACAAATGTTGTCTTGACTTATAGGTAAAAGTAGATAATCTTTATGTCAAAGGCGTATATACATGGCTCAGGGGAGTGTGCACAGTAGCTGTACAAAGTCGATTACGACAATTAGGTGGCCCTGGGAGTCGAATTGAAGTGGGAGTTATATCTTTAGGCACCACTTCCCATGATGGTAATCAGAGACAAGTGAAGGTTGAAGTTCTAGGAGTATTGGAATCTAGTACAAAGTATGTGAGGCTTAGAGCTGTCGAACCTATGCCTGAAGGAGATAGAAACTTTAGGAAGAAGTTTTCAAAGATACTGGAACCAATTTTGAGCTGGGTAGGTCGAGTAAAAGAATGATATCTTTGAAATGGAATATTCAATAAACAATTTAAGTTTTATTTTCAGCAACTGTAACAAAAACTATATCTTAGCTAAAAACAACATTATCAGCTCAATCAGTCTATTTGAAAATATCATTCTCTAAATTTCTCACTTAAAATTTTTGTGAATAAAGCTGAATTACTGAGGGCGTTGAGAATTTGATTTTATATATTTTTTTTAATTTGCAAGGAAAATTTCATTTTTAAATATTTTCTCATTTATTATGATATTCAATATGATATCTAATGAATGAATATTTTTCAGGTTCACCCTGCAAGTACCATTGTGACAGATTTGACTGTTGACAAGGCGACTTTACATCATATGGGTTTCACAAATGTAGTTCAAACTACATCGAATGACTATAACCAGAGCAATAGAACTATAATGGAGTTTTTACGAAGGATTGTACCCAGGATGTTTCAAAATACACTCTCTCTTTTATCAAGACAAATTATTCAGCAATTTTTAGATGAACTGGTTTGGAGGGAATGGTTTGGAATTACTTCGCAAATGGTAAAATAGAATTTGATAATGAGAATTTTTCACATAAAAAGTTTTTCATTTTCGATTTGATGAAAATATACTTTTTTTACGACCAGATACAACGATATTACAAGAGTCTTCTAGGCATATTGGCCTAGTTTAGGTGAAAAAATATTGACATCATTTTTGCTGTTAGTATCTGAGTAATGTGAAAATAAACCAGAAGATTTTATTAATTACATGAGTAGATGACATGATATTTATGATTTATTTCAGTCCGAAATTTCTGCTTGAAAATTTTAAACATAATTTTCAACCACCTTTTTTTATTTCTCAACAACTCAATGTCATTTTCATTAAATTTGTTTCAGGCGTTTGACAATATTATCACTCACCTAGCAGAGCAGACTCGATCAAACACACAAACACCGCTAGTTCTTAAATTGAATAAGGTTGCAGCCAACCCATTTAGGTCCTGGACTAATAGCTCAGTAAACCAGATACCTAGTAATAGTTCAACACCAGCTCCTGCTCCTCAGGCATCTACAACTGTAGCCGTGACACCTGCCAAAACATCTGTTGGAGAAGTTAGGAAGTATGGAAGAAAAAAGACTAATTCTCCTCAGGTTCAAGTAAGAAAATTCTAGCATTTTCAACAGAGATACTTAATCTGTTGTAATACTAAAGAGACTTTGCAATTTTAGTTCTTTGTTGACTGAATAGAGATAATGCACTATTAATCTTAGTCCAGCTCATATTTTCAGTTGAGTTGGAAATTGGAACAATATACTATGGGAAATTTTTGCAGGTTGTTCAAGAACGTCCGTCTAAGCCAGTATCTCCTGATGTTCCTGAACAAATGATACCTCTTGAAAATTACTACTATGGGACAATTGATTCGAGTAACACCTCCCCAATGAAAGTAACTTTGAATATGAAATGTCCCTTCTGTAAGAGCAGCTTCGATAACAATATTCTTCTACAAAATCATCTTTTCAAACATGCCCATAATGTTTCCAACGATGCTTACCTGTGCCGTTATTGTTTGACAAGTGTGTCCACTGCAAATGAACTGATCCATCATGTTAACAAATGTCATCCAGGAGATACTAAATTCAACAATGGATTCGTATGTTTGATTTGCGAGATACACTACATGAATCCATTTGTGTTAGGGAAGCACATGTCTAAAGAACACATTCCTCATGAATTACCTTATCAGTGTGGAAGCTGCCCTTTCAGATGCTCAAATCATAAGCAAGTTATTGATCACTTTTATTCAAAACATGATGGAGGCTCATCAATACAATGTCCATTTTGCTTAAAATCAACAACTGTTTGGTCCGGTAAGTATCATTCTAATTTTTCATTTATGATTGAACTTATGAATAACAAACATTCAAATGCAATTATATTTTAATATGGTCCAGATATTTTAACATACGAGCGGAGGGAGCGCGTTAATAGTAATAGATTTTTCCAATTGTTAGCAAAGATTTTTCAAGGAAGGAGGAAATTTGAATAAGTATTTTTTAACCCTCAGGTGGAAGGAATGTTGCACAAAATATTCACTACTTTATCCAGCATCTTCAGAAGCATCAGAAAAAACAATTCGCTAAAAGATGTGGTAAATGCAATCTTTGGTTTGTCCAGAAAGAGGTTTTGAAAGAACATCAACAAAAGATGCATATATCACTTCGGGGTAAGATCGGATTAGTACCTTACCCTTCACCTAGGAATGGCGTTATGGTCCCAAAATCAAGAACTGACAAAAACCCTTGTGATGCTGAAGTGATTAATTTTTCTTCTCTTTATTATAACGTAACCGATAATTCTATTTGCAAGGAATGTAATCAAACTATCTCATCTTCGAAGCATTTCCCGTAAGCACAATTAATACTTGATTATTCACAAATGCCTTTTTTTTCAAGAGAATAAAATTTGCATTATATTTCAGGTCATTTGACAATTGTCAGAATCCTAACTGCCAGTATTCCACATGTTGTGCCCTTGCGATGATGACTCATAATGCTAAATGTAAAGGACTGAACTTTATAATACCCACAGAATCACTTCCTTATGAAATGTTTTGTGTATGTGGCTTCAGAGACGATGATGGCAAGTTTCTATATTTGGTGAAGAAATTTTTTTTTAACTCTCGAAAATATTTCAGGAAATGCAATGGCCAAACATCTAGCAATTTGTGAAAAAAAATCAGCATATCCATCAGAAGCAGAAGCAAAATCTGCAACAGTAATGCATAGTATGTTGGATATTTTAGGTTTAGTTCGGAAGCCTGAAGAAAATAAGAATGAGAAGCCCTCCAACAGAGGTACCGTTGGAGAAAAAACTGAAGATCTATCCAAAACTTCTACCAAAAAAAATTTTTACAATGAGATAAATATACTCAGTGATGATGAACAGATAGACAAAAATATTACAAATCTAGATAAAGCAGATGAAAATGATGTTGAAATTATTCAAGAGAAAAAGAAATCTCCCAAAAATGATGTTATATTGGAAAATAAAGGAAAGGACGAGGATACTCAAGAAATTTATGATCAAGATACACACAATATTATTGAAGGTGAAAAAGAAAGAAGTGATAAAATGAGTAGTGAAATTATTGAATTAGATGAAGAAGATGCAATAATGGATGAAGTTATGGTTGATTCTCCAGAAACAATACCAAATGAAGAGAAGGAAGAAAATGTTGAAGAATTTGAGGACAGTGGTAAAAGTGGTAAAGAAAACATGGATGACTTGGGTAAACAACAGACAAGATTGGAAGAAAAAAACTCTTCACTTGAAATAAAAATGAATGAAACAGAATCTAATCATGAGAATGAAGATGTAGATTGCATTTTGTCCCAAAATGAGATGAAGAAGTCTACTGAAAATGACACTGAAATTATCATTGAAGGTGATGAAAATAGAACAGAAAAAGAAAATTCAGAATATACAAAGGAAGCTCATATTCTGGAAACAATGAAAACTGAGCAAAAGACTGATGCAGACCAGACTGAAAATAAGATGGTAACAGAAGAAGTAACTGAAAGCAATATTGAATCAGATTGTTATATTGAAGAAATGGAAACGGATCACAATAGAAAGGACGACGAATCAGATCCTGCGAAAGAAAATAAAGATTTTTGCATTGAGGAAGAACAGTCTCATGGAGATATTGAGTCATGTTCTACTCAAAGAAATATCCAAAAGGTTGATACTGAGATACCAATGGATACAGAACAAACTGAAAAAGAAATTAAAGCAGAACATACAAAAGAAAGAATCGAATCGATAGAAGAAATAGAGGCAGATATTTGTGAAAAGCAAGAAAATACAGATAGTGAAAGAAGTTTGGAAACAAGAAAGGGAATTGAAATAGATCTCACTCGGAATAAAATCGTGAAGGATGATTCGATAGATGATCAAAGGAATTCAGGAATTGTCAGAAGCCATTTTTCGGGAGATGCTGAAGAGGATAGCATTGAAGAAAAGACTGAAAAAAATAATATGAAAGAAAATAGTCTTGCTGAAGAAGAAATTAAAAGCATTGAAGCTCAAAGTGATTGTTCCACTGAAGAGCACCTTGCTTTGAATGAAAAAGAATCAATGTTAAATATTTTAAATGAAGCCATAGCAGAAAATAACAGGAGCATAAAAGAAGTTTGTTCAAAAAATACTGAAACTCCCAAAATGGAAGAAGAAAAAGTAGAAGAAAATTGTTGCAGTATAAACAGCGAACCATTTAATGAGAGCCATAAAGAGGTCAAAAAAGATATTGAAGTAGGGAAAACAAAAAAAATTTTGGATGAACAAATTGAGACCATGGAAGTTCTTGATTCTGTGGATTGCCCTGAAAAGGAGACTGCATTTATGAAAAAAGGAGAACTGGGTGAAGTTACAGATGCAAAATCACTTGATGTTGAATCAAGCAAACCCATTGAAGATCAAAAGAAGCAAGAAGATGCATTAATAAATGACATTTTATCAGTTGAAAGTGATGTGATGCCTACTGCTTTCAAATTAGCAGAAGATTCAACAAATATGGATGTGGACTAGATAATTTAAAATAATAAGGATAACATTTGATTATAATTTTTGTAAATATTTTACGAATTGGATTTTTCAAGTTGTAAAAAGAGTGTTTTGTTTATATTTCTGACAAAAGTAGTACCTCTAAGGAATCAGGTATCCTAGAATTGATTTTCTGCGTATATCCGTTATTATGAACAAATTTGTATTTTTAAAGTTCTCTTTGGTATTTTTACTAAGAAGTATTTTTGGTAATGGTCTTAATTTGAGGATATCTGAATATTTTTGTTAAGAGTTTTTATTATGTATAAACATGAATATAATATTCAAATAAAAATTTTTTTTGTAGTTCTCCGATATAAAAATTACCATTTTTCTGTTCTGATCTATCATCTGGTATTTTTTCAATATCACACATTAAATTGGAGAACTTTCTGAAAGAGGTGGTATGTTTTGGTTTGAAAAGCTATTTTGAGGAGAGTGTTAAAGGGAAATCCTTGATCGTGACCTTATAAAATCCCTTTTTTTAGTATGTAAGTGACTGGAAGGTTCTTCACATTAATCCTTACATCAAGATCACCCCAGAACTTACAACAATAATAAGCTTTATTTTGAATGATATCCACATATAACATCATAAATCATTTGCCACAAATCAGACGAAACAGCGTCAAATATGACATTTCAGTTAGCCCTATTTCTTATACTTTAGAAAAAAACAGTTTTCAGCAAAATCTTTCAATTTGACATAATGAAAAATTCCTTCAAGTTCTCTTTCAATCAAAAGCACTTTCACTCTTTTGATAAATGGCTTACTATTCTTGATTTCTTTAATTTCATTCAGGAGTTTATTAAACCTCTATTTTATAGAAAAAATTTTTGTTGTCGTTCATTGTAAAAGCTGTTGAATATGAAGTATGTTTTAAAATGAAATCAAATCTGCCCGTTTTCTTCCTTTAAAGCATAATGCAACTGTTATCTACGAGCATTATTCGAATTGCATCATTTTTTTTAAGGTATCGCATAGCTTTTATCTCAGGCTTTGAGCGGGGCGACCGAATGTAGAAATTGCGTA
Source organism: Hippodamia convergens (assembly GCA_038502775.1). Classification (NCBI taxonomy): domain Eukaryota; kingdom Metazoa; phylum Arthropoda; class Insecta; order Coleoptera; family Coccinellidae; genus Hippodamia; species Hippodamia convergens. Next base: position 12,419,161 of record CM076610.1, on the reverse strand, counting down.
ACGAAAAAACCTAACACTCCGTGTATCGTGGGTTCAGTTCGGTAGACTTGGGCACGGTGTTTGGGTGCCTGTGACTAGACTGTACGAAGCTCGCACGGATCGAGACGAGCTGCTCCGAAATTGGAGCTCTAGTGTCTTAGATTTCATTAGTAATAGAAATGGCATTTCAATAATGACTTTCAATTGCCAAGGTCTACATAAGGGATTTTTCCTCGAGCTTACCAAAGCATACCATAGTTAACTACACGAATTTCTTGGCGGCGTAGTTAGAACCATGACGTCACAGTTAACTACGCCAGTAAACCAATAGATCAGTCTGGTTTGTTGTGTAGTTACTTGAAAACGGAGAAATAGGGACTGACACTTTCCTACATAGACTATTAATATTTATTATTAGTAGTCTATGCTTTCCTACGATTTACAAGATTCAGTTACGAGACAAGCCAATCAGTGGCGTAACGTAGACCCCCCAGCCACCCCGTTGGGGGGGGGGCACGTGGTCTGGGGGCCCGGTTGTTGAACTTTTTATTTAATTTTTTCTTTATATTTTTAAGAACCAATTGATGGTAAAAACTAATTATCTGCTAATTATATGAAATTATTAAAGAAATTGTCGATGTATCAGGCTTATCAGACAGCAAAGATTTATAAATTTTTGATATATATATATATATATTCTTTTGAATAAGAGAGCTAAAATAATACAATAAATGTTGAAACAAAAAGAACCTAAGCTGAGGTAAAAAAAGGAACGGGGTACCACAACATTCTTCGTATGATACTATAGTATCATACGATACTTTCATCACCAGTATCATACGATACTATAGAGCCAGGGGAAAAAACCTCAGCCGAAAAAACCTGTCTCCCCGTTAAAAAAATAAAATAAAATTGTTCTGAATATTCTATATAGAAGGACATCACGATCAGCGGGACGGCTCTTCGGAGGAAGGATTTCCAAACACTAACTCCAACCTGAAAATAAAAAAAGCCAGAACAGCAAGAGAATTCAATTTATACTTCATCAAATTGATCTGAAATTTTCAACCCATTGCAAAAATGAGTTTGATATATTGTGTATGGCTCTAATGCCATCTTGGAATTTATAAATCGAACAATTATTAATTAGGTGTTCAACTGTTTCCTCTGATTCACCACATTCACAATTAGGACTATCAACCGAATTCCACTTGAAAAGCATGCTGTTGGTACGACCATGACCTGTTCTTATTCGATTAAGAAGGGACCATATTCTCCTGGGAAGGTTAAAACCAGGAACTTTATTCGATGGAACAGATATTAGATCTTTATTAGATAAAGAACATACATCCCATTCGGATTTCCAGATTTCGTTGTAGCTGAAGTTCGAATTCAGAAAGTTATTCGACCAAATAGGTTTACGAGATTTCAGTCTTGGAATTCTATTTTCTGGAACGTAGGAAAGTATTGGAAAAGAATCCGGAAATGAATTGAATTTATTCCAAGAATTCCAAGTTGCAGACTGTCTTCGAATATGGGGAGGAACTATATTCGATAGCACTGGTAGCCATTGGATAGGTGTAGATCGGATGGTTCCAGTAATTATTCTCATTGAAAAATTGAGCTGTGCATCGATTTTCTGAACATGAACACTATTGAGCCAAACAGGGCAACAATATTCAGCGGTGGAAAAAACCAGGGCAAGGGCTGCTGTGCGAAGTGTAGTCGGGTCAGCACCCCATGACGTACCAGCAAGTTTCTGTAGAATGTTATTTCTCGTTTTTAGTTTCATTCGTAATTTTTGATATGATTACTCATATTGAGTCTAGCTAAGTCTAAGAATCTTATCTTATAAATGTGATTTACAACGAAATTTTTAAAGTATATATCGGTTGAAATCAATGCAGTTCGTTTTTTGGATATTATAATGCACTACTGAAAGAAATTATAAGATCAAAATGAAATCGAAATTTTGTTTGTAGCGTCAGTAGTTTTTGTGTGATATTAGAAAAACCAACAACAAGAAAATTTCAAATTTTTCCAAGTTTCGTTTTTTTGTCCTCGGGTGTGGGTAAATTTTTTTTTTGCTTAACCGCTATAATATTCATGCAGCTTTAATTTCTGTTTTTTAGATCTTCATACGTCCTTTTGTCATTGATTTTTGATATCTCAGCAACCATCAATGGACGTAACAGTTATGCAACTGTTGCGGATTCGTCCGATGCCACATGCGGTACAAACTTAACACGCTTTCAATTTATGCTAGGTAGCGGTAGCGGAATCTTCGTCCGGTGAATGAGGCCAATGATCACAGAGAAAAAGTTTTCGATTAGTTTCAAGAACCAGAATGAACTCCTTTCAACGGCTTTTTATTGTTTTTCCGAGAATATTTTTTTTTTTTTTTGTATGTATGTATTGTATGTATTCTGGGCTTAACAATATGATTGCAATGTACAGTACATATCATTAAGAAACAGCCTTATGCCGTATACCCAGGTCCCTTCACCAAGCCTCTCAAGTCTTTGCATTTCTCTGAACTGCCCCTCTATTTCATTTTCAATCTTCAATCCTCCAACTCTTCAGCAATAATGACGCCTGGGGCTTGATATGCCCTGTACATTTCAAGTTGTTATTCTCATACTTAGTCCATTCACTCGTTCATCGTTGTATACCACCACTGTTATTCCAAGGATTGTTGAATGAGAAATTCAGCAACTTGGTCATTTTATTTGGTGTTGGGTTGCTGGCCCAACGCCCAAACCTCCATTCTTGGAGGAGCTAGAAATTTTGATGTTTAATTTCAAAAATTGTCAGAATGACCTTGTCTTTTTCACAAGAATTTGTAAATGCAACGAAAAGAAGGCTTCTTGTGTTTTTTTAGGAAACCATGCGCTGGATCGAGCATTGTGAGAAAACCAATAATGTAAAGTGTGCTTTCTAGAGTTCAATATGTTGACAAAAACCCTACGAAGAGCCAAATCAATCCATCCAGTCAATTTTTCGTTTCACTCGATCAAATTTTCGAAAAAATTAAAGGATCATTTTTGCTGTGAAAAGCTCATTTTCTTCGAAAAAATTTTCAAGCTTCCACAATTTCATCGCAGATAGTGCTTTGATTTCAAAAAAACGAAAATTTCAAGAAAAAAGTTACAGCAGGCATTAGCATGAAGGCGCCTACAGACGACTGGGCAAGCCTCGGCCAACGTCAGCTCGTTCCAACGTTGGCGCATCGTGTGTATGCCAAACAAATGGCAAGGCAAGGCGAACGCTGGCGTTGGCCAGGGTTCGAGCAGCTACAGACGACATGGCAAGTTTCGGCCAACGTTTGCTCGTTCCAACGTTGGCGCATCGTGTGTATGCAAAACATATGGCAAGGCAAGGCGAACGCTGGCGTTGGCCGGGATTCGCCTAGAAGGCGAATTTATGACACACATCAAAGGGAATTTTCGAAACTTGCCAGTACACACGACTCGCGGGACATATTCGGGATTTTATGTTATTTAGTTTTAATCTTGTATTAGGTAAAAGAAAATTCTTTGCCTTTACGGAGGCCACATCGAGAACATTTTTGAAACATAGATGAATTCAAAATAGTAATCATCGAAATGAATACCATTTTCAATTCCCAGGCTCAGAGATCTTTTATCTTGAGGTTGGAGAAATGATATTAGATTTTGTCACTGAGATATACCGGTTTCGGCCTTGTTGGGCCTCATCAGTATCCCGCACATCTCAGGACAAAATCTTCATAAAAAACTTTGAAATTTGAAGCAATTGGTTGTGAAGTAATGAGTAAAATATTACAAGGTACTAAGGTGGTGACATCCAATTGCGGGATACTGATGAGGCCCAACAAGGCCGAAACCGGTATATCTCTCATCTCAGTGACAAAATCTAATATCATTTCTCCACCCTAATGATAAAAGATCTCTGAGCCTGGGAATTGAAAATGGTATTCATTTCGATGATTACTATTTTGAATTCATCTATGTTTCAAAAACTTGTATTAGGTATGTCAAGGAATTTGGTTATTTTTGGTGTTTTGTTAAGTACGTCATATCGTCTGTGGAATCCTCAATTGGTTGTAGGATTATTTCTGAATTTGAAATAACAATGATACATTGATGTATAATGTTAGTTTGTTGGTTCGCTACATTTAGTATACAGAGAATCCCAAACTGTTTGTTTTTTGAATTGGTTCAGGCTTTTGCAGCCACAGTTCAATATCAGTATGGTATCGTATTCCCATTGAAAAAGTACCTACCTGCAAGAAGTTTTTACTGTTTTGAAATATTTTCGGAGCTAGATATAACATTTTTCTTCACGCTTATTCAACTTTCGCGTTCCTTTGAGTCGAGAATACTGACAAGATAGAAAATGTCATGACATGACATATATCGAGAATGAACTAACCTATCTCCATGGAACCAACATTCGCTGAAACGCTGGCCTAGGCTCGCTATATCATCTGTACTTGCCTATGTTTTGCATGCTCTCGATACGCCAACGTTGGAACGAGCGGACGTTGGCCGAGGCTTGCCCAGTCGTCTGTAGGCGCCTTTATACAAAGCGTACCTACAATGTGTGGAGTTTGGGCGGTCAAATTTCCGCTTCTGTGTTTGTGTGTTTTTGTTTGAAGCGTTGAGGTTTCGAAAAAAACCGTTAAATGTATTAATGAAAAGTAAAGAAAAACATTATACGTGCGAAACAGGACGTATTAACTTTTTGCGTAAAAATCAATTATAATATAATAATGAAACATAAATGAGTTGAGAATTATTAGTTCTTCATCTTTGCTAAAGTTCTTCCGAAAAACAAAGAAAAAATTGGCTTTTTGAAGCCAATGTGTTACTTTTTACCGAAACATGCATGACACGTGATAATCCGATTGAAATACCTAATTTCAATTGTATTGTTCAATTCTAACGAGATACTGTTCCAAAAGATGGGGTAGCTATTTACCAAAATAGTAATAATGTTACTAATATTATGACTCCGAATATTGAAATAAATATTGAAGACGTTAGCGATGTTAATGTTAGACACTCATTTGTTGGAGATATTTGTGCATGCTTATGCAAACTTAGAAATGGCCTACACATAGTCATGGTAGCAATTTACATTTCTCCGAATCCAAAATTGGACGAGGTAGAGCATTTATTCATCGCACTTTATTGGAGTACACTGAAGAAGAGTCGAAAATACTTGGTATAAATGGAAATAAATTTGCACTTATCTTGGCTGGCGATTTCAACATTAACTTCGCTGATAAAAAATCAGAGAGGTTGACAACTTTTCTTTCGGATAAATTGAATGATCCACAAGAATCCACAACAAAATATGGGACCACTAATGACGCGGTATTTTCCAGATATTTAGAAGACATTAAGTCTCAAACTTATGTTTCTTATTTCAGTTACCATAAACCTATAGTTTCAATGGTAAACATTCCTGAATAACCTACATGTATTGTAAGATAAATAAGAAAAAATATTTTAAATCAACAATATTATCTTCTTATTTTTGAATAGATCCTATGCAATAGCTTTACCGCGGCAGTCCTCGAGTGCCACACGTATTTTTTTTATGAAATATAAAGTGAACTTTATTCCATTAGGTGGAAAATCTATTTTTGATATTGAAGCTGAAACAAGTTTGCAGAATGAGATCCTATTATTCCAACACGAATGAGAAACGAGTGCTGGAATTGCCTTCTGTTTTGTGAAAAACTCTCGAAATTCAAATGAAAATTCAGATTAGTGTCTCTTGTATTGTATCTTGGCAGTTGGTGTGACATAAACCGATTTCAAGCGAATAACCAGTAATGACCGCGGTTATCTACGGTCCTGCCTGCGGTTATCTACGGTTATAGCCTTCAGGGATATTCCTTGTAAAATGATTATAACCTACAATGACCGGAGTCGCTTGAATGCAGTTGGTCCTAGTTGGTAATTACCAATGAGGACCAGGTTATTCGCTTGAAATCGGTTTTTGTACCGTTAAATTAATTGGAGCCACTGCGATTCGTTGAAATGTCAAAACGAGTGATTCGATTGGTTCGAATTTACGTAAGGTTTTTTAATCGCGCAATTAAAGTTTTGTGAAACTTTAATTACACGATTAAACGCTTAATAATCGGTTAGTAACGGTGTTCTATGATCAATAGTTAATTTAATTTTGCCTTTAAGGATTTAACGGTGCCATTAAATATTCCGCTATTAACGCGTCTTAACTGAGAATTAAGAGCGAAATGCGTTTCACAAAGCATTTTTGACATCTGATTAACTGAAAAACCGCGTCTGTGTTCATGATCAATTTAATTGAAGGAATTCGAGCAATTAAACTTATTTACTGTAAAGCGAAATCATGTTGAATGACATAAGTTCATCTTCCGAAGAGTTTGATGAAGAATCTGATAATGCATATCGTAGAGCATAGGCAGAGAAACGATCCTTTTTTATTTTATGATGATCATGAATTCAAAATTCGTTTTCGGTTTGAAAAAACGTCTGTCATGGAATTGGTGGAAGAAATAGGAGCTAATTTGGAAAAACCAACAAGAAGAAATCGAGCAATTGACGCCCGCTTGCAAATCTTGGTCGCTTTGAGATTTTTGCTACGGGTGGATTTCAATTGACGATAGGCGACCACGTAAATATTTCAAAACCATCAGTATGTAGAATAGTGAAAAGAGTATCAGTAGAAATTGCCAAATTGAAACCACGATATATATCCATGCCAACTACCAGGCAAAAGAGAGCAGTGGCGTAACTAACGCCAATGCAACCAATGCGGTGCATTGGGGCGCAGGCCATCAGGGGGCGCAGGGCCTTAGGGGGACGCAAAAAACTGAATTCTACGGAATTCAGAACGTACCTACGAAACCCCCCCATTGTGTTTGTATTTCTGGCGTAATTAGTACAGTACAAGAAAATACTGATGACATAAGTATAATCTGTAATGATGGTGGAGTAGTAGCTTTTCACAGAAGATATTATGAATAAAGATGGATTGAAATCTCGGATTTTGAACTCCGAACCGTGTAAACCTCAAGGGCCATTCCCTGAGGACGTTAAAACAAATAGATCCTTTTCAAAAGATTATTATTTTTTCGAAACAAAAACTGGTCAAAAAATTGAGCGTAAGTGCCATTTTAATGCATGTATCGCTTATGGAATGAGAAAAAATAACAGAGATATCAAAATGCTTTTTAATGACAAAGAGGACAAACTGGTTGAAGTGACAAAGAGAATTTTTGATGTTATCATAACAATATCAACCTGTAATCTAGCTTTCAGAGGGCATCGATCTGAAAGCATAAAAATGTTCAGAGTGGGTCAGGAAATTTTCTGAATATTATTGATCTAGTTTCTAGATACGACCCAATTTTAAAGAATCACCTGGAAAACGAAAATACTCAAGCCCTTTAATTCAAAACGAAATTATTCATTTGACATCTCATCAGATTTTGAGTGAAATATTGATTGATGTTCAACAGTCTCCATTTTAGATACTACACAAGATATTTCAAAAATTGATCAGTTATCAATAATTTTAAGATATGTTTTATACAAACCAGACCTAAATCAGCTTGAGATAATGGAATCCTCTTTAGGCTTTGTGCAAATACTAGACCAGTCAGCCAAAGGTCTAGAGGAGCTTGTAGTTAAATTTATAGAAGAAAAGAAAATATCTTTTGATAAGTGCCGAGGTCAGGGATATGATGGCGCTTCTGTCATGAGTGGAATTTACACAGGACTGCAGACCAGAATAAAATCAAAGTCTCCCAACGCTGATTATGTTCATTGTGCTAGTCACAATTTAAATTCAGTTTTAAACGACAGTGTGAAATCGATTTAGTAGATTTCATCATTCTATGATACAATAAACAGGAGAGAATGAGTCTACGAATAGGGGCGCACGGCAAATTCTTGCATTGGGGCGCAGGTCAGACTAGTTACGCCACTGAAAGAGAGTGGAAGTAGCAGGAGGTTTCCACACGATGAGTGGTTTTCATCGGGTATTGGGAGCTATAGATTGCACCCATATCCGAATAGAGGACTAAATGGAGAGGTATTCAGAAATCGCAAAGGTTACTTCTCCATCAACGTGAAGGTAGTGTGTGATGCTAATTTAAGAATAATGCACATTATAGCCCGTTGGCTGGGTTCTGTCCACGACTCCACAATTTTCAACGATTCTCTTTTGATTGTCGAATTGGAGCAGGGCTTATATGGAACAGGATTTGGAAATTGAGAGGATCTGGGGTCAGTACTGACAACCACAAAACGAAAAATTCAACTGAAAACAATGCTGCAATGAGTTTCAACAGGACCACTTTAGGTACTGTAATGAACTCATTACGATACTGAAATAGAAAAAATCAATTTATAATTGGTTCCTTATACTAGAATAAGTGGAAGGCAATAACCCTTATGATTTTAATACAATCAACATCGGACAATAACGTTTTCACGGAAATTGGAAAGAACCTCGAACAAAAGCAAGCGAGAAGACTTCAACGTTCGGTTGGGAGATAAAAATATTTCTACCCCCCACAAGAATTGTAGGGGGTCTTCATGTGATTTTAAGAGTAATAGTTACTGCCATTTTAATTCGGGAAGAAATTTTGTTCTTATTAAATATTTTTCATACAAAACAATTCAGAAAGATGAAATTTGGGAGTCAGCTATCGATTATTGAATATTCATTGCAGACTGTATTATCAATGAAGAATTTCATCATAAAGCAGGGGGAAAAGTGACAATATATAGAGGGCGTTCGGCACATGAACTCCCAAATTAAATTATTTATGATTGCTTCGGATTCACAGATTACAGATCTATTATTTTTAACAGATAACTATTATTAAGATTATGTGTAAGAAGTTGAATAGTTCCTATTTTGCTATATCTAAAATAAAGAAATTGTTTCCCCTGAAATGTCTCATAGATGTATACTACAGTCTCTGCTACCCACATATGTCCTATAATATATTAGTATGGGGTAGTTCATCTGAAATAAATACAGTTTTTATTTGCCAAAAAAGAATAATTAGGCTTATATTTAGCTTACATCCACAATCTTCTTGTAAACCATATTTCATTGGAAACGGGATCATGACGCTTGCTTGTGTGTATATATTCAGGTGTTTCCTTCATGTGAAGGAAAATGAGAATGATATGATAAGATTGTCTAGCAACCATCACTACTCCACAAGAAATAACCTAACCCTCATGATACCAAATCATAGAACTTCTAGATTTGAACGTTCACCATCTTATCAAAGTGTAAGATTTTTCAATCATTTGCCAACTTCTTTGAAAGTATTGAATATGATGAAATTCAAGAAAAGTATAAAAGATCTACTGCTTAGCAAAGGTTAATATTCTGTTTCAGAATATTTGAATGACGTTACATTGAAATCATGTGGAGGAGTGACATTCGATATTAATTAGTTTTTATTTTACGAGAGTTTTGTATACTAACTTGACCTATACTTTATACAGTCTGAAAGGATCAATAAACTTTATTATTATTATTAAGAAAGTTAAAACTCCAATGACAGTGATTGAAAGCACTGCACCTGCACGAATTCCTCGCTAAGTGAAAGCTTGCAAGAAATTTTTCCGACGTTGAATTCCGCTATGTTGGTAACAGAGAACGCCGTTTGCTTTGCTTCCGTGCCAAAGTGTATTTCAGCTCGCGAATTGATTACGAATGTAATCACAGTTGATGGGATGTGTTTTTTTTAATATCTTTCTCAAAACCCTCTGCAGACTGTACTCCATTATTATTACATCTGGGGATGAGGCAGCAGCAAATTCATAGAAGTTTAATCATTTTTTAAAACCATAATCATAATTTTATTTATCAGCTCATCATTGTCACACGTAAGTTCTTAAAAGCTCTATTCAGATTTCAGTGTACACAATGACAGAAATTTCATCATTAAATAAAGACCTTTAGTTGATGGCCATTCATTAAGAGGCAATAAAGAATTATTACTACTAGAAAAACAATTGAATGTCCACTGATAGTGAATGGTATGTTGCAGAAATAAACCCCTCAATACAACTTCTTTCAGTTATCACCTTCTAACAGGTCAAGAGAGAAAGAGAATCTAAGAGAAAAAGTTGAAGAAATAAGACTCGATGAAAGTACTTCTTAGATTAATTATTAATTTTACATAAAATCTCTCTTCCGATTAAAATGATAATTAAAAACTTAATCTAGAACTACAAAAATATAAATCGAAAATAATGAATAAGTTCCACAACTTACTGACAACAAGAGAACAAAATGAATGTATCGAAATGTCCATTACATCTATTTGAGAGACAATCTTTATAGTTTTAATCATCAGGGGAATGCCAGGCTAATCTTTCCTCATAAAATTGAATCACAACTTGAGGACATTTTACATTAGCTACTTTTGCGGGAACCAAATCTGTGTCATCAGAGTCTTTAAATTTAATAAGGAACATAAGTTGTCCTGTAGTATCTGAGGCTCCAATAATTTTTTCAGCTTCTAAACCTTTATCAAAACCGGTTTTTTCCTTTTCTTTGTTATTTGATCTATCATTTTTCTTGTCAGATTTTTTTTCTGATTTTTTTGTTTTGTCCTTTTCGTCATCAGAAGAATCTGATTGTTCTACTTGCTTTTTACTAACTTTCTTCAATTCTGTTTTTTTTTGTTCTTTTCCTATTAGCTTTATCATCATCCGAAGAATCAGAATCAGTCAATACTTTTTTCTTATCCTCCTTGTCATTTTTAGAGTTTTTATTTCTTTTTTTCGAAGAGTCATCTTCTTTCTTAGATTCTGTCTTTTTAGTAGATTTTTTGTCATTTTCAGATTCCACTTCTGATTTGCTTCTTTTCGATTTTTTTACCTTTTTTTCATCTTCTGATTCAGAGTCTCCTTTTTTTTCAACAATTTTCTTTGTTTTTTTCTTACCATCTTCTTCTACATCAGATTCTGTTTTATTTCGTTTAGTTCTCTTTTTTCCATCATCTTCTGACTCAGGATTAGACTTCTTTTTTTCATTCTGTAAAAGAAGAGCATCAATGAGATAAAGTATTACAGAACCTTCAGAAAAGAATTTCAGTATGGGTATTAAAGAACCAAAAAGCTAACCAACTAAAAACAGTTTAATCCTTTAGCTAGGGCTTAAATGCGGGAATTTTTGAACCAAAGTTACTATTGGGTCACATGTGTCTCAACATGTTTTCAAAAATTCCTCTTGGTAACTAAATTAATGTAAATTAGTATCCAAGCTGTCCCAATCGTAGTTTGGATACATAAAAGCGCATCATCATTATGAATCGATAAAATTGAGGCAGTTGAAAGAAATCAATCTATATTTGAGATCCAAGATCGACTGTGACATATACAGGGTGTTTCAAAAAAAGGTGACCACCTCTCTAAGATAGATAGAAAACTGAAAAATAATAGGGGTTTGTTCATTAAAAAATTTTCGTAACGCCATCCGTATTCAAGATACAGGACGATGAAAAAGAAAAAAATATAAACATTTTATATGATATTGCCGAAACTACGGGCAACATTGTTATGAAATTGTACACGAATGTTTTGAAAGCTGATACATCTGATGAATGTGTTTTGATGTCTGTCTCTCATAGAGGGCGCTAGTTACACGGTTCATACCAAGTTGTTTTGAACATAACTTTTTTGATGTTAGATTTATTGAGCTAAATTTTGACCGATATTAAACATCATTCAATTTTACACCAAAAAGGTACTCTTGATGAAACTCGATTTTTGGAATATTTTGATTTGAAAATGATGAAGCAATAACCGATGCTGGTATAGAGTATTGATAAAGTACTTAATTATTATTATTTTTAATTATTATGCACGATGGAGCTCCACGCCACATTGATTGAAGGTGTCATAATAGGTTAAGTAACCATTTTCTGAATCGATGGATTCGTAGAAATGTAGAAGCTCTGATTCATTGGCCTCCTCCTCATGCGATTTCAATTCCTTGGATTACACGGTTTGGTAGTACTTTGATGAAAAAATTTATGCAACAGGGGTGAATTCACCTCAATAATTGAAGGACAGAATTCAACGTCACTTCAATGACCTCATAGCTGACTCCCAAGGGTTAAGAAGATTAATGGATTTTTTAGAAAAAAAGGTAAATTTGTGTATTTGTGAAAACGGAGGTCATTTTGAACACCTACTCTAATTGAGTTCTTTTGTTTTCAGACTTTTTTTAAATTTTCTTGTGATTTTTTGTTCAATTAATACATTCACATTACTTAATATGTACAGCATCGATTATAACTTCATAATTTTCAAACCAAAATATTCCGAAAATGGTGCACAGTATCGAGTTTAATCAAGAGTACCTTTTTGGTGTGAATTGAATGATGTTAAGATCGCTCAAAATTTAGCTAAATAAATCTAATATCAAAAAAGTCATGTACAAAACAACTTGGTACGAACCGTGTAACTCTATGAGAGTCAGACATCAAAACACACTCATCAGATGGATCAGCTTCCAAAACATATTCGTGTAAAATATCATTTCATTGTTGCCAGTAGTATCGGCAAAAACTTAAAAAATGTGTACCTATATTTTTTTCTTTTTCAACCCCTGTATTTTGAATACGGATGGCGTTATGAAATTTTTTTACTAAACAAGCCCCTATTATTTTTTAGTTTTCTATCTATCCTAGAGAGATGCTCACCTTTTCTTGAAACACCCTGCATAATCCATTAGTATTTTTGTTTAGTTGTGATTCAACATATTATTAAATTTCTGGTTTGTAAATAGGTAAACCTATTGTAGCAACATGTTTCGATATTCAATTGTCATTTATTGAGACAAAACTTACAGGATAAACCAATATAAAATGAGCGTGGAAGTATTCTTATATTGAAACTTTATTCAGTTTCTAATATTTTCTTGATATGTGGTGGACTCAAGTATCAAATATATTTTGATATATGATAATTTTAACTACCATTCTGAAGGTACGTTTTTACAGCACAAAATGACAGTTTCCTTCTGCAATGAAAAAAATCTCAAGCATTTCGGGGGATCCAGTTTCTTGAAACCAAATATAAATACTTTTGAAATTTTAACTGGCATTATTCATAACTAATGTGTTAAACTTTTAATAAAGAGAAAGTGTATTTTCTATTTAATCCTGTAAGGTCCACAGAAACTATTTTGATTCCTTCCTGTTAGGTATTTATCTGATTTTTATATTTAACTTGTACTTCCAAGTACTCAATAACCTCAACTTGGTCCTTGTTTGCCACCCCATCAATAATATTTGTCTTCCTCTGTGATAGGAATTTCTCTCATGGTGAATTGCACTAATTCTTGTGATCCTTCACATTTCAACTTACAACAAGCATTCCAAATGTGTTTATCTGTTACTACTACACATAATTTGTGATTTACGTGCGTGTAGCCTAGTGGATAGGGCTCTGGACTCCGACCCGGCAACCCGGCAAGTCGGGGTTCGAGTCTCCGCCAGGGAAGAAATTTTCTGGTATGGAGAACGCGCCGAACCATTCACTGTTGGGTAAACAATTAACAGTGCTGTGCCTAAGGTGGCGTCGGGACACAGTAACAAAGCCTACACAGAACACACCCATCATTCTAACTCGCACAAGCTTTAAGTAGCTTCTGAGGGGTTTCACTGAAACCTAGAATGCATGGAGATACATACATACATACCATGTTTTAGTTGCATCAATTATCTTGATCTTAAGAGAATGTTGCAGATACTCTTGGATAATACAAAATTTTTATTATTTGGATAAGTAAATATTTCCAAGAATTCAACTGCACGAGCAGATAAAGTCCTATCAGAATCAATTTCCACAGTTCTGCTATTCGTTCACCAAAACTCCACAAAGTACAACTTTTCCACCATTTCACAATCAATCAACTTATTTGGTTACAAAGGTAATATCCCTCTGAATATTAAGTGTTCTTCAAGAAATGAATCTTTGTCGTATTTGAATACTTGGCTGAAATTCTATATCAATCGGAACTAGGACCTACACTGTACATCATCCAATTGCTAGGTTTTACAAGAATTAAACAGTTAAATCGAAAAATTGTCTCACCTTTTTTTTCACTTCGGATTCATCAGATTTATCTGAAGATTCAGAATTGCTCCGTCTTCTTTTCTTATCCTTTGAAGATTCATCATCTGTTTTACCTTTAGCTTTACGATTTTTCTCAAAAGCGGCTATTAATTCGGGGCAATCTAAATTGTCTTCAGGCTCCCAGGTGTTGTCAGTATCATCATAACCTTTCCATTTTAAAAAATATTCAACTTTGCCGTTAACAACTCTTCGGTCAATTATTTTCTCGACAGAATACTCTTCCTCCTCACTTTCACTCGTTTCCACCCTTTTTTTGGCCATTTTTCTGGAAAACCAAAAAAAAAAACAGTTAAATTCTTGCGGCCATTGATTTACATTACTAAGATTTAAGACTACTTTCAGTGTCAAATACAACAGTTTCAGAAAATATATACTTCTGAAGTCGGCAAAACTTTAAATTTAAATTTTAAATAACATCTATAATTTCAAATAGAACAAGAACTCCTCCTAGTAATATACAAACCTAAATCTAAAACTACAGCCGCTTCTCACACCGCTATTTTACCACCGTTCACTGTAAAATGGCGCGGAGGTTTATTATTTTATGGATCTTTAAGATTTGATTTTCTATGATACGTTTTTAACAAATTCAAATATGGAATGTATCATGAGAAGTAACATGAAAAGTATTGGAAATCATGATTTATGCAATTATGAAGACATCATTTTTAGTAATCTGTAAATATAATTCACTTTTATTTTATTCGAGACCCAAAACATAGAACCATAGAAGAAAAAACTTGTTTGTTTGGCGCCAAAAATATAATACTAAAAAATGAATGCAACTGATTGATATTCATTTATGTTTCACTTATTAAAAGTAGGATATTATAAATTTAAAGCTCCTCTCACTACCTCCCCCTCCATTTTAGTTTTTTTTTTCTGGAATAATGCAAAAAGTTCCAAAATTATTAACTGTTGTGATTTATATAGTCCACAACTAGGCGGCGTTCGGAATCAACGTCGGACGTTGTCCGGTGTGCGCCCAAGTCAGTCCAAGCCGTTCGGAATCGACGTCGGGTAAATTTTACCCCCGTTCGGAACACTTGGGACGTTCGTCCGGGGGGGCGTTCCACTTGGCGATCACAACGCTCACGCTCACGACCGCTCTTTTCCCTATTGGCGAATCCAACCACCGTTGAGGGCGCTGTAAATACTTGTTTTCTAGGTTCGAAATTTAGCCACCAGCCTGAGTGGCGCTAGGAGTTTTTTGTAAATTTTTGAAAGACAACGGGATATTTATATTATTTTGTGAAATAAATGAATAGATTTTCATTTTAAGAATGATTTAAAGGCTATCCAAGGTTGTGGCGTGTGTTAATGGATTTCTGATTGTACATAAAGTGTAGCGAATTCAGGAGTACAATTTGTTTTCACAACGAATAATGAAAAAATTGTATGCACAGATATTTAAATTACTTGGAAAAACAATTATTTGGGTCAAATGAATATGTATTACACGTGAAATAACATGATTGGAAATATTTCCTATATTCATGAGATTCGTAAATGAATGGTACTACCTCCAAGTGATATCCAATTGAAGCAGAATCATTCGTGCCGCACACAGGTTCAGATGAATATGTTAAATTTGGAAACCTACGACTTCATTGTTATTAAAGTTTATCGAAATCATTTCTGAAAGTGAGTGATTCATTTTATGAAGATTAAAAACAACATTTGATTGATTTCTTTAATCATATTACAAAATGAATAAATGATTCTGAAATTTTTTATAGTCTTTATTTGTGTTCAAGTGGTTTTAAAATGGAAATTGTACACATTTTTCATCACACACTATTAACATAACAATCAAATACAGATAGAATATATGAAAAAGATTTAATGGACATAACCCTCTGAAACTATAATGAACCGTAGACAGCTGTTTCGGGCTTTCGGCCCTCATCAGTACGGTGAGAATTTGGAATTCGAAAACGCATAACGGAGTCAACACAAGGGAGCCAGCCCCCCATTTTCCAGGTTATGTCCATTAAATCTTTTCCATATATTTTACCGATCCCTCATTATTCATATCTTTCTCATATAGATAGACTGTTTGTTTACATCGGAAAATTTGCCAGAGATGATACTAAATAGTCAGGAGAGATGTATGTAACTGCAAAGTCAAAGTGAAACAACTAAAACAAAATGCTGACATAAATATACAATAACCCTTCAAAAATTCATACAATATTTAAAAAATTTTACTTGTTCGAAAACTTATTTATAGCCAAACCAGTGCACGAGTTCAATTCTTTCTCATTTTTAATGGCATAAGCAAAATTTCACATCAAATCACCAGTGTTCACTTAAATCCCGTTGTCTTCAGATACTTTCTCTGCATTTTCAAATCTCACAGACTGCATGTTGAATAGAATAGCAGCAGATTGTTCCTCTTCACTCAAAACAGACATTACTGCAACATTTTTTTTCTTGATTTTCTCATCACTTTCAAAATCATGGAAATGATTACACTGAGTGAGGAATTATATGTTTATCCCTGAGAGTATTATTCCTGGATTCTTTCCTCAATTTACATTGGGCCATACAAGCCTTATTTATTTCTTCTGAATATTGACGTGGCAAATTTTGAGAAGTAACAGCCGTAGCTTTAAGCTAGAAGCTTTCATTTGCTGAAATTTTGAGATAGCCTAAAAGGATATATAAACCACTATGAAATATTCACAAAGTTCTTTACAACAGACCTATTGCAAGATTATCACTCTCATGAAAATGAAAGGAGAAAACAAACATTTTTTCCATCTCCAATTTTCTCACCCAAGCTTCTCTTTTTTCAATTTTTTCTAATATATCAAGGGCATCAATAATTCATTCACTCATAATGAAAATATTATTCCACTAGCCAATATTATTCAAATAAATTTTTTTATTTCTGCTTAGCTTCAAGACAGCTTCTAACCTGAAATTTAACAGATGAATTTGAGAATAATCTTATGTTAACTATATAATTCCCGTATAAATACCTTTCTACAGTTTCTCAGCATCAATTCTACTATTCAAAAAACCTAATAATTTCACCAATCTTCGTATATTAAACGAAAATATTACTAATTTATATTACAAACCATGTATTTTGAACGCCATTACTCCAAAGTATACTTGTTTTCTTAGGGCGATATTTCGCCGCTAGAGGGAGTTTAGATTTTTGGATTCGCCAATTCCACTTGCTTGCTAGCGCTATTATGTTAACTCAAGTGGAACGGATTATTGGGCGTTTTGGGCTGTCATGAAAGAAATGACAAGATTGAAAAAAGTAGAAGTCATTCTAAACAATAAATTCAATTAAAGTGTACAACAGTTAGAAATAGTATAATAAATATATATCTAAACTGTATTCTGAACGTCCATTTTCACTTTCACGCATCTATTGAGATAGGTCGTCACAAAACATCGAAATATGTGGGTCGATTTGAGCTTGGAGTGAGCGATGATTTTGCCGCGCTCACAAAGACCGCGGTCGTTAAGTGGAACGGCTAAAGGAGCATTTTGATCGTTGTGATCGCCAAGTGGAACGGCCCCCGGATGTACAACTTTGCAACCAAGAAAATAGAGGCGAATTTTGGCGCTGTAACTACAGGTTACCACGTAACCGTAGTTACATGTAGTTACAGGGTTACCACGTTTTCGCGAAGCTAACTATGTAACTATGACGTCACGCATACCACAGCACGTAACTCTCCTCTCGAGCAGGGTAACTCGTGTAGTATGTATTTCCATCTCTTTCTAATGAGTGAAATTGTAATGGGATTAATTTGGGACCATAGATTCACGAATGCAATATTGGGATAACGGCCTGTTAGATTTATCAAAATAAAAGATGTTAAATAAAAAAAAATTCGATTTTTGTCTATCTCTTGATAGATTCCAAGAAAAAATTCCCTACCAGCAGAAAAAAGGGATATTTTCAATTTTTTCGACATCGTTGGATCTATACCTGATTAAATACTAATCGACTGCAAGTTATATATGAAAAAGATGGGTGAAAAATAAGATTCCAGTACGAAGCAACTGATAACAGAAGTAAAAAAAATATTAAACAAAGGAGATCGTCGATTGACACATCCACATCCCAACAAATGACAGAAGTAACTATGACGTCATAGGTTACTAGTAACTATAGTTAGTTGTAGTTACAGCGCCAAAATTCGCCTTAGGTAGGTAACAATTACTCGTCTTGCGCAGATATCGTTTATTTACACATTCGAATTTTAAAAGTTTGTTTTACGGAGGAATTTCTAGTATTTAGTTTCTTAAGGTAGTTTATTATTTTTATTTTTCAAGATGAGTGTAATTTCAAATTTTACACACGTGATAGTCTAGGATATATACTCAATGGAATAATTTATTCACAAGGAAAATGAAGTACACCTCCAAAATATTCAAAGTTTATGAAAAATGAATTATGTATATTCACCATTATCAATATAGGAGAAAAAGTGCCAAGAACTTGTATGTGGTAAAAAAAAATAATAATAATAATAATAATCTTTATTGGACTTGCCAAAGGGCTATCGACCGAAAAAAAATATAAAAAAATATTTTTATATACATTGATAAATACATATATGGTGGTGAGTTTATTATTCATCTGTTACAAATCCAAATTCAGTGTTGAAGGTGAGTATTTAGAGAAAGCAAGTAAGTATTTTCCAGAACAAGTTAAAAATTATTATCAAATGAAATTATTTCTATTCCAGATACCAATCCAGAAGTTCCAGTGCTGGCGTTCTATCCAATTTCTTATCTGTTGCTGAAGTTGGAATGCCTGGAAGCCTGTCATTTATTTATCCTTAGATGAAGGCTTAATTCTCGCTGATTATGAATAAGTTAGAGAATTGTTCAATTTGCCAACTCTTTCATTTGTAAATACAGAAACCGAAGCAGCAAACGTGATCATGGTATGTGCAACATGGCTTTTCCAATTCAAATTTTGCAAATTACTTCATTATTTTAGAACAACAAACAGTCTAGAGATAAGAGTTTGCTTAGACCACTTCATCATTTCTTAATTATTTTTCTGATTATTTAAAAATCTGGTTTATTTGACGGCTATCAAGAAAATATTGATAACTCTGACTGGGTGCCCAGTCGACAAATTATCCAGGAAATAGAAGTTCTCCTGATGCTGAGAAATATGCAAGACATGATAGAAACACTAAACATTAGAATCATGAATGGATTTTATATTTTTACCCTCTTTTTTACAGTGAATAAAGCTCTTAAATAAAACAGTGTATCTTTTGAAGAACATTTAATAAATACTAAGTTACATTAATATATTGTGATGGAAACCGCAGTATGTGGTATCTCAAAAAAAAATCAAGGATTATTTTATTGCACCACTCTGGCCAACTTGTTAATCTGCACAACATGCAATAGGTGTTATGTAATTGAATAATTCATTTTCCAAACAACTCAGAAAAAGTCTTAATCGATGAAAACAGAAAAAATTTGTATACAAAAAGTCATAATGTCAACAAGAATCATGAGGCAATAAATTTTCGAAAAACTATGGTATTATCATTCAGAGGTGAAATAAATATAAAGCGTATCAGAAAAATTTGCTGTCTCTCCTGAAAACTTGGAATGTTGGACATACGACATATTGCAGTTTCCACTACGATTCATGCATTATTATTATCTTCTCTTCTGAGGATAGCTGCTTCCTCATCATGCCTGGTCTTGCTCCACAGAATGTTTTACCAAAATTAATTTCTGTAACTGGTATGCATCAACCTAGAATCACTTTTATTACTGATAATATCTACTTCCAATATAAATACCACTTACCTTACTGATTTTGGGTACATTCCTCAATAAACGAATATCAGCACAAGTGCTGATCCTAGATTTTACAATAAATTTGGCTACAAACAAAGTAGCATGAACAAGACTCCATACTTCCTCAAGATCGGCCAGGCCAATTCAATGGCCACAGTTGTTACTTTTAGCTTCATCAGCAATGCTGTATCTTATTTCCTTTGTGAATGCTCCACCTCAAAAAAATAGAAAGTCTATTTATTACATATATTACAGTTATGTAGTACGTTTACTTACATTTCCTTCAATTCAATATTTTGCTCCAAAAATTTCATTTATTTAAAGGGTGTCAAGGGCTCTAGAAGACTTTCATTTGCTTATTGGTGTGAAATCTACTGATACTTTTGAATACAAAATACATTTGCAGCTTCCACGGGAGGAAAATCTAAAGAAGGAGAGTCATCTCATTTTTTTCAAGGTGTTGTAAATCAATACCCTCAATCTTATTTATTTCCTGCGAATATCATCCAACTACTTCTGCATTCGTTATAGAAATTTAAATAAAATAGCCACTTTAAGTATTCAATGATAGAAAATTAAATTAATTAAGATATCTTCATACCCTTGATATATCATTTGAAAAAATATTAAATTAACCTCACGTTGCAGTTAGCATAACCTCCTTCAATTAACAAGCCGCGAACAGCTGAGATGTGGCAACGCAGCGGAAGGCCGAGAAGAGTCTGACGCCATTTGTGGACGCCTTGTTGTTTGTTGTGTTTGTGAATTAATGGTGACCGTTCGTACTGATTTTACCAATACAGTATTGAATTTCGGGCATGAGTCCTGGTTAGTCATCAAACAAAACCAGTACACGAAATGTGGAAATACATTTTCTATTGCTAAAGTGGAAACAGCGACATTGAAACCCACAATTGTTTTTGAACACAAACGAGCAGTGTCAGCAGCAAGTTCGAATATTTCAAGAAATAAGAATTTGGATAATTGATGGCATTTGTCCTGGTTCCAGGTTGGAAAGAAATGGTCACATTATTTGTGAAGTGAATTGTGCCCAAAAGAAAAATTCTGTGTGTGTGAATGGAGTGAAATTTCATCTTTCATTTGGTGTCCTGTGAAAGGAACTTCTCCTATTTCGAATCATGCCAAATAAATGTTGTGTACCCGGCTGCAAGAGCAATTACAAGACTTCGTTTCGTTTCCAAAAATGAAGAACTGTATCAATATCGTGGATTAGGCAATTCCAAGAGAAAATTACGTTTCCGATAAATTCAGTTTGGTTTCCGAAATTCATTTCCATGAAAACGATATCTTGAAATTTTTATAAAGTTTTATTAGCTGATGGAACCAATGAGGGTAATCATGCAGTTTACACAAGTAAGATTGAAAGCCGAATTTACGCATGCGCAAACAGTGACAATTTGCGATTTTGTTGCCAGATTGTGCATTCATTATATCTCTAGAATCCTTGGAATTGTAGAGAAGGTTTCACTTTATTTAGTATTCGATGCTGTTATCATTTTTTTTCCAGCTCATGATTTCGAATCTTAAGAAAATTAATGAGAATTATCGGGAATAACATCATTTTATAGCTATTTTTCATGTTTTCAATATAACACATCAAGAATTTGCTTTGAAATAAAAATGATATGAACTAGGTATACGATCACATAAGATTAACACGTATTAATTGAATGGATTATGTATCTTATTGAATTATTTCTTAATCAAACTATCAAACAGCAGTTATTTGAATATTCCGCTTACGGAGGAAATTTCAGATATTTGCAGTTTTCAGTCGCAAAGGAAATCTGATAACGAATTCTTTTCACCCACCCCCATTGTAAAATTTTCGCTTTGAAATGTTTTCAAATAAAAGTCTCTACAAATAAAACAAAACAAAATGTTATTTAGTTATTTTTCCTGTTTCGTCGAGCTTTGATAGATAACAAGCACAAAATTAAACTTAGAAATGAATATCAATCAGTATCGCAATAATCACTACACCAATAAATGTTATATCTTGTTTTAGTCGTATGCAATATTATAAAATGATAGAACGGAAATCGGGACGGAAATCAACTTTATATGTCAAATTCTTCAAATACAAGATAAATATCCCAATCTGGCAACGTAGCTACGGATTACGCCGAGGTCTCTCGCATCCACTTGTGTGAACTGCATGTTTACCCCAATGAGATGTCAACAACTCAAGGAAAAAGCAGTTCCTTTATTTTTTCCAAATTTACCGTTTTATTCATCTAAAAAAATTCTCAAACAGAGAAATAATCCCCAGTATAGAAAAGATGGAACAATTGACTGAAACAATAATGATATAAATGTTTTTTTCAATTCGGATTTGATTAAAGATTATGATGACCTAAAAAATAACTCGACAACAAAATCTACTTTTTTATTACATTTTGGAGAGACTATAACAGTAAATGTTTTAATAACAAGTGAGACCCTTCAGGTAAAAATTTTCATTAAAGATTCTGAATTATCATCTAAAGATTTGAAATGGATCCTACCTTATATCTCAAGATTTCAAGGTGGTCCCAACTTACAAATGAACTTTCTCGGTATAAATAAATATTATGTAGATGAACGAGGTTTGGAAGGTCCGGATGCTGATTTGTATAAATTGAACAAATCTTTATATATAATAGAAACATTTTTGTAAGGGGAAGCGAATGAAAATTTTGAAAAACTCTGACATTTCAGATGGTGGCGGATCAAATGTGACAAATTATAAGTAAAAAACCGAAATATTCATCATGTTCATAGTTTTGACATTTATTCTATATTCTCAATCTCCCCTATATATTTATGTTTATTTCTTCAGCTATAGTTATTAAGTTCAGAGATTTTATTTAAGTTCTGTTATTAAATTTTGTACATGAAGTTATTAAAATGATTTGGATCTCAAGTTTTTCTCAGATTTACCTATTATGTTGATTACATTGATTCAAATACAAAATTTTGTGGCATGAGATGACCCTACACCTTCTCTTTGGTTCGTGCTGAACAACAAATTGGATATGAAATGTGCTGTATTGTCAAAATACATTGATAATCATTAAGTTCTTGTGCTTCTATACAGATCAAATAATTTCGTTCAATTGATATCCACCGGTTATAATAAAAATGATTTTATTATAATATTTCTAACTGTTGTACACTTTAATTGTATTTATTGTTTAGAATGACTTCTACTTTTTTCAATCTTGTCATTTCTTTCATGACAGCCCAAAACGCCCAATAATCCGTTCCACTTGAGTTAACTTAGGGGCCGTTCCACTTGGCGATCACAACGATCAAAATGCTCCTTTAGCCGTTCCACTTGACGACCGCTGTCTTTGTGAGCGCGGCAAAATCATCGCTCACTCCAAGCTCAAATCGACCCACATATTTCGATGTTCTGTGACGACCTATCTCAATAGATGCGTGAAAGTGAAAATGGACGTTCAGAATACAGTTTAGATATATATTTATTATAATATTTCTAACTGTTGTACACTTTAATTAAATTTATTGTTTAGTATGCCTTCTACTTTTTTCAATATTGTCATTTCTGTCATGACAGCCCAAAACGCCCAATAATCCGTTCCACTTGAGTTAACATAATAGCGCTAGCAAGCAAGTGGAATGGGGAAAAGAGCGGTCGTGAGCGTGAGCGTTGTGATCGCCAAGTGGAACGCCCCCATAATAGCGCTAGCAAGCAAGTGGAATGGGGAAAAGAGCGGTCGTGAGCGTGAGCGTTGTGATCGCCAAGTGGAACGCCCCCTATGTTGACTCAAGTGGAACGGATTATTGGGCGTTTTGGGCTGTCATGAAAGAAATGACAAGAATGAAAAAAGTAGAAGTCATTCTGAACAATAAATTTTATTAAAGTGTACAACAGTTAGAAATGTTATAATAAATATATATCTAAACTGTATTCTGAACGTCCATTTTGACTTTCACGCATCTATTGAGATAGGTCGTCACAGAACATCGAAATATGTGGGTCGATTTGAGCTTGGAGTGAGCGATGATTTTGCCGCGCTCACAAAGACCGCGGTCGTTAAGTGGAACGGCTAAAGGAGCATTTTGATCGCCAAGTGGAACGGCCCCTGAGTGCACCCAGCGTTCGACACACGCACTTTATCCGACGTTGATTCCGAACGCCGCCCTGGAGATATAGGGCCCGTTCCACTTGGCGATCAAAACGCTCAAAATGATCCTTTAGGGCCGGTTGTTCAATAGGAGATCATCTCGCGATTACTGGTAATCCGGGGTTACGAACGAGGTGCCGTTTTTCAATGAAGGATCAAGAGAAAACACCGGATTAACTCAGGGTTAAGTTAACCCATGGAATTCGAGGGATTACGGAGATAATTCACGGATTATAACCTAACTTATTTGACAGTTCCACTTCTACAATCTGTTGTTTTGTTTTGATATGAGATCAACGTATTTTTGGTGAAAACTGAAAATGTCGAATGTGGAGAATGAAGATTTTTTGGAAGTGATTGATGTACTTTTTCCAATGCGAAAGAGTCCTGTATTCAAGCAGCGTCGTAACTATTGGGAAGAATTAACAGAAAAAGACTTTTTCAATCGATTCAAATTTTTAAATTTGGTTTTCAGGGTTTGGTACGATTTGCAACCACCACAAATTGAATTAAATTCCCTGCTTAGTTCCTTCCACGTGTTTAATTTTTCCTCGTTAGTAACAGCATCAGTTTTCTTCTTTTCTATTATATGCTGATATTTGTTCACAAGATCTATCAACACTTTCTCTTCCCCTTCATTAAAGTTTGAAGTTCTCTTCTTAGTCCCTTCCATTTCAATTTTTTTAACACCGTGTTAACTTTCAACTACTCACTCAAGATTTTGAAGGAATGAAATTTTGAATTCGAAATTTTCATCGTGTCGGCTTATCGACATAGATAATTAAAATGATAGAACTTAAATTCTTCTTTCAATGAAGAACGACGGCTCGATTAATCGGTAATAGCAGTGTAGCCAACATGCTCTCGAGAAAACAGCGAATTCCGAGGTTAACACTGGATCAGGTAATCCGGTGTTAGTTTGTCATTGAACAACGACCGACTTCTCTGATCCAGAGTTAGAAGTTAATCCTGGATCGAATAATCAGCGGATTAATCCTCAATTGAACAACCGGCCCTTAGCGGTCCAATTTAACGATTTTGAGCGTTGTGATCGCCAAGTGGAACGGGCCCAAAGGGTCGTTTCCTATCTTTGTACTCTATAATCTTTGGATTGCCGTAATACAGATCTGAAGAAAACGGAGAAAGCACTAAACGCCAGCCAATGAAAATATTTATAACCCTATAGGCGTACATTTAGTTGTTTACTGGCGCTATCGCTTCTCATTGGATAGACTATAGTTAGGTTCATTTTGAAGATGATAAGAAAAAGACCTCTGTCTCCTACCCATAAAGCAGCAAAAAAGGGTATTGTATCATTCGAATATCAAATTAGACATCTGATCATATCACAATAGAATCTATATTTTTAGATGAAAAATATTAACTGTTTTTGAAATTATTTTGATAGGTTTTATTAATAATCTGATCAGATAATAAACTTTTATTGAATTAAAGTGAGCTTTTTTGGTCAATCATATAATATATAATATATATGAATTAATACATCATCAAATCTAAGAAAATTAACTGTTTTTTTCAAATAAATTTCATGATTGCAAAATGACCTGATGAAATCCATTCATTTTACAATATTCATGGTCCCATTTGGCAACAAAATGAAATTATTTTCAAGAGAATCCTGTACTTATTCATCCAACATTGAGCTACATTATTTTAAATTTTTAAAACCAAATGAATATCAACTATTTAAATAATTTCCAGTTCTTAGTGTCTTCAGGACAATTTCCATCGATAACAAACTAGATACCACACCACTGGTTTCTATACTGTTCCAAATAGTTGCCATAATGATGTAAAAGACAGTCATAACAGCAAGAAAACTTCTTAAAATATTATATGGCAGAGCAAAATTAGACGGAACATCTATGAAAATAGATATTATGAATAAAATGAAGGGAAATATACTACATAGCCAATAAAATTTCTTATTGGACCTCAAATTATCTAATTCCTTATTCAATATACTCCGACTCTCCTCTAAGATAGAAATTTTTTCAATAGAATTATCCACAAGAGCATGAGCTTTATCACCATTGATATGAAATACAGCGGAAATTGCTTCATGATCAGAATAACTGAATGGTTGATCAGGCACTCTATTTTCTAGAGGCATTTCATATTTTTTGAGGTATATTTGTAACCTATGTCCAGGGTGATACATAATGTAATCAATACGTTTTCCACATGTTTCCATTTTCTTCAATTTTGATGGAGTGTAGCTGTTGTACATTGATTCATTTGTTGTTGATTTCATGTCCTCCTGATGTCCAGCAGCCACAAAAGAATCTGTCAAGCTTGGAATTGTAGAAAGTAATCTATATGAAATAAAAATATTGAGTTATATGAAGTAAGTATTTGAATTACAAAACATTTTTGAATATCATTGAAGTAAGAGCTTCGCCACCTCCAAAATACCTACCTGTAAGCTAAATCTCCTGGTTCAGAATTCAAATCACCAGCAAGAACTACTAAATCAGCTCCTCCTGATGTAAACTGAATGAATTGAGCGGTATCATATGCTTGAATGACACGATGAGCTTTGTATTCATCATTCATTTTATCATATTCAGCATGTAACTGTAAAGAAATTAAAACATAAGATCACATACAACAAAAAGGTAACTTGAAAAATTTTCAGTATTAAAGGTATGAAATTTGATATAAAAATAAGTTTTTCTCGATCTTTTATGTTTAAGAATCTGGCGCATAAAAGATCCAAGTTCGAAAAACTTCATCAAATCAATGAAAAAATAAACATTCAGAAATATTATTATTATTACTTTTAAACATGAATGAAGGCTGGGGACAGAGTCCCATGTAAGCCTAAAAACCAAATAAATCAACATGGTTGATATAATGCACAAATAATCGGCTTGATAAAGGTCAACAACTTCAATACAATAGTTGTAGTATATAAAATGTTTTCCAATAATATAAATATACCATATTAAATTCATTTTGTCTAACGCACTTATGAGGGAAAAGTAGATTCACTTTAAAAGTGTCAAATAATTGCCGTTTTGGTGTGGAATCACACGCTGAAGCTCCAATAATGATAATTACCAAAATTATCTAGTAGAATTATAAAAAACTGAACCAGCCTAACCTCAGAATGCGTTTCTGCAGGGAATACAATAAAGAAATTGTGCTTAAAGTGGACCTATTCGCCTGACAGTGTGATGCTCGCAAGAGCGTTCTGTAATGATTGCCTTCTCCCTTTCATCCTCAGATTTTCGTGCTATAGCAGTCTCAATTTTGAAATCTGAAAACTCAAATATACTTTTAAGGACTTTAATGAAGCATTTGCTGAATATGTTTCCGAAACGAAAACAACAAATTAAATTCCACCTGAACTTCAAGCCATCAAATTTAAGATTGTATGGTATTGCAATCGCCACACCTCTGGGTTTCTGTGAAACTCCTCAGGAGCTGCTTGAAGCTTGTACAAGTTAGAAGGATGGGTGTGTTATGTATAATTGAAGAAATCGAAAACATAATGAATGAATCAAACTAAAATCGATCTTATGCAGATAGTTTCGTAAACAAATTCACTTAAACCATTGAGTATTAATATAACTAGAGCGGCAACCCAGTTCAAGGAATTAAAGCTACTTTCAGATGAAGTTCCTTCAGGGCCGCCGCCAGGGCCGGCAAACCGGGCACCTTGCCGGGGCGGCAAATCAGATTTTTTATACTGACATTTTTCTTCAAAATCGAAAAGTCGCCTGTTATTGAGTATGAAATCCAAAAGATACCAAGACTTATATTATATCGGCAGAAAAGAAACGTATAGTGGTTGGAAGGGTTTCCAGGATAATTCTGAAGTGAGTTTTATTTTCAGTTTGCCAATCAGGATTCAAAATTTTATTTCTGGGAGGGGTTTAAAAAATGTCAACCGTCGGATTTAACATTCAAACGACGATACGTATATTGCTCTCTTAGCTAATTGATAAGAAATGTAGGCGATTTTTCTTGGATTTTTTTATCGATCGTCTTAAGTAGGCATATTGATAATAAGGCGCCGTCGTTTCAAAATTCGAAAAGAAGCCCTTTATGAGTTAAAAGGATGCCTGACTGAAATTTGAGGCGGATTAGTGTTCTTTATTTACTTGATAATACTCATAGTAGAAGGATAAGGTGGTTCAAAAGTCTGGAAATGATGAATTTATTTCGCTCACAGGCGGAAAATCGAAATTGCGATACTGCGGTCTTTAGTGATTACGCCCGTGGAATCGAAGGGGCTAATCAAATTTCCGGAACAAAAAGCCCTTATATGAGATATGAGGCCGAATTTCAAAAGTAAACCCATCTTTTTTATTGCCGATTCGGATTAAGTGGGAAATTTTTCATTCGAATTGGTTGAAACCAAAAATTTTTTCATTCACATTTGCGCCCTATATGCAGCGTTATTTGCTGAAAAATCCGGGGACGTTTTTGAATTCGTCAGATTTTGGGTCCAGAAAGGCTTATACGAGATGAGAGGTCCAACTTTGCAATTTCAACTGCAAACCTTCCTTTTTAATTTCAAATTTGCATTCAGCGGGAGATTTACCTCCGAATTGGTTGAACAAAAATTTTTTCGTAAATTTTCCTTGAAAATTCAAAGTTTGTCCTCATGAGGACAAACTCCTCGATAGGGCTTATGCCTACATAAGCCCTATTGGGGCTGAAATATGATGGGCCCAATCGATTTCCTGAGAAAAATTACTGAGGACCTCACTATTAGAATATTTTGGCATCCCGGTATGAATAATCCCGCGGATTTTGGATAAAAAAATGCTTTATAGGGCCCAAATATGGTTGGTTTCAACCAGTTCTGTTGAAAATTTTTCTCGCTAAATCAAAATCTGAAATAAAAAAGAATAGTTTGCATTCGAAATGTCAAAGTTAGGACTCATATCTCGTATTAAGTCCTTTTGGTCCAAAATCTGATGGGCTCATTCGATTGCTCACATTAGCTGGATCAAATTTTTGAATCGAGAACTTGGCCACCGTAACGTGAAAAATTTTCATGAGGTCAAATATCAAATCGAAAAACGAAAACAGTAAAAAAACTAAGCATGTACTCTAGATAACATTGTCTTGAATTTTTCTTACATGCGCGAGCTGTGTTGCTTTGAAAGCAGAAATAATTAATAATAAAAATCCAGGACGCACTTATTGCCTTTGAAACGAAATTAATTCATTTAACTTCTACTCAGAGCCGGGGCGGCGAAATTTTATTTTGCCGGGGCGGCAAAATGTCTGGCGGCGGCCCTGAGTTCCTTCCTTTTGGTTCATAGAGGCGCTTGTGTGTTTCAAGGAAAGCAAATTTTAGCCCCTAGCATCTGGTGGTGGGTGGATAAACTATTAGGTTCGATTTCATAGACGAGCTGAACTCCAAGCTGTTGATAATCAGGACCGTCGTAGGATATTCAGTATACTATCGCAATAAAGGATAAACGAATAGTCGTGAGAAGATTTTACCTACTCTATTTCAATTCAAATTCTCGATATAAGCATTGAGTATTAATATAATATAATTTATACTCAGTGATATAACTAAAAATAATTTCAAATATTGAATGTTGAACCTCTTTCTTCTTGAAATTGATGAAATACAATTCTTGAGAAAACAGTATTATGATCCAATTACAATTACATGAAGATTGTCCGTCAATTCTGTTGTCAAAATAAATTAGGATATGTGAAACTGAATCTAAAGCGTGGAACACAAGAAATTTTTTTTGTGACCTCACTCGATATTTGGTTGATCAAGTTGATCAGTTTGAATATGTGTTGACGCATGGTTGGGCAAATATTCCCATCATGAACGAGTTCAAGTATGCATTGAAAGTGATAATTGCCTTATTCTATTCATTTAGTTATTATTCAACAGATTTTTCGCCAGCCCCTTCCTTCACATGGGGTAATTAGCCCCCAGCATTACTACCCCCCAGTATCGACGCCAGTGCTGTGATGGATAAACACGTTATTGAATGAAAAATATGATAGAGTATGCAATACTCAATCTAACTTTTCATATTTTTTATCAGCAAATTTTTCTCCTTCAAACAATTCACTTGCCGAGACCAAGGGCGAAACATTTCGGTTGTTTATTACACCCACCTTCAATGATCCAGATGTTGAAATTAGATGTAGATCTTTCAACAGAAGAAATCATTACCTCTTTTGGCTCGACGAAACTCGAAGCCAGGCAATGAAATATAAACCGATTTCAAGCGAATAACCTGGTCCTCATTGGTAATTACCAACTAGGACCAACTGCATTCAAGCGACTTCGGTCATTGTAGGTTATAATCATTTTACAAGGAATATCCCTGAAGCAGCGTTACCACTTTTGGTAGATTTCTACTTTTTTGGTAGATTTTCGGCGATTCGGAGCTAAGTTTAGTAGTCGACTCTCTTCAGTAGATTTTCGGTAGATTTTCAGTGGATTTGTCTATTCCCTCAAATACGAGTTATTTTTGATTATCTACAATGATTGACACATATTTCGGAACACAGAGGTATCTAAACTTCAAAAAGGAATGCTAGATCCAAGCTGTTTATGTTAATGTCTGGATTTCCAGTTCAAAATTCCAACTGAGTTTGTTCTATGACGGTATAAAATCCAACTTTGTGGTTCCGATTTGCGACAACGCACTACATTACTGTTATTTTCACCTTTATTATGAAAAAAAGAATCATTTTAATTGAACTATATCATGTTGAGATCACTTTTACCATTTCTCAACAACTTTATAAAGTATCAGATAATTGGAATACACAAAAAAAAATTTCGATAAAGTCTTGGTAGATTTCATTTAGAATATGGTAGATTTTTGGTAGATTTCGAAGAGATCTTGGGTAGATTTCCGAAATAAAAGGTGGTAACACTGCCCTGAAGGCTATAACCGTAGATAACCGCAGGCAGGACCGTAGATAACCGCGGTCATTACTGGTTATTCGCTTGAAATCGGTTATAGGGGAATAGAAAGTGGACCAGCAATTTTATGACATACGTTTTGCCGAAGTACTTGGGTTCCGAATTTGTCGGATTTTAAGGAAGCACTCAACTAGATAATGAACAAATTACCGTGGATCCAGAAATATTGTATTTCGATTTATAAAAGTACGCGAATCGTAACCTTCCGTAATATTATAAAAAACGGAAGACGTGAGAAATTTCTCTCTTTCAATTGCAACAATAATTGATATATTAAAAATTTTAAATTTTAATAGTCCAAAAATTCATGTAGGGTCGGTTTCACAAAACTTTGATTGTGCGATTAAAAACCCCTACGTAAATTCGAACCAATCGAATCACTTGAGCTGCATTTTTAATACAATGATTGTCGCTAGATTAGGAACTCATGGTAAAAAAATGCAGGTCTCTAAATTTTCAGGAGAGGAAAATTTTAACACAAATTATGGCTTTTAGGATTCTCGTGGTGTTCATATTGACTAATTAGAGATGCAGTAGCGCACCCCGGGGGGAGTCAAGGGGCTGCTGCCCCTCCCCGAGATTCATTTTTATTCAAGAAAAATTGAGACTTTCTATCATACGTCAAAAATGCATGTTGATGAACCCCCCTTGAAAACTAATCCTGGGTGCGCCATTGTAGAGATGCATTTCTGTTGTGGCATTTTCAGTTGCTAACTTCATTAAGTACGTACGAATTGCCGAAGACGCGTCAAGATAGAAGGTAGTTTTACCATTCCCATTTTATTACGTTCATGTTTGTAAACGAAAATAACAAGGCTCTTCTCCCAAATTGTTTTGATTTCAAGACATATGTGGAAGAAATACCTTATCATTGTTGTAGTTCTTGCAATAAATTTGGCTATATATGATTTATCTTGTTTTTCTTATCGAAAGGTTGAAGTTAGCGAAATGCGAACCAAATTTGAAATAGGGATTGAATGAAAGAGTTTGGATTAATTCGATCAACGTAGATCTTTCTAATCAAATGCTACCCAGAACTACTGTTGAAACTAAAATTTATTCAATTGGAAATGTGAAATGAGTGAGAATCATATGGATTTTCCTCTAAACAGAAAAAACTGTAGTAGGAAAGTATGAAATTTAGCATAGCGATTATAGATTCGCTTTTGCAATAATTGTTATATTTCGTACAATTCGCCGAGAAAATCTCAGAACTTCTTTCAGAATGGTCCAGAGACCAGAAGAGATTGATTATTTTCAACACGAATAACTAGTTTGACCATTCTATAACAACACCTTATATTTGACGAACGCTAGTTTTTCGATCGAAATCGAATAAAAAACTTCGCCGAACTAACTGAGCCATACTTTTTGGCTTTCGAAAAGTTCTTCGAAGTTTGATATTTACAACAGTCATTGAATGATGAGGATTGTTTTTTTGTCACACTTGTAAATATTTTGTCGAAACACATTTAGCGCTTTTCTGAAATGTTTCCTAAATTAATATTATTATTATTTTGAAGTTCGGATTATTCCCCATTTATACCGTTTATTAGATTTCCTTTTCTAAAAATTGAAACCTGAAAGAAAAAATCAATTTGTCTCTTCAGTATTACCGGTCACTGGCTTCACTTGAATTATTCGTAGTAGTTCCATCCTCGTAAACGAATGTGGGAATTTGACTCGCAGATGACTAATAGTTTCAGGAAGCAAAAACAATTAATGGAACTCAAAGTCTGTTTTTCAAAAACAGAGCCTCTCTGAATATAAGTTTTCATGAGGTTTTCAAACTTTTATTTTCACATATTGAATATGTCTATCATTGATTGATCAATATTGAACAAGAATGAAAGCAATTTATTTTGTGAAAATTGATCATTTTAGTTTGGATATATAAATTCAAACTTCTAATGGTATTGCTTTCAAAATGAAATGAGTTTCAATTCCTTGATTTGTTTGCTACTTATGGCATGCAATAGGGGTAGTTTCTTGGTTTACTAGGTCCTGACAATTTCCTGTGTGACCGTTCTTCGGCGTTTGTAAGGAACCGCAACAAATCCGACCCTGTTTTTGGTTCATAGTACCTGAGGGTAGTAAATATTCCTACAGATTGCTATAAAGGAATAGCTACCAAAATGGACCTGACTGAGATGCCAGATTGTAGTACCTATTTCAGATGCTATGTACCGCCACTTGACGGGCAAAAAATTCAGCTTCATATTGTGTAAGGAAGTTACGCCTCTAGTTATATTTATACTCAATGCTTAAACTCAATTATTTATTATTCCTGCCTCTTCCGCCTATATCGCTCTAGCGCAATACATAAATGGAGGAGGAGATCTGCACACAAGGTTGTACCTTAGGCAGATTTCTCCTCTGAAATTCCATCTTTCAAATATGATTTTTGTATATATATTATCGTTTTTAAATTTTTGGAATTGAACTGTCTAAGAATTGTAGTGCATTGAAATAAATGATTGATTGATTGATTGATTGATTGATTGATTGATTATTTTCACGAATAAGGTATATGCGATTGAAACAATTAAAAGTGACCTTGTTCAAATTCTGAGCAAAATATTCATTGAAAGGAACCGGCACATTTAAAAAAGGTTTCGGGAGAATACACAACGAAACAATATAATATTATAAATCTTCCACCTCAGCAGTCTTTTAATTCACTCCCCTTTTTTTCACGAAAAACTATTTATGAAATAATTGGCAACGATAAAAAGATTTTAATTTTTATAGTCCCCTGGATACTAAAAACCGAACTAAGAAGGGAAGTAATTATTTACAGTTCGTTGTGGCCTTAACAATAGCTGGATTCGCGAATTATGACTTATTGAAGAGTTAGTTCTATTAACTGTAAAAAAAGCTTGATCCTGTATATAAGATATAATGGACAAAACCCTCGAAGATGAAAACTAACCATATACACGTGTATATGTATGTATATACAGGGTGTGTCTTGTGTCTGAATAACACCGAAAAAATAAGGGGTGAATCTGTGATCAAAATTATTTGATTTACGATTTTTTTGATAACACCCACCCTCCAGGAAAATCAAGTTGTTTCTCCTATTCATTTTTCTTTTATATTAAGCTGAACTGAAGATGCGAAACTTGGTAAATATTATTTTTAAATAAAACCATCCGAAAAAAGTTTTGAGAAAAAGTATCTTGGGGGTTGATTATTTCAACCCTTTCTCAGCATACTTCAAGGGTGAAAATATGGAATTTTATTGACAAAAATTATTTATCAAGTCTTTAGTTACATATACTGAGAAAAAAAATAAAAAAAAATGGTAATCTTTGGAGGAGTGTAACTTTTCCAGGAGGTTTTTCAAAAAATATATCCCAAACACCCACCTTAATTTTCAACAGAGTCATGCCTTAAATTTTGTCTGTGTTATTCAGAAACACCCTGTATATTCCTCTGAGAGTTTTTTCCAAGAATGTGGTTAATGGTAAAAATAAGGATTGTTAGAATTCTTGTTAAAAATGTTTAAATTCAGTAGATCAGGAAATTATAGAAGATGGAACTCACATGGGCGGTATATACATTCACTAAGTATTTATCCACACGTAATTTACATAGTCCAACTCCTTTTCCACCAAACCAATCACCGTGGTGTATTTTATGTATATAACCGTTTACTGCCCACTGATGAAAATAAACATCCACTATGGGATATTTTGAAAACATACATATGCCAGAACCCAATGATCCACTAAAATTTTCATGAAAACTTGTCAGTAAAAAACGGAAAATTATTCAATTCAATTAGAATGCAAAGATAATAAGGTAACTATTCAGAATTCCACATAGAAACAAACAATATCAGCCAGGCCATATCTTACTCATTAACCTCAGACTATATGACCAATATGATAAATATTATTCATTAATTGACACAGACCCACGGTAGACCCCCTTTTATCCTTTGTTTCTTTAACTATAATTCTTGACATTAAAACATTGAATATGCTCAGTAAACAACACTTGAGTTGTGTCACATAAGATGTCGAAAAATATGGTGTATGCACTGATTTTGGAAATCTGGGATAAGTTACATTAAATCAACTATGGGTAGTGCTTTCAACAAATTATGACACATTCTAGATAGTGTATTCAAATTTTTGAATATTCTGCTGTACAAATTGTATTATTAGTTTTTCAAACAAATTAGTAGTATCATTGACATTTTTATTCTGATCAGTTTTTCAGAAAGGCATAACACATTCATTTCACCAGAATGCCTTTCCTTTTTTCTGTGGACAGCCTTGAAATATAGACAAAAATATCCGTATTTTTCTAGAACTTGAGGTAGGCTATAGGTATTCGCGGCAGAGAAATAAATTGATTCTGTATTCTAAACATATTGAAACTGAAACTATAATGATTCATTGAAATGATTTTTGATGCATGTCAAATGAACTGCCTTTGAAAACACTTTTTTTCAATCTTTTTTATCGTATCATGTTTTATACAAAAAATGAGTATTTCTTGTACCTAGTTAATATATTCCTGTATATTCAAAAACGACAAGTCAATTTGCAAACATTTTTTACCAGCTAAAAGAAGAGAAACTAATCCGTGGCATTCTACAGTTCAAGCAACAATCAAATATATTAACAGAAAAAAGATCTTAATAAAAACTATGACATGCGGCGCTGTGCCGTTACGAAACATATCCTATATTTATAAATTGATCTTATTATGCCAATGCATGAGAAAAACGTCACATACTACTATAATATACACTATGTTTTTGATCATCTAATACCTATATGTACCATAATGTATTTAACTTGATTAAGACTTAAAGTGTTTAAGTTTTAATAAAGTTTAATAATCACCCCATTAGGTTCAGAGTAATTTGGTTAATGATTTGATTAATGCAGAAGAATCAAATTTAAGGAGCATTTACTCCCCTGATGTAGTTTTCTAGGTTAAAAGTATCAATTTCTCTAAAACAGCAAGCAATTAATCCATATCTTTATTTGGATAGTTTTTCTGAATTTTTGAGGCGACTTTACTGAACTGAACCTCATTATTTTTTTTTAAATGAACATATGGTTGAATATTTTGAATAATGACAGTTACAGAAACATATATAATATATGTGTTTATTATTTTTGCGTGATTCCATTGAAAAAATTCATTATTGAAATCGATCTTTCTGGATTCATCAGTCAGAAAATTATCGTACACATTGACGTTAGACCAGTCGGTTCAATACACATATCCATTTAAAGATTGATTAAATTCGAAAATGCTGAATTGAGTCCACCTTCATCAGACTTAGAGTTTACTGCAGGTTTTTTTATGTAAAGCATATCTTTGAACAGGGCCTGATTAACCCCAGGGCAAAAAGGGCAATTGCCGAGGGCGAATTCAGAATTGGGGGCGAATAACTGTTTGTTTTTTATTAAATGATCAGTTTTGTAATAATAAATTATTTTACTTGTTTATGATCTGTGAAAGAAACTTTGATGGACTTGTTTATGTCTTTATTTACACCTAATTGTTATGTGCTGCGATGCCCTTATTCTTGTACATTTGTGATGGTTTCCTGGACGGAAAAACCCTGATGATGGTCTTCATGTAGACCGAAAGCGCTTGGTTTTTTAAAATAATAAAAATTTCACACTGAAGTACTTATCGATTCCTTAATTTATCATTCTCTGGTGTGCACAACCATCCTTGTTAGTATTAATTAAAATTATGTTCCTGTGGCTATTATTCTTCAAGCATATTTAAAACGTACAAAATATGGAATTATTTTTAAATTATCTATTATTCAGATAGAGAATGAGATGACATAATTATGAGCCCAATATACATAAACATAAGAGTACAAATTCAATTCAACAAAACTGATTCAAGAACTACTATCAGGCTTTGCAAAGATAATGGTTAAGTTGAAATTTCAATTTTTGTTTGATAGTTTTATCACAAGTGTTTATTGGCTGAGTTTAATCATTATTTAAGATCATTTCAAAGATTACAACTGGAGTGCTTCTTATTCAGACAAATATAACGTAATTCACTTAGCTTTCTATCAGGAATTGATTATACTGTTCAAATCAAGAAGTTGAAAATTTTCAAATTATAAATACCTGAAGAAATAATGTCCATATGGCAGTGTCTTGGATATTTTATTTTGTATTTGTGAAAATTGTTTAGATGTCCATACTTCTTGCAGACACACACAATCATAATCGCTCTTTTCTAAAAAATCTCCAATTGCTTCAATTCTCTCTTGCAAGTTTTTGGAAACAACAGGAATACCCCTAAAATTTTCCAATAGGAATTAATAAATCGGGAAAAAGTATACCCGAGATATGTACATACCAGCAATTTAGTGTGAATATCTTGAAATCTAATTCCATATTGTTAAATGAAATGTCAGTAAGTACTTGAATTTCGAAATATTACCATTACCAGAGGCGATTTCGATTGACTTTGGTTCTTGGTTGGTTCATAGATTGGTCCGTCAGTTTTGGACCAACCGCATTCGAATGACATATTGGTGACGTCTTGAATCAGCTGTTTCGCCAAATTTGAACCGTATTCGAAAGCGCGGTTCGTTTGACGTTGTCATTTATGAACCGAGCGGTCAACCGTTAACCAACCGCAGATGAAATTTGCAGCGCGTGCCGCAGGCGAGTGCTGTAATTCATCAAGGGAGTTATGACCATTACTGCAAGTTGAATACTATACTTTATCCACAACTATAATAATATGCATTCCACAGCCGTCTATAGAGGCTGTGTACATTCTTACTACCATACATCATTCTTGAAAATTTTTGATACACCTTTATATTTGTTTTGGGATTTCTCACGGGCAATAAATTCTGTACCTACTGTAGCACTAGCTGCTTGTCTTATTTCTGGAAGTGTACCTACATAAAATTCCATCCTCACTATCGGAGGTCTTATTCAGAAAAACATTCACAAAAATAATTAGGTGTCAACTAAATTTGAAACATCAGAATTCAAAGATTATAGAGTTAGACAGAATTATTCAAGTGACATTACTCCCATCAATTGGCGAATCCAAAAATCTAAACTCCCTCTAGCGGCGAAATATCGCCCTAAGAAAACAAGCAAAGATTATAAAGTATAAAGATGGGAAACGAGGCGACAACGGTTGTCAGCGCCATCTGAAGAGTCACTTGTTGACTAAAATTTAGCACGTGATTGATTACGTGCTAGCTTCGTGGCTGTCAAGGCGCCAATCGGCCATCTTGCTTGTTGATTAACTAGTTTCGAAGTTTGCTTGGTTTTTGCTGTCGTGTGTTTGTTCGGTATTTACTTATATTATTATTTATTATTCTTCAACTTTAAGATGAGTTCTGGATCGTGTTGTATGGTGAAGAACTGTTTCAATAACAGAAGGATTAGCATTTTTCACATTACCAAAGAAAATGGACATGTAATTAATGAAACACGACTTCTGTAACTGTGTTATTCATTCCTTTTATTTTCAGTGCTCAGAAATGGATAGAATTTTCAGGGCGAGACGATATCGATCTCAATAAATTTTACACAGTATGCAGTGTGCATTTTTCTCCAGAACAAATCAGGTACAATTACCATCCAGGAAGCATTCCATTCCTGAAGGGGCCTTATTCGAACGAAAATGAATGCTGCAATAAATTCTGTCGGTGAGTCTAAGCGAATATTAATATAATAAAAACACATGTCTGTCATTGAATTCGTTCATTAAAACTTCTCCTTTTACAGAAATTCCAACATCTAGAGCTTCCAAAACAGATGCTGCACCACAAATTGAGAATTGCCGAATGCTCAGGAGTTCGAACATCTACCATGTCAGGAATGATACTGTTATGAAACGGATGCAGAATGATCTGGAAATACTGTAGTGCATTAAAATCAGGAAAATGTCATATCTGGGACATGTATTACGTAATGAAAAATATCAACTGCTTCAACTGATTTCACAAGGCAAGATAGAAGGAAGACTGTCTCCAGGGCGCCAACGAACATCATGGATGCAGAATATCAGGCAATGGACAAGGATGACGACCATTCAAATATTCAGGACAGCTGTAAGCTGACATGATTGCCAACATCCACAGAGGATAGGCATCGATAGAAGAAGAATATGGCAAATCCTAGTTAATGCTCAAATAATAACTGTAAGTCTCTCCATTAACCTCATAGCTTCATCTTTAAATGTTTCTTAAATGTCTTACTGACTTCATTCACAATAAGTTTTGAAACTTAACCATTTTCATGAATACATTCTAGCTTGTAAATGTAAATTCGAGATAATTTTCATTCAAATTATTGAATGACCTAATATTCCTCTTTTTCAGCTATTTCTTTGAGTGAAACTGAAAAAAAGGGGAAAAATCATCTATATAAGAGTCCCCTAAGACAAAATCAAGAGGATGAAGGCTACAATCAACTCTTTGCGGTGCAAAATTAATAGGATGAAAGTGATCCGTCACTCCTTTAAAGGTCAGCCTCTCATATCCAGTAATAAATTAGCAAAGTAAATTGATTAGATAATCAAAAAGTTATCTGTCTAAGGAGGCACATGCGTTCAATATGGTTCCGACCTATACCGCTTCCGATAGGTAACAGCATCGCTTTGTGCTACGTCTGCTGAATGCGACCATCTATTGCTGGATATACTGTAGGTTATAACGGAATTAATTTGCACTCATGAGTTGATATGTTATTATTTTTTGATGTCTTCTTTGTTCATTCATTATTCAATTTAAATATTGTTCCATAAAGAAATACTGAATACTGAACGGAAATTATTCCTAATCCAAGCTTTCATACCTGATCCTGTATGCGATGCAGGTATGTCGTTGAATGGGATCGGATAACATCCTGAACACCTCTATAATTGTGGTTCTGATTATTCTGTAACTAATATGTTTTTCTCTAAGTATGTGTCAAATCCTCATAAAGATGACTCGTTCTTGAATTTTGAACTCGTGTAAGAATATCAATGCTTTCTGATCTTGTATCATAAATAAATATTCTTGAATTGGTAGTTTATTTTAAATTGCTCTGATACTGCTGTACTATATTCTCAAAAGGTATTCATCTCAAATAAAAACATAACAAATTTAACGGCGTGTTTTATTTATATGAATTGAGTTGAAGTCCGAGTGAAAAATAATATCCTGAGCAGAACAAGAAAGAGCATTGCTTTTTGTTTTGTCGCTCAGGATGTTATATTCTGGGCCTGACAAAGTCGAAATTCAATTTAATACGTATAATTTCATTCAAATTTCGCGCTCTTCGTAGAATGCCGAAATCTGTATCGACAAATTTACTCAGCGCCATCTAGTATGTGTCGCGTGTTGACTTAATCGAAAATCGTTGTCGGTTTTTAGTACTGGAGATATAGGGTCGTTTCCTATCTTTATACTCTATAATCTTTGAAAACAAGTATACTTTGGAGAAATCCCGTTCAAAATACATGGTTTTTAATATAAATTAGTGATATTTTCGTTTAATATACGAAGATTGGTTTAATTATTAGGTTTTCTGAATAGTAGAATTGATGCTGAGAAACTATCGAAAGGTATTTATACGAGAATTATAAGTTAACATAAGATTATTCTCAAATTCTTGTGTTGAATTTTAGGTTAGGAGTTATATTGAAGCTGAGCAGAAATAAAAAGATTCATTTGAATAATATTGGCTAGTGGAATAATATTTTCATCATGAGTGAATGAATTATAATGCCCTTGATATATTGAAAAAAGAGAAGCTTGGGTGAGAAGATTGAAGATGGGAAAAATGATTGTTTTCTCTCATCATTTTAGGATTGATAATCTTGTCATAGGTCTGTAGTAAAAAATTTTGTGAATAATTCATAATATTTATTTATATATCTTTTCAGCTTCAAAATTTCAGCAAATGAAAGCTCCTGAACTTAAAGCTACTGCTGTGACTTCTCGAAACTTGCGACGTAGTTAATATCCAGAAGAAATGAATAGGGCTTGTATGGCCCAACATAAATTGAGGAAAGAATCCAGGAATGATACTCTTAGGAATAAACAAATAATTTCTCAATCAACAACTCAGTGTACAGGGTGATTCATTCATCTTGGTAACCCCAATTTTCTCGAAAACGCCCGAATATTTTTTCATTCTGTGAATGGCGTTTTGAACAAATCAATGTCAACTTGAGATGCGCATAAAAATCTGCGGAATAAATATAGACGCCAGGCGTCCCGGCGCTATCAAAAATTTTTTCTCCAGGGACACACCATTTTTATCATGTCATTCGAAAGATAATTTCATTTTGAACTTTTTTTTCGAATACAATTTTTATCGATTTCTAACCGTTAGCGATCTGCAGCGTGTTTTATATTGATTCTATTCCATTTATTTTTTTCTGTATTGTGGTAGTATGCCTTTATTTAGAGACATAGATGTGTTTTTGTGATTTGAATTCAAGAAGGCTAGTTTTCTGGTGAATGTGCTCCTTCAAATAAGATTAAATATGTGGCTACAGCAAGATGGGGCTTCATGCCACCACGCTGCCATTCTCAAAAGATATTTAGATCAAGAATTCGGAAAAAATGGATTGAAACCAATGGACCCATCAGATATCGCCAGACCTAACGCTCATGGATTACTTTCTGATGGGTCCCCTTGAATATATGGTATACCAAACTGATTCTAATAACTTGGACTATTCGAAATAGAAGATAAGAAACTCATGTGCCCAAGTCGACCCTTATATTTTGAAAAAAGTAATGAAATAACTTATGTATGGGTCATAATGGCTGGTATATAGAATATATGATTCGGAATTTTTTGTTTATTATTAAAATAATATTTATTATTATAACATGTAATATTTTAATGAATAAAATAATAGAAAAATAGTTACAGAGCCTCCGTCATTTTACGGAACATAATCAAATTTAGGTCATCTAGCCATTATGATCCATACACAAGTTATATCATCTCCCTATTTCATCATAAGTCACTTTGGACAAAATATAAGGGTCCATTCATTTTCGAATTCTCAATCTCAATATCTCTTCACAATGGCAGCGTTGTGACATGGAGCCCCATCTTGCTGTATCCACATATTTGATCTTATTTAAAGAGGCAAATTGTTTAGAAAACTT
Source organism: Hippodamia convergens (assembly GCA_038502775.1). NCBI lineage: Eukaryota > Metazoa > Arthropoda > Insecta > Coleoptera > Coccinellidae > Hippodamia > Hippodamia convergens. Next base: position 12,376,969 of record CM076610.1, on the reverse strand, counting down.
GCCTTCTTGAATTCAAGGCATAAAATCATATCTATGTCTCCAAATCAAGGCATACTACCATAATACAGAAAAAAAATAAACGGAATAGAATCAACATAAAACACGCTGCAGATCGCTGACGGTAAAAAATGGACAAAAATTGTATTCGAAAAAAAAGTTCAAAATGAAATTATCTTTCGAATTACGTGATAAAAATGGTGTGTCCCTGGAGAAAAAATTTTTGATAGCGCCGCGACGCCTGCGTCTTTATTGATTCCGCAGATTTTTATGCGCATCTCAAGTCGACATTGACTTGTTCAAAACGCCATTCACAGAATGAAAAAATATTCGGGCGTTTTCGAGAAAATTGGGGTTACCAAGATAAATGAATCACCCTGTACTCATTTCCATGATTTGAAAGTGGTGTGTAAATCAAAGAAAAAAATGCTGCAATATTGTCTGCTTTGAGTAAAGAGGAACAATATGTTGTGCATGTGCTATTCAAAATGCAATCTGTGAGATTTGAAAATGCAGAGGATGTATCTGAAGACAATGGAACAAGTGAACACTAGTGATTTGTTGTGAAATTTTGTGAACGCCATTAGAAATAAGAAACAATTGAACTCCTTGACTGAATTTGCAAACACTGGGTTTGAAAGATTATGGGCGGGTTTCACAAAGCTTTAATTGTACGATTTAAAAAACCTTATGTAAATTCGAACCAATTGAATCACTTGTTTTGAAATTTCAACGAATTGCGTTGGCTCCAATTAATTTAATGGTGGTGCAATCAAAGTTTTGTGTAACCGACCCTATGAGTTTTCAAACAATTATAAATTTTCAAAGGTTTGTTCTATATTTATGTCAGCATTTTGTTTTAGTCATTTCACTTTGACTTGGCAATCACATACATCTCTTCTACTTTTTGGTGTTATCTCTGGCAAATTTTCCATTGTAAACAAATATTTTATCTATAATTGATTGTTATCTTAATATTGTGTGATGAAAGATATATACAATTTACCATTTTAAAATTACAAACAAAACACAAATAAAGACTGGAAAAAATTTCAGAATCATTTATTTCATTTTGCAACATATGATTAAATGAAATGTTCTCAACCAAATTTTGTTCGTAATCTTCATGAAAGGGAGCACCCACTTCCAAAAATGATTTGGGAAACTTTAATAAACAATGAAGTCGTATGTTTCCAAATTCAACGGATTCATCTGAACCTCTGTGCAGCACGAATGATTCTGCTTCAATTGGATATCACTTCGAGGTAGTACCATTCATTTACGAATTCTGCAGAATCTCATGGATCTAGGAAATACTTTCAAATATATTATTCTACGTCATTTGAGTAATCCCAGCAAGTGTCAAACATATTCATTTTACCAATATAATTGTTCTTACAAGTAATTTAATATCTTTGCATACAATTTTTTCATCATTCATGGTGAAAACGTTGAGTTGTTCTTCTGAATTCGCCACACTTAATGTACAATCAGAAATGCATTAACACACATCTTAAAAAGCCTTTAAATCACTCTTAAAATGAAAATCTATTCATTTATTTCACAGAATGATATAAATATCCCGTTGTCTTTCAAAAATTTACAAAAAAACCCCTAGCGCCACTCAGGCTGGTGGCTAAATTTCGAACCTAGAAAACAAGTATTTACAGCGCCCTCAACGGTAGTTGGATTCGCCAATATTCGCCAATTTGGCGAATCCAAAAATCTAAACTCCCTCTAGCGGCGAAATATCGCCCTAAGAAAACAAGTATACTTTGGAGTAATCCCGTTCAAAATACATGGTTTTTAATATAAATTAGTGATATTTTCGTTCAATATACGAAGATTGGTGAAATTATTAGGTTTTCTAAATAGTAGAATTGATGCTGAGAAACTATCGAAAGGTATTTATACGAGAATTATACGTTAACATAAGATTATTCTCAAATTCATGTGTTAAATTTCAGGTTAGGAGCTATATTGAAACTGAGCAGAATAAAAAGATCATTTGAATAATATTGGCCAGTGGAATAATATTATGAGTGAATGAATTATAATGCCGTTGATATACATATTGAGGCTCCACTTTCTCTTATGCCCAATGAGGGAACATAGATGCAAATTTTCTGTCGAGTTTTGACATTGAGACAGAAAACAGTCATAGACATATGTTCGATCTGAAGATCAGTAATATAATAAATTACCTATATATTTTGAATATGTTATGACTATTTGAATAGAAAATTACATGGAGAAATGAAATAGATCATCAAATATGGCGATTGATGACTTTCACATTATTCGACGTCTGTTGGGTTGCCTATACTTAGGAGATGAATAAGATGAAGTGTTCTATCTGAATATTATTTATATTATTATGAATTTTGAACAAATCGAATAAACTAATACTTTTATTGTATTGTCTCTCGCTTATGCCAAATTTTCTATATATGGCATTAACTGTTTATCAATGGGAAATTTAAGAAAAACAATTCTGTTCACATTTTGAATCGTCTGTCTAGGCAAAATTGAAATTTTCAAAAATTAATATCTTCAGAACGGAGGGGTCTACACAAATGAAATTTGTTTCAGAGAATTTCTTATTGCCGAATGATTTCATGAAAAAATCATGTACGATATCGGCTCCTGGTCACATTTTAAATTATCCCTCTCTCAAGGCAATATTGAAATGTTAAAAAATTAATATCTTCAGAACGGCGAGGTCTACAGAAATAAAATTTGTTTCAGAGAATTTCTTATTGCCGAATGATCTCATGAAAAATTCATGAACGATATCGGCTACTGGCCACATTTTAAATTATCCGTCTGTCAAGGTAAAATTGAAAATTTCAAAAATTTATATCTCCGGAACGGCGAGGTCTACAGAAATAAAATTTGTACCAGAGAATTTCTTACTGCCGAATGATCTCATGAAAAAATCATGAACGATATCGGCTACTGGCCACATTTTAAATTATCCGTCTGTCAAGGTAAAATTGAAAATTTCAAAAATTTATATCTCCGGAACGGCGAGGTCTACAGAAATAAAATTTGTACCAGGGAATTTCTTATTGCCGAATGATCTCATGAAAAAATCATGAACGATATCGGCTACTGGCCAATCAAAGAAAAAAATGCTGCAATATTGTCTGCTTTAAGTAAAGAGGAACAATCTGCTGTGCATGTGCTATTCAAAATGCAATCTGTGAGATTTGAAAATGCAGAGGAAGTATCTGAAGACAATGGGACAAGTGAACACTGGTGATTTGATGTGAAATTTTGCTAATTCCATTAAAAATAAGAAACAATTGAACTCCTTGACTGAATTTGCAAACCACTGGGTTTGAAAGATTATGGGCGGGTTTCACAAAGCTTTAATTGTACGATTTAAAAAACTTACGTAAATTCGAACCAATCAAATCACTCGTTTTGAAATTTCAACGAATTGCGTTGGCTCCAATTAATTTAACGGTGCAATCGAAGTTTTGTGTAACCGACCCTATGAGTTTTTCAAACAATTATGAATTTTCAAAGGTTTGTTCTATATTTATGTCAGCATTTTGTTTTAGTCATTTCACTTTGACTTGGCAATTACATACATCTCTTCTGACTTTTTGGTATCATCTCTGGCAAGTTTTCCATTGTAAACAAATATTTATCTATATTTGATTGTTATCTTAATATTGTGTGATGAAAGATATATACAATTTACATTTTAAAATTACAAACAAAATACAAATAAAGACTGGAAAAAATTTCAGAATCGTTTATTCATTTTGCAACATATGATTGAAGAAATGATTAAATGAAATGTTCTCAATCAAATTTTGTTCGTAATCTTCATGAAAGGGAGCACCCACTTTCAAAATTGATTTGGGAAAACTTTAATAAACAATGAAGTCGTATGTTTCAAATTCAACAGATTCATTTGAACCTGTGTGCAACACGAATGATTCTGCTTCAATTGGATATCACTTCGAGGTAGTACCATTCATTTACGAATTCTGCAGAACCTCATGGATCTAGGAAATACTTTCAAATATATTATTCTACGTCATTTGAGTAATCCCAACAAGTGTAAAACATATTCATTTGACGAAAATAATTGTTCTTACAAGTATTAAATATTTTTTTGCATAAAATTTTTTCATCATTCGTGGTGAAAACGAGTTGTTCTTCTGAATTCGCCACACTTAATGAACAATCAGAAATGCATTCACACACACTACCATCTTAAAAAGCCTTTAAATCACTCTTTAAAATGAAAATCTATTCATTTATTTCACAAAATGATATAAATATCCCGTTGTCATTCAAAAATATACAAAAGCTCCTAGCGCCACTCAGGCTGGTGGCTAAATTTCGAACCTAGAAAACAAGTATTTACAGCGCCCTCAACGGTAGTTGCATTCGCCAATTTTTTCGAAATTTTCGATATACAGGTTTACAACTATTTAGAGGGGCACTATAGGGATATAAGAAGGTTCGTTTTATTGATCTAAAATTTTATTTCTCGTTTGATACATAACAACACACGGAATAATGTTTTACATTACACAGAATATCTATTAGAATAGATACATAGATATATATATTTCCAATCTATATCTATGAATAGATATGACATGTCAGGCCGGTAGAGTTCAATTCAATCCGATCGATCCGACGTGATTGCCGAACGCAGCTCATAAGCTGCGTTCGATACAAGTTCTGTATATTTTGATTCTCTGTGGTGTCATGTTAATTGTCAAAATCACTCGATCAGATCAAAGATCAATACTTGTGAATCATTGAGGTATCGTTAGTTCTCGAAATTCTAAAAATACGACAAAGCAAGGGCGACGAATAGGTCAGTTTTTGTGCGAATTTCGGGCAGTAAAGATGAGTTTACAGTGGACCTTAATAGCAGGATTTCTGTATGCGGAAATAATCGTAGTTCTTTTTTTGGTTCTGCCCATAGCTAGTCCAAAAAAATGGAATTCTCTTTTCAAATCACGATTTCTTCAAGGTTTGAAAAATCAGGCTGGTATATATTTTGTTGTTCTCCTGGCGATTTTAGTTTTATTCTGCTTGGACGCGATCAGAGAAATGAGAAAATACTCAAATCCTCAAGGAGATAGGGATGGACATGCACATTTAGATCTAGAAATGCAGGAAAGTATGAGACTCTTCAGGGCACAAAGAAACTTCTACATCTCTGGATTTGCTCTATTTTTATCACTTGTAATCAGAAGACTAGTTATGTTAATATCTTCCCAAGCTGCACTTTTGGCCCAATCTGAAGCTTCCATGAAACAAGCACAAAGTGCTTCAGCTGCTGCTAAAAGTTTCCTCAAAAATCAAGGAGATATTAAAGAGAACCTAAGCAATGAAGCCCATGACAAGGAAATTGAAGTGTTCAAAGCAGAGATATCAGATTTGAAAGAAAAATTGAAAGCTGCCGATGCAAGTAAATCTGCCCTTAAGAGCCAAGCAGATAACTTGGCAAAGGAATATGATCGATTAGCTGAAGAACATAGTAAGCTTCAGAAGAAAATTACTATTGGTTCCAGTGATAAGAAAAGTGAATGAATATTTTATACTTTTTTTGCCTAAGTTATTTCAAGTTCTATGAGATTTATTTATAACTGTTTTATAATTTAATGATTGTTGTGCCTTGGAGTATAGCTATGGATATTTTTGGGATTTCTTAGAGGTATTCTTCAAATAAATATTTTGTTAGAACTAACATTTTCTCGTTTCTATTTCTTTGAATTGTTAAAAAAATATTTATGTTATCAGTATTGTAAAGATTCATGTTTGGAAATGAGTGTGAAAACTCTTTAAATGAGGCCAAAGTCTCATAACCCATCTATTATCATAAATTGAATTTGAGATACAAATATTGTACAATATTATATATATACAGGGTGTACAAAGTTCGACGGCCTATTAGACATTTCTGGAGAACTGGACCTATTTGAAAATTGGGATTATGATATTGTTTGACATTATCTACCGAGCTAAAATATTCTTGAAGCTTGACCACCTTCAGATATACAGGGAATGAAAAAAAATTCAAGATTTTTTTTTCATTTCCAATTTCGATAGAGTATTCAATTCTGAATACATTCTCATTCAAATCGTTGCATTCGTCAAAATACTTTTCAAAATATCGAGAAAAAACTGAAGAAAGAAGGGGAGATAAGAGTATTCGGTATTATGTTTGTTATTCCTATACTAAATATCTCGCGCACAAACCTTTTTCATATTTTTGAAGTCGAAGACTGTGGAAATATTGTTCATTTCTCGAAATTTGAAAAACTCGTCACAGGGTGTTCTAAATGTTGCGTCAAAAATTGGGATCAAGATTGGCCCATAACTTTTGTTTTTCAAATTAGAACCCTATTTTTTTATGATTGCGTTAGATTCTGCGAAGAAAAATAATGGCTTTGCCTAAATGAATGAAATGGCTTGACAATTAGACTTGTAAATGCTCCATCATTCTTAAGAAACCACATAAATAGGTATTGCTCTAGAATAAAAAACAGAAATATTCGAAAAAATTTTAATGGATCTTCATTACAAATAAAACAGCCCGATTCTATAAAGGTTATTAAAATCGATCTATTCTATAAAAATTTTACAAAAGCAATATTTATTCACCAAGTTAATTTCAACATGAAATTCATTTCGACTTAGCCTCCACCAAATTGCACAAGAATCAACCGTTAATTTTTAAAAAACAAAGGTTGAAATTGAAGTTAATATTGCTCATTTGGTAATAACATAGGTGATGGTACTTATAATTTTTTAGATGAGTTATTTGATTTGAATATTTCCAATTAATCAATTGAGTAACAGATAAATATCATTCAGTATTTTTATTTCTTTGGTAAAGAAGTTCGATTGTATTTGTTCATAATAAAAACGTGTCTTCAAATTAATATGTTTTCACTAGTGAGCAAGAATTCTCCAGGGTGACAAAAATTTTGATGATCAAGATTACGATCAAAATTATAAAAAGTATTTGTATAGAATAGTGAAATTCAATGGACTCATAACAAAATATATCAATATAAATTAATTACCTAAAAATAAAATAAATTATTTATTACCATTTAAGTGTTTGCTATTCGAAGCATTCATATAATTGTTTGACATTGTATTAAATAAACTATGTTTGAAGGATGATTATGGACATTGGTATTTTCTAGAATCGTAAGTTGTAGTGAATTAGTATTATCACCATTAATTCAATGGCTCAAAAACCTAAGAAAGAAGGATAATTTTCCAAAATGCCTCCAATTCATTCAGAAATATTCATAATTTGATCGCAAATTAATTCTATGAAAGATGATCCAACTCAAAGAAGAAAAATATTTTTTCAATATATCATATAAAGAAAATGATTATAAATTAAAAATTGTAAAATTTTCATTTATTCCCTTATAAAATGTATGAAGATTTCAATCATAAATGTAAGAAAATGATCTCAACCAATTTCATATAACCAAAACCTCTGAAACTAATTTCAGAACTTCAATGACTTTGCAAATAATGCTGCCATCGCTTGAGTTTTATCTCCATTGAATCTTCTGAGCTCATGTATGGCTTGCTCTCTTGAGAATCCTAATTGAACGATTTCTTGAACTGTTTGTTCCGTGAAACTATCCCCTTCAGATATTTGTGAAGGATTCGATGTTGTGCTGGTTATCATTGGTTGTGAGCTACAACTGGAGCTAGCGATCTGAGCTGCAATGATAATATTTTTATTGCCTCTCTAATTGATTATCTTGACGCAGGTACTCATATCATCATTAGTACCAAAGCTTTGTCGAGTCTAGAAAATAACATCTTGTACGACAAAACCAGAGTATTGTTGACCTTAAAATTTCTACACTAGCCCGGAATTGAACTCTGTCCTCGCGGTCCCAAGTCCACTGTAACAGATGAGCTACACTACTTGCTTATTTATCATCATTAATATTTGGCGCATTCAGATATTTCCTGAATGGGCTCGGAATAACTAGATGGCGTTGACGTAAGGGTAGTCGCTTGGTTTCCAATCTTTCTTCCCTATAATATTTGGTTTGTCCCATATGATCATGAACACCACAATAATAGGAATCTAATAAGTATAGACAAATGTCAATTATTATCTGGATACAAAAAAGTCCTTGATAGTCTTTGATTATAATATCAATAATAATAATGTGACCATTTTTCTCTAACCTGAAACCAGGACAATAAGAATTTTGACCAGCAACGACCAAATTTCACTAATTTCATGATTCATTAAATTATTTTTTTCTTAGTATATATCATACTCATACATTTCTCACAATATACTTCACTAGGCTCAATATATTAGGTACTTTCTTGAATAAATGTATGGATTAGTTTGAAATTTCCACTAAAGAGGAACTTTTTTCGTTGGACCACCATGGTATTGTAGGTAAATCAACAATTAAACTTCGAAGGTCAACGATTGTTGCCGAATAAAAACTAAAAGGTAAAATCACACAATCCTTAGCAAAGATTATATAATCTTTGATCCTTGTTTATATGAAACACAAGACAACTATATTACATACCTACGTGAAATTTTTAGCGCATGGTTGTCAATTCTAATTTTTATATTCAGAATTCGATATTTCGTTTTTTCAATGTTTTAAATCTAATCTAGAACCAGTACATTTCGCGTACTGGTTTAGTTTAATGACTAACCAGGACTTATACCCGAAAACCAGTACTGTACTGGTAAAATCAGTACGAATGGTCACCTTAATAATAACCACCAAATGCCCATAATTTCGGGAAAATCTTTAACTTCAAATGGGACAACTATTATTATTAGTATTGACGGTGTTTTTGGATCGAATTGTATGATTTAATGTTCCCTATTTGTGATTAATACATGTATCATTTATAACCTGTATCGTTCTAGAATAGTTATTTATGATACAAAAGCAGAAGGTGAGTTTTTGAATGATCGAATGAGCCTTCTGTACGAGTATCATACATTATTTTCTCTAATTTGTTGAATTTTTATCAAAATTAATGGATTATTTCCATAAATATCGTTTAGTGATTTTTGCATTGGAAAAAATTTATTGGCAGAAGTGTTTTCTCTCTCATAAATTTGACAGGTAATAAATAAATCTGTGGCAGGATGCCAACATGTCATCAATAAAAATATTACCATGAAAACAATTTTTCATTGAATTTCGACAGTATTTCTCAAAATTTCTTTTATATTCTTCATTCCCCATAGATTAAGTTTTAGTATTAATCTATGTTATTCCCTACTGACCATGAAATAACCTCTTGTGAATTAAGTGTAATGAACTATGTCAGACTTGAATGATGAGCAGTGAAAATATCAATTCCATCAAGTAAAAGAATGTATGTAGTAATTATCCTGCAATAAAATAAAAAACTTCTATGTTCTTTGAAGGAAAACTATTCCTTATCTACTTTCATTTAGATTAATTTGTTCCTTAAACTATTAGAAATATACTCAGAATTAGAATTCCGTTTATTCTCGTTACATTGATTATATAATAACAATTATTAAATAAGGCATATTGAGGGAACAATCTGAAATGAAGAGTTTCTTCAGTGATGGGATTTTTTGCAAGGAGGGGAGCCAGTACCACTTCTATGCGAATGTTTGTCACATCTTCTACTACTACTGCTATTACCAGCTTTGAAAAAAGATATTGAATTATTATTTAAATTTTTTCACATAAACGTTACCTTGAATATCTGAAAGATTCATAGAGTACAAATATCAAACACACATTCAAATCTAAGGAATACGAGAGTAGTGTAGGCTTTCCTACTATAGTCTGTTTAAATGTAACTGAGAGCTCTGTAAACAAGAGTTACTTTCCGTCCAGAGTTGAATTGAAGATAATTCACACAATCTTACAGTTGTGGTTTACTTTCAGCATGGATCTCCGCTAGTCCACGATCGCAGTTAGGAAATTAATTTTTCCGAATTGTGACCGTTTTCTTCTTGCATTTATTTATGGTATGCTTATCCTTAAAGCGTTAAACCCTGTCTGATTAATTTCTATGTTCACAGAAAATGAAGTTTCAGTAGAGTTGTAACATTACTCAATTGGTTCTGAACTTTATGTTATGTTGCCCATGACAATCATACATAAAATTAGGGGAATCAAACAATAAACTGGATCATTATTGATCAATTTCATGTACTTTCAACTGAGCTTTTAGTATGAGGTTAACAGGAAAATCTTTTTCTTGCGGATTCAAATGGTTATCCACTCTCCAGAACTATCGACATTTTGTTGTCAGTATCATCCCTTGCAAACTGTTATGGGCGGAAAAAGGATTGTAGTTCTGATGCTTTGACCAATAAGATATTCGTTATGCAGAAACCAAATCGATTTCCTTTATTACATGCTCTTTCTTATAATTGTACAGACTATAGTCACTACAATTTATTCAATAATTTACTAGGTAAATTGAAGATACTTTCAGCAACAAAATTAGATTGAAAAGTTTTTTCAAAAGGAGATATCACTTATTGCTTGCACTTATGCGAAGGTTATGAACTTAGTGCCTTTATTTAGCTTAGAGTGGGTGGAGGGACGAATGTAGGTATTTATATTTTTAGGGCAATTCAAAGTTTTAGTTATTCTATGAACCACAATGATTAAAGTCAACATTCTTCAAAACAGCACCTTTTCGAACAATATGCTCTTTATATCAACCAAATCGAACCAAAACAATCCATTTGAAATAAAAAGATTAGCATTATCAACAGATTATCAAATATTTTATCTTTGGTGTTCACATTCTTGAACTTTTATGAGTCATGTTAGTTATTGAATAGCTGTGACTTACCATTTTGCCTGCTATTTTGTAGAGCTTCTTTTAACGCTTTTTCTTCAGCTTCTTTTCTTGATCTTTCTAAAACATCTTCTTCTGAAGCAGAACTCAACCTTGCACATTCCGGTAGTTCTCGTTCAGATAGAAATGATGTCTCTGTACCTGTTGTTCCAATCCGAAGTACATTTTTTCTTAAATCTATACAACACTGAAAGGGAAAAGCTTAATGAACCTGGAAGAGAATGATGATGCATTCCTATCTTAAAAATTTTACCTGATGTCTTTTCAACATATCTAACCCCAATAACATATCCATTGGCTGTTCTTCCAACACAGAAAAACTTGTGATTAAATAGTCATTCTCTATTTGTATTTGCACCATGTGAATTCTCCCAATAATTTTTTGAATTCCAACGCCCTTTGCAATTCCTGCCCACCTGGTATCTACTAATCTCATAATATTGCATCGTTCAGCACAACTACTTGACATTATTGTGGTTTGAGCACCTGAAATTAGCGAATTCAAAATTAATTATTAAGACAAAATCTGTGTGAAACAGTGCACTCATTTCAAGTATCCATGAAGTAATATAAATATTCAATAGAAATTATAAAAACTATTTTGACATGATGAGGCTTACCAGAGTCAATAAATGCTTTTACTGGATATCCATTTACACGACAGTTTATATATAGCATTACCACTGTACCAAATGATTCTGGATTATATTCCATAGCTGCTTCCATGTTAGCTTCAATGTTCTTTTGTCGAATTTCTTCAGCTATGAGACGTTGGGCCTCTGTATCGAAGGGATCAGCATTGATCATTCTCAGTCTTTGTTGTTCCCTCTCTTGTCTGTTCACTACCTGTTCACGCAGAACACTCGCAAATGCCTCTGTAGGAACAAAACACAATTTAGGGACACAGACAGGCAGTCGTCTTTTACGATACTCAGATGATGTGAGGAACATAGAAGTTATGAACTGGTCTCAGGAAACTCAGAACAAATAGTACTAGAAGGAATTGGGAAAGGCCTATAACCAGGAGTTGATGCATGAAGGTTGAAGAAGAAGAAGAAGAGACAAACTTGAACACACGAAAATGGCTAGGTTATTCTCAAGTGATCAAGGCACTCAAGAGTATCTGTATGAGAGAAGAGACCAGATCTGATAGTTAATGAGTAATCAACCATTTGAGGATATGTGAATATTTTGTATCAACTCCAAGAGTAGATCATGCTTCTTGTACAATAAGTCTTATCCGTTTATAGCTTGAAATTTGCCGTCTTGAATGTTTAAGTATCTATTTTTTATTACAACCATTCAGAATGAATGGTGCATCATAGTAATAGATGACTGCAGTTCTGTCTGATATTTCTTCACCATTACCATCTTCCGAATCTTTTTTAATTAATTGCTGTGAATACGTAAATTTGTATATGTGTTTTCTAAGAAAATCCACTATTAAAAAAAATGATGTGAGAAATAGGCATAAAAGGGCTTGTCAGCTTACAGTCAGCTGCAAACTCTGAATTGTCAGGTGAAAAAAGGTATATTATCTTTAATTATATAAACTCGGCAGCTATTTCCAGTAAACTATACATATGCATTGAGAATCAGAGCATGCAGATCTAAGTTGAAATAATAGTTTTGTTTGTGCTTTAATACGAGGGTAGAGTGAAAAGTTTCCGGCCTGACCAAGATATGGCTGCACTTGGTCTACTTTTGGAGCGGTTTCCTACAGTACCATTCCTACCCAGCTTGTATGTAACATTTCAGCCCAATCGCTACGTTATCTTGCGTTTGAGAGGACATTACGCGAGACGCTTCCGTTGTTTTCGTGAAAATGAAAAAATTGGAAAAACGTGTTGTCATCAAATACTTTAATTTGAAAGGTTTTACATCGAAACAAATAAAAAAAGGGAAGGATTCAATACTAGAAGACTCCTCCCCGTCATATTCAACTATTTTGCAGTGGGTTTTTGAAATTAAAATGGGTCGTGTGAGCACCTCTGACGAGCCTTGCTGAGGGCGGCCAGTTGAGGTGACAACTTCAGAAAAGATTGAGAAAATCCAACAAATAGTGTTGGAAGTTGGAAGACAGCAGGTTGAAAGTGTATGAGATAGCTGAGACATATATGCTCATGGAAAAGCTGTTTGTAAGGTGGGTGCCGCGTTTGCTAACGCCCGACCAAAAATTGATTCGGAACACTATTTCTACCGACAATTTGGCGCTGTGTAGGCGTAATCCAAACGAATTTGTGCATCGAATAATAACTGTTGATAACACTTGGGTTCACCATGTAGTATGTATCAATAGGAACATCCTGTATATTTATCATTCTTGTGACAACAAGGTCTCAACTGTTCCAGTAACCTTACATCATCCTAAAAACGTGATGAAGATCTATACACATTTTTATACCCATAGTCAATATTGTTATCAAATACCTGCTATTGTTTAAAAAGCAGTAAACAATGTAAATATATAAAATATCCTCCTAACAAAACAAAGCAGAGTTGAACTGAACTCATTGATTGAATGATTCATTCATTGTGTATCTGTGTAATGTGGTCTAAGAAATAAACACCCTCGATGAGACTCCAGTGTATAATTTACCATCCCTCTGCTGTATGACGATTGACCGAACCAACCCTAGCGGGGTACATCACAACCACCACATTCCTAAGAATAAGAAACAGTCAAAACAATGGGTTGGAAAAGGGGAACCAACTCCAAAGAAGGCAAAAAAATGTCATCGTCAAATAAGATTATGGCTACTGTTTTTTGGGATGCGAGAGGAATTGTATATATACATTGATTATTTTAAAAGGGTAATACTATCATTGGTCGATACTAATTGAATTGATGCTACGTCCTCCCCACGCTCCAGGCTTGCCCCAGCGAGTGCTTCCTGTTTCCTAACCTCAAAAAATGGCTTTTTATCGGAGTTATCGAAGCTGTAAATCAGTATTTTGAGGAGCTTGGCGAATCTAAGTTTAAAACTGTTATAACTTATTTAGAAGACCGTTATGAGGAATGTATAAGTGTTGATGAAGATTATGTTGAAAAATAAAGAAAAATTTTTTTCGAAAACATCGTTTTTCTTGGTCAGGCCGGAAACTCTTCACCCCGCCCTCGTAGATCTTACGAGGGAATCAACTCTCAAACTAACTGTCATGCCAAAAGAGGTGCAGAGTGCGTGAGAGGCAACGCAGCTCATTAATATCTGGATAACGGTACTTTTTTTCTAATAACATCCACATCACAAATGAAAGCTGATAAAATTATCATATAATTTCAATTTGATAGGCTTTATAACAATTTCTAACCGTTTTCGAGATATACGCACTAGAAAATTGATGATAGTGAAAATATTGATCATCACCTCGCGTTTTCCGATGATCTTTTCGTGATATGGATGATCCAAGAAGAAATCATTTCATATATGAAGTTGCAGAGAATCAAATTCTCTTCAATATATATGTTCATCATCATCCAGTCAGAAGTTATACGAATTTTACGATCTAAAATCAAGTTGTCCCGAAAAGACAAAGTATTACCCTGTAGTGGACCCAACTGTACTGTTTCAACTGATTTGTATCGCCAAACGCTCGAAGTGCAACTTGCAAGTATGGAAGTATTAATTAGCCTAATATTCATTGTTATTAAGGGAAAAGTGTATGGGGAAAAGGTTTCAACCAACCGCGAAGGATATAAAGATTTCTCTGCAGCCCCTTGGCTACCCCCTGGGTGCGCTACTGGTATAGTCCGCACACGTTCCGATACCAGGGCCCGCGCGCCCAAAAATAAGACAGCTTCTTCGTTAATTTTTACTTCAACATTAACATTTCATGAATTTTTATGTTATTTACGTTTACGTCATGGTCATTCTCATCCCCTGATTTTCAATTATAACTTGTTCATTAGTAGTCGTGTAACTTACAATGAAAGGTATCTCCTTCGAAATTATAACATAATTTGAAGCGGCACTGAAATTTCGATAGCAACGGTAAAAAGTACTGAAAAAAACCACCCGAAAAATGTTTTTATTTCCGGAGCGTAGTCACAATACTGCGGAAGTTATAGCGAATTATAATAATTGACCAAATTCAAAATCATCTTGTAGCATGGAGACTAGATACTGTAGCGACTTGCGGTGTTCACTAATTTAAGTCTGTCGATCTCTTTTAATTTAGGAGATGTAGTACTAAATCATCGAAACCTGACCACCCTGTACGTATGGGTGAATAAACTAACTAAACATACGTTGATGGGACAAAATAAATCAAAGAAAACCATTTATTAAAAAAAGGGATTAGATGATATGTCGATAAAGATTGGTATATTAAATGTGCTTCTTATAAATTTATTAATCCAAAAAGCTTTGAACGACAGCAAGGTAACTGACAAATTTTTTCTTCCATTTCTGTTTCTATACCATCACAGTTCTTCAAACAATGCCTCCATCTTATCATTCTTCCTCTACCACAAGAGACACTACATGGAGTCCAAGGACTCCATTCGCTCCAAACTCTTTTAGTTCTTTTCTTCCTCACCAGAGGTCTCAATGAAACCATTTCAGTACTGCTTTTCAGTTTTTCTCGTTTGGATCGGTAGTCTTTCAATTTTTCTATCAAGTCACCTAACAAATGATTTATATTTTCTAATCCTTCTCTGTTTGGAGTAATATTCGAAGAGCTGTCTACGTTTTTAGAATATTCTTTCGTTGTCAATGTATAAGAAAATGTAGACATTTCTGTTTTTCCTGCATTTGGGAATGTAGAAACTCTTTCAGTTGTATCGCCACAACATCCAGTCAGAAGAAAAACGATTATCGTAACTATTAAAAACACATATGCTTAGCATACCATGAGTACGACTTTCTGATTTGTTTTTGACTTTTTGTCAATGACATAAAAACAGAGAAAAACATTAATTTTTTTTTGACGCGATTCTCATCTGAAGAAAGCGCGTTCACTAATCGCAATTCCATATGACGTAATCGGCACGCATCGCAATAATTGCTCCTCGGAACGACTAACGAAAAATATCTATTCCATCCACTCAGCCAAATTTAACATAAATTATGATGAAGTTTTTTAATTAAATAGATGATTGAAGAGATTTTCAATCTCCGGTAATATGTTACCGGTAACATTATATAATATTATGTTTTGCTTCAGTGGATGGAACAGATAATTTTTTATGGCGTTCATTCAAGAGAAGAGTTTGGAGCTTGAAGCTAGGGTGAGGGTTGCACTATAGGATTGATCACATGGACTTACGAACAGCTCTAGTAGAGCTTCGTAGAAGAATTAATAAATGTATGGAGGAAGGGGGCTAACATTTTGAAAATTTATCTGAATAGCTATTATCAAATCTCTGTTTTAGGTTTTTTGGTGTTAAGAAAATTTCTTTTGTTAATTTCGTCATTATAAAAAAGGTAAGAATGACTCGTCCTAACATAGACTACTAAAAATACGATCATACCAATGCATTTGACTGAGCGAAACCTGGCTTTGGCTTTGGTTGTGAAATTCGAATTTTATTCAATAACAGAAAAACTACTGATTTTAAAGGCATGAAATGTTCGGCACACTCTAACTAGTTTTTGACGAGCAATCGATCGGAATTACAAAATTACATACGACATCGTCGCCATTTGAAAAAAATTAGATTTCATTGTTTTATTGAGGCTCACTTCAAAACCATGTTTGAGACACCCTTTAAAAAAATTTCTCTGAATTATACCAGAGACAGTATTATCGTACTTTATTTTATTCCACTGTTCCAAAAAAAACAATGAGGGATTTTGAAGATTTAAGGGTCGGTTTCACAAAACTCTGATTGTGCGATTAAAAAACCTTACGTAAATTCGAACCAATCGAAACACTCGTTTTGAAATTTCAACGAATCGCAGTGGCTCCAATTAATTTAACAATACTATCAAAGTTTTGTGAAACCGACCCTTAAAACACTAACTTGTGATAATCTTTCTGACAACAAATTTGACAATTAGGCTATAACTCAACAATCGCTTGAAGTGGTTGCGCATATAATCGGAAGTAGATTCTGCTTGAAAATATTTTACAATTCAAGTACATGTGCTCCAAAACAAGAATACACAATCTTGAATTTGTTTTACAATTACTTCCTTCAATAGTTCTAATGAAACATTAGAAGAAATCACCCTATATATTGAATGAATAAAGTTTTGTACTTCGGTGTGAAATTATATATTCTATTTTTGTCAAAAACCGAGCTTTTTCAGCCTAATTGGAAAGACATCATCAGGGTTTTCCTGGAAGGGTGTATGTAAATTGTAATGGGTTAACGGTTAAATGAAGAATAATTACCCGTAGAGGAAACAATCGCAACTTTTTTAATTTATGTGAGACCACCCGTATATCTTTGCAGATGTTGAAAGAGCTTGGCATTTCGAATTCGTACATACTGGGTTTAGTGTAAAAAATCTGTATACACGAGGAATTATCGCACATTAATCAACTTCTTTTGAGTTTTTTACATTACCCAAGATAAAAAGTTCAGATAAACAAATTGATGTTGTGTGTATGTACCCTTCAAAGGAATCTCAAAGGAGCGCATATATATATATATATATCACCACGGACAGTCTGGCCATTCTGAGATCACTGGAATCATACAGCCAGGAGTCTTGGCTGACATGGGAATGCCATAATACCATAAAGCAACTGGCCAGAGGCAACAAGGTGACCCTTCTATGGATACCAGGACATTGTGGTATTGAAGGAAATGAAATAGCCGACGAACTCGCGAAGAAAGCTTCAAGGCTGAAGCCTATTAGACCTGAACCTTTTTGTGTGGGCTGGGAAATGGGGAGCGGAAAACAAAACAATGCTCTGGAGAAATACTCCTAGACTTGCGCAAGCCAAGAGATTCGTGGAATTCTCGCCGACCTACACTAGAAGGCTCATGAAGTTGCCACGAGCTGAGCTTCGAGTAATGGTGGGTTTGCTGACGGGACACTGTCGATCCAAATATCTTTTGTATCGCATGGGAAAATCAGAAGATGAAACCTGCCGGCTATGTGGATCAGAAAAAGAAACGGCTGAACACATGGTGTGCAAGTGTCCAGAGCTGGCGGAACTAAGAACCATTCACATGGGGAAGTCAAGTCTGGATCCTCATGAAGTAACAGCTAAGGCTCCTAAGGATGTCGTTGGATTTATCAATGCCATTGACGGCCTCCTTGGGATTTAAATGAACGAGTTGGGTAAAGGACAAAAGATTGTTGCGGTCGAAGTTCCGGAAGGCTGAACATAGCCACAACGACCCCTGTCCAGAATAATATTAATAGTGTGTGTATGTACGTAGTAAGTGATAAAAGAGTACGATCTAGCGGTAACTGTTGCCCAAGTGTCAAATTCGTATTGACATAAATTCAATTGTATAATGAAGAATGCTTCATTTAAGTGAAAGAGATCGTATTGAAATATTAATGATAATCGGTTATTGTGATCATGTGAGAACTCATGCAAAATTTCATGAATATTGTCCTTTTCGTTCAAAAGATATCCAAAGTAAATTCACATTCTGAGAAATACATAATGGTTATGAACTTTATTAAATCGTAAAAACCCCTAGTGGTAGCCATGAATAGAATGAATAAAAAGTCTTACAACCACTATTAGACTGATAAATTATTTTATTTGAAGGCTGACATTTTTCGACGTACTGCCATTCTCGAAGCCATGCTAGAACAACATAAATATTGAGTTAAAAACATTGATTGTAGGTGTAATTGAGTAGAAAATATGACTATAACAATTATGATTCCATTTTATGTGGTTTTAAAAAATTTAGTGTTTAGGTTAGATAATTACGATGAAAACATAAGCGAACAAATAAATAAGTGAATAAATAAATAATCACATGAATCGACTCACAATCAAATAAATTTATCAATGAATATAATTAAATAAGTTATTGTAATAAGAGATTATTTATTTATTCACTTATTTATTCGTTTGTTTATGTTTTCAACGTAATTATCTAACCTGAACACTAAATTTTTTTAAAACCACATAAAATAAAATCATAATTGTTATAGTCATATTTTCGACTCAATTACACCTAAAATCAATGTTTTTAACTCGATCTTTATGTTGTTCTAGCATGGCTTTAAGAATGGCAGTACGCCGAAACATGTCAGCCTTCAAATAAAATAATTTATCACTCGAATAGTGATTTAAGACTTTTTATTCATCCTATGAACTTTATGTAGAACAGACAATTGTTATAATTATTGCAATATTTTCATTATAATTCATACCTTTAATTTTATTCAATGGGAACCATCATTGAGAATTTTGAAAGATTTCTGGATAATTTATTCATGTAGTTTGCAAACCATATGCATATTCTTTGTTAAGTATTAATAGGTGAATAATAGTTGAACTATATTCTTACCAATATTTCCACTGAGTAGTGCTTCTGCCAGTCGAGGATTGTTTTGCTTCAGTAAGGCAAGTTGATCTGGATTGGCAAGAAACATATCTCGTATCAACTTAGGATCATCCTCAGATGGTCTTCCACTCTGATGAAAATTGCTTCCTCTGGAAGTTGAGGAAGATCCTGGTATTTCAATTCCACTGAAGTCCAATGTAGGAACTGGAAAGGTAGGGAGATAAATTCTAAGTTTTGAATATAATTGAAATCAGACACTTATCTGAAGTTATACATAAAAAGTAATCATTTTCGAATTTCAATTCAATTCAGAATAATAAACTGAATAATGTTTGATCACAAGCATTGTGGAAAATGTCTCCATGTACAATTTTGCCTTTTCTAATTTTAGTTTATACACTCAATGTATGCAAAAATCTCTTTTGATTGCAGATCATGTTGGAAAAAAGTAAAAAGCTAAACAAAATCTTCTCCTTCAGCTGATTCCAATAATCTACCTATCTCTTATTACTAGAGGGTAAAATGACTACCACTGGTATCTGTTAGCTTGCCTTTCAAGACAAAAATCAGTTGGTCATTTTGACTTCAAGTAAAAGACAAATAGGTTATTGATTCCAGTTGTAATCAGAAAAAGCATTGAAAATAAGAAATACAAATTCTGATATCACCCTTTTACTGCATTGCTTCCAAATTATGTGGGAACTAATCATATATCTATTAAAATGTGATGAACCTTCTTGAAAAAACAGAATATTTGTGAATTGAATGTTACTCTAATAAGTGAGAATTATACTTGGGAAATTTTTGATGTAGTGTCTAATTTCAATTATATTCTGCCAATAATTGCTTTTCTTTGTAGAAATGATTATACCGGCTGCAGCGAGACATGACTAAAATATTTTCAAAACAGTTGTTCCTCACATTCCAGAAATTTGATTCTTAATTTGGAAATGGACTTGAGTAATTTGGTGTTTGAATGACAAAACTAATTATTCAAAGTGTCATGATTTTAAATTGCTTAGAAACAAATACATCTTGAACCATTGAAGCTGAAAATTATTTCCAAAAATACCTCAGAAATTATTTCACTTTCACCTTCTAAAAATAATTTCGACATGGTAAACAAAAGTGCATGAAAAAGATAATGATATTCGACCTCCAAAATAATTCAGACTCATTCAGGTTCAATGAACGCATTTTAATATATTCCCTGTCATTTACTACCTATTATTGAAAATTTTGATTCTTACTCTGCTGCAGGCTACTCTGGGATTGGGTTCCAGAACTCAATAAATGTTGTAGAATGACTGCATCCCCATCTCTTATCCCAAATTCTTTTAGAGACTTTTTGTTATCCATCAGAGGTCTACCATTAAAGCAATAATTATTTCAGATGCAGGAAATCCAGATTCTACTTCACAAAATGCTTTGAAATTCTCTAATTCTAAATCTTCCGATACATCCAATATGAAAATGTAATCGGTCAATGTTGTTACTGTGACTTTCATTTTAAAAATAAATATCGAGAATTTGTGTATAAGAAAACCAAAAAATTAAAAGAAATATCCACAAAACTGCATAACAAACTTTAACCTATAACACTTCCAACATCATAAACAAAACTGCTTTGAATTAGCTGTCAAGTCAAATGATCTGTGACATTTATAAACATAGAAACCAACGAACCACTCTTCTTCTTCTTGTGTTTTCTCAATGTGCTAGGGCTAGGCTAACGCCTACCGCCATCTACTCTACAGATGAACCAAATGCAGAGACGTACCAGTGCCAGTTGCCAGTTAATTTAATTATTCTTTTGTAGGGAATAAGGACCAGATTACCGGAATTTTGGTTTTGAACAAAAATGTTTTCAGATTTTGAAAAATCTGAGGTGATATATTTTTTTTTTTATTTTTCCATTATCGTCATCGTCATCCGTCATCGAACAGAGATAAAAGCCTTTATAATACTTCAACACATCGCGAATACTTTTAATCCTTTATTAGTAAAATATTTGAATGTTGTAGTTTGAATTTCTTTTAAAAATCGATGGTGTTTGGAAATTTTCGATTGCGCTTGCGTTGTGTTGTTATTTCACAACACAACTGCATGAGAATTACAGTCAAAACAAAATGGTTTCCTTGCACTTTGATATATTTATAATGCTCTATAATGTGAAAGTTAGTGCAATGTGTAAATAAGCAGTGCTTTTTGATACATTAAACCTTTGTCAGAGGTAATGCAACATATAATCAGAGGATAGAATAAGTGAATTCGAAAAGATATTCCTGTTGAATGAAGGGACGCCAAAGCACGTTATGGCATTAAATTATATCTTCTATTATTTTTTGTAGTGAAACGGGTGTCATTCTGATAGTATTCTTAATTTTTTTTAAGTAATATTGTATCTCGGAGGTCACTATGTAGCTTTTCTCTCCTGCAGTATTATATAACTTAAATGGTTATTTTGATATTTCTTATTGGTACATTTTTTGGTATAACCATTTTAAATTTGTCTTGTCTTCTTCCTACACTATGAAAGATTATTTAGTATCAAGATATTGGTATATTCAAGACACCCTTCTTTGTTGGAAATGTGAATTTTTGAATTTATAATCAAAGGTTGTTTGGTAACCTCTTCCACCCAAGTCAGTCCTGAGACCACATTGAAGTAGCAATTGATTCATCGTTATATCCACTACCGCTATCCTTGCCTGGGTTATTTGAATATATTTCATAATGATACTCTAAACCAGTATGCCTTGAAATTTTGGGGTTGTTTTTACAATGCTTCGTGATGCAAGAGATTGAAGAATTGCTCATTCCATGTAACCATAATAGGGTGTTCACATACCGAATGGCAGAGAAGTACATGTTTGCTACTGATCCAGGTTCTGTAGAAATGTAGTCTAATCCATTGGTTTGAGAATTTCTAGGACAGTAATGTAAATTCAAATTGCAGTGAAATTTAAAGTATAGGTACAGAGTGCTCCTGATACTTCAGTGATCTACAGGGTGTTTAATTGGAAAATGTACCTTCTGCCTACTACTAGAAGAAAAATAATTTTTACCCTTTTCATCTCCAGAAATCGAAAAGATTGGAGCCAGGTGATGAAATTGGCAGAATAACATTCAATCAATGGATTTTATGGAATTGATTTATGGGGTCACACATCCTACCAAGACACCTTATGGATAACATTTATTAACATTTTCTTCAAAAATCATCTGCCTGTGTTACTCGAGGGAATCTATCTTGCAGGAATGTATTTCCAGCATAATGGTGGTTCACCTCACTTAAGAGTTGTATTCAGGACATTTTCGGATCAGAACTTTCCAAATATGTGGATAGGCAGAAGTAGACCTATATTATATGGCCTGCTACATCATCAGATTTCAATCCTGTTAATTACTTTGCTTGAGATTACTTGAAATAATATCAAAGATGGGCTAGTGAATTAATTATTTAAAATTTTCAAGTTATTTGTGAGAAAGAGGAAGTGAGGTTATACTCTTACATCGTGAAGTCAATGACTGAGTTGTTTGCATTGTTGCTTGTTGTTGCTTTGGTGAAATTAATCATCTGCAACCAAATACTTACAATGCATCAAAGATTCCTGCGATAATATACGTGATAATCCTGCCATGAAAACAGCTATCAGACATTTTTTGACAAGAGCAAGAATTTGCATACAGCAGACTTCTTTGATTAATACCAGATATTTTAGTTGTTCACTAATTTGTTTTTTTATTAATTCATTATTTCCCTTTTTGAGTAAATTCTTCACCATTGACGTTCTGTGAAGAATGCTTAAAATAATTTGTTGATATGTACAGGGTATCTCAAATTGCTTGATTTTGGCTGTTTCTGGTACTTCTAGACTAGATAGGTAAAAGCGTTGGAGGGAGTCCTGGGCTCGATTTTTGTGAAAACACCCATAATGAAAACCGTTACACAAATCTGCATTCGTTTTGAACATATATAACGAAATTTTGGTATTTTATTGATTTCAAAGATCTGCTATAACTTGTTCATTCTCGAAAATATCTGAAAAAGATTAGAACTTTTAACAAGCACTTTTTCACTGGGACCAAAACACTATTTTCAATTTTTTTATCCAAAATGTTTTTTCTACTCTTAGTACACGAAATAAAAAAAATTGAATTAAGTGTCTTATTACCAGTGAAAAGTGCCTCTAGAAACTTTTAATCGTTTTAAGATATTTTTGTAAATACATGAAAAAAATTATAGCACATTTTGGAATCTCCAAATGAAAAAAAATGAAGATATCGTGAAATTATTTCCACTAGTGGTTTTTTCACAAAAATCGAGCCCAGTACTCCTTCCAACTAGTCTAGTCCAGAAGTACTAGAAACAGTCAAAATCAAGCAATTTGGGATACCCTGTATATGTGAAATTCAAGTTTTCAATCAGTGCAACAAGAAATTCTCCCAATTTAAACAATTACATTTTTTCTTAGAAGTTAGTTAAACCTCACTATTGAATTTTCAATGAGTCAATTGACTTTTGGGATACTGAAATCCTGATCCACTAATATTTTTATAAGTCAGTCTTAATTTTGAAATTATGGGGGATGAAATTGTGCTTTTATTGATTACAGAGATACTAAAGAATATAGCTCTGAATTGTTAGAAGATATGACCTGGGTGGTGGAGGGTTGAAGTAAACAATACTTGAAAAGTTTGGAATATTGGATAGAGGAGTCCATTTGCAATGGAATAAAAGAAATATTCTAATTAGTCACCTTGGTTCTGTATAAGCACAGCACTGTTTATTTTTTACCTAACAGTGGCATCTGAATCAGAAGATATTTTCGCTGACCAGAGATTTGAGCCTGGGACTATTCAATGTTATTTTTATATTTATTTTTCGTAATTGACACTGGTGTTTTAGTTACTAAATTCTAAATCATTGGATTTTCCACTCTGAAAAAATCTAGTTTTCGGTATATTTTTAAATACTGCTGCATTTTTTGTTAATTGACATGAATTTGAAATTGTTACAGAGATTTTGATGGTCTGAGAAATCCAATATGTTGTGATGAACATGGTTTTATGGATAAAAGATGTGTCGGGTGGGTTTGTGGAATCGCTAGTTTAGCAACTGTCGCTCCTTTACATTATGAGGGAAATGGTAGGAGGTTGTTGCGTTTGTTCTGATGATAGAGGCTGGTCTGAAAACCCTCTCGTGTATTGTGATGGACAGTCATGTACAGTGGCAGTTCACCAAGGTAATGTATTTGTAGTGTTTTTTTTTCATGTCTGGCAGTTTTATCCTCTCAAACAAGTCGATCAGAGCTTTCCACACATTAAATGTGATAAAAATGTATAATTTCAAGAAAAAGAATGAATTGAAAAACAAAAAGTTCTTTGTCTTTACGGAGGATACTCTGAAAAAATTATTTTAAAACAATGATTAATGTTTCATATTACATATTTAATTTTGAATTATCAGTTTCAATGTTTGATTGCCAGATTAATGGAGAGAACCAATGTCTACTAAGTTTTTTGTGAAGAATCTATCTATCTACTTCAAGGTCTTTGCCGTTCTTTTTTCGTCCTAGTTCATATATAATCTGTATTGTATGGTTATTAGAAACTCATAAAGAATATCATTATGGTTTTGCCATTTTGTTCCTGAAGATGGATTTTTATGGAAGAATTTATAAAAATACAATATGTACTCCATACTAAAAACATGTTAAGCTCGAAAATTTTAGATGGCGTTATTATATTGCATGAGCGCCAAAGTTTCATTTCAGCTGTTGAGGTGCAGTGCAACCATATCAATTGAAACAGATACCCTATTCCATAATCATTAACAATAAAACACTCATGTTTATGATAGTATTTGTTTTAAAATTACGTTTATGCTAAGCCCATCTTTATTTACCAATTACAGTAGATTTGCAAGTTTTGCTTTCAATTAAATGAACTCATAATGGTTATTATTTAATTGAATCTTATGTTTCATGTACGCGACTCGCGAGTTTTCTCTTGAATGTAGAGAATATAATGGTATGTGACATGTTTGTTGCTTGAATTTGTAGGAATTTCATAGACATAATTCAATCAACTCACAACTGTGTTTAATGCTGCTAATATATTCGAAGGAATCATTTCAGGCTGTTGAAGTACAAGTACACTGACAAGGTTATAAAAATAAAGATTTTTATTATTATGACAGGGGTTGTTGTGGCTAGGTTCAGCCTTCCGGGAACTTCGAGCCAGCACAAGGAACTTTTGTTCTTCACCCAACTTCTTCATTCATATAGAAGTACTCCTAAGATGAAGCTGTAATAGGTTAGATTAAAATGACAGGGAAATTGCTTGTTTTTTCCTAGAATAGATATTCGCAGAGATGGAATCACAGAAATATACAGGGTGTTTTAAAAAAAGGTGATCCCGTCCCTAGGATAGATAGAAAACTGAAAAATAATTGGGGTTTGTTCCGTAAAGAATTTTCGTATTCAAGATACATTTTTCACGATTTTACCGAAACTACTGGCAACAATGTAATATAATTTCATACAAATTTGTACCAAGTAGTATAGAACATAACTTTTTTAATATTAGATTTATTGCAAGATTTCAATTGAACTCAAACATAATTTAATTTCACACCAAAAAGGTACTCTTGATAAAACTCAATGCTGTGTTCCGTTTTCAGAATCTTTTGATTTGAAAATTATCAAGTAATAACCCTTGCTGGTAGAAAGTATGTTATTAATTATCCTTATTATTGATTAGTAAGCACCAGGGTTGGCATAGAATTTCCCCATCTTATAAAACCCACTATTCTTCTTCTTCTTCATGTGCCATGTCAGTTAACTCCGACGTTGGCGATAATAAAAAAAACCCACTATTATTGGGATTTTTCAAAAATAGAAAATTTTCGGTCGAACGAACGTTATACATAATATATTTATTTGTGAATGTTTTTCGAGATCGTTCTATCATGGTTTATTTAAAAATTTTGAACAAATATAATTTTAATTATTGTGATCTCTTTCCCTATAGTAATTGATATAGAAAATGCGGTATTTTTAATTTTTGACAAAAAACGGGCATTTTTGTACAGGGAAAATTCGAAATAAACAAGATAAATTATTTCTAACAACTGTCTATTAGGAATCCAGAGGAAAACCATCTGAAACTCGAACTAACCTTACCTTCCAGAAGCAAACTTCCCCTTTTTTTTTAACAAGAGGGATTGACGACTTCTCGTTTTTCAGTTTCGTAATCTGGGACCCAAAAACATTAAGTGAAATTTTTTTCACAGCGTCGATTCAGTTCTTTTAGTTCTGCATAATTACCAAAACTAAATATGAAATCCGAACAAAAAACTGAAAGTCTTAAAAAAAAAACGAAAAAAACCCATGAAAACAAAAAAAAAAACAGTCGGGTTGTTGGACTTTTAGAAAAAATCCCGGATTTTTTCCAACCCTAGTAAGCACCATGGAGCTCCACCGCACTTTGATAGAAGTTTATAGCCTTTTTTAAAAATATTCATCTTGTTATTTTTTGTTTGATTAATACATTTATCATTACAATCATCGGTTATTACTTCATAATTTTCAAATCAAAATATTCCGAAAACGGCACAAAGTATCGAGTTTTATCAGAGAGTACCTTTTTGTTGTAAAATCAAATGATGTAGTGCAGTGTTTTTCAACCTTTTTCATGACACGACCCCCCATAGTATCGCAAAAATTTCGCGACCCCCTCAATCCTGATTTTTTCCATGTATGTTGAAAATATTGAAATGTATATTGTAAATTCGAGATAAATCGTTGGAGACTCGACTGTTTCAAATCATTTCCACTTGTGAAGATACGAGTATGGGTTTACTCAATCGAAATTTGTTTTATCATACAGGGGTAAACTGGTTTTCAATAGGTTGACCAGACTTATGGAACTTCGTGCTGAACTTTTAGTATAAACATAAAAACAAACAAAATACTTCATTTCCACAACAAGATAACTTGGAATTCATTTTCGACATTTTCCTTTTGAAAATAGCTTTTTCTTTCTGACCCAAACGTCTTCGAAGGCAGGATGCCAAAGAAAAACTTCAAGGCTTTACAAGAAAAATTGAATTGTGGTCCTCGCCTTTCATCGAAGTAATAATAAGTGAGATTACATAATTGACATACCGGGTGTTTCAAAAATCAGGAAAAGGGTAATTTATATCGGGCATAGCTGGAAGATCGAAATTCTGATATTGGGGTCTTTAGTAATTTCGTCCAAGGAATCGAATGGACCCATCAGATTTTGGGCACAAAAAGGGCCTTATCGAAATATGAGGCTCAACTTTGAAATTTCAAACGCAAACCCATCTTTTTTATTGCAGATTCGGATTTAGCGGAAAGTTTTTAATCCAAATTGGTTAAAACCAAAAAATTTTTCATCCGTTTTTTGTTTAAAAATCTGCGGCGTTCATTCAGGCCAGGATGCGAAAATTCATATTCTAGTACTAAGTAATTTTACGAGGAGAATCAATTGGGCCCATCAGATTTTGAGACCGATGGACCTTATGCGAGAAATGAGGTCTAACCGAGGGTCAAACTTTGATTTTTGAACAAAAAGTGCTGCATGGGGTCCAAATATGGACAAAAAAATTTCGGTTTTAACCAATTCGGATGAAAAATTTCCCACTTTATCCGAATCTCCAATAAAAAAAAAAATTGCATTTGAAATTTCAAACTTGGTCCTCATATTTCGTATAAGGCCCTTTCCGGCGAAATTAGGTACCGAAGACCTCAGTATCAGAATCCCGATTTTCCACATGTTGCGGAATAAAATCACCGTTTCCAGACTTTTGAATCACCAGGTATATCTGAAATGAAATATCATATAATGTGAAAAAGGAATAAATTGTCTCATTACTTCCCAGTGAACAAAAACAGGGTTAAAGTACATTAAAACGAACTAGTAGTCGAAATGTTTTTTCTTTATTAATTTATTTGTATGAATAACATACCAGTATTTCATTTCTTCGATAACCATTTGTTGATATATCTATCCTTTAAGAATTTATTGATGTTTTTTAAAGAAGTAAGTACCTAGTCGTCTAGACCACTCGCGACCCCCCAACAAATGCTTCGCGACCCACAGATTGAAAAACACTGATGTAGTGAAATTAAATGAGATTTTGCTTAGTAAATCTAATATCAAAAAAGTTATGTTCAATACCACTTGATAAGAACCGTGTAACTAGCGCCCTCTATGAGAGTCAGACATAAAAACAGATTCATTGAATGTATCAGCTTCCAAAACATATTCGTATGAAGTTTAATTGCAATGTTGCCAGTAATTTCGACAGAATCGTAAAAAATGTGTATAATATTTTTTAACGCCCTTTATCTTGAATACGGTGGCGTAAAAGTGTATAATATTTTTTAACGCCCTTTATCTTGAATACGGTGGCGTTAAGAAATTTTTTAAAAAAACCCCAAATATTGAATTGGTTAAGGCTTTCGCGGCCATCGGTCAATGTGACTTGTTCTTTCGAGCATTTCGGCCGTCGTCGTGGATTAGTTCTCGACGTTTCGCCAGTTCGAGTGTCTGGCATCTTCAGAAGTTATATTTCAGGAGATGCCTGAGGCATTACAATCCAGTGAGAACATCTCCTGAAATATAACTCCTAGATGCCAGACACTCGAACTGGCAAAACGTCGAGAACTAATCCACGACGACGTCCGAAATGCTCTAAAGAACAGGTTACACTCCAAATATTTTTCAGTGTTCTATGTGACCTAGAGGTGGGATCATCTCATTCTGAAACACCCTGTATGAAACAACAAATTTTTTCAGGCTGGTAGAAATCTAAATCATGAAGTTACTGCAGGAGAACGTACCGCCATCCAATAATGAGTAACAGGTAGAAAGGTTTCTGACTTATTGTTGTCATCAATCAACGCCGCTTAACCCAACCAGAAATGAAGGCAAAAATGCAGTTAACTTCATGAAATAGATTTCCACTTAGGGCCGCTTGCCACTACGCTAAATTCGAAACTAATTCAAGCTCTTAGTCATAAATCATTTGCGCACGCATAACAAATGCTAGATATTATTATGCGCACCCATCTAATTTAAGACTAAGAGCTTGAATGAGTTCCGAATTTAGCGTAGTGGCAAGCGACCCTAACCTGTATTTCATTATATTTCTCAATATTCAATATATATTCAGATAATTCCTCCCTGATTTGAAAGTAGAAATCCATAACAAAAATTTGAATTCGAATAATTTTCTGAAGGCATTTCGAAGAAAAATTGAATGAGATTTTTTAAAGAATTCCCCACATGAAAACTAATTTTTATTTAAAATGGAGTTTGCTATTTGAATATATAATAGAAATCCTGGATGTGCGACTCGTAAATACATAAAATGATCTAGGACTACAGTGAGTAATATGTGTTTGAGACCAATACTGCACAATATTGATGAAAAATAGGAGTTTGTAGTGTATCAGCGGTTTTGCTTGTAGTAGACAAATGGCTTTTATTAAACAATAACGTTGCATCTGAACTCAAAATTAATTTAATCAAAAACGTGGTACCCAACAATCAGAAACTAGTTCTTTCAAACTGAAAACTGTCTGTGATCAATATCTTAGAGGGTTTAGAGGGGTCACCAATCAACGTAAATGTCACCTTTCCCTGATCTGTGTCTCACAGATCAAAATCACATCATAATCATATTCTCTAGTTCATCTGACATGAGTCGATTTCGAATGGCTGTTTTGGTTGGTTAACGGTTGACCGCTCGGTTCATAAATGACAACGTCAAACGAACCGCGCTTTCGATTACGGTTCAAATTTCGGCGAAACAGCTGATTCGAGACGTCACCAATATGTCATTCGAATGCGGTTGGTCCAAAATTGACGGACCAATCTATGAACCAACCAAGAACCAAAGTCAATCGAAATCGCCTATGGCCTTTTGTTTTTCTAAACCATGTCTGAAAAAAAAAATATCTTTATTAATAGAATCTCTTATTTTGACTTAAAACTAAATTCACCAAGTGGAAGAATTATAGTGATTTAAAGTCATTGTAATCAATCATAAACAAAATGGAATCACACTTGAACGAGCAATGTATTGTTAATCATTCATTAAATTTTAATGGACGTTCGTGAAACTCACTCTTACACTATTATGATACCTTATGTTCATTATATTCAAGTTCAGAAATCATTTTCTAAATGGTATTTTTGAGTCATCAACTCTTTGTGATGTCAATAGTACATTATTGTATTAGAATAGAAATATATGTACCACACAGTCGGTGTTAATCTTTCATGGTTTGACAAGTTCAAATCCAATTTATTCTGAATATTCACGGAATTTAAAATCTCTGTATCAAAATCTCAAACCTAACATATAAACGCCGCCGATTTCGAGTCCTTTTACAGGACAGAAATGTCCCATATAAGCGGCTCCTCGTCGTATATTTCAGACGGAGAAGAATGCGACAATACGAATGCTTCTGCTAAAAAACGCAAGAAAAAGGCGACGAAAAGAGCTCCAACATTGAAGAAAAATGAAAGCAAATCGCCAGATATTTTATTCAAGCAACCTCAATTAATAAGAAGTCAAAATAAACCCCAAAAAATGGACACTGATAAGGATATGGAAACACAATCAACATCTGCAATGTCAATAGACCAACATCCACAAACAACGAATTCGAAAACAACAAGAAGTATAAACAAAAACTATTCCGCGAAAATGAATGAGATTAAAAATATGGGATATAAAAACATATTCTACATAAACACAGAAAACACCGAAATGAATAGAATTGAAATGGCAACCATTTGGAGCCCCAAACACAAGGGACGTAATTTTGAAAACTAAACGAGGTTTCATTCTGAAATCTAACAACGAAAAAGCGATACTCGAAAAAGGATTGGAAGAGCTCATAACGAAAAACAAAATAATTAAATACAAGGAAACATCGAATCAAATACGGTGCAGCTAGAAAAAGCCGCCACATCAAACCTACTCAGTTGTTATTGCATTTGTAGAATCTAATAACAATGACGAAATCATAAGCAAATACCTAACTAGCATCAGCATAAAACATAGATATTGTAAAAGAATAATATAAAGAACTTACAACACACCAACCAAATATATAAGAATTGTCACAGGCGAAATAGATGCATTTGATAGGTTGTTGAATAATGGACCGAGTCGTCACTATTTGGTCTATCCTAGCCACCCTCCAGAACCATGATACAAGGAATATGTATGTATTCCTTGTATCTGTATCATGCTCCAGAACCAACACCCTTACCCTGTGGAAAATGCTTCAAATTTAATCACACCACAGTAAACTGCACAGACTCGCCTAAATGCACCAAATAATAATAATAAGAATAATAAACGTCTTTATTAGATAGATGCATAATACTCTACCCGGAGGCGAAGTCTAGCACAGCTATTCAACTTAATCCCCCAGGCAGCGAAGGAAAAACAAACAAAATACAGTTCATATCAAAAAGAAAAAAAAAACTCACATAAAAAAAAATCATAAGATATTCAATATTCTAAAACAGAAATCAAAAAAAATATTGCAAGACTGAAAAACAAAAGCAAATAGCAACTTGAGAAAAAAAAAATCAAGAATAAAATATTATAATTGAATTGAAAGACAGGAGACGGCCTCTCGGATCACGCAACTCATATCTCAATCTCAATGAATCTGCGGGTATGACCTATTGAGAAGACAAAAATAGACTCCTGATGGCAAGCTTAAATCTAGCGGAGGAAAGTGATTTAAGGGAATGAGGCAACCTATTATACTCTACAACAGCATTGTAGTGGAAGGATTTTTTGAAACTAGATGTGAAGTGTCTGGGAATATGCAAAGTTGTTACATGTCTGATAGGGCGGCCAGATAAGTCACCTCTGAAATTCAGGAGACGACGAAGGTAATTAGGTGAACCAGTGTCAAGCACCTTATGAACCAGGTAAAGCAAGTGAACCTTAACCCTGTTTTCCATTCTTAGCCAGCCAAGCTCCTTTATTCTTTCTGAAATATTGAGGGAATACTTCGGTAGACCAAGAACAAATCTGCAGCAAAAGTTTTGCACCTTCTGAATTCGTCCTTTATCCCAGGCGTCAAGACAGAAGCCATAGACGAAGTCACCATAGTTAAAATGGGACAGTACAAGTGACTCAACTAATTTCATACGAAGGCTTTGACTAAGAAATTCACGATTATTATAGAGAAGTTTCAAAGCAGTAAATGATTTTTTCAGCAGGGAGTTGACGTGATCGCTGAACTTGAGCTTACTATCAATAAATAAACCCAAATTTTTTGATCCCTCCACAACAGGAAGAGAAGTTCCACTTATCGATATTTTAAAGTTATTTCTGAGAAATTTGATACGCTCTTTTGGACCAAATAAGAGGAGTTTAGATTTGTCCGAGTTTAATTTCATGTTATGCGCAGTACACCACGAATATATTCGCATAAGATCACTCGAAATCCTTTCAGCTGCATCCAAATAATTATCAGGTAGAAAACTCTGATATAACTGAGTGTCGTCCGCATAACAATGCATCTTACAATATGTACAATTCATGAACACGTCGGATGTATATATAATAAATAAAAGAGGTCCAAGGATGGACCCCTGCGGCACACCAGCAGAAAGAATATGCGGCTCAGACAGTTTGTTATTTAATTTCACTCTTTGAGAACGATCGGTCAAGTAAGTTTCAAACAACTTAAGAGCACTCTGATCAAAGCCGTAATACTCCAATTTAGACAAAAGCAGTTCATGATCTAATGTATCAAAGGCCTTGCTGAAGTCCAAAAGCGTCAAAGCAACCAAGTACCCCTTATCTTTAAGTGCAAAAATATCAGAAATCACATCAGACAGAGCAGATACTGAGCTATGACCTCCACGAAAACCAGACTGTCTCACTGGAAGGATGCCATGAGATTCCACAAAACTCCGACACTTGTTGAAGAATTACCTTCTCAAATATTTTCGATATGGTGGACAGAATGCTGATAGGTCGCAGATCACTATAGGACTCAGGTGACGCAACCTTCGGCAAAGGTAAAATCACCGCCGTTTTCCATGAATTAGGAAAAACGGATTGTTCAATGCATGAATTTATTAGGTGTAGAATAAATTTATCGATAAAAGGCGAGCAGTATTTTAACATTTTCGCATTGATACCATCTAAACCTGTTGCGTTACTGCGCAGAGAGCTGATCAATTTCGAAATATTCTCAGTATCTGTGAGTTTTAACTTGAACGAGATGCTGGGCTTGAAGCGTCTTCGTTTGTAGTAGTCCACCAACTTGCCATCATTAATTTTCGTGTTACCAATGCTTGAGAAATAATCACAAATTTTATTAACATCAGACAGTTTAGGAGGAATACTAAAATTGCGTGATCGCTTAGCATTGAGAGATTCCAAACATCTCCACAGTTTACTTGAATTTTGATTGCTATTCGTAATTGTCTGAATATAACATTTCTTCTCATTCCTAATCGTCGTGAGAGTAGTATTACGCAATTCTTTATAATAGTTCCAATCTGCATCAGACCGCGATCGTTTAAATTTACGTAGAGCATCATCGCGCTCTTTCATTAAAAGTTTCGTGTTGGAAGACAACCAAGGGGCAGAAGGCTTCGTGATTCTTAGAGCCCTTTCAGACGAGGACGCTGTATCCCAGACGCGTGTATCTCAGATACAGAAAAAGCATGCAGTTAAATTGTACCTTTCACACGGCATTCGACGCCGCATACAGTCCGCGACAGAATTTTTGAATCTTGAAATTCAGCCGCCCGGCGGCGAAGGAGTATCCGAGATACAGAATTATCATGGTGGCTTATGGAGCTTTTCAGACACGCATACTTTTGCGACGCAAAAACTTCGATTTCATAGGCGGCCAGTATTTATTCAGAAGTGTAGTGAGTAGTAGCAACAATAAAAAACTATGGATCTTGATGAAGTAAATTATATATTCCCTTAGCTTCCCTTAATTCAACTATAGGATGAACCCACAGAGTTCGTCTCCTTTTAATTTTTTTCTTTTTATTAGATATAAACCATAACATAACGCACTCTTCAATATTCATGATCGACTGCACTGCACTGAAGCTTGTTAAGAAATGTGTAATACAAAAGTATTCCAAAGAAGTATCTGGGTAGTATGCGGCTGTGATTCTGTATCTCGCATACAGTATCCCGCATACAGTATCCTCGTCTGAAAGAGCGCTTAAAATACGATAAGGTGCATGCTTATCAAAGCAATCATTTACGTAAGATGTGAGAAGTTTAACTTTTTGATCAACATCTGGTTCACGAAGAAACCTATTCCAATTCATGTTCTGCAGGTCCTCTGCAAATCGATCATATCTAAAATACCTAAAGTCCCGTACTTCAATAGTTTTATCAATTTTAGTCTTTATTTTGGTTCTGAGCTGACAAAACGTTAGACGGTGATCACTCAGTCACATCAATTACCCCAGACTCCAGAATATTATCAATATTACTGACAAAAATTGGATCTATCAGTGTAGCACTGCGGCCTGTTACTCTAGTGGGTGAATCAATAATCTGAGTCAGGCCAAAAGAATCCGCACAAGAAGTGACAGGATTATTTAAATTGAGAAAATTAACATTGAAATCGCCAAAGCAGAGAACCTCATCAAATAGTGGAGAAACATTGACTAGTATATCATTAAGCTCTTCAGTGAAACTATGTATGTTGCAATTGACAGGACGGTAAACAACCCCAATTCCAATCTTTCGACTACCTATGGAAACACTCAGCCAAAGACTCTCAATGTAATCATTCACCATACAAGCATCATCAACAACAATGGTATTTAAAGAGGCACATACAAAGACACCAACACCGCCACCCCTACCATGCCCCCTCATTCTATCAACCCTAAAAAAATTAAAACCCGACACTTCAGGAACAGCAAAATCTTCACGAAGCCACGTCTCCGTGATTCCGAAAAAATTCAAGTTATGACTATACAACAAGTCTATTATGGAGTCAAAGTTACCCATCAACGATCTAACATTCAAATGACCCAAAGAGAAGGCGCCTCCCGTATTCATCCTACGTAAGCTAAAGTTATAAATCTGAACTAAAACAAAAAATAAACAAAGCAAGTGTACCGAGTCAATGAACTCAAATAATCTTCACTAAACCTGGTCAGGCATAAAATAAATAATCAAACATATCAAGAAATACAACAGCTGGTAATGAAAAGGGAAAATATGTGCATGTAAATATGATTCGAAATAACATCGCTGGTATGAAATCAAAAATACAGATTTACTGAAAATTTTAGGAAGACAATAGCTTCTCAAAATCTAAATTAGATCTTACAACAAGTCTTTCATTATTAATAACAACTATTATGACACCTCCAGATGTCCAGCAATCTTTATTAAATTTAGCTCTACAAAGTTTGAAAAGGCCTAATATATTGGGTGTTAGAACCTCAGAAATCGAAATTTTAGATCCTTTAAATTTTTTCTTTTTATTGAAAACTTCGTCACGTTTCCACTGATGGACAAATTCAACACACACCGGTGCAGGTTTGGACGTATTATTAGTTTTACCAAGGTTCCCACAAGATGTCTAGTTGTAAAAGTAATAATAAACCAAAAGTTCTCGCTTGCGGCTCTGAAGACTATTTGGCTTGGTCTACCAAGTGCTCTAAACATCCAAAGAAACCCATTGAGGGGATGCCCATCTCTAATATCAAGCCTTTTAATAAGAAAACGAGAGATTGAAGAGTTATCCAAGAAAACGGATAGAATTCATGCTCCCATCACAATACACGACGATATAGTAAATATATATTGTTGCAAACTGAACAAACCAAAAAACAATGACAGGAATGAGCTTATTAAAAAACTTAAAAAGCGCTTTATAAGCCAATATAATGTGGACACATCAATTGTATTCTCTAGTAACCGATTCTACGCACTCATGTTTGACCTGGAGGATCCAGAGGAGCCCTCACCTACAGAACCAGTAAACAATAATATAAAAAGGCAAGCTCATGTCGACAATTAAGATCCTCTATAACAACATCAATACTCCAAAAAGACACCTAATTAATCATTTCATTGGACAAAATAATATATTATGCACCTTATTTGTAGAAGTCAAAATTGATGATTCTCATAACACTAACTATAAGGATTGGACACATACACCGAACAATATATCCCGAACTACCAATTTGGTTTCAAGCACAACAAGTCAACAATTCACCCACTAACAATACTCACTTCGAATGTACAGAATGCAACACTGAAAAACTATAGTTCCTTAGCCGTAAGCTTAGATGTTCAAAAAGATTTTGGCTCTATGTAGCATAAAGGATTGCTTTATAAATTGGACAACATTGGTGTTCCTTTTAAGCTGATAATTATATGCAAACGCTTCTTGGAGGACAGGAAACTGTTGGTAAGAGTTGGCGAGTACAATTCAGAGAGCTTTTGTCCCGAACAAGGCACCCCTCAAGGGTCACCTCTATCTACTCTACTGTTCAGCGCTTACTCCCATGACATTACAACAGAAGTGACTGATAACCTTTATATCCTACAGTTTGCAGATGATACAATATTGATCTCTCATGAAAGAACTCTAAACAAATGTGTTCAGAGAATCCAAGAGCTGCTTGAGTGTGCAGAAGTGGTTTAGAAAATGGAGGATGAGAATTAATGCAGAAAAGTCGCAATACATTATATTCAACCATAGAATCTCACCGCTGTCACCGACATTACATTATTAATCCGCTCTCTTCAATTTAATACCTAGGGGTTCAAATTGACAACAAATTGAATTTCAACCTTCACACAAAGAATATGAAGAACAAAACTATTTCTAGAGCTAGATACATCTGCAAGCTGACCTATAGAAAACAAGGCATCAACATCAAAACTGCAGTTAAAATTTATAAGTCCATTTGCCGTCCACTATTAGAATACGCCCACCACACTATA
Organism: Hippodamia convergens; assembly: GCA_038502775.1. Classification (NCBI taxonomy): domain Eukaryota; kingdom Metazoa; phylum Arthropoda; class Insecta; order Coleoptera; family Coccinellidae; genus Hippodamia; species Hippodamia convergens. The sequence goes on along the minus strand of CM076610.1, from coordinate 12,339,647 downwards.
TGCTAACTGTAGAGATCCAGCATTGAAAAATTTAGAAGTGGCAGAGACTACATCGCTAAGGATCATTACAGGAATGAGACACCCAAACAATATACTCCACAACCCCCCTAATAGTTTATTGTATGCTACTACCATCGTCGAGCCTCTTAGATCTAGATTAAACACCTTATGTACCCGATTCGTCAGGAAACTCAGCAATCAAGAAGACATACTTACTCTCTACCAAAATGATGACCATACCTCAACAAGAAAACACCCGACACGGACTATTTTCAACAAGTTTGGAATATAACAGAGGAAATACTTTTTTTTTATTACTATGTATTGTTATATGTTACATTCGAAATGTAAAATATTAACTAGGCTGAAGGATCCAGGTCAATGGCCTTTTGCTTGTCAATAAATGACAGTTATTATTATTTTATATGTACCATCATATTGTCTTGATAAACTCTTTACTCTTACAGCTTGTTATGGAATTGTGAGTGTACCAACTGGACCATGGTATTGTCGTAAATGTGAAAGTCAAGAAAGAACTTCTAAAGTGGTAAGAGAAATATAATTATCATTGCTTGCATTCCTAGAAGCAATATTTCAAAATAGACTGGGAGGTCATATAAATATATTATTTTATCAGTATATTATTATTGTATATAATTGGGTAGATTGTAATTGGATAATTGAATACAGGATTTTCCCCATGAAATTAATTTTTGAATTTGAATTTTTTCCTTCAACTTTATTATTTCAAAACATCAGTACTCTTCCCAGAAATTTTTATATTTGAAATACCATTTGTTTATCACTTCATTGCTATTTCTATAGTTTTGAAAATTTTCAGAAGTGTGAATTATGCCCTAGTCGTTATGGCGCTCTTAAACGAACTGATAATGCAAAATGGGCTCACGTGGTATGTGCTTTATACATACCAGAAGTTCGATTTGGGAATGTTACTACAATGGAACCGATTCTGCTGCATCTGATTCCAGCAGAACGTTTTAATAAAGTAAGTTTTTTCATATTCATGGATATCGGAGTATGTTTAATGATAGTTTTATAGTGATTGGTGCTAAAAAATTCCTTTTTCAATTATTTGATAGGTTATCATTTTTTTTTTTTGAAAATATTAATTAATGAAGAATATGAGTATATTGTCATTTGAAAATGACCAATTTTTTTTTTTTAATGTAAATCATAAGTAAAGAAAAACCAAACGACCAATAAAATATTTCATCACTTTCTTTTCCTAATGTTTCACTCTATCTATTACGAATAGATAACAAATCATATAAAAGAAGTGCATGACGATCTTTATCAGAATTTTTGATAAAATTCCAATTAGAAATGTTTTTTTCAGTTTTGATGCCTATAAAACAATATATAAATAACGTCTAACCAAGCATCCATTGGAAAGTTAAGAGAACTTGGGAAATTTAGCTTACAAATTTTGTTCTTGAAGGTCCAGATTTATTTTGTAGCGATATCGCATATTTTGCCTAGGAGTTTGAAAAAAATTGTTCATAAAAGTATTATTGTACTTTTACAACAGGTGTGTTATATCTGTGAAGAAAAAGGAAAACCATCCACTGCTGCTGTTGGAGCTTGTATGTCATGTAATAGAATAGGTTGCAAGCAACAATTTCATGTAACTTGTGGTCAAAGTCTTGGCCTTCTTTGTGAAGAAGCTGGAAATTATTTGGATAATGTCAAGTACTGTGGATATTGTCAATACCATTATAGCAAATTGGTGAGTGAAATTTTATAACTTCATTTATTTCTTTATTAAACTTTCTACATTATACAACATGAGAAATTTGATGTTGATTATCTCACCCTCTTGGCAAAAAATAATTTTATAGGTTAAGGCTTTAAAGACCAGATATCATGACACTACTAGAGAATTCCTGACTTATTGTCCGAGGTCTATCAAGAATTATTTTACCTAATGTTGCGCCTACATCTTCGGTAGGTATCTTCAAAGGATTCTTGCTCTAAGATTGTAACTAGACCGAGTCGTTAATGAAAGGAGGGGTGTTCATGAATCTGTTATTCATTGCCTCATCGCTTCCACTCCGTTTGGGTTTTACTCAGGTTCAGTCCAAGACTGCAACCATGCGCCATGTACCAAGGGTATTTCTTCTTTTCTGTTTATATTGCCTTTATGTTTATGTTCCATGTTCAACCTAGTATCTTTTGACATTTGAAATGATCCTTAATAGACTACTGCCAATAAGCTTGGAAAACTCTAGCAAATGTCATGAAATAATTTTCTGTCATTAGAACAAAGTAATTTTGGTACACATGAAATAAGTTTCTGATGATTATGTTCCAAGACATAATTTGGTATTCATTTTTTTCTGAAGTATATTCACATTTGGATAATTATATAATAAGTGACACCTTCATGTTGAACAAACAACATAGAGCTGATTTGAAACCCAAAAACAAAAATCCAAGAATGTTTAGGCAATTGTCATAGCCCTCCATTTTCATTCTGTATAATATGGAATATGTTAAAAATCCAAGGCCAACCGACCGCTTTTATGCAAGTAGAGATGAGCTAAATATTCTGATATTTTTAATTATTCAATGAAATTCTGAACAAGGAAAATTCAATTATTCAATTTGGAAAAATGTTTAACAAGAAAAACTATATTTTTATTAAGTAATAATTAGGTATTCCTATGCGACTTCCCTGGAAAATTTGAATTGAATGAAACGAACTCCTTTTTAGCACACCAGAATAATTTTTAATTAGTGGTTCCTATTTTGTGACAGTAGTAGTAGTCGTAGAAAACTTTATTGAAATAATGGCTAAACCACCTAGGTCTTCCTGCCCATATAAAGATCATATTTTTTATTGGATAGTAGTTATTTATAATCAGCAGGGGTATGACTGTACCAGACAAAAACTTATTATGTTTGTGAAACCAGTAATCCAATCTATAAATTTGTGACAATTTATGGAGGAATGGTACTTTGAGGTTTCATCTGATTTTGTCAAATAACAGATTCATTCAAAATAGTTATCATCGAAATGAATACCATTTTCAATTCCCAGCCTCAGAGATCTTTTATCATGAGGTCAGAGAAAGGATATTACATTTTGTCACTGAGATGAGAGATATACCGGTTTCAGCATTGTTTGGCATCATCAGTATCCCATACACCTCAGGGACAAAATCTTCATAAAAAACTTTGATATTTAAAGCAATTAGGTGTGATGTAAAAATGATGCTAAAATCTCATTGAGTGAAAGAGGATGCACAGAGTTTTTGTAGCATGTGGTTAGGAATGTGGAACTTCTTTCTTCTTCTTCTTTCAACAGCCTTTCACAGTCCACTCCTGGACATAGGCCTCCCCTGCCAGTTTCCATGCTTCCTTGTCTTGTGCTATCTGATGCCAAGCTCTACCAACGCTCTCCTTGACATCGTCTAGCCAACGTTTTGGCGGTCTACCAACACTTCTTTTGTGCAGTCGTGGTCTCCACTGCACTATGCGCTTTGTCCATCTCGATTCATTCTGACGGGCGACATGTCCAACCCAGCTCCATTTTAATTGGGCTATACGTTTTATTATATCCTCGACTTTAGTTCTTCATCTGATTTCTGTGTTTTCAATCTGCTCTCTAAGGCTTATTCCCAACATAATCCGCTCGATGGCCCTCTGCGTTGTTCTTAGTCTGTTAGACGATTTGATAGTGAGCGTAGTTGTTTCCATTCCGTAAGTCATAACAGGGAGTATACAGGCATTGAACACATTTCTCTTCAAGTTAATTGGGATTTTTTTATCTTTTAGTACATGTGACAATTTACCTGTAGCTGCCCATGTTTGTCGGATTCGCCTGTTTATTTCGGCGGTCTGATTTTCCTTACCCAATTTGATAGTATGTCCCAGGTAGACGTAGTCTTCAACTTTTTCTACGACCTGGTTGCCAAGGCGCACAACAATGTTGTCAATCGAAGTCATGACCTTCGTTTTACTTAGGTTTATGGTGAGCCCTATTTTTTCTGATGCCATTTTTAGTTCTTCCAACATTTCCCGCAACTCTCCGATATCCTGACTCACAACATCATCTGCAAAGCAAAGATGGTTCAGATATTTTCCATCAATGCTTATGCCCTTCCCATCCCATGCCAGTGTCTTGAAGACATCTTCCAATGCAAGAGTGAACAATTTTGGGGAGATGGTGTCACCCTGCCTGACTCCCTTTTCATCGGAATTTTATTTGTTTCTATATCTTCTGCTATTTTTATTCTTAACGTTGTGGAACTTCATTTTGACTCAATTGGATGTCAATGTTTTCTAATTCGTACTCAGTACATCACACCTAATTGCTTTAAATATCGAGGTTTTTTATGAAGATTTTGTCCCTGAGGTGTATGGAATACTGCTGATGCCAAACAAGGCTGAAACCGGTATATCTCTCATCTTATCTCTGAGCCTGGGAATTGAAAATGGTATTCATTTCGATGATTAGTATTTTGAATTTATCTATGTTTCAAAAATGTTTTCGGTGTGGCCTCCGTAAAGGCAAAGAATTTTTTTGTTTCCCGTTTTGTTCTTTTTCTCAAAAACATTTGTAAAATAAGGTTGAAGATTCATTCACAGCTTTATAATATGATCATTAGCTCAGTGGTAAGAGCGTCGGCTTGGGACTGTGGGATACAGAGTTTGATTCCGGGCTAGAGAAAAATTCCTTGTGAATACGGTATGGACCATCATTCACTGTTGGGTTAAAATTAATAGTGCTGTGCCTTCGGCGTAAAGACACAGTAACAAAGCCTACACAGAGCAACTTGTCCTAACTTGTACAAACTATCATATAGCTTCTGAGAGGTACTTCGGTATCTAGGGGAAATCAGAATATTACAATAATGAAACCAAACCTCCCACTGAAAGTTGAGTTTCTATGCTTCATCCTGTATTAAAATCCTATTTTGAAAAAATGGTGCTTATTCTCATAAATATCCAATATACATATAATCACTATATACTGGTTCAATATTTTGTAGTGCTTGTTTCATTGATTGTTTCTAATCATTTCAGAAGAAAGGAGGTAATGTTAAAACAATTCCACCATATAAGCCGTCATCAGAAAATCGTTTATCCGATTCAGGTTCTGAGAAGGAAGCTGAAGCAGTACCATCTACTTCTGCCAAAGCTGTTTCTTCCACTACTTCATCAAATAACTCTAATACTAATTCATCAAATAAAAGAAGATCAACATCAAACTCTAAAACGTCAACATCTTCTAAAACTGTGAGTGGTAGTTCGAAAAGCTCCTCTAGCCCAAGTAACTCTAAGACTTCCCATCACAACTCAAAGGGTTCAGATAAAAGCAAAGTGAGTGGTTCATCTAGTGGTTCATCGCGAAGTAACAAAAACTCTGATAATCATACTGAACATTCAAGTGATACAAAGAGTGATAAAAAGGACTCTAAATCTGAGAATAACGAAGAATCAAAACCTCCGAATTGAAAGAAAGTAAAGGTTCAAAGAAGCGCAAGTCGAATTCAAGGACTCCTACGCCTGTGACTTCGGTAGTTTCGAGTGACGGCGTTAATTCAAACACTGCCAATAGCAATAACGAAAGAAGTGTAGTTAATAGTTCAGAGAAGAAGGAGAAGGAAGACTCAGTTAATAATAGTGGTGAAATTGTAGATAAAGTTAAAAAGGTAAGATCATACAAGGCTGAACATAAAATGTTAAAATATAAAAAACCCGTAATAACTGGGCATGCTTTCAGTCCAATTCAACACGAGTTCTCTTTATTTCATCTGATTAAAATTGATTGAAACTTTAACTCATGTGAAATATGTGTATATGTATGTATAAATTATTGTAGATTATTAAGTAGAATTAAACTTTCATTATTGATGAGTTACAGCACATAAATATGTTTTTACAGAAACACTGTGCAGTATCTAAACAATCAGAACATCTCACTGACAAGATTCCATTTTCATTTGAAAGAAAAAGTTACTGAACGAATCAGAATGATTTTTACCAGAAAATCTGAATATTTTTTCATCATACACTCATAATACAAGGGTGCTTTAAATATGATGGAGACAAATGCTGTAGATGACGCGCATGTATGTTTTGAAGGTCCTGCCTGGCTTGAGTATGTGATAGCTTTCGGAATGGTGGACAAAATGCGTAACTAATGGGAGAAATTGCCTAAAAGAACTGAATTTTCGATAGTAAATAAACGTGTCAGAGCATTTGTCTCAATCATAATATTTGAACCACCTTCGTACATACTCATCTTGATGTTCAAATTTATAATTCCTTTATAATCAATATTGTAATGAATGAGGTCTTTCAGATTAAAGTAGAAACTACACAATCAATAATATCTAATCAACCAGTCGTTGCCTTAACTTCAATATCAACTATCAAAGCAACCCCACCTCCATCTACATCAGCTTTGGAGCCCCCAATTGTGCCTCCAGAATCAACAACTGTAGTTTCTTCAACTGCCCAATCAATTATACAGTCTACAGCAACCCAGTCTCAGGCAGGCTCTCTGGTTGTTTCGTTGCCACTACCTAGTGCAACATCCAGTCCCGTTTCTCAAGCAGGTGGTACTGCTCAAGGTGATCCAGCCTTATCGAATATAATTGAACCACAGCAAGAGAAAAATAACGAGACTTCAAAACCAAATTTGGTTGTGACAGATTTACCTAGTAATTTAGGTGAGTTCAATGTTTCTTTCTCAATGAAGTATTGTGTTCTATTAATGAACCAGAAACATTGAGTGGCTACTTAAATTTAATTGGGTTGTGTATGAGTTGAAGAAATTCATTCCTACTGAAAAAATTTCATAAAGTTTCAAAATGAATTTTTGGCTTTTATAAATAAAATCTAACAGTACTAATATCCAAAAAAAGTAGAACTATCAAAATTTAATGATCCATAATGTCCCAATGAATTAATAAATTCAAATGAGACATCGCCACTTAAATTATAGCTTAATTAAGAACACACATATTCCTCCATCTGTAGCTCACATAACTTACAAGAACAGCCAAAACGTCTTGGCCAGTGCACAGGCAGGGCGGGTATTAAATTTTGCTTAAAAACAAATCCATCATGTCTGCCATTTGGCTATTTTGATATATGTATATTATTATTACTATTAAGAACTATTACTCGCAGACCATTATCGTACTTCCAACATAAAGTTTTATTAGTTACGTTATAATTTTAAAAGCATATACAGTGAAACCTCTCCTTGCGGACACCTCTATTAAGCGGGACACTCCCTTTAACCGGACAAATTTTCCGGAACAATAGCGTTACTTATGTCTTTAAGTACAAAATCAACTCCTATAACCGGACACTCTAATAACGGACGCGGACAACTTTCTTGGTTCCAAAAATACTGTGACCTCCCTTAACCGGACGCAAACTCTAACAACCGAGTTGTATTACGAGTATGTAGTAAAATAATATTTGTACATTGTAAAACTGCACTGTGTAACCGGGAATTACCGTTTTTCGTTTCAATGCGAGTATGGACTCGGGGATTTCATTCGTATTGCATTAAGTTTTGCACGATCACCGAAGGTTACGTATTTTATTTTCACCATCAACCAAGTTACTGTTTAATTTTTATTGTGTTATTGAAAAGTGTTACTGTTGAAATGGCACCTAGGAAAAAACTTCTTAGTTTGGGCGAAAAAATGGAAGTTATCAACACTTCTGAAAAGGAACATTTGTCAGTCAGGAAGCTCGCCGAAAAATTCAGCATAGGAAAGACACAAGCCGCTGAAATCATCAAGAATAAAAACAATATTCGTCTGCAATGGCAGTCAGGAAGCAATAATAATAAAAAAGGGATTTTTTAAGAGCTGATGGACTTAAAATTGACAAAGTGTGTTTTGATTGGTTTTCTCGTTCTCGCAGCCTAAACATTCCTATATCAGGAAGTTTAGTGAAAGCTAAAGCTCAGGAAATAGCAGAGAAATCAAATGTGGCGAACTTTCGGGCGTCTAATGGTTGGCTGGAAAAATGGCGTAAGAGACATGCCATAAGTTTTAAGTGCATATCCGGAGAATCAACAGATGTCAGTCAAGAAGACGTCAATCAGTTCAAAATTAAGTTGCCATCGCTTCTTCTTGGGTATCGACCAGAAGATGTGTACAACGCCGATGAAACTGGCCTTTTCTTCCGAGCCTTACCGGAAAAAAAACCCTTGCCTTTAGATCTGAAAAATGTATTGGTGGAAAGCTTTCCAAGGAAAGGCTAACAATTTTATTTTGTGCTAATATGGCAGGACAAAAAGAAGATATGTTGGTGATTGGAAAGGCGGCCCGGCCTAGGGCATTCAAAAATGTACCAATGAAAGATTTACCGGTTATTTGGAAGTTTAACAAAAAAGCATGGATGACACAAGACATTATGAGTGAATGGTTGCTCAAATTTGATTTAAAAATGAGGAAACAAAAGCGAAAAAATTTTGTTATTTTTGGATAACGCAGGGTCCCACCCACGCGAGGTGAAGCTACAAAATATAAAAGTTATCTTTCTACCTCCTAATACTACATCAATGTGTCAACCTCTGGATCAGGGTATCATATAAAATTTCAAATTCTTTTATCGAGGTGCAATATTAAAGCACATATTATCAAAAATGGATCAAGTGAAATCTGCTTCAGAGTTAGCGAAGTCCATAAATGTTTTAGAAGCCCTTTATTACATGAAAACAGTCTGGAATAAGGTTTCGTCAGCAACAGTACAAAATTGTTTTAGAAAAGCTGGTTTTCACAAAAGTAATGGCGATACTGCATCAGTCGAATGGGATTCAGAAGATTATCTTCCTTTATCTACGATTGCTCAGATGGAAGGGTATGCCAAAGAAATGCAAATTTCTCAAGAAAATCTTGAAAGTTATGTTGGCATCGACGATATTACAGCAACGGAAGAAATGACTTTCAACCTTGACGAGGCGATTGAAAATATGATTGACCAGCAATATAATTCACCAGATGAAAAAGAAGACAGCGATCACGAACTTGACACTGTTGAAAACAATAATAACACTATTACTTCATGTGGACAGGCTTTGAAGGTGATTAATGATTTGAAAATTTTCGCGAATGACGATTTTATTGCCTTTCAACACCTGAAAAAATTTGGAAGATCATTATCAATCCAGTATTTTGAAGCAAAAAAATGCAAAATATGCGGCAATCCAGCATTTTAGAATTCATAAATAAATGAATAATATACAAAATATGTATGAACAATATGTATGTATTTATAATTCTAATAAATGTTTGTGTTAAAATTTCGTACTTTTTTACACACCCATTAAGGATGACAACTCTGATAAGCGGACACCTCTAATAAGCGGACAAAATATGCGGAACCGTGAGTGTCCGCTTATTAGAGGTTTCACTGTATTTATAACTGCAGACGTTTTTATGGCTTACACACATCAGCAGACAACAAATTCTAACTACTGCACCAGCAGATGAATATACCAATATTTTTTATTTCTTCTCACATTTATTTAATCTGCAAGTAAGTAATAAATTTACTGTTCTCAATAAAAAATTAATATTTTCATAGAACCAAATGTTAAATGGATGATAAAAAAAATATTCAATACATAGAGATGTGGGTTATCCAGCACTTTCAGCATGTTAGAATTGAGTAAAAATTTGGGCATATGCGAACAGTCACATATGTGCAGTTTGTTACCAGATTGTGCAGGAGTCAAATCTCAGGAAACAAATAAGGACTCGGAAACTATTCAGTTATAGCTAGCACTACTGGAAAATCATTTTTGAACTACTTGAAGGTATGCAGGGTTTTCTGATCAAGTTTGTCTTGATTTACGAATTCCATCCAAAAATGAAAAAATAGTGTTAGTGAATGTTGGCTTCCATTTAGATCATCCACGCAATTATTCAAAAGCTATATATTATCACATGATCAATTGCATAAATTAATTTATTTGAGTGAATTTTGCAATTTCTCGAGTTTCCTTCAATTGATTTGTTATATTTCCTTCATTTATTAATTTCACTTTCAAAATTAAGTTTGAATTAGCAGTATACAGGTCTGGAATAAAATAATGGAAACATAGGAATCTCAATGTTAAATTTGAATGAGCTCCGAGTCTAGTAGAACAGTGGAATAATCGAAACCTCATTGCGATTCGATTTCAAATAAGGGACTGAACTGTTGGAATGGCAAATCTCGGCAGGAGTGATACGCCATACCTGGCTCGCCGGCATCGAGAGTTGGGACACCGACTGGGCCCGAATCTCCGAATGTCCCAAATCAAGCCGAGCGACCAGCCACAACTCGTGGCAGAGATCCCAGAGATTTGCCATTCCAACAGTCCAGTCCCTTATTGGTTATTATTCCACTGTTACACTAGACTCGGAGCTCATTCGAATTTAACATTGAGATTCGTATGTGTCCATTAGTTTATTCCAGATCTGTATGTAATATTATTGCTTCTATGATATATTATTCAAATACCTGAATAATTGTCCGATCTGGTAATGTTGCTGGTATCAAAACGCCTCAAGGTTACATGCTGAAAGTGCTGGATTTCCTAGATATCTATCCCTGAGTTGCAGTAACGTTCATTAAATTTAAAGCTCCCTTAATTCTCCTTTAAACGGAGTATCTATAGATGGTAGACATGGAGAATTATGGGAGCATTGAATTTTAATGGACGTTGCTAAACACATACCTGAGTAGGTGTGTACACGACTTCAGAACTAACAAAAGATGTTACCGGGATAACTCCAGCATCTTCAGTTGATTTGTTAAAAATGATACAAATATCGTGTTTGATGAGAATAGAGAAATATTCAGTGTTTGGAAGTTCTGTTTTAAATCAAGGTAAATACACATTGCAACATGTATTGTCGAAATGGAAATTACATGTATAATTAGTTTGGATGTAGTAGGTATAAAAGTTTGAAACAAGCAAGAAGTCTGTACCTTGAAAACAGAACCTTTGAAGCTGAAGGTTGAAATTATTTTATTTCGACATATAATGTACCATTGCATTTGTGTATATTTAATTTTGGGACACACTGTATAATGCCATAAATTTATTCTAGTCCTTTTTAGTGTTCAAATCATTTTAGGAGAAAATTGGAATATGTTCATATTCTTTGTTGTCTCAAAGAAATTTATTTTGGAAATAAACAGAGTGAAGAATGAATGGATCCTTTCTACTCTTCTGGAACAAAAAGTTGTTTTTTGCTATGGTCACTAGCCAGTTGTGTTCTGTGGGGATTTTGTTACTGTGTCTTAACGCAACCTAAGGCATTGCAGTGTTAATTGCTAGCGAAATTTTTTGAAACATAGATGAATTCAAAATAGTAATCATCGAAATGAATACCATTTTCAATTCACAGGCTCAGAGATCTTTTATCATGATAAAAGATTGGGAATTGAAAATGGTATTCATTTCGATGATTACTATTTTGAATTCATGTTTCAAAAATGTTTTCGGTGTTGGCTCCGTAAAGGCAAAGAATTTTTTTGTTTTGTTTACCGTTTTATTCTTTTTCTTAAATAGCGAAATTTTTGTCAGTGTGTCTTAGGGTTTGAGTCTCATCCTATATGTGAATGAATAATGAGCCACTAGGCCTCAGTTCACCCCAAAGGAGGCACGGCATGAAGAAGAAGAATCAGGAAATTGATGCCCTATCACTGAGCTACTGCCCTGTATTAAAATCGTTTTCATTTAATATTTCGAGTTTTTCATATATTCAATAAAGATCTGAAATTTCCACACATACAAAAAATAACTTTTAAGCGCTAGTGCTTGTTGACCCTCTGAATCATAGCCATTACACTTTCCAAAAAGGAAATATCGTGTTCAGTCTTGTTTCCAAATGTTGATTTTCAAATAAAAAAACATATATTTGTTGATGCTGCCTTTTGATTCTTCAAATATTTTTTTAAGATTCGTTAAATCTTGAAGAAGAGAACGCGCAGTCAAATATGCTGACATCGGAAAGTGGTGGAGGTTTAAAAATTGCATACGAAAAACAAGAAGCCATGAGTACTAACACTACCGAAGAAGATATGGAATTGGAAGAAATTCAAACTGAGGTACCTGCTAAAAGAACCAGGTAATATTTTCCTTTAAGTTTACTTTGTTGTTGAGTATGGGATTTTGACTTAGTGAATTAGAATTAAAATTCCATAGTAGATGTGGTCTAAAATTGTGAATAGCCGTTGGTTTATTACCACTTTCAAAAAAGAACCTTACGTTTGTTACAACATCTTGCATGTGCTTCATGTAATTTTTTCAATAACCTGCACATAATGGTTGATGAAGAGTCAAATATTAAGTGATTAAGTTTTCCCTCTCTGCTGGTCCGTGCATCTGGTCTTGTGTAGGAATCGTTTTCTAATCGATATTGCTTCAAAAAACACAGCGTGTGTCTGAATTTCGGCCAAAACAATAACGATTTTACGGACAATTTGTGATTATTCCAGTTGGACTCGTCAAATAGGATTTTTTTTAATTTAACAAGAGTAGCAAGCTAAGATTCGTGGGCTCACTATTCATTTCGACATAATCTTACAATCATTCATAACTAAAACCCTGAAATAATTTTTCATTATATAATTGTTCATTAGGATATCCTTTTAAGTAGATTTTTTATTGAACTTTGGGAATAGCTGATAAAATTAGAATCTATTATGAGCAATTAAAATAATTTCAAACTTCTCAGTTTTATACAAGCTGTAGAAAAATTGTTGTATCTAACTTTCACATTATGTTTATTTTTTCTTCTACTTTAAAAATTTAGGTTCTAAGAATTCTATTAACTTGAAATTTTTTTTTGAACATGCTGAGTATTTCTCATATTATATTAATATTACCTTTCTGAAATATTCTGTATCATGTCCATTTTGCCTCGATTTATTTATTTGATACATAATTGCTTTCTCTGTTCAGTTATTTGAAATATCAATTTGTCACTTTGTTGAAAATGTCTGTACATACTATGTATGGTCTTGTTTGAAAAAAAATTATTTAAGAACGAAAATTTCAATTATTTGGTTGTTTCAACGACATTTGATTATAATTTTTTTCATTTATAAAGAACTGAAAAGAATATTTATCGTTACATGCATTGGGCAAAGTCTTATACTTATTCCCAACTCTGCACAAATCAGCATACATCATTTTCTTATGTGAATGCAGCAACAGAAAAGATTAGTTTAAAACCTGTTATATAACATATTTCAAGAAGAAAAATAGGTCATAATAGTTTCTCATTTATAAGTATAACAAAAATTAATTCAAGAGGATTGGCATTTTAACAGTTTATGCCATAATTTGTCCAAGGCCTCGTAATACAAACCCTTCAAGTGTAACAAGTTTAAAAGATACAAGTGATCTGCCTGTAGGTACAAGTAATTGAGAAAAAAATCTCTACCTATGTAAAAGTTTTCTGCAACACAAAGTTCACATTTGTACAGGGTGGGCATATTTCGATGTTTTAGCACTACAACTTTTGAACCAGAGGAGATAGACAAAATCTGATACCCCATTCTCGATCTCTTTTTCGGAGAAACTAACAAGAGTTTTATTCATTTTTGGCTACCTTCTTTTGTTTTCGAGTTATAAGCGAAAATTGGAAAAATTGCGATATCGAAAAAAATTTATATCTCCGCTAATACTGATGATAGAGCTCTGAAATTAAAACATTCTACAGGCACTTTTTTACTTACAATCCAGTGGCATGCTCGTCTTTTCTGCACCATTTTCAATTACGAAGCTATAATCCAAAGTTATGTTTTTTTAAATGGAAACACTATATTTCTGTGACATTTTCTGAAAACTTGATTTTTTTCTGATTTCAAAAATATATCACATCATGAAGTTTGTATCAGTATGAGTATAGAAATTGGTCAAAAACCTATTTTCATGTGAGTCTCAATACTTTCTATGGTTTCAACTGTTGATGAGCACAGAAAAATGTAGCTTCCTATAACAAGAGCATAGAAATGAAAAGACTACTAGAAAAAAATTGTGGTAATTATACGATACTAAATTTTTCGTGCTTATCGACAATTGAAACCATAAAAAGTATTGAGACTCAGATGAATATAGGTTCTTGACCAATTTCTATACTCATATTGATACGAACCATACGATGTTATATATTTTTGAAATCAGAAAAAATTAAGCTTTCAGAAAATGGCAAAGAAAACTAGTGTCCCTCTTCAAAATAACATAACTTTGTGTCATAGCTTCGTAATTAAAAATGCTGCAAAAAAGGCGAGCATGCCACTGGATTCTACGTTGAAAAGTGCCTGTATAATGTTTTAATTTCAAAGCTCTATCATCAGTATTGGCGGAGATATACATTTGTTCTGATATCACCATTTTTTCCAATTTTCGCTTATAACTCGAAAACAAAAGAAGGTAGCCAAAAATGAATACTACTCTTGTCAGTTTCTCCGAAAAAGAGATCGAGAATGGGGTACCAGATTTTGTCTATCTCCTCTGGTTCAAAAGTTGTAGTGCTAAAACATCGAAATATGCCCACCCTGTACAATTGTGTCATGGAATTTTCAACAAGTGTAGATTTTACCTATCTTCAAACCTAGGTAAATGCACACTTGTAGTATTATAAGAATACCCGTACTGTAAAGAGGTGCCTGAAGAATATCGCTTCAATACTAGGAATTCATTCGCTTTTTTCACAGATTACGAATTCAAAACAAGGTTTCGTCTGAACCGAGACCAATTCGAAAACCTCCTTTGAGATATTAGATTCAGACCACTTCTAACTTGTAGACTTGTTACACTTGCAGGGTTAGTGTTACAGGCCCCAGGAATGCTTGCTCTTTCTTCATAAAAATAAATTTCTGTTTGAACAATTCAAAAGTGATCATGTATACAATACAAGAAATCAGAATTACATCTATACTAAGTGCAACTTGACAAAAAACTCAACATCAGCTAGAGTACAGATGCATGAAGTTGTTCGATAATCTCCCCACGAATATTAAAACCATAACATCTACAAAAATTTTCGAAAGGCGCTTATACAAGAAACTACTCGAATTAGAACCGAATTCGATGGACGAAATTGAGGAAAATTTGTAAAACCATTCTTTTTTTTGACACTGTTTCATTTCATGTAAATCTTTGTTTTATACATTGTAGGAAATTATTTGAAATGAAAATACTATTATTATTACTGTTAATAAATCATTTCAGTAACATTCAAATTTCAATGAAATAACCAAAAGGCTAATACCACACTATATTAGTGATGGCTAGTTTATAGATGTCAAATGAATGAAACATGTGTGAGTTCATGGGTTGGCCTTTATTGATTTTTTACTGTATAAACTAGGCATAACTACTGCTATACGAAATTCGAATTCAAAAGTAACGATATAATTTAAAATGTTCTTGAATGGTCCTTCTCTCAATATATGACTGTCGTATGTTCTGTTATTATTTAGATTATGCAGGAATCCATATTTTGCTGAACAGAAGTTCGTTCACAGATCTCAATCAAATGATAAGACTGAAAAATCAGTAGCAAGTCGCGGGAAGAAACGTAGTAGCGGTGGAGGATTGGGGAGCAATTCAAATAGCTACCAAATCAATAATAATTCGAATTCTAATCTTTCCATGAGAAGGTCTAGTCGATCGCAGATGAATATTTCACCTACCCCATCCCAGAGTTCCACTCAAAGTCAACAGCCTGGAGCCTTTGCTAGTATTAGTCAGAATCAGTTGAAGAATTCCCCACCTAGTAGTCCCAGTTCTGAGAGTCAAGGAGCTCCACCAAATACGACTAAGAACAAATCAAAAGGAAGGAAAAGTGCACCTGCTGTTATCACCCCAAGTTCTAGTAGAGATAACAAAGATGTTAAATTGTAAGTAATCAGAGATTCCATGTGATTTAATAATTTCTGACTTGTCATGTATGTCATTTTTGTATTTCACCATATTTGACTGGTTTTACAATGTTGGGTTAACCTTTGGTTGGCTTTCAGTTTGGAATAGAAATATTTCACCTCAACAAATATTGGTTCAAATCACCATGAGTTATTTTCTGTAGGTTCGTAACGGATCCTATGTAAAATTTGAGTTCAGAAATATAAATGTTGATATATCAATGAATCTTGTTGGTCTGATATTTAACAAAAAATGGACAATATCTCTTAAAAAATGGCAAAAGAAGAAAATTTTCAAAATCGAATTTGTGAAGATAAATTAATATTATTATTATTACTACCAACCTAACTATTGATGAAAAGGCATTGTGAAACCAGCTCTTAGTGATAGATTGTATTGATAAAGAGTTTTTACCGATTTTTATTCAATGTATTATTCATTCATTTAAAATATTTCATTATAAATTATACAATTGATACGTGAAATAAGAGAAGGTCAAAGACTTGATTTTCCATCCAAAAATAATGAAAAAAAAATAAAAAATTTACACTACAATCTACAGCCAAAAAATTCGACTCACTGTGTTTGTATTACTTTAGCCAAAAGGCCCTACATGGTCAATATTATTGAAGTGTCATTATTGATTCAATTGCTGCGTTCCACTAAGCGATCACAACGATCAGAATAATTCTTCAGTCATTCCTCAAGACAATCAGGGTCGTTCTGGTTGAGTGGAGAACGTCAACGATGACTTCATCATGTTCGCTCAGACGACCTCGAAGACTGATCTTAAGAGGTGAGTCGAAGTGATCGTTCTGCTAGAACTGCTAGTTCTAGTGTTCTGTATGTCGCAATATTCAAAAGAAATTGAGATGGCGATGGTAAAAGTTGAGCCTGACCTGAAAATCCTGAGAGTTATTTTATTCTGGTGTTCGTGAGTAATTTTATAGACTGCGCACGTGTGGCTAGAAATGCCTTAAAGCCCCCTTCAACATGAGCGTACGATGGCAACGCTCGCAATTTTGTTGAATGGGGAAAAGTGCAGTTATGAGCGAAACCATTGTGAGCGCTTAGTGGAAGCAGCCCTTATTTGTCTGAACTAAATATCGATTTTGCATCAATTTCAATCAATTGATAGGCTTTCAAAATTTCCAGTCAACTTGGAAATAAGTTCCAAACAGAATTAGGCAATTACTAATTTACTAATTGCCAACGTGACGTGACGTATTTTTTATCGTTGTTGTTTACATTCTCAGATTTTAGTTTGAAAATATATTTTTTTTCCTGGAATGTTACGCCTCTGATGGCACCATCCTTCAACCCGCTTGTCATGTGTTGGCAATATTTCATGCGATTCCGTCAATTGGTTAAAAAAGTTAATTGCACCAGTTCAATCTTTCATTGTTATGATTTTTCACTGCTCCTCTGGATAGCTGTTTTGTACTGATTGACATTTACATTATGTTGCTTGTGCTGAACAAGTTATTATCTTTTTCTATACTTGATGTTTCGTAATAACGGTAGGTACTCTTTCAGAGAACCCTGATATTGACTTTGCTTTGAAACTGCTCGGTTCTTACCGAGCGTATGAGAGTGAAATGAAAAACCACCAATGACATTAATTCGGCGTTCATTTTGTGTTCACAACCATCATTGTCTGAGAAGAAGGGTTGGTGATAAACATGACATTGTAGCACTATAATGCAGGGGGCGTAGTTACTTCCTTATTTTGAAAAATCATATCTCAAAAAGTATTAGCAATATCCATTTAATTATTTTTCTATACAGGAGTACATTTAAAATTTGGGTTTTCATATGTCGAAGGAAAATATCACTTGGAGCTAAATCTGGCGATTGCGCTGGCCACTGAAGAAAACCACTAAAAGAGATTGCCGTGTGAGCTTTAGCGCCATACTGTTGAAACCACACTTCCCCTGCATTCGAGTTTGGGTAGAAAAATCCCCAATAATGGTGATATAACTTCCACAAATGACCGTCACTGCTCTTTTGTTCTCTCCAAAGAACCATGAGCCAATAATGTCGATTCTACATATTGCTTACCAAAGTTTCACACGTTCCATATGCAAGATCCATTACGTTTCTTCTGCATACTACTGATATCCTCGAACGTATCCACTCCCAAACATATCGATTACCTGAGTTCACACTAGTTTGCGATGATCGAATAGCTGAGAGAAAAGTACGCCTCCACGTAGAACGCCCTCCCTTGCGTTGTCCACTGCATTATTGACACTGAACTATTCATAACAAAAACCTTAGACCAGCCGGGCAAGAGTTTCAATTAGTGATGTATCCCTGGGTGCATGTCCAATGGACGAGCCCAATGTTTTCCTAAAGTTTGGGAATCAAATAAGAAGAAAGTATCCACTTCATACTCGTTTAATTCAAAATACGATATAATTTAATAAAAACGTTCCTCAATTTGAAATTAAAAACAGTCTTCAAACTAAACACATAACTTAGTAGACAAAAAACGGTGAGCAGTCAATTATAAAGAAAAAATCAATGGAATGGGCACTTATTGGTTTGTCTTATTTGTACTTTGAATTCTAGTGAGTAATGAGTTGAAGAATGAAAATAAGAGCTTAACTTTTCAAACTCACAACAGAATAAGTATAATGAGAATGAATCAAAAATCAACTCTTTGACGCCATATGTTGATTATTACATAATACATTGTAGGACTGAAATGATAACTTACCTAACTTTGTAAACAACCAAGAAAAAAGAATGACTTTTCGTTCATTTTGTAATTTATATTGAAATAAGAGAGATGTATTTATTTTCGCAATATCTGTTCTTTTGTTGGCAGAATTCATGTGTTTTCTTTAATGGTATCGTCGTATTTAGAAATAGTTGCGTTCCTTAAAATTATCAACTCTTGGAATAATTTAAAGGTAGGATTTCAGGAATTATGATACTATAATTACTTCTGTTTTTAATCGCCGAAGGACTGCAATTTTCCAATTTTGAACATAGTCTTCTTCAATCAATTAGGTTGCACACGCTGATATTCTTTACGTATTTCACATTATTCATCTATGTATATCATATGAAATTTATAATGTATGAAACTAATATGTGGCAGCTAGGATCTTGTTTTGAGAGGGAGCTAAACACCGAATGATCGATAATGCTCTGATGAGAAGCTCGGGAAACATTTGACTTCTTGATTTATTTTGTACTCACTTTGAATAATATCGAAAACGAAAATAATTCACACCTTGAAACACAGCTGAGCCAGATGACTGATAATGAATAATTCCTGTTATTAAGATTCCTAGAATGTTGAGTATACAGCATAGCACAAAATAACATATGTACATAATGGCCAAGGTCTATTTAAATCACTGCGTACATTACATTGAAAGGGTTGAAGGGCATATGGCGGGGGAATACCGAACAATGGATTCATCAAGCCACTTTACCGCGTATCAAAAGACCGACAGGAGCTGGCTTCTTCCTCTATATGTTCAACCACTGCAAAGTGTGATTTGGCTGATTAACGGTTTGAGAATGCGGTACATAGGCTTATAACCTTTTTTGTCATATTTATAATTCTTATTTTAGTCTGAGGAATTTTAATCATCCTTTAGTAATTATTTTTTCCACATATTCAGCATTGAAGAAGTTTCTCTCAGCACGAAAGCCAGCGTTTTTATATATACATACTCACAACACATATTTCAGTGTTCTATTCAAGATTTTGCTTTTTTTTTTACTCAAATAACCTATCAACTAGTGCAACTTGTAGATGAGCAGTAAAATATTTTGCAGCACTTACACTTTTAACAACCTCCTATGAAATGAATTCAAACTTGTTTTATCCGGTGTTGGTGAAAGATTTTATACGAAAATTATAGTAATGTTCCGCATCTTGAAGGATAGACATATTTTACTTTTCGAATAGAAAACATATTTTCCGATTTTGTGTAACAAATTATTTTTTTCCTGTATTTTTTTGAAGTTTCAATCTAGTTCATATTGTAATTAGTTCAGACTGAATTTTTGCGTTATTGTTTTAGGTTTCAGAATGGGGTTACTGCCCCGCACATGTTGGGAAATCAACTCAATCCCACTTCCAATATGGCGCAAAAAATGTCTGACCATTTGAATTCCGAGCTTGAAGCTCATAGTATTTTCAATCCCAATGAAAATGCTAATCTTGTCGGTCCACAATTACATCACAAAGTTGTTGCCTCAGTAAGTAATCATTTCTGAGCAATTTAATAAAAAAATGTTGGACACTATAATTATCTATTCATTATATACTCACAAATAAATATTATTTTAGGCGCGTTCTAACAGTGCTGGCAGTACAAACTCAGGTAACAGTGGTCTGACTGGTATGCTTGGAGGAAACACTGGTAATATTCCCCAAACTTTAGATCAACTCCTAGAGCGACAGTGGGAGCAGGGCTCCCAATTTCTTATGGAGCAAGCACAACATTTTGACAGTAAGTTTTGGATTACATGTGGTATTTTTTAATGTTAAATGTGACTTCTCCACTTACAGTTGCATCTTTATTATCATGCTTGCATCAGTTGAGAGCTGAAAACCTCAGATTGGAAGAACATGTTAGTTCGTTGTTACAAAGACGGGATCATCTTCTGGCAGTAAATGCTAGACTGGCGATTCCTTTAACTGGACAACCTGCTACACCTCAGACCACTCATCCTCACAATGGTAAATGTAATTTCATTTTAAGGCATCACTATGAAGTTTTTCCAAACTTTGTAGGTAGATAATTTGTTGATTATTAACAGGTTTCATTCACTCTCTGATAAGACACCTTATCCTTGACAACCTGTGTCTGTGTATGTAGAAGTTGTATCATAAAAACCATCTATAATGCGTTTTTTGGAGGCCGGAGCCTTCTTAAAATTGGTAAAGATGTTCCTTGCAGCTTCCTTTTGAAACGCTCCAAAACTTCATTCACACGAGATGCTCAACAGACCACCAATTTGAATGTTATATCCCTTTTTCCAGTTTCTCCTCAATATCTCGAAAACAATCAACTTTTTCATTTTTTGGTACAAGTTTCAAAGTAATTGAATGTGTGTGAAGTTGGCCCAGAACTTCTGGATTTTCAAAATTTTTTTTGTTGTACTAAATTGTGGTAGGTTTTTGCTGCTTTGTGGCATTGAATTTCTATCTAAGTTCCATGTGGTTATTGGGATATTTCAAAAACAGACAAAAAGGGCCAGCCCAGCACTTTCAACAATAATATCCTCGCTGTTAGGAATTGTGGTCAAGGACCAGTCTTCAAAGGTGTGTTTTCCTACAATTTTCTCTACATATATATATTGACAGATTAAGCCTTCGCTCTAGTTTTCTTGTGGATCACAGTTTTCAATTCTTCTTCCTTTCCTTCTTCATATTTAAAAGACTGTATCGTGCCCCCAGGATCCTCTTCAAAATGCTGTTGATTTGACTGTTGATTTTGTTGAAATGATTGTGAGTAGAGTTTGAAAGATTCTGTTCCCACAATTCGTTGGTGATATAGAGGGTCCGTCAGAAAAAAAGGAAGTTTTTCAAATGGATAAAACAGTGAAAATAAGTGTGAAAAACAAAATGCATGCCATTTTTTTAGTGAAACAAAATTCCTGATCTGAAAACTATGCCAGCAATATGATCCCTTTGAGCCAAAATGCAAGAATCAAGTCAAGCCTCTCCCGGAATGGGAGAGCATCGGCCAGCATCTGTGCTGGAATATGAGTTACTATTCTTCTTATTTCCTCCTTCAAATCGGACCCTCTTTGAAAGGAGAAGAGTAGTAACTCTAACTCAAATTTCAGCACAGATGCTTGGTGACTCAGTGGACTCATTTCAAGGGCCGGCTTAGTTTTCAGATCTTGAATTTTGTTTTACTGAAAAAATGGCTTGTATTTCTGAGTATTTTGATGTAATTATTTTTTTTTTCACACCTATTTTGACTGTTTTACCTATTTGAAAAACATCCGTTGTTTCTGACAAACCATGTATAATAGCAGACCTTGTCTACTCATTAATTGAAATTGAAATTTTTTTATTAGTCACCAAAATACATATACAATTAATATATTTTATCTTGCCACAGAAGAATGAATCTTTGTTGACCCGAGTGATCTTGTTTGGGTGGTTAGAAGTGGTTTTTGTATTGGGGGCCCTAACAAAACGAATAATCAAGCTGTTAGAGTTGAGACTAAATATTTTTCAGTGAATAATATTCATCCTGCAGTGGCTGCTGGTCACAGTGATATTCCCCGTTCAAGACATAGTGCGAATTATCCAGCTCATCCACAAGGAACTAGTGCTGACACTCCTGTTGAAAATGGTTTACCACCAGATACTAATCAAACTTATTCTTCCCGCAGAAGTCCAGTTACTGGACAGCCCCAGAGGAGCCCTACTGTAAGGTGAGTTTGAACTGAATTCATATAACTTATTTGTGATTTATGTTACTCGATTTAAGGATAAATCTTTCATTTGTTCAAGAAACATTGAACAATTGAAAGTAATGAATTGGTTGAGGCTTTCGCTGCCATCGTTCAATGTAACCTGTTTTTTCGAGCACTCGAACTCGCGAAATGTCAAGAACTAATCCATGACGACGGCCGAAATGCTCGAAAGAACAGGTTACATTAGATTGAAAGTAAGTTATGCTGAATTTTCGATAAGGCAAATAAAATTTTTAATTCTATAATAAAATGATTAAGGGAGATTGATCCTTACTTCTTACTATTTTTATTATTTACAATAGCAATTGCGATATAGGAAAATAAAATATTCAGGCCTATTTTGTAACACCTGCAAATAGAGATGCTCAAAATAAAATTTATATGTTTAAATTGCGGTGTTGTCAGAAGAGATTTGTGAACGAGATATTCTTGATAATGGAATATTTGTTGGTACATTATTTGGGCTATTTCCATTATCTATACTGTTGGAATTTACCGTACTGAGATCTGAGTTAAGGAGGACGAACGCGGCCCAAAGAAGCAATTAGTCCTGACATGAGCCAGTCCTGACGTAGCCTAACCTACTGTGCAAACCAACTACACAAGAGATAAGTACAGTTGATTTATGACTTCTTCTTCTTCTTCTTCTTGAAGTGAGACTGAGTCTTGTCAATTCTGTCATCAGCCTTCTTGTGACATTGATGTTTATTAATTATTCATGACATTTATGTCCAAGTGTCAGAACAACTCGAGTTAAATGAGAATTTCCTACTTCAGTAGACTGTTAGTCAGAGTGGGTTGAGTTGCGAAGTTTGCACCTCTGACAGCTCGCGTTTGCGTTCCCACAACTCAGTTGGATGGTATGGAGCGCAAAAGTCCAAACGGAACAAGTTTGGCAAAGACCGGTCCTTCTCAGGACCAACAACACCCTGATGACGGCAGGCGAATACTTGCCGAAACGTCGGTAAATTCCAACAGTATAGATAATGGAAATAGCCCAAATAATGTACCAACAGAAGAGATTTGTTACACTATCAATGCATTCAGAGCATCAACAATGGAATTCTTACCTATAGTCCATCCAACGAGATTTATAAGGAAAACATAACATAACAAAGCACCACTCGCGGCAGTAATACCATAATGAGAAATTTAGCAGACTTGTAAATATGTTATAAGAAATGTGATAAAAATATAATACTAATTCAAAAAGTTTCAAAAAATACACAAGACAACAATAGGAAATAACAGTTACCTTAACACATTCATGTTCTTGAATGAATTGTTTTTAAGTCACATATGCATTATACAGGGTGGCCATTTGAAAACGAAACAGACGAAATAAATTTTTTCGATAGAAATGCTCGGACAGGTCGATTTCTGTTTCGAGGGGGACAACTTAAGATGTAGGCTACGGACGCATAGCGCTTCAACCCTTGCTACTACAACCCTAACCCCCAATTTTTGAATAGGGAAGATGGGGTGAGTGATACCTCATTTGAAAGGTATTTTTATACTGATTTCAGCACAGTAATTGTTTTTTCATTTTATGCATTAGTTCTCAAAATATTCTTAACTAAGCATTTGAAAATGAAGTGGTGTTTTCATGGCACTTGTAGTGTTTTTTTGTGAAAAATCGACATTTTGAGCTTCAAAACAACCATGACTGTGGCTTCCTTCCTTCAATCCACTGACATAGAAATCTTTAATCAAGATGTCGAACAAACAAAGCGTATTGCGAAGGAGCTCAATCTTGCTGAAACTCAATCTAAATTATCTTCGATATAATTTGCAGTATTTCCAATAACATGCAGTAACACTTGATCGATAGAAATCTCCAAAAAGTCCAAATACGTACATATCTCTAATCAGATTACCAGGTAAGAAAATCAAATCATTAATGATGCCACAGAAATATTCCAGTCTCAATTCGTGAAACGATTTCCGACTTGATTATGAAGTGTTTTCTCAGCTTCAATAATGTTTTCATTTTGTTGATTATTGAATTCATATCTTTTTCAAAAAAATGAGAATCGATAATTTTTTATTTATTACGTACAGATCATTAAGTTGGCTTACTGGTTCTTTGACATGTGAATTATTCTTAGTTTTGAATCGAGACTTGTATGAGTTCTAATTCATTGTTCGACATGGTTTATTCAATTGCAGAGCGGGTGGAAATAATTTCACTTTTTTTGCAAACAATCAATGTGCGAATAGAACCGCAGAATTCTTCAATCAACGACATTTAGATAAACATGTTAATAGGAAGTATGTTTTGGAATAAGTGTCAAAGTTTCAAGAAACCGGGTCCGTGGCTAATAAAAAACGAAACATGGAAAGAAATGAAGCAGCTGAAGTAGCTGTTCTTGGACAGATTGCTCTGAATCCAATGACGAGTACGAGGCAGCTAGCACATGAATCTGGTTTTACACGAACTCGAATTGCAAATATTTTGAAGCATCATAAATTCCATCCTTACAAAATCCATCTTTCACACGCACTAAACGAAGATGATTTTGACCGTCGTGTTGAATTTTGTGATACAATGAGTGAACGAGTAACTGCTAATCCCAATTATCTGTACAATGTTTGTTTCTCCGATGAGTGTTCGTTCTTTCTAAATGGCACAGTAAATTGACACAATTGTCGTTATTGAACCGATGCTAATCCGAGATTGTTCCACGAAGTTTATACTCAACAACCACAAAAACTCAATGTTTGGGCTGGAATATTTGGTGACAACATTGTCGGCCCGTTCTTTTTACCTGGTAATCTTACTGGAGATATGTATTTGGACTTATTGGAAAATTACATTGATCCAATTTTGACGGAAATTATTGAAAACAATGCTGGAAATTATGTGGAAGATCAGATTGTGTTTCAGCAGGATGGAGCTCCTCCACACTACGAGAATATCTGGATCAAAGATTTCCAAATCGGTGGATTGGGAGAAGGGGTCCCACTGAATGGCCAGCCAGATCGCCAGATCTGTCACCACTAGATTTCTTTCTTTGGGACCACTTGAAGAGTAAAATTTACTCTACACAGCCCGATTCCATAGAAGATTTAAGAAGACGTATAGTGAACGAATGTCGTCAAATCACTCCAGAAATGCTGCAAAATGTGCGCCATCGTTTCGAACAAAACTTATTTCATTGTATGGAAGCTAATGGTGAACAATTTGAATATTTAATTAATTGATGTGAGTTTTTGATAAATTATTTACTTTACTTCGAAAAGTCTTATTTCTTAGATCAATACTTCAAATCGTTCTGATACCGTACAGTTGGAGAATTATTTCAGTGAATAAAACAGCTAGTCGAACATCTGACCCTAGTATAGCATTAACACGTACGGTATGACTTCATTCGCCCAGTGGTAGATGTTTTGCAATTTCAAATACAAGTACGGAAATTTTGGTGTTTTGGAAGCACGAAATGTCAATTATTCGCAAAAAATTAATTTAAGTGATAAAATTAACTAACACATGAATATTTCGAGAACTAATACATAAAATGAAAAAACAATTACTGTGCTGAAATCAGTATAAAAATACCTTTCAAATGAGGTATCACTCACCCCATCTGCCCTATTCAAAAATTGGGGGTGAGGGTTGTAGTAGCAAGGTTGAAGCGCTATGCGTCCGTAACCTACATCTTAAGTTGTCCCTCTCGAAACAGAAATCGACCTATCCGAGCATTTCTATCGAAAAAATTTATTTCGTCTGTAATCTCGTCTGTTTCGTTTTCAAATGGCCACCCTGTATTATTAATAATTCATTATTATTTATGTATTTATGCTTTTATTATCACATAAAACCATAGCAAGTTGATTTGACCTATCAAAATTCTTTTAGATTATCTCCAGCAGCATCTAGCTTTTCTAATAACTCCTTGATAAGGCAAAACTCTGACACAAGTGGACGTTCTGCACCTCGTCCTCAGCAATACACACATTACCAAGGGACCAGCCAATCCCAACAACAGGTATGTTGAGTCCTATAGATTTCTAGTATTTTAAAAAGTCTCGTTTTCATCAAATTCATATATTGCGGCATATTTGATTGCCTTTTTTGCATTGTTATCAGAACTATTTGCTTGAATAAAATATCAGGTACCAATTATATTGTAGTGTTCTTTATATCAATTCGTTGATGTGGATGAAAAAGATTTAACAAGAAATATTTCACATATTGCTGAAAACGTTTCACAAGGCAAGGAAAATGCATGTGTATAATAATTAATTCAGTTCTAATCAAAAAGGATATTATAAATTTTATCAATTCGATTTCATTTTCAAATGAATTATATCAATAATTATTCAGTTTTTTCAATACAGAATAGGATTGGAAAAAACCCCGGTTTTCGGTTTTTTCGGGTTTTTATGGTCTTTTCGTTTTTTTTTTTAGGGATTTTCAGCTTTTTCTTCAGATTTGATATATAGTTTCGGTAATTATGCAGAACTAAAATAACTGTGTCGGCGCTGTGAAAAAAATTTCACTTAATGTTCCCTCTAGTTAAAAAAAATGAAGTTTGCTTCTGGAAGGTAAGGTTAGTCCGAGTTTCATCTAGTTTTTTCTGGTTTCTTGATAGACACTTGTTAGATATGTGTTATCTTCGTCAAAAACAAAAAATACCACAATTTCTTTATCAATAGCTATAGTGAAAGAGATTTTTCTCACTAAAATTATATTTATTCAGAATTTTTAAATAAACCATGCAACGATCTCGATTGGGGGTTCTTGGGGGTTTTCAAAATAGCAAATATTTGATTGAAAGGACGTCATATTATATTTCACAAATAAATTTATTAACCGATTTCAAGCGAATAACCAGTAATGACCGCGGTTATCTACGGTCCTGCCCTGCCCTACAGTTATAGCCTTCAGGGATAACCGCGAATAACCAAATTTCGCTTGAATACGGTTAAGGTCCAAAGTTGACGTTAGCGTTGTAATCAAAACAAATACATAACCAAATTGTATCGTCTTTCGATTTTGAATCGTCTTTCGCAATGTGGTTCCAAGAGCTCTAAACGGAACAAAGAATTATGTATAATATTGTAATATGTACATATTTCATATTTGTTCCAGATTTTGCTTCAACAAAGAAATTTTAGAGAATCATGTCAGGTGTTGAAGATTTAATTGCATCTATAATCTCAGCTAATGAAATTTTATTTGACTATTGCTTGATTCACAATGACCATTTAACACATACGTAAAAATCAAAGTTAAAACTACCAAAATTTATACGAAAATATTCACAATAGGTTCAATTTTGCGTTTGGATTCCATAAGTCGAATGTAAATATAGAAATAACGCAACATGATCGTGAACACTTATATATTCTTAGGGAGTTTGATTTCTATTGTTAAATTTTCGCTTTTTACATATATGTTAAGTTACGTCCATTGTGAATCTAGCATTAGATATTCATTTAAACATATTTTATTATTCGCATATGCATTTCCAAGCACTATTCAGTTTGATTAAACTTCACTTCTTCATGATAGGCTCCAAACTGAAGTTACGTACGGTTATCTGCGGTCCAAAATAAGGACGTTACATGATTATAACCTACAATGACCGAAGTCGCTTGAATGCAGTTGGTCCTAGTTTGTAATTACCAATGAGGACCAGGTTATTCGCTTGAAATCGGTTATAATGTATATATGACGTTCGTTCAACCGAATATTTGCTATTTTGAAAAACCCTATAAAAAAACCGATAATAGTCGGTTTTATCAATTTGACAAAACCCACTGGGTTTTATAAGGTGGGAAAATTCAATGCCATCATTCTCATCAAATAAGTACCTTGAAAAATATGTGTTAGTGCAATTAATTCAATCACTTGAAAATTATGTGTTTCTTCTGTTGATACAGTGAAAATATGTGTTTCATTGATTGATATAGTTGGAAAATATCTCCCCCACAGTGGAAACCCTGTTGCAAGCAATGAGAGGTTTTTATCATAAATGAGGCGAAAGCCACAACTAATTCAATATAGCGTTGCAAGAAATTGATTTTTTTTAGGTAAAATTGTTTTTTTCATCAAAAATACACTATTTGTAGAATTGAAATACAATATTATGACCAAACAAAAAAAGAAACACTTTTTTCAAATACAGTAGAATTCGGATATAACGACCGTCAAGGGACCGACGATCGACGATATTCAGTCGTACTAACCGGACGACGCAATAAACGAATGGGGAATAATTTGTACTTAAACCATTCTAATAATGCTCTGTCTACCTGTTCTTGAGTGGAGTTCCTTATTCTTTTAGATTTCAGAACATTTTCATTGATAAGAGCTCTAATATTATTTTCGTTTTTCTTAATTGTCGAAATTGTAGAGTGGGAAACGCCAAATTCCTTCGCAAGAGTGACATTCGATTCATCAGCATTGAGGCGATGTAGTATAACGCTTTTCTTCTCGATGGTGAAGCTTTTTCTCTTCGCGGATGTCATTTCAGCACAGCTATAGTCTTTCTGTTATGTCGCAAAGCAAATGTAAACAAACACTGACTAAGATTTGCGTGCGATAATAATTAGGACATTGAAGTCGGGTTGATTCTACTGTACCGTTTCTTTTCCGGTTCATTTAAGTAGAAAGAAGAAATATATAGACACCTCATCATAATTAAAACATATTTGATTTCAGATGGTAATGCGAAGAGATACCGATCATCATCAAAGTTCCAAGTCTAGCTGAGAATACCTCGACTTTTCATTAACATTAATGCATTTATTAGACATGAAATGAAGTACTGAATTTGTCACAGCCAAAAAATTTAACGTGGTTTCTTATGGATTTTTTATTTATTTATAATCTCCTGACAAATTTAAAAATTCATATTAAACCATGATGATCTTGATTCTTCTCACTGGTGAATTGTATGAAATTGACCTTAGATTGCAATGACCAAGAAATTTTATTCTTATTGACTGAATTCTATAAATCATTGTCTAAAACACTTATATTTTGTATAATGAAAGGTCGTGAACAATAATATTCAAAGAAAATATTGATTTGATTAAAAAAATAGGTTAGTATCATTTCATTATGATTGTGCCATTTTCAACGTTAATATGTATTTATTATTGGTTTCTCACTTATATCTACCCTAATAAGTTGATACTTCTTTCCTTAGTAAAATGACAAGATAGTTTGAATTTCCCAGGAATATTTCCAAAAGAATTTGATATTGTATTTTGGGTAGTATTTTGTACAAAATCCTTTATGAAATGTTTTTTGTCGTTATTGATTCATTTTTTGTTAAGAATTATATTCAATTTGATTTGTTAAAAACATATTTGGCTTTTGACTTCAAAATTATATGTCAATGTTGAATTGATCAGGATATTGCTTTAATTTTCCATTAAGAGCCATCAAATAAACATTATGCTGTTTCATTAATGAGTAATAAAAGAAGACTGTTTCTTTCCAGAAAAAAATGCCAAATTTTAGTTTTCTCTAGTTAATATAAGGAGGAAACATTTTTAGAATTGTTTTTATTGCTTAAGAATCATAAACCTTCAAAATTATAAAAACTCATGATATATTATCAAAGAATTAAGATTGAACTAAATAGTGGTAGGTGTAAATTTGATAGAAGTAATATTTATCTCAGGGATAATACTATTCATAAAAAATAAGGTTATCTTGAAAATTACTCTGAATAAGAGCATCTGAGGAATTAATTTGAGTTGCAGTATTACAGGAAGTTAGTTCATTGGACCTAATAAAATTGTACCTGACGTGTTGAATAAGTAGTCAGTGAATAATTCGTTATTATTTTTTTCAGTAGTATCTTTGCTTATGAAGTAATTTGAACTTTTATGTATTACTTCAATTCAAATAATTGCAATAATTGTATTCAAATGTGCCGAATTTTAACATCAAGATTCATATGAATCATATTTAGATATATCATTCAGAAGCCATACAGTGCAGTGGTAATTTTTGTTGTCTTAACATGAATGAGAATTTCATAAATTTCAGCAGATAGTATTGTTTCTTATTTGTGTATAATTCTGTACATAGAAATATCTTGATATATATAATCAAATCATAAATACTGAGAAATCCCTATTTTTAATCTAATATTTTTGGGATTTTTTGTACTTTTAATATCAATAAGTCTTTTCTAGAAAGAACAGATGTGAAGTAGATGTATTTATATCTCTGAATGTATATTTTGTTTTAATTTTTGTTTTGTAATATATAAATTTGTAAAGTTCTTGTTTATATCCACAATTCTCCTTTTCAGAAATTTGCATATTTGAATAAGCTATATGGACAATTTTTACAAAACTATTACTATAAAGGCATTCTAATTTTTTTTCTCTCGAACTACCCTGACCTGGCAAAAAATTTAAATATCACTGCTCATGGCAATTCCTCGTAAAACGACTTTGGCTTGGAATTTACGACTCCAATTTGACCTGAAAAGATACCTCCCATCCCAGTAGGATGTAAAATTTATTCATTGTGAACTAGAGTCCAGTCAATCTAGACACAAAAGTCAGATGTTATGTTTCTAAGTTTTAGTTGGTGTCTTGGCACCCAAGTAGTGGAAAACTAAGCGAATCCAACAAAATATTTATCAGGCAAATTTTTTTCAGGTTTTCGCATCAAGGAAGCCTCGCACAGAAAAAAATATTGAAGAGTTGTAACTCCAATCGGGAAAAGTCATCTAGTGATAGTAGTAGAGCATGAAATTCTGCATTCAAAAAGCACCAGGAATTCATAAGACTTACTTATTGGACAATTTATGGTAAAAACTTGGTCAAAAGGTAGTTAAATCCTCTATAAACTGTTTTTAGAGTGAAACCTGCGACTACATAATTCATTATGGGAGAGCGTACTTTTGTACTTTTCTCAACTTGTGCCATTCATATTGAGCTAGTGAAAGATTTAACCACTGATAGTTCCCTAAATGCACTCAAAAGATTTATCGCTAGAAGAGATATAAGCCTTCGGAAATTTTTTCTAATAATGGTTCCAATTTTATTGGAGCAAATAATCAGTTTTTTGAAGAAAAGGTTGAAAATTATAATGCCATCAAATGGTCCTTTATTTCCTCAAGATCTTCACATATGGGTGGGATATGGGAAGCAGCGATAAAGTCCACAAAATTTCATTTACGGCGAATTTTAGGTATAGCTTCTGTGACATACTAAGAAACTTACACAACCTTAACTGAAAAATAGGCGTGCCTCAATTCCAGAGCTTTATGTCCCCTCTCATCAGACCCCAACGATTTTATGCCTCTTACAAGTAATTATTTAACTCAGCTACAGCAGAGGTCCAAATTCATCAATAACTCCAAGAAGGGAGATTTAGTTGTTCTAAGAGAGGAAAACATTCCATCACTTGGATGACCCAGGCCTCGAATAGTTGAACTATATGTACGATTCATGATATATTCCGAAGGTGATTGAAATTCAACTCCGTGAATATGTGGAATCAAATAATATTCTACCTACACATCAGTCGGGGTCATAGCTGTAGCACAGCTCTTCTCTCAATCACCGACGATATTCTTAGGGCTACAGACACTGGTAAATTAACCATACTAATTCTATTCGATTACTCTAGAGCTTTCGATACAGTAAATCATCGTCTTTTAAAAGCAGTTCTTAGACATATCGTCCTATCCGACTCTGCGGTTGATTGGATGTCGGCCTTCTTGGAGGGTAGGTCTCAGGCGGTGGTTTATGGGGAAGTAAGGTCGGAATTTCTTAATGTCTTTGCTGGAGTACCACAGGGGTCTATAATCTCGCCGCTGCTTTTCTGTATCTACACGCTAACGTTTCCAAACGCGTTTATATCATGCCATCAGCACTATTATGCCGACGATGTACAGCTGTAGCTATCAATTTACCGTGAAGAGTGTTCTCAAGTTGTTTTCCGCCATAAATTTTGATCTTAACAATCTATTGCAGTTTTCTGCCAGCCACTCTCTCAAGTTAAACCCCCAGAAGACTACTGCCATCCTGTTTGGTAAAGGAAGTGCCAGAGAATATTTCTTAAACAACTATAGTCGAAATATAGAAAAAGAAAACACTAAAATTACATTTCAGGACGTGATTAAAAATCTTGGTATCTATATTGATAAGCAATTGAGATTTTCTCACCATGTTTCACAAGTTCTGAAAAAATCATATATGAATCTCAGACTTTTATTTCAAAACAGGCACTTTCTCAACAGAGAACTAAAAGCGATACTCTGTGACAGCCTAGTTCTTTCACATCTAAACTATTGTGACACCATATATGGCCCCTGTATAATGGAATACGACTCGCATAGAATTCAAAGACTGCAGAATTCATGTTTAAGATTGTATCTGAAAATTTCAGCACATCAGTCATAAATTGAAAGAGATCGATTGGTTTAATATGAAGCAAAGACGTGGCCTCCATCTTGCCTTCCAGTTTTTGTGTATTGTTGTTGGAGGGACGCCGGCATATCTGTACAATAAAATAAGATTTCGGTGTGACGTGCACAACATCAATGTTCGCTTTAGGGAAGACTCACGATACCTTCGCATTCGTTACAACTCTTCGAACGATCATTTTCATAAAACTTTCATACAACATTGCGAGGTGTTTGAACGAGATCCCCATTAATTTCGCGAACATTGACCAACACTTCACAAAAGAGATTAGAAAGATAGCGTTAGGGTGGGTCACTGGCTCGTTCACGTGAGGATGAGGTGGTTGTCTTTCATTTTATTTTATGAATTCTAACGATTCTTATTCCTGGGTGTACCTTCTTCAATATCTTTAATATCATTAATATTTTTTTCTTTTCTACATTCAACTTTTTTTTTTTTTTTTTTTCATTTTTTGGGTTAGTTGAAAAGACGTTCGGGGTGTTATCAGTCATATACCCCGGGCGAACTGAACCTCGCCCCTCGCCCATTAGTATTACTGTAATAAATTATAATATTTTCTTCTTCGATAAAGGCCTTTATTATTATTATTATTCTCGTCAAATTAGGATAACCAACACTGCCTTAATCTAAGAAGTGCATCTTCTTCTCCCCCCGCTTACATACAAGCATCAATAACGCTCATTCATTCACTTATGTACAACATACATAAAAAGTTCAATCTCGTGTCTCACTAATCCCTAACAAGAGTGGTCCTTCAAGAGCAACAAAACACGCTAGCACTGGCTCCTGTGCATTTTCCAAGCGAAACGACATCGGTTCGGGAATCTACGACACCAAATTGACCTGAATAGATACCTCATATCCGTCTGAGACGAAATTTTTTTTTTCGCGACCTACCCTGAACTGGCAAAAATTGAAATTTCTCGGCAAAACGACTTCGTTTCGGGAATCTACGACTCCTAATTGACCTGAAAAGATACCTCTCATGACTGAAGGACGATTTTTTTTTGGCGCGAGAACTACCCCGACCTGGCAAAAAATTAAAATTTCTCGGCTACTGTGCATTTTCTCAACAGAACGATTTCGGTTCGGTAATCTACGACTCCGAATTGACCTGAAAAGATACCTCCCATCGCTCTAGGAAGATTTTTTTTATCGCGTACTACCTTGATCTGGAAAAACATTGAAATATCACGGCTTCAATGCATTTTCTCGACAAAAAGACTTCGGTTCGGAAATCTACGACTCCGAATAGACCTGAATAGATACCTCGTATCCCTCTAGGACGAATTTTTTTCATCCCGAACTACCCCGACCTGACAAAAAACTTAAGTTTTCCGGGTAATGAGCATTTTTTCGGCAAAACTAATTAGTTTCGGGAATCTACGACTCCTGATTGACCTGAAAAGATACCTCTCTTCCCATCCCTGTAGGACGAATTTTTTTTTCGCGAACTACCTCGACCTGTAATCAAGGGGGCCCTAGCCTTACATTTTGGGGGGTCACCGTTATGGGTTTACAGTTTTCTGATCAGAAACAAGAGTATTTGCACGAAGAACTCATTAAAAGCAATGTAATTTAAGATTTGGGGGGGGGATCATGACCCCCCTAAACCCCCCTTGCACCCGGTATGATGAAATTTAATAGATCTCGATAGATCTCGATAGATGTCGCTGTAAACACGGTTTCTATACAGTGACTCTGATACTGAAATTATTATTTACGCACATTGATAATTGAAGATTTGAAAGCAAAACTATCAATTGGATATCATGGGTACGCAAAAGGGAATGAGAGGGTACAAATGCTCTTGGATATTCTAATGCAGGAGAACCTCTCTGCCATGAACGCCTTTTTCATAAAGAAACCCTAGCGAAAATGGATTTGGGCAAGCCCAGATGGTACCTACAAACAAAAATGAAAACTGGTTTTAGGAACTGGAAGCGTTCAACCTTTTTCCGTCAAGATGTATTTGAAAATGTGTTGAATTTCTCTTAAATTTTTTGAATGATTTCAAAGAGGTACTCCTCTTATGAACCAGTGTTCATCGCCGTTATCCTCCTCTTAAATTGTCCCATATCGGTCCCTAATTCACGGATCACGTTCAACAATAGATAAGGCTTTAAATCAGTTTATACAGCGTGAGGTGAGAACATGGTTATCTTCGCCCCTAATAATCCTACTTCTTCTTCCCCTGTCATTCAATTTTCAATTCGAATTAAATAAACATGTGGATGCAGCTGGATATTAAACCGTACTCACTATTATTATTTGCAACCCCTATGTTATTACACGCTGAAAAAGAGGAAAGAATAGGGAAGTTGGATGACGATCCAGGCACCTGTGCGATGCGATATTTAACTTTATTTCAATAGATATTCTGGGTTCGGAAGTAGTTGAAGAAAAATTCGATATTCTCATTTTATATTACCGAGTCATGATGTTCATCCTAGCAATTGAGTACATGAACATTTGTTTGCAACCTTCGTAAATTTCGTTCACTTTTTATTAACTCCTCTTCGATAATATCTATCCCCTCTGACGAGTGTTTTCTGCGTGAATGCTGTGTGGATTTGATCACAATCTCTTTAATCTTGTAGTTCATTTCGAGCCCGTTTCTAGCTCAGCAAATAATGATTTTTCCCCTCCAAGGATTTGTTTTAATCCCTCTGAAGCAACTGGAAAAAATAAACGAGAATTAACCAAATGGGAAGTAGTCATAATTGTCGGTTTGAACTGAAGAAATAGTTGTTCTGACCGTTAAAGATTAAACATGGTATTAAATCAGTGGATCAAGTGGAATCTGTAATTATAACCAAGATAATATTTACATGAGTGAATTTCAAAAACCGACAAACTCATAAAGAGTGCAGAAATAAGAATGCTCAAAAGCGTTAATGGTATAAAGGAAAAGTTACAAAGTGGATGTTGTAGTAGTGCGATGTCTCACGATGGGAAGACGCCAATGAAGAGTTTATGTGAACAGAATGAACAAGGTCAGAATAGAAGAGCATCAGCAAGAAAATTGAATATTTGGATTAACCAAGACTCAATATCAGATCGATTTCAAGGGAATAACCAGTGATGACCGCAGTTAATGTTGGTCTTGCTCTTGGTGATGTAGCCTTAACTGACCATTCGTACTGATTTTACCAGTACAGTACTGGTTTTCGGGCATAAGTCCTGGTTAGTCATTCAACAAAAGCAGTACTCGAAATGTGGAAATACGTTTTCTATTGCAAATACAGTTGACTCTCGATAATTCGAAGTTCAAGGGACAAGTAAAAAACTTCGAATTATCAAGAGGTTCGAAATATAGAGAGATTTATAATATCAATGGGAAAAATGAAATTGATTGAAAGGGGGAGAGAGTGCATTTAAAAACATTTATTTGTTGGTCACTAGAAGACGAACATTCAAAAAGAGAAAAATCTTTTTATTCGAATAATGACAAGCGTTCGTACTTGTGATTCATACTTGTATTGATATACGAAAAAAAAACTAAACAATTAATGAAGTCTACTGCACCCGAGTGGTACGGTATTCTAGTCAAGAAGCAAAATTTTAACATAACCCATCGTTGGCGTACGCTGGGATTTGGACAAGCTGAAACTTGCAACTTCGAAATGAAGAGGGTATGAGTGAAAGAACTGGGAATTTGTTTGTAATATTTCGATTTAGCGAGTGTTTTTCAAGGGACCCGATAGTTAGGAACTTCGAATGTTTCGAATTATCGAATGTTTTAATTATTGAGGGTCGGTTGTAGTGGAAAAGGCGACATTGAAACCTATATAAAAACAGTTAAACACAAACGAGCAGTATCAGCAGCAATCGCAATTTCAAGTATGAAATCATATTTTGAGAAAAATTTTTTTGACTATTTATGAAATTTTTGAAATTTCGGCGTGGTTGGTCAAAATTCATATTGTCCTGGTTTCAGGACCGCTCTGGCTATAATTTGAACAAGAACACGAAATCAATTGACTTTACTCACGTCAATGCTCTTTTCGATTTTTGTTTTTTTTTCTGTTATTTATAATGTAGGTATGTACTTGAAAGTTTTTTTAATTCATATTTTATATATTTTAATGCCAGAAATAAACATGTTAGGTTTTTCTTCTTATTGGAGAAAAAATCATTTTGGAAAATAATTAAACTATTATGCTTATGATGGGTTCTTTTTGGCAGTCAGCTATTGAAAAGTTATATCGTGTTGTTGGTTTCATGTGTTGCAGCTTCATCATTTAAGCTGAATTGCTCTTGGTTCGACCCCCGAGCTCAACCGGAAATGAATGTTAAAAATCTGCCATATCTCATTTATTAAATTTCTCCCTCATAAACCACTATTAACTACACAATTAAAATCCTATCTTTTGATGGTAGGTGTTCAAATTTATTACATAGTAGAATATTTCATTTTCATTATTCATATGTAGGGGGTGATTTATTTCGTGCGAAGGCCTGCGGGGGTGTTTGAATTGCGGAAATGGGTGATATATACTTTTAATGACATATGACATGTATTCGAAAACGGAGGGTCACACAAATTATACATTCGACCCGATTGTATTCTGTCTGTAATCACCTGCCCCAGGGTAGGACTGTCGTTAGATTTAGTCCTTGTGGATTGTAGATCAGTGCCGACTGAAACATTTGAAAATGGTGAAAAGTGACAGAAAATGAAAGTAGAACGAAACCCATCGAAAAATTAAGATAATATAACCAAAATGAAATAAAAAGTTAACTAGCAGCCATCTGAGGTCAGGAAGAGGGTGGGGGTGGGCTTTTAGGGGTAAAAACCTATGAATTCCTTGGAAAAAAGTTGGATTGCGCAGGTAATAAAAGATCTACAACTTTTGTTTTAAATTTTTCTAGGAACATCAGAATGTATCTGAAAAATTCAAATATGTAACATAATTTTTGGTTTTTATTTGTAAAATAAAGGATCGAAAAGTTGCGCAAAGTTTCGTCTGGATGGTACTTACCGCATCACTATTCGTTTCTTAGGTTTAATACAACTGATAGTGACATATTTATTCGTTTTTCATTGAGAATTTGACGAGTTTCCTATATAATTGGATTCTGCTGTTTACTTCGCTATTAATTCCCTGTAGGTACCTCCATGATTAATTCGAACAGGCGTGCAAAAGCTCTCACAGACTTCATGTCAGGTGTCAGGGATTTTCTAGACTTTTTTAATCGCAAGAACTATTGTCTGTAGAAGTCCGTCCCTTGCTGTAAAAACACATTTTCCTCGGTTGAATGAATTCGGTGCACCCTCATTGAACCTTGCGGCATCCACACGTGTTCCTAATCTCCTGAAACAATCGTTATAGGTATACCTATATTCAAAATTGTTGGACCCCAATTTATGAACGATTTCATCTCAAAGGTTTTGTGCTAAGTTTTAGGTTTCGCATCGATTTTTTTTTGCGTGCTTTTTTCAATGAACTTTGAGTCTTCTATTTTCGAATTGAGCTGCTAATTGTCAATGATATGTGATATGTGGTTCGAATTTATGGTGAAATTAAATTATGTTCTTCCGACGGACGTAAACACGACTTTCTTAAGAAAGTCCTAATAGAGCTTCGAGGCCTTAATACGAATTCAGTCGTTGAGCTCATCAATGGAAAAAATGCACCATAGGATTTCCATGATTTAGGAATTTATGTCCAAATAATTGTGAAATTCTAAAAGATCACTGACACTATGAATTAAGGAAGCCTTCACCTTATTGTATAGTGATAATGCATCCTAAATTCGCTGTTCCATAGGGTATCTATTTCTGCAACCGTTGGAGATAGACATGAAGTTTTAAATTAGAAAAAGGCAGCGAAACTTTAGAGAACATCGGTAAAAAATAATAATTATCCAGAGAATCATTCAATTCGTCGGTTTCAACGTTAAAACATGTTTTTTCATTCTGATGAAAAAATGAAAATCTAATTCGGAGGTATTTTACGATATCTGTTGATAAATTCAAGAAATGTGAATGAATTAGAAAATGCAATCTATATTTCAAGAAGAAATATGTATATACAACGGCGTTAACATATACTTTTATTATATTTATTTATTTGTATCTAATAATTGAAATGTTTCACTCTTGAATATTCTTGAATAAAGATGATTACTGACTTCTGTCAATGTCATAATATAACGCGCGCGACGTCGATTTATTGTCGTGAAAAATCCACGAATTGTTTGCCAAATGCTCAATCAAAATGGTACGAAACGACGATTTTCGATCACAATTTTTTTCGCTACTTCAACATTTATTTCAGTTAGAGAGGTCGAAGGTCGTCCAGAAAGAGGCATGTCTTCGACGATATCACGGCACTTTGTACCATATACCTGTCAAACCCGTTTATACGTAAGTATATGCTTTGTACCACTCATATGCACAGGTTTTAGATAAAACTGAATCGCGATAGAGCCTTTCGCAACATTTTGAATGCGTCAGCACAAGAAATTTTATTTTTAACATAACAAACTCTGTCCCAGTAATTGTTTATGTTAAAAATCGGCAAGCACTAAAGAGCTGCCATGAAGAAACTATTTGACAGATCGCGCTCAAACTTGGCATAATAATTAAAGACAGTCCAACTAACCTAAGTAAACAGAATTCAAAATTAATGGGTATATCAACCTATTTTTCGCAAGTATTTTCGCTCATTCAGTGGAAGGTATTTGCTAATTGCAAGAGAAGTCCGTTTTTCCGGCTTCTTCATTCAACGTTCAAACTAGGAATATTTTAGATCAAAATCTCACTCACAATTTATTCATATAAATATAGCGATAAGGGGTCTTTTATTATATCCTTAGACTATAATACATCAGCTTAGACTATACAGGGTGTTTCAAAAAAGGTGACCATCTCTTTAGCACAGATAAAAAACTGAAAAATAATAGGGATTTGTTCAGTAAAAAATTTCCGTAACGCCACGTATTCAAGATACGGGGCGTTGAAATTTCCCTCGAATATGTTTTGGAAGCTGATACATCTGATGAATGTGTTTTGGGGCGCTAGTTACACGGTTCATACCAAGTTGTTTTGAACATAACTTTTTGATATTAGATTTATTGAGCTAAATTTTAAGCGATATTGAACATCATTCAATTTTATACCAAAAAGGTAGCCTTGGTGAAACTCGATAGTGTGCACCGTTTTCGGAATAATTTGATTTGGAAATGATGAAGCAATAACCGATGCTGGTATAAAGTATTGATAAAGTTCTTTATTATTATCATTTTTGATTATTAAGCACGATGGAGTTCCACGCCACATTGAAGGTGTCATAATCGGTGAAGTTACCATTTTCCGAATGGATGGATTGGTAGTGGAAGTGTGGAAGCTCCAATTCATTGGCCTACTCGATCATGCGATTTCAATCCCTTGGATTACACAGTTTGGTCGTACCTTGAGGAAAAAATTTATGCAACAGGGGTAACTTCACCTCAAGAATTGAAGGAGAGAAATCAACGTCACACGTCACTTCAATGACCTCATATCCAACTCACAAGCGTTAAGAATATTAATGGATTCGTGAAAGCGGAGAAGATTTTGAACACCTACTCTATTGAGTTTTTTTTATGTTTTCAGCCTTTTTTAAAATTTTCTTGTGATTTTTTGTTCAATTAATACATTCATCATTACTTTATACCAGCATAGATTTTATAACTTCATAATTTTCAAATCAAAATATTCCGAAGACGGTATCGAGTTTAATCAAGAGTACCTTGCCATTGAATGATGTTCAAGATCGCTCAAAATTTAGCTTAATAAATCTTATATCAAAAATTTATGTTCAAAACAACTTGGTACGAACCGTGGAACTAACGCCCCGTATGAGTCAGACATCAAAACACACTCATTAGATGTATCAGTTTCCAAACATATTCGTGTAAAATTTCATAACATTGTTGTCAGTAGTTTCCGCAAAATCGTAAAACTGTCATTATTATTTTCTTTTTCAACGCCCTGTATCTTGAATACGGATGGCGTTACGAAAATTTTTTACTGAACAAACCCCTATTATTTTTTAGTTTTCTATCTGTCCTAGAAAGATGGTCCCCTTTTTTTGGAACATCCTGTATATCACCTATATAGTCTAAGATTATACTACTTGAAATTTTCATATATTATGTAATATTATTCGTCTTTTGTCTATCTATGGTACTATATTCAACCGACTTTTCCTAATGTCGTAATTTAGAATGCCTCAGTAGGAAAATTACTTTCACCGATTAAAACTTGATATCTCCATTTCGGAACGTACCTATATTTAGGACCATTTGGACCAATAAACCACAATTGTATTCTTCCAAGTGAATAGTCAGTAAATTAGCGACTATTCAATCGATAATGGATTTTAAATGCATGCTGTCCCTGTGTGAAGTGCGTACGTGTTACAGGGGTTTATTCGATACATATGTTTCCATCCCCATGGACCCTACGGATGGTGTATTTCTTGAGGGTGATATCCAGATCCGTATCTTTTTTTTGCTACACTATACCTAGGTATTGTCGAACACTCCTGCAAATTCAAGAACATTGTCGGAACATACCTGTTACCTATATATTTATTTCTAATAAACAAATTACAAATAAGAAGTGTGGGACAAGAAACTTGTATACTGCATAATTTATGGAAGGAGAAAATGATTCACATAATACCACCACCTAGTCAATTTTGTGCTTACGCTAACAGCACACACAAATGCTGACTTACGATTTGTAGCTTCCTCACTCTCATGCTTATTTTAATAGTAACTATTGTTGTTTTGAACAATCAGTTGGGAGGAGGGCATTGTCTGTCAAATTTGAATGAAAAAATATTTGAATGAAAAAATTCAGGAGGCATTCCAATGAATAAAAATGATATATAATAATTATGTAATATTGAATAGTTTTTTTATTTGAAAATGTCTGGCTTTCCAAGGAAATGCCACAGAGCTTTGTTCATATGAAAAACCCTCATTTAACTTTCACAAAGACCAATACAAAAAGTATATAGAACCCTGTGGATGATAAAAACACTTGATTCTACACAGATGAATACAATATTAGGCATCCAGAAGTAATTTTTTTCAGCACTCATTCCAATCCCAACTGAAATTTACTATATCTTCTAAGTTGAAATG
The DNA here is from genome assembly GCA_038502775.1 of Hippodamia convergens. Taxonomy (NCBI): domain Eukaryota; kingdom Metazoa; phylum Arthropoda; class Insecta; order Coleoptera; family Coccinellidae; genus Hippodamia; species Hippodamia convergens. The sequence goes on along the minus strand of CM076610.1, from coordinate 12,297,706 downwards.
GAGGTGGATGAAAATTTTTTCAATCTTAATCGAATTGATGTTTCCAATTTTTCGAAGAAAACAGGGACATGTATGATAAAATCATAGTGGGTATACAGGGTTAAAAGGAAAGTCGTGAATAGTCAATATTGAAGGATTGCTAACAGCTGCTTGGTAACGGTTAAAATTGAAGAATTTTCACTGAGTGTTTTCAACTTTGAATGGAACTTTTTTTGCAGATAATTTCAAGAACTTCAACGCTTCTTCAACTCTTCGAAAAGTATAACGCTTGCTATTACATAGGCAGAACATTGACCACATTACAGTGAAGGTAGTAGGGGGTACATTTTTTGCTTGAGGTGAAATAAATATAAAAATACGCAAATAAAACAAAAAAAGCTGAGCAATATCCTTCAATACTCAGTATGACTTTTCCTGGAACCCTGTATACACTTATTTTTGTGCAAGTGCAACCCTGGTGCGTGAAATCAATTTCGTTCAGTTCGAGCTATGAAAACAAGAGAAAACTACTTGTCAAGAATCTCAAAGCGTGAAGAGAGGATTAGATGACAAATTGAAAGGGGCAGATACTGAGTGGTTTTTTATTTACTCTGATACGCCCGCAGTTGTTCATTTCATACCGATTTTCATGCGGGAGGTTGAACAATGCAATATAGTATTAATTTTTTTCTGGTTTACGTTCGAGCTAGATCGAAGTGCGGCTGCTGGAGAAAAAATTGATACTGAGAATAATTATATAATTGTGGGTGAAATTCAATTTTTTGACTGAAATCGGTTCAATAATAATTATCTTGAAGAGGAAAAATAGAATATGATCTAAATTTAATTTGAAAGGAGATTGAATAAAAAAAAAATACTGTATTTTCTTGATTGGAAAAATTTCCCAAAAATGTCTGAAAGCATTCAACATCTGCAATTTGATACAATATCGACAAACAGAAAGCTCGAGGTCGACAAAATAACATAGAATAGAGGATCTTTGAAGTAATGCTAGCTAATAGATGGACTTCACTTATAGGTGCACTTCTGAATTTTCATGAAACAGGTCAATAGCAAATAGTGATAATTCGAAGCAATCAGACCGGATAATCAAGCAACATTTTTCAGGATTCACGATATGTGAATTTTATTTATCTAATTCTCGACTGATCGTTGAATGTGAATGCCTTTCACGGTCCATTTTTGCTCTTGATTACTATCGAACTAATTTTCCGTGAGAAGCTTCTATTTGATGAGACGTTCAACAAATGACGCCCTGTAGAACCTCTCCTTTGTGGCCTCTAACTGAGGCAGCAAGCATAAATATGTCGATGTGATGATTCTAAAAACTTATTACTAATTGGATATTTTTGGTTGAATCTAAATTATTTTGTAAAATATTTGTCCTACGAAATCTATGATTGATCAAAGAGTCCCCTCTCCTTCCAACATGTATCGATAACGAGGTCATCAAAAATGATTACTAACCAGCTAATTTTTGTTATACTTACTCAATATTTATATAATTTAACAGTCGTATTGTTCTACAATTTGCGTGGTAGGTACATATCCCTGGCTTGGGCTCAGAAATTGTTAATACCACACGACCATTTTTCTCATTACTTAACTGTAGGACAAAAACATTACCTACATAATAGGTTAGTACCTAATTTCCTGAAAAATGAAGTTATATAAACTTTAAAAAAGATATTTCTCACTGTATCTTATTTTCGAAGGACGAGAGTGATTACTTTCCGAAATTAAACACTGAACATGGTGTTGAGTTCTTCTAAGAAACCCATACGGCAACAGAGAAACTTCTCCGTGAAAGAGGACAATTAAAAGATTTGATTTTTCACAACAATCTAAACCGTAAATTGGACTAATCCAATTTACGGTGTAGATTGTTGTGTTATCTTGGAAAATAAAAATCCGTGAGTGTATTGGCTTCACAACAGAAATTAGTATTGAATATTAGTTTTTCGAGACATTGGAGGTCATGACACAGGTCTGCTATTTCCTATACATCTGTGTGAATTTTTATAAATGTGTCAAATGTTGATTATTCTCAGCCCATACACGACGAGTTCTGTTATTGAATACCCCAATTTCTACCCAGTTCTTCCATCTCCTTGTTCTAATTTTTGGACATCTTGATGGTAATAAGATAATTTACTTTTTCTTGTTTTAAGGTTCAGAAGACTTTAGTATGGGTGATGTTAGAGCGTTTCTTATGCTTTTGGTACTTGTTGGATTTAGAGCAAGCGTATCCAAAATTATTGTTACCTATTCAACCTGTTCAATATCTCTGTCGAAATATAGATTTGAGCTATTTGATGAGATAAATTGATTCTACCTAAATCAGTTTGACACTCATTTTGATGGAAAATGATCTCACAGTAGTTTTAAATGTAAAGGATTTGTATCTATACAGGATGATTCATGAGTCGTTGGCCATAGCCTAATGAAGAATGCAGGACATCTATACCTTTTAGAAAAAATGGTTGTTTTGTATCCTAAGACCATTAGTTTCGGAGATACACGGGGTGTTTCATGAACATTGGCCCAAATTTGCGATAGCTATAACTCTGAAATGCAGCGTCCGATTTCAATCAAATTTCATGGATTTATTCACTTCAGGAAGCTTTTTGAAACATTTTATGAATTATCCATGATTTCAGGGCAGTACTCAGAATATACTGATTTTTCTTTCAAGCCCCAAAATCTAATTTTTATAATTCTTCACAGAAATTTCTTTATTGCCATGAGAAACTACATGAGTTATTCTAAAGCTAAAGAATTCACACCTAATGAGAACTGGGGTTTCAGAATAAGAAGGTCTTGAACCGAATACAAAATAATTCAAAATCTCGGCAAAAGACAATAGGTACCTATTATCATCAAAGGGATAAAAACAGGAAGGCATTTCGAAAAACTTACATAAAGCATGAATTCGTCCGTTTCTTATTCTCTTGTGACAAGTGTGCCATGCAAAGTGAAAATTGGATTCTTTAGAATGACTTGTGTAGTCATGTGACGAGTGACGATTTTAAAAAATATAGATTTTGGGGCTTGAAAGAAAAATCAAGATATTCTGACCTGAAATTATGAATAATTCATAAACTGTTTGAAAGAGCTCTAATAAGTGAACAAACTAATAAAATTTTATGGAAATCGGACGTTGCATTCCAAAATTATAGCAATCGCAAATCAAGGCCAATGTTCATGAAACACCCCGTATCTCCGAAACTAATGGTCTTATTAGGATACAAAAAAGACAATTTTTTTCTGAAAGGCCTAGATGTCCTGCATTCACCATAAGGTTATGGCAACGTCTCGTGAAACACCCTGTAATACAATAAATAATAAATAATTTGATCAATTCTGCAACCATAATAGAGATTGGAGAACAACAATCTACAAACAAGATTTTATATTTCTTAATTAAATGTAAATATTCCAAAAAAAATTCAATGAAAACCTAGTTTAAAAAAAATATGAATATTCAACATGTTGCAGCAAAATAAACAAAAGGCACATAGTTCCACCATTCGAACAATTTCAAAATTCTCACACAATGAGCACAACAACATAACGATTATAAAAACAGTATATTAATGTTAGCCTTAAATTATCCCATGGAAAGGAATTTCCTTGTGTATGGTAGAAGTGCACATAATGGGTGCAAATATTGGTTTGGGACGGTCGGAAAAATCTATCGATTTAATGACCTTATAAAAATACATATTAAGAGATAAATAGAATTTTAGATATCAAGTTCAATATGTAAGTGAGAGTAATTTGATTAATTGAATTTATGTTTGTATCGAAATAATGTTTTTTTTTTCCATATTTCAATTTCTTCTTGTAGAAATTTCACTAATAATTTTGTTTTTATTGAAAAGATCGATGCAAATGATATACTACGAATATTAAATTTTCTATCTCAGGAAATGAGAAAATATTTATAGAAATCAAATAAGGCCTCGAAAATTTTTGTTGCCCGTAACCCCAAACGTAAAAATCTATATTTCAATACTCCTCACTAATATAAAGGATCTAGTATTAGGTATGTGGATCTAGAATGTATAGATATCAGTCTGATTCAACAATACCAAAATTCATAAAAAAACATATCCCAATAGTTGCACATCGTAAATCCAAGTAAACATTTACTCAATGATTCACGAAAACTGATGAACTGATAGTACGGATAATATCCAAATTACAATGTATCACCCAGCGACGTCACAGTTTTTCTGATATTCGATGATATTCTTGTACACTCGGAAAATCCACGTATAAGGCGTGGTCAAACCACCCCGAGGCGTCGCGACGGTGCATCGCTCCCCTTCCTCCCAATCCAGTTCCTGGTTCGATTCAAACTCTTTCGAGGGTAGTTTCATTAGTTAATTGTTCGGGCAATAAGCAGCACGTGCCAGCAACTAAAGAGATCACGTGCCTGCACGTTTTTTCAATCAACATTCTACCTTCCTTGGTAGGTGACAAGTGTCAACACGTGGCGACAAAAAAATACCGTGTAATCCAACGCCGGGAAGTCAGATATGTTAACTGAAATTTCTAGCTGAAAAAATTGTGTGTACAGACCTCCGAAAGTTACCAAATATTAAGATGTTCAATATAGATGACCTAGATAGACAGTTTTTCTTCGATTCTAGTCATTTTCTTAATAACAATATCAGTAGCAGCGGAGCACAACAGGCTCGTCTAATAGTAGTGACTTGTTTCTATACGATGAGAATAGTAGTGATTCTGCACTGTCAACTTGTTCTTTCAACAGTGACCAAGAAAACAGTTCTGGATCCCATAAGGAGTAAGTATCAATCAGATTAAATACTAAGAAATTTATTGTTCGTGGTCGGTGGAAATAGCGCAATAGTATATTCTAATACAAGTTGCAGAATGAGCTCCTATTCCAACACGAATGCGAAATTCGAAAACGAGCGACGAAGGAGCGATTTTTCGAAAGCATGAGTGTTGGAATTGCCTTCTGCAACGAGTATTAGACGATATTTTCTCTATTTCAGTCAAGTTTTGTGGAAAACTCTCGAAATTCAAATAAAAATTCAGATTAGTGACTTTTGTATTGTATCTTGGCAGTTGGTGTCACTAACGAAAATTTGACAGATTGCGGATTTGATTCGAAAATTGAGTGGATCGGAGGTCAGTACTGGCAACCACAAAACGAAAAATATAACTGAAAACAATGCTGTAATGAGTTTCATTACAGCACTAATTTTAGTACTGTAATGAACTCATTACGATACTGAAATAGAGAAATAATTTTTACAATATTGTTTCATTCCGTTCCGATTAGCATTATGACCATTAGGTACAAACAGACTTATCTTCTGAGATTCGACTTGAATGGCAAAACTTCATTTTATTACCCGTTTTATCTTGATGGTCTTAAACGGTTGAATTTAACTCATTGATGGAAAATTCATTCAAAAGAAATGTGGTTAATGATAACTCTTTATTTTTTGATTATTCTAATACAACGTTTCGATTTTTTCAGTGATGTACCATACCGTCATAGAGAAGAAGCAAATGTCCTCAGCAACAAATTCAACAGAGGCAGGCAGCTAACCTGAGAGAACGTAAAAGGATGCAGTCTATAAATGACGCATTTGAAGGGTTAAGATCGCATATTCCTACCCTTCCTTACGAAAAAAGACTATCGAAAGTTGACACCTTAAAGCTTGCTATAGGGTATATTAATTTTCTCAGTGAATTAGTGAGAACTGACCGTAATGCGAATACCGAGTGTTTCAATGGGCATAACCGAAATTTGCAGAAGGACGAACCGAGAAAGGTTATTTTAAGAGGTGAGTTTTTCGTTTCAGTTACATTTAAAATTTTCAGTTTTTGGGCTAGCAAGGTTTGTTTTTTTATTTTTTTTTCTACGAAATATGAATTCCATAATGTGATTTATGTACATGTTCACGCAAAGTGAACGTTCTCAAATTTTTATTTTCATTCATAAATTCGAATTCCCGTGAATTCGTTTCATTCATTTATATCGGCGGAAGATATTAACACCAGCTGTGAATCTTGTCACCCCGCGCATCTCCTGCGGTTGAATGAATTATTGTGCACATGATTTTCAACAGTTAGTATGCATCTTCACGTACAATACGAAAGATTGACATATGTGCCTTTTTTTACTGCTTCCATTCTCGCGAAATTGATTTAGTTTTCACAATTTCCGAAAATCATTGTATCCTGTCTCCGCTTTATCGATTTCAAAGTGAAATTAAGTTGAATTTAAAAACATTATCAGTTTATTGAACATTGAACAAAAACATTGGATCGAGTTAGTGAAAGGTGACGATCCCAAGGACAAGTGGAATTTGATCAACATTTCAGCACATCATTACAAGGACCTTCCACCCCGGTTCAGTTTGTTGAGCTCAATCAATCTGCTTCTGGAGCGTGAGTACAATCATAAGGTCCATCTTCTCATCTTCATCTACACAAGGGTAAGAATCGATATTGTTGATTCAATCGCATTTGTCCTTATTCGTGATTTGTTGGGATTTTCTTATAAATAAAATACAGTCCATTAGTTTCCCAAATATTGAAAACGTCATAATTACAAAGTTTCAAAGGGTTGAACCACTTCAGTTATCAACTGAATTTTCCCCAACATAATTTTGGTCCTTCGGGCCGGATATTTAGTTGCCGTTTTGTTTTTCTTTCTTCGAAAACTTCAGTTTTTTCGAAGCAAAATTCAGATATTCTCATTTTATAGAAGTCGTTTGAATCAAAGTTCACACCATCTTGGATATTCTACAGATTCTTCACCATCTGGTGACAACATTCACAGCTGAGATTAATAATTATTGTAAACCTTCTTATCTATTACCATCGGATTTTAACATTTGTTGCTGTTAAATATGCCACCTAAAACTGACGCTGGTAGTAATACACTGAATAAATTAGTCGATAAAAGAGCCAATATTTTCTCCATTGTGACTGGAATTTGGAATAGGGTGAAATCTTATGACGCTTCCAAATTATTCGAGCTGCAAGCTTACCAAGAGAAGATTCCTGACTATGAATCCAAGTTCCAAGATATACAGGAGGAAATAATGGATCTAAACGCTGAATTGCCAACGCAAGAGCGTTTGGATACTGCTAATGCGGAACTTGCTTTTACGGAAGTAGTTACAAATATAAGGGCGTTATTTTTGCTTCTGAAACGTCAAGAATCTACTTCGAATAATCAACAAATGTCGAATTCACAACCTGATTCGCCTCTTTTGCTTCCGAAAATAAACGTACGCACCTTCACTGGTGATAGCGCAGAATGGCCAGAGTTCTTTCAGTTATATAATTCACTAGTCCACGAAAATAACAATTTAGCTCCCATTCAGAAGTTTCAATTACTAAAATCCTATCTACGAAATGACGCACTCGCTGTCATATCAGGATTCCAATTATCAAATGATAATTATAGTTTAGCTTATGAAGCTCTAAAATCTCGTTTTCAAAATCCCCGCCTATTAGCAACCATGTATTTAAATAATATTTTTCATCACAAGTCTTCAACGGGTAATTCAGTCTCCAATTTGAAGGAATTTCTGAACTGTCATCAATGCGCCGTGAACGCAATAAAGGCTCTAAATATACCGAATTTAGCAGATTTCTTATTTTTTTCTCACTCGCACTTCGTAACCTTGATCCTCACACTAGAAAGGCATTCGAAAGTCAATTAGGTTCGTCGGAAATTCCAGAGTACAAAACATTAATAGATTTTGTAACTCAACAATTGAAAGCTCAAGAATATTGCGAACAGAACTCTTCAAAATCTGCAACTTCAAATCGATTCATGAACTCTAATAAAAATAAGAGTCAAAATATCCTGATCACCAACTCTGCATCCACCTCTCGGAATCAAAGTTCCCATGATCAAACAACGTTCCGAAAATTCCGTTGTCCTAAGTGCCACGACGCTCACCCTCTGTTCATCTGTCCTCAGTATGTTAGTATGCTTAGGAAGGATAAATTTGAATTTTTGAGAAATTCAAAACGATGTTTCAATTGCCTCGGTCTCCATAATTTTAAAGATTGCTCTTCCAAAAAGTCATGCAAAGTTTGCAAATCAAATCGCCACCACACTAGTCTTCACCAAGATAACGAATCTCGCAACAAAAATTCCGTCTCTGAAGATCTTCATATAGGTAATGGTCAAATAATTCTGACCGCGAAACAACCAATTCTAATCAACGCTCTCAAGCGACCAGTTCAAATGATACTCTTAGTTCATATCATGTAAAGCAGAAATTCGAGTCCATCGGTCAGGTACTTTTGGTACCGTCCAAGCAAGAGTGAAATCTGTCGACGGTTCAATGATTTCTATTAGAGCTGTACTGGATCCAGGATCACAGATTTCAGCAATCAGTCTCCAGCTTGTTCAACGCTTGGGATTTAAAATTGATCCAGTCAATGTTTCTATTTCAGGCATTGGACAAACAAATGCGAAACCTTTAGGTCTAATTAACTGTAGGTTATACCCTAAATCCGGTACAAACTCTTTCCAAGTAAAATGCACCGTATTACCGAACATCACGAATAACTTACCTTCGGTTTCTTTATCTGACGAAATCCTAAAATCATATAAAGAATTAAACCTGGCTGATGAAACCTTCCACGTTTCACAACCAATAGATATGCTCTTGGGGGCAGATACCTATTCTATTGTATTCGATCGTGAAGGCCGTAGAACCTCGCCCGGCTTCCCGGCTGCCGTAAATACATTTTTTGGTTGGACTATCATCGGTCCAATTAGCGATGCAATTTCTTCGAACAAATCAATTTTGTTCACGCAATCTGATCTGAGTGATCAGATACAGAAATTCTGGAACTTAGAAGAAGTTTCGGATGTTTATATGCTTAATCCCGATGATGCATATGTCGAGAACCATTTTTCATCGACTCATTCTCGCGACGAGAACGGTCGTTATATTGTTTCCTTGCCATTCAAAATAGAAAATACGTCTCCAAAACTGTTGTACAACTCAAATCGCTCTTTCAAATCATTTCTGTCTTTGGAAAAACGGTTATTGAAAAGTTGTGATTCGTACAATTCATATAACAAGTTCATGACTGATTATTTAGAATTGGGTCATATGTCATCTGCTAAAATTTCTAATAGCTACGTTATTCCGCATCATGTAGTGCGTAAAGAGTCCAGCTCGTCAACTAAATTTCGGGTTGTCTTCAACGCATCCGATACCGATTCATCGGGTCAATCTCTCAATGACAGACTATTGAGCGGTCCTAAATTACAAAAGGACATTAAAATCATTCTGTTACGTTTCAGAATGTACCCTATAGCTATTTGTGCAGACATCGAGAAAATGTACCGTCAAATTCTTTTAAGTCAGGTTGATCGCGAATATCAACACATATATTGGCGTTCGTCTCCATCTGAACCTGTAGTGGAATATGAATTAAATACCGTTACTTACGGTTTGAAACCTTCGGCCTTCTTAGCTATTCGTGTATTGAACCAACTTGTTTGTGACGAGGGAGTCTGTTACCCCAAAGCATCTCAAGTTGTTTTAAACGATATATATGTCGATGACATTATTACAGGCGCCTTGAAGTACATCAAGCAATTGAATTGCGAAATGAACTTCAGGAACTATTGAAGAAAGGATGCTTCTCTTTGAAAAAATGGTCTAGTAACAGTCCAGGTGTTCTGACGGGATTACCTATTGATCATATCGAGTCGCAGGTCGCTTTCGACGATGATTCGGTCGGAGTTAAAATCTTAGGCTTGAGATGGGTTCCCAAAACGGATTCATTCTGTTTCAATGTTAGTAAATTCGATGGGACATCAACTAAAAGATCGGTTTTATCTTATATCGCTCGTATTTTTGATCCAGTCGGATTTTTGGCTCCCGTAGTAGTTTCAATGAAAATTTTCATACAGAAAATGTGGACGGAAAAGCTAGGTTGGGATGACTCTATGCCCACTTCTTGTACTGATGAATGGTCAAGACTAGTTGATAACATTCAATCACTGTCGAATATAACGATTCCACGTTGCATTATTTCGTCACCTCAATGTCAAGTCATTCTGGCTGGTTTTGCGACGCATCAGAGAAGGCTTACGCAGCCACTGTGTATCTATCAGTGTCTATAAACAATTGCATCTCATCACATTTATGGGCTGCTAAAACTAAAGTTGCTCCTCTAAAAACAATGTCTGTTCCTCGCTTAGAATTATCTAGTGCGGTTTTATTGGCCAAACTTGTAAAAAATATTTTGAGTCATAAATTTCCTGTTCCAATCAACGAAGTTCGATTGTACTCAGATTCACAAATTGTTCTTTCATGGATATCCACGCCTCCACATCAACTTAAAACGTTTGTCGCGAATCGGGTTGTCGCAATAAACGATTATTGTCCTGATGCATCCTGGCATCATATCTCAACGGAGTCTAATCCTGCTGATTTGCCTTCAAGGGGTCTCACACCTCAACAGTTTCTGGTTCCTGAAACTCATCAATTTTGGATGAGTGGTCCTCCATTTTTGACCACTGCTTTTTCCAGCTGGCCTGCTTCGATTGCCATTTAAAAACGCCCTTACCCGAATTGAAAACTCAAATTAATGTTGCTACTACAGAAGAGCGACCCACTAATCCGTTTTTGTTAGTAATAGAGAGTTTCTCCAGTTTGAACAAAGTAAAACGAGTAGTTTCGTATATACAGCGATTCATTTTCAATTGTCGTGCCAAAATGACATCACAATTGCGATTGTCTGGACCCATTTCTCAGAATGAACTGAGCGATGCTTTGAATTCAATTCTATTGATCACACAGAATCATTACTTCACCGAATTGCGCAAAAATTTAGAGATGAATAAGCCTATTGCAAAGGCTCTGAGAAATTTGAATCCTTTCGTTGATTCTGTGGGATTAATCAGGGTGGGCGGAAGACTGCAATTTTCTTCTTTGCCTCAGGATGCTAAGCATCCAATTTTACTGCCAAAAAAATGTGGCATTTCACGATTAATATGCCATCATTTTCATTTAATTGCGCTCCATTCTGGACCAAATACCACAATGAGTTTGATCCGCCGTAGGTTTGGATACTTTCCCTAAGAGGTTTGGTTAGGGCATATATTAGAAATTGTGTCACCTGCACCAGATTCAGGGGTACCACATTTCAGCCATTAATGGCACCACTTCCTGCTTCCAGGGTTAATATTTCACGTCCTTTCAGTAAGGTTGGCGTAGATTTCGCAGGGCCTTTTTCATATCGTTCGAATAACGCTCGAAAACCGACAGTTTTGAAAGCTTACCTTGCCCTGTTTGTATGTCTGGTTACCAAAGCCGTACATTTGGAATTAGTCTCGTCTCTTACTGTTGAGGCCTTCATCTCAACATTAGATCGCTTCATTGCTAGACGAGGTTTGCCAAAGGAAGTTTGGTCAGACAATGGCCGTAACTTTGTCGGCGCGGCGCGGTATTTCGCCGATGTTTCTCAATTTTTAAAGAAAAATGATGACGAGATCTACCGTAATATGTCGAACAAATCCATCACGTGGAAGTTCATTCCCCCATATTCACCTCATTTTGGAGGTATATGGGAAGCTGGCGTTAAGTCCGCCAAACGATTACTCAACAAGATGCTGTGTTCTACCGCTTGCACTTACGAAGAACTTTCAACTCTTTTTGCTCGAATTGAGGCGGTGTTGAATAGTCGACCGATCTGCCCGATATCCTCGGATCCTTCTGACTCCGTGGATTATTTGACTCCTGGGCATTTTCTCATAGGTGCACCCCTCTTATCCACACCGGAAATTATGTATGAGGATGAGAAGTCGCACCTTAAAAGATGGGAACATCATCGAAGAATGTTCCAACAATTTTGAAAAGATGGTCGAATGAATATCTACACACAATAATGCAGCGTAGAAAGTGGCATGATGATAATTCATGCCCATCCGAGGGAGATATAGTTCTCCTAAAGGATTTCAGTTCTAGTCCTGCCACTTGGCCTATCGGGAGAATTGATAAATTATTTGCCGGACCTGATGGTATAGTTCGCGTTGCGTCAGTTAAAACTTCAACGGGTCAATATACGAGATCACTAACAAAGTTGGTGCCTCTTAAAGTATAATTTCATATTGTTTCTTTGCTCCTTTTGGGGTTGCTTCATTCGTATTTGGCTTGGTTTTTTTTTTTTTGTAAAATTACGTTAATTTTAGGTGGGCGGTTTTGTTCACGCAAAGTGAACGTTCTCAAATTTTTATTTTCATTCATAAATTCGAATTCCCGTGAATTCGTTTCATTCATTTATATCGGCGGAAGATATTAACACCAGCTGTGAATCTTGTCACCCCGCGCATCTCCTGCGGTTGAATGAATTATTGTGCACATGATTTTCAACAGTTAGTATGCATCTTCACGTACAATACGAAAGATTGACATATGTGCCTTTTTTTACTGCTTCCATTCTCGCGAAATTGATTTAGTTTTCACAATTTCCGAAAATCATTGTATCCTGTCTCCGCTTTATCGATTTCAAAGTGAAATTAAGTTGAATTTAAAAACATTATCAGTTTATTGAACATTGAACAAAAACATTGGATCGAGTTAGTGAAAGGTGACGATCCCAAGGACAAGTGGAATTTGATCAACATTTCAGCACATCATTACAAGGACCTTCCACCCCCGTTCAGTTTGTTGAGCTCAATCAATCTGCTTCTGGAGCGTGAGTACAATCATAAGGTCCATCTTCTCATCTTCATCTACACAAGGGTAAGAATCGATATTGTTGATTCAATCGCATTTGTCCTTATTCGTGATTTGTTGGATTTTCTTATAAATAAAATACAGTCCATTAGTTTCCCAAATATTGAAAACGTCATAATTACAAAGTTTCAAAGGGTTGAACCACTTCAGTTATCAACTGAATTTTCCCCAACAGTACATATGTACCAGAGGGATCAACATCTATTAATACCCGTGTTGCAAGCAAACTTTGATGTCATATTATTAAATTATTATATACTAGTTTGTAACTATATCCTCAAATTCGAAAATTCAAACTTTGAATGTGAATATCTAATAAATGAAAGAAAATTGGAATATTCCTGAAAAAAATCAGTGTGAAGGTCACAAAACTCCTATTACGAATAGTACCAGAAACTATTTACTAAATATGAAGTACCAAATGAGACGTTTTCAATGTGAGGAGTTGTATAAATATCTACGCCTACGAATTTGTCAAGGAAAAATGTTTTTGGTTGATCAGCAAAAAAGTTATACCCGTATAGATATTTACGCGAGGCCGTTGGACTATACAACCAGTTGGAAAAAACATCAAATCACTATATCCATACAAAAATATCTGATAAATATACAAAGGTTTCCTCCTTGATTTATTTTTTAAATTATTTGGAATTGATAAACCTACTTAAAAATTTTCTAAAAAAGTTTTATAAATGATTTTAACATCCCAGTTGGCCTTGGATTATTGAATTATTGTTAATCTCTATCAGAAGGCTTTTTCTTTCATTATTCAGCGGTTTATATTTATTCAGATTGTCTTATTAAATACAAAATTTCAAATGTGAAGAGTCTGCATATGAAATGACAGAATTCACGATAATGATGTTATTATCGTTGATAAAGACCTTGTACAAATTGTAAGTTGTGAATCTCTTTCTCCTCCTTTGTCTGTTATGGTTACCAGTACCATCTATGTCATTTACACATTTCTTTTTGTCTGTTGATTCCAAGTGTATGGAACCTATATATTTATAATCCACATTGTTTTTCTTTATAAAGCTTGATTCACAATGATTAACACATACGTAAAAATCTCTCTCAAAGTTGAAACTCTCAAAATTCATACGAAAATATTCACAATAGGTTCAATTTGGCGTTTGAATTCCATAAGTTGAATGTAAATGTAGACATTACGCAACATAATTTTTTTTCTTCAAGTTTAATGGGCTTGCGGAGCATTACCCCACAAATGAACTAAATAAAACAGTAATCAAGTAAGAGAAAGAAAAGAAAAAAAGCAATGAAAACACTGGACACATAGTGCTAAGGGGCTCATTATAGCGACTTTTCTTCACAGACGTACAAGAATAGAGCCACGGAAAAATAGGAAATTACACAGGTTAATAACAATGGAAAAACGCTACTAAAACTCGACTGCGAGAGACCTGGCATGTTCAAATATAATCTCATTCACCTTCTTATTATTGAGAGATAACAAAAATCCAAGATTAAAAGGCTGCAAGTAATCAATTATTCCTGCACATTTTGTGATTTTTAATCTATGGTTACAACAATAAAATAGTAAATGATTGGGGCCACCAACTTCACCACAATCACATCGGTCGTTATTTCTCTCAGTCCGATCTTATGAAGGTATTGAGGACAAACGGAATTAGCGCTTCTGAGGCTGGATATTGTTCTGATGAACTGGCGGTTACTTTTAACTTCGGCAAACCAAGCAGATTTGGGTAGATGAGGTTGAACACTCATGAACAGTCCTGTTGTACTGGCCTGAAATTCAATCTCCCACCTTTCCTAGCATTCATGCTCAAACTCCTGGTAAAGATCGGAATAGATGCACCTTTGTACATTCGATGGCCTCAAACTTTGAGGCTCAAAGTGTCTTATTTTGCAACATTATCTGCCCTTTCGTTTGGAGCCTTGAATCACAAAAATAGGACCTCGATATTTCTATCTGCCAGGAGTTGTAAATAAGCTAAAATATCACGGTGAATGGAAGTAAAATTCGACTGGAAGGCGGATTTTTTCAGCGAGAGAAGGGCACTTTGACTATCTGAGGCAATAATGAATTTTGTGGAACTAGAACTCGTCGTCGTCAGTTGTAAAATGTACGTCAGTGCCAGGTAGATAACATACACTTCGCCATAGAACACTTCTTTTCTTATTGGGTATGATTTCTATTAAATTTTTGCTTTTTACCTACGTATGTGTTGAGTTACGTCCATTGTGAATCAAGTATTACGGATTCATTCTATTTCCAGACTGTGTCAGACATGTCACTATTCATACAGGGAACAACCCAATATCTAACCAATCACCAGAGATTTTCATAATACTTCCAGAACAAACTTCAAATTCAAAGTTTCACAAAACTGATTGCGCAATCAAAAAACCTTTCCTAAATTCAAACCAATCGAATCAGTTGATTTAAAATTTCAATCAATTTGACAATGTTTTGTGAAACCCACTTTAAGAGCTCCAAACTGCACCTTGGAACAACTAGCTATTTCATTGTGACATCCATTTCATTGCATTAATTGGTATTAAATTTCCTGAAATTTCAATGAAATGATTAAATTGTGAATTTGATAGAAATAGAATAGTTATTTATGATACAAGTGCAGAAGGCATTGATATTCTTACACGAATTCAAAATTCCAAAACGAGCCACGAAGTGGCGGGTTTTGGAATGAACGAGTGTTAAGGTACGTTTTCGCTTGTGCGTCGGACGCCTGCAGTGAATGCGAGCAGCTACTGCTCGCGTCCGCTGTGACGTCGGAGTGGTTTCCTTATCTGCAGCAGAACTACTACTCGGCCGACAGTCGACAGTGAGAATTCGAAGATGGAGTGAACTTGCGCTTCATATATTGGAAAGAAGAGGAGAATGAAATTATTTTAAAATATAGTGTGACACAGACTCATGGTACACCCCCATTTTCTCCTTTGTTTCTGTAGTTATATTTTTGAAATTTGGAACATTGAATATACTCACTCTAGGGCACTTTTTGACATATTCAGAAAAAAAATCCAACTTCTGGTTTTTCCGGAAATCACATCAACTTTCGATTTTCAAATGGGACACCCGGTATATTATTACATATTTGTAATCTCTATGATTTTCTCAATCTAATGATTCCTTATAGTGGATATTTCATTCGTCAGAACGCCCAGAGAGCATTAACTCCCTACTAAAATTATTCCAAATAATCAAAATAATGCTACACTATAGTAATTTCGATTTAAAAAGTATCGTGGTTCGAAATACGTGCCAAAAAAGTAAACCAAAACCTTTTTCCACTCGAAACTCCGTTTTCTCAAATGGTAGCATAATGGTACTCTGACGTCATTCGAAAGTAACATCGGTGGGGTATCCATCCCATATCAACTATTTTTTCTGTATAACTAATACGAACACGATAATGGAGTTTAGACGAGTTTAAGTATCTTCTCGGTTCAATCCAAAGTTGATGTCATTTCCGGAAAAACCGGAAATTGGATTTTTTCTAAACATGTCAAAAAGTGCCATATAGTGAGTTTATTCAATGTTTCGAATTTCAGAAATATACAATAGCTACAGAAACAAGGAGAAAATGGGGGTGTATCATGAGTCTTTGTCACCCTGTATATGAAAAGAAAAAATGCTGTGCATTTGATGTATAGGAGGATTTGCCAGAGTAGATGGATTCGCAGTCCGGGGGTCGAATTGCCTGGCAAGAAAAAATAGTTACAGAAACGTAGGGTTCGGAACAATTAATATTCAATTATATGAAACTGTTTTATATTCACATAAAGAGTTCAAATTAAAAATGATAAAGGAAAAATTTCCTTTTACTTGTTTTTCCTTCTATTTCTGTCGCGATCTTTCTCCATACACTGTCTTTCAGCATGGGATGAATCATACAAACCTCTATTTGTGGAAACTAATTCAATTAGTTTCATTTCTTCATCCGTCGAAAACTTTTCAACACTCATTTTCTATAATTTCGATAAATAATAACAATTTTAACCTCTATATAAATGAATTCACGCTGCAGCGACGTCGCACAGACTGGTACCGCAAGCAGTGGCCGTTTGGCTGCTGCAGCCACTGCTGCGTTGACTGCAGAAGCGGAACCGCTTCTTCGCTGTTCCCTATGAACAGTCTATACAGCAATCGCAGCAGCCACTTTCGGCGGTCGCTGCATGCGTCCGACGCACAGCGAAACCGTACCTTTAGAATGAGCCTTCTGTACGAGTATCATACATTATTTTCTCTAATTCGCTGAATTTTTATCAAATTAATGAAATATTGCCGTAAATATCGTTTAGTGATTTTTGCATCGAAAAATATTGATTGACTGTTTTTCTATCTCATAAAATCTGACAGATGTTGAATTAATCCGTGACAGGAGGCCAACATGTCATCAATGAATATTACTGAAAACAGTGTTAGAATGAAATTAGAATGAAATATTCTAACATTGTTTTGTTCTACGAGATGTGGCGGAATGAACGGATTTGACACATGATTAGAGAAATATTTTTCTGTGTCATGTAGAACAAAATAGTGCGAGAATATTTCAGTTTCGCACAGTTTTCATGGTAATATTCATTCATTATATGTAGGCCTCCTGTCACGGATTTATTTCCATTATCTGTCAAATTCATGAGAGAGAAAACAGTTCTGCCAATCAATATTTTTCGAATCAAGAATCACTTAACGATATTTATGGAAATATTCGATTAATTTCAATTGAAAATTCAATGGATTAGATAAAATAAAGTATAATACTCGGCTTATTTTAGCACACCTTCATTCAAAAACATGCCACTTGTATTATAATTAACTATATTGATTTCCTCTGACATATAGTGCATTGGACAGCTATAAAATTTCTCTATAATATAGTTCAGTACAAAACCGAAACAAGAAATACATGAATCACAGATGAGACAGGACCACGTCGAAGACCAATGTAAAGAATGCAATAAACTGTCCAAAAGTTCATTTACTATGCAGCAACCTGTATTTGTTCCAAAGCAGATAACGGAACGATTTCTATAATATAACGGATCAGAAAAATACAATAAAACATACTACACAGCAGGTTGAGAGCATATACCTCATAGTAACAAACCAGAGTACATCTTGAACATTAATTGAAAAATCAAGAGCGTTCAACAAATCTCGATACCTCTATACAAAAAGGCATTCGAGGAAAGCGAATGGAGCAAATTATAGACCTCTACATCGGTTATAGTAGTGTCTACGCTAACCTATATCAATCTGCATGAGCACAAGTCAGAATAGGAAATTTCCTCTCTTCAGAGTATGTTTGTCAGGGGTATGCATGACATACCTGTCACCTATTTTATTTAATCTCTAAGAAGAATGGATAGTCCGGAAGGCAACTCACTATTGGAATTCAGGAATATACAGAGGCGGCAGCAAAATATTGATAATACTATATGCAAATTATATAATACTACCGAAGAGATCAAAAATCCGCTCCAGAAATTCGAAAAAATGGGAGAAAAAGAAATAAGACGGATAATAGCTATAGGCAAAGTTGCGATTTTCAAACTATCATGCATATAGAGGGATCACACCAACTTTTAAAGAACCATCATAGTGCAGAACAGTGGATACAAAAAATGTTTGAAATTAGGTACACCTGTGGATAATGATAAACTATCCATAACGGCTAGCTCACACCAAATCCGATTTTGCCGGACAAAACTTTCCGTACGAGTAACTTTATCTCATCATTGTCCGATAAGCCAAAACGCGGATGATCAATAATAATAATAATAATAATAAACAATCTTTATTCCAAGAAAAAAATCTGTACATACAATTAATTACATATACAGTAAATTAAATGGAATAGTGTCATGAAAAAGAAAAAATACATACTATTTCATCTACATCTATATTCTTCCATAGAGTAGGGCTCAAGTTTTAGAAGTATATTTTTTATTTCTCTTTTAAAAATCTTTAAAGAGTTGATTTTTTGATATTTTCAGGCAGTTCATTAAATAATCTAATTGCTGAATAAGATGGATGTTTCTCATACATGGTTAGTCTGTGTTCTGGAAATAATATATTAGTGTTTCTTGTATTGTATTCATGTGTTGAAGAACATTGTATAAAATTATTCATATTTTTGAAGATATATATTGAACATTCATATACATACAGAGCAGTAACTGTCATAATGTTATTGTTCCTAAATTTACCTCTACATGACTCTCTATATTTGAGCTTGAACATATTCCTTATGACCCTCTTTTGAACAATAAAAATCTCATGTATACGTGAATTTGCCCCATAGAAGATTAAACCATACTTCATGACGCTTTCAAAATTGGAAAAATAAAAGATTTTCAAAGTTTTCTCATCTACATATCTGCTTATAACTCTAATATTATAATTTATTGAATTCAATCTCTTTCCTATATATGTAATATGGTCATTCCAGTTCAAGTGTTCGTCAATATAAAATCCCAGGAATTTTGTCGATTTTTCTGGTTCAGTCCTTAAGTTGGAGAAATTTATAGTTGAAGGTGTTTCAATATTTTGCTGACTTGTTCTGAATAATATAAGGAGATTTCGATTGACTTTGGTTCTTGGTTGGTTCATAGATTGGTCCGTCAGTTTTGGACCAACCGCATTCGAATGACATATTGGTGACGTCTCGAATCAGCTGTTTCGCCAAATTTGAACCGTATTCGAAAGCGCGGTACGTTTGACGTTGTCATGTATGAACCGAGCGGTCAACCGTTAACCAACCAAAACAGCCATTCGAAATCGACTATAGTGTTGGTTTTTTCTTCATTCAACTGTAGGCCATTTTGGTTGAACCAATCGCGAATATTATTCAATAAGCTTCCTGCTGTCTCTAATAACTCTGGATAGGTGGTCCCAGCCGGTAATAAACTAGTATCATCTGCATAATTTGTGATGTTATATATGCATGAGTTTCTGGTTATTTCTGTTCCAGGGATAACGTTCACTATATCATTCATGAAGATGATGAACAATATAGGCCCCAATATGCTGCCTTGAGGCACTCCAGTATTGTTATCTAGTATCTTTGACTTTGATGATGTTCCATTTTTAACCACTTCGACTCTTTGTTTCCTATCAGACAGGTACGATTCCAACCATTTCAGAGCAGTTCCCCTAATCCCATATCTCTCGAGTTTCGACAACAAGTAGCCTCGACAGAGGCAATCGAAAGCTTTTGTTAGATCAAGAAATATTCCTAACAGGATTTGATTCTTCTCAAATGCATGAAGTATGCTCTCAGTAAATTGCATAACAGCAGTAGTGACTGATCTTCCCTGTAAGTAACCATGTTGGCTGTCACTGAATAAATTACATGAGAGGAAAAATCTCACTAAACGTTTACTCATTGCCATTTCAAAAAGTTTGAAAAAGCTGGTAATATGCTTATGGGTCGGTAGTTTTCCATCAGTCCCCTATCCCCTTTCTTATATATTGGTGTTATTAGTGCCATTTTCAGTTGTTGTGGGAAAATACCATATTTCAAAGAATTATTCATGATGTGGCATAAAACGTCTGCTATCTCATTTATGCAGAATTTAATCAGGCTTGCTGGTATTTCATCATCACCACTTGAGTGTTTATTTTTCAATTCATTGCACAGTTCTTTGATTTCTAGTAATGTTATAGAGTTACAAAAATAGTACTAGCATTGGAAGGGATATTGCAGGTAAAATTCTGGGATGTTACATTAGGAAACAAATCTGGTACAGCCGATATCAAGAAATTATTAGCAGCTATCTCAGGGTCTCCCTCAAAATATGTGTCTGATACAGAGTTCTTTCCAGTTATTTCATTGAAAACATTCCACATAGCTTTCATTTTGTTGTCTGATTTATAAATATTGTACTTGTACCTATTTAATCTCTTTTCAGCAAGAAGTTTCTGATCAATTGTCGACTCCGAATTTGTTATTATTACTCGCTAGTTTCCCGAAAAAGTCTTCTGATGTACCGATGTTCCGGCAAACTGACGAAAATCCGAACAAGTTCAGAGTCAACGATTGATCAACCAATTTCTAGCTTACCGGACAATGACGCGATAACGTTACTGTTACGGCAAGTTGGTGTGAGCTAGCCCGAAGCCCTTCTGCCACTCTGCTCGAAGTTTCTCGAAAATATGCATTCTCAACTCATCAACCGCTACTTGAGGGTTTGAAAAACGTTGACCTCATTCAGGTGCCAAGTCAGGACTAAATGGCGGATGACCCATATCAAATCGACGTTTTGAGTGCTCAAGAATGCAGTTGTTCAAGACGATCTATGAGGGCTCACATTGTAGTGGTGAAGAGTGACCGTCTTCGGCGGTTGGGTTTAACCATTTCTTGGAAGACAACTGGCAAACAAATGGTTGTTAACCCACTCAGAATTGACTGTTCTGTGTGGTTTTAATGGCACGGCTGCGACGTGTCCAGTTTTCTCGAAAAAAACCAGGAGACCATTTGCTTGAAATGAGCAAACTACATTTGCTGGATTTGGCTACAATCGACTGCTGTTTACCTTTCAGGTTCAAACAATTCAACGAATGTCAATAGTGTTGTATCTAGAGATTTCAACATTCTGTGATGTGATTGAACCATATTACCGTATTCAAAATTGGGGCATCCTCTTATTCCCAGTCAATTCTTTTATTAAGAAAATTGGTGACCTTTACTGAATATATTTGAAATCGGAAGAAAGATCTCTACCCATTCGGAAAATAAAATACAGGTGTACCATTTAAAAAAAAATCAGTTCACGAAAAATATTCAGGTTTACGATGCCCTTATGCATTTCTTAGTACTGAATTCTGAATGCTCATAAAAAATACTGCAAATTCGCCCATTCATACGTTTTTGTACGACCAATATTAACTAGCTATTAGCTATTATGTAAAATATAAACAATCATCCGGTACATGAATTGAAAATATCAGGTATAGTTGATACTGGGAAGATACATTTCATAGAGTTATATGACAGGTACTTCACAGGAAACAGCTGCTACTGTAAGCTACCCTTGACAAATGCTGATGTTACGGGAGTGATGTGTACTGTCGGTTCCTCTAGCCATCAGTTACGAACTAATTCAGGGTTGGTTCTCACCTTGTGACCCCCGGTGATCAATCTGAACCCCTTGGTGTTTTTCATGGTAATTTAATAATGGATTTCACAAATTGAATGTCGAGCATTTTATGCTCAATCTAGGAACAGCATTGAATAATTCCATATATTTCAGTTTTTTTAAATGATGTTCTGCCATTATGAATGAATACATTTGGTAGACGTATTCACTTCTGCAATTGTTCATTTATTATTTGAATCATAATTGAATTAAAATTATTCTCTACCTGATGTGTTAGTGATGTATCTATAGGAAATCTACAGTTGTTTCATAAAGAATACCTTATGAAATTAAAATAAAAATGATTCGAATTTATTCAGAACAACTCAAATCTTCGGAGTATAGAATGTAAAGTATAGAAGAAAAAACAATGATTAGAATCTGTCGTGAATTAAAAATTTTTATAATCTGAGACAACTATGGCAACTATTTGTACATCTCGCAATTAAATAAAAGAAAATGTACAGGGTATCCCAAATTGGTTGATTTTGACTGTTTCAGGTACTTCTGGACCAGATAGGTAAAAATTTCTAAAGGTGTCCCGGGCTCGATTTTCGTGAGAACACCATTAGTGAAAACCGTTTTACGGTATCTTATTTTTTTTATTTTGAAAAATTATCGATTTAGAAAATGTGCCATAACTTTTCTAGTTACGAAAATATCTGAAAATGATTTGAACTTAGAACTTTCTAGAAGAACTTTTTCACCGGAAATTAGAAACTATATTAAATTTTTTTTCTCTTGGAAAAACCCATTTTTTTATTTTAAATACGAACGCATTTTTTTCATCTCATATCTTAAAAAAAATTAAGATGAAAAAAATTTAAATAATGTCTTATTCCCAGTGAGAAAGTGCTTATTGAAAGTTTTATTTTCTTCAGATATTTTTGAAAATAAAAAAGTTATGGCACATCTTCTGAATCGAAAAAATTTCAAAATTTTGTTATATCTTCAAGATAAATGAAGATATCGTGAAACGGTTTTCACTTCTGGTGTTTTCACGGAAATTGAGCCCAGGACTCCTTTCAACTTTTTTACCTATCTGGTCTAGAAGTACCAGAAACAGCCAAAATTATGCAATTTGGGATACCCTGTACAGGGTGTTTTCGAAGGTAACTCCATGTTCGTCATATGAAAGAAATCACAGAAATCACTCAAGATATACTCGTTCGAAAATTATTCTGGGAGCATTCTGCATCTATTTTGAGTTTTCACTGTCTCAAAATTAATTGAAACATTTCAAAGAAATTTTTTCCAACTGATTGATAATAATAGTATACCTCCATTTTAAAAGAACGATAAAATTAGATCACTGATAAATTTTGTTCTATAGGATGACATTTCGAAATGTATGTAAATTTTACTCGATGTTGATAAATGATAAAATCAGATCGCTAGACAACAATCATACAAGCACACTGAATTGTCACGATGATAGTTATAGAACATTTTTTTTAGGTTCTGGAAATTCCTACACAATACATTCCTTATCGTGGTCAAGAGATAAAGAGCCAGGTGCCGATGGAGTAATGCATGCAAAAGTGTGGATTCCTGAAGATCCACGAGCTGTAAAGGAAGTCAATAGTTCAACATTCAACATATCGAATAACTGATTAAAAATGTTTAGAATATGAAACAGTATCTAATGAGGTTTATTTGAAGGAATCATTTCACTTCCATTGAATTATTTCAGTTTTTTCAAAATTATCGTAGAAAATTCACAATACTTTCCTTGAACCAATTATAAGAAAAGCCCATAAGTAAATTATTTATATTTTATTTTTTGTGATATTTTATACGAACTTCGTTTTTCTTCTACCTACTATTGTTAAATTTGTACATAAAATGTATATAGCTATGTACATTTGTATGAACGTCTTTATTTATTTTTTCTGTATGAATGTTGTTTTCATGTTATATATAGATACCAAAGAAATTAAGGACATTTGTCGATTCAGATATCGAGAACAAAAAAGAGTACTATTTTTACGAAAAACAACAATGCCTTGATTGAAAAGAACAATATAACAGTTTTCAATTGTTGTAAAAATTGGATTTATTTTTATGTTAGGCGTTCGGAAAATTTTTTGAAAAACAATATAATCAAATAATGATGAAATAAATTTCTAGTCAAGTTGTAACCAATCTAGTCATGAATTGGAAAAAATTTATCCGTGTATTATATTATTTTATTGAATTATATCAAAGAAATATAATTGATCATGAAAGAAATATGTCTTTTTTTCACTGAAATATTTTTATTTAGGTAAATGATGAATCCAAGGTACTCTGGTAAGCAGGACCTGTTAGAGTACAACCATATAACGTTTTTTCCTCGAGAGTATTGCTTGTTTACCATGTTTTCCATTTGAAAATTCCTTCAGATTATATTGAAAGTTCCCCAAATTAGCTCCGCTACTGGTCAAATTGTATATTATCGAACAATTTGACATATAGGTTTCCAAAAACCTGCAAC
This sequence comes from Hippodamia convergens, assembly GCA_038502775.1. Classification (NCBI taxonomy): domain Eukaryota; kingdom Metazoa; phylum Arthropoda; class Insecta; order Coleoptera; family Coccinellidae; genus Hippodamia; species Hippodamia convergens. Next base: position 12,273,307 of record CM076610.1, on the reverse strand, counting down.
TCTGCTTTCAATTATACCTATCTATGTATCATAGAGCCTCTAACTCTTCAGATGTGTTCCCAGAACGTAGAAAAGTTATTTCTAGTCATCACATCAAGAATGAATGAAACAACGTTAAACATATACGAAGAACCAAAACAAATATATACCAAGTTTGACGGCCTATTAGGCGTTTCTGGAGAACTGGACCTATTTGAAATGTGAAAATTGGGTTATGTTATTGTTTGTTTTTTATCTACCGATCTAAAATATTCCTGGAGGCTGACCACTTTCAGTTATACAGGGAGTGAAAAAAAAAATTTCAAAAATTTTCTGTTTTTTTAATTTCGAATTTGATAGAGTATGCAATTCTGAATACATTCGTGCTCAAATATCGAGAAAAAAACTGAAGAAAAAAAAGGAGATAAGAGTATTCGGTATTATGTTTGTTATTCCTAACCCAGATATCGTAAGCACAAACTGTTTTCACATTTTTGAAGGCGAAGACCGTGGAAATATTGTAGTTTTCAGAATTTTGAAAAACCTGTCACAGGGTGTTCCAAATGTTGGTCCAAAAATTGAGATCAAGATTGGCGCATAACTTTCGTTTTTCAAATTAGAATCCTATTTTTTTTATGATTGCGTTGGATTCTGCGAAGAAACGTGATGATAATGTTTTATCACGTTGATGCTCCTAAAATTAATAATTCTTGAGTTATTTAGGATTTTCTGATTTTATGTCGTACGTAGCGTCAAATTCATGAAATCTCTTGCATTTCAACAATGATAAATAAATTCAGAAAAGAGGTAATCACTAATGAGTTATTTGAATAATTTATCTTCTATGACCAAGGTCATTGTTGATATGAAACAGATTCTATGAATTTGACGGTACGTCGTACGACATGAAAATCAGGAAATCCTGAATAACTCAATAATTATTCATTTTAGGAGCATTATTATGTTGGAACATTATCATCATTTTTCTTCGCACAATCCAACGCAATCATAAGAAAATAGTGTTCTACAATGAAAAAACGATCCCAATTTTTGAACCAACATTTGGACCACCCTATGACAGGTTTTCCAAAGTTCTGAAAATGTACAATATTTCCACAGTCTTCGACTTCAAATATGTGAAAACGGTTTGTGCTTACGATATCTAGGTAAGGAATAACAAACATAATACCGGATACTCTTATCTCCATTTCCTCTTCAGTTTTTTCTCGATATTTTGGAAAGTATTTTGACGAATGCAACTATTTGAGCACGAATTATTCAGAATTGCATACTCTATCAAATTCGAAAACAAAAAAACCGAAAAAAAAATTTTTGAAAATTAAAAAAATTTTTTTTTCTCTCCCTGTATAACTGAAAGTGGTCAGGCTCCAAGAATATTTTAGATCGGTAAATGTTGAAACAAAAAGAACCTAAGCTGAGGTAAAAAAAGGAACGGGGTACCATAACATTCTTCCTATGATACTATAGTATCATACGATACTATCATCACTAGTATCATACGATATCATAGAGCCAATAGGCAATCATCATGAAAATAATATAAACATTTCCATATATCACAAAAATAAAAAGTGATCCAACTACATTCCACAATCAATCATTTGGATTTCTGAATTGATATATGTAATGAAGCAATCCCAGACAATCTCTCTCGAAATATAGAAGACCTCGTCCTCAAGTTGAAAAGATTTGGATATAGAAGTGATGGACTTCTATCCTATTTTCAAGAGAAAATAGGATATCAGGATCGATATCACGCAACAATTCTCGTTGGACCATTATCTAGGCGAAATGAATAGGTTAGTACATTGCGCAAAACACTCTGTATATAAGGACTGATATGATAGTACTCGAACAAACAGATAGGTACTTGAGAAACACCTGCTAATAAAATCCTTATTTAAATGTTAGTCAATAAACTTATTATGATGAATTGACAGAACTGGAAGTTTAAGTAGGTAAGTAAATTATTCATTCGCAGAAAGTATAAAATATACAAGATAACATTGAGATAGAATGAATAAAAATAAATATAAACTGCAAAATGGATTCTCACGATACTATAAAATGCTAATAAATAAGTTCCCAAATAATTATTATATTTTGCAGAAAAAATAAAATATATATGTTGAAGCACATTGTGGATCGAGCAGAAAACAAAAATATTTAAAAAACAAAAGTTAGAGCAATTACAGAAAATTACATAATTATCAAGTTAGCCAAAAAAAAAATGTCGTGCTGAGTATACCCACACAAAATCAACTATGGAATCTGTCATGCTTAGTAGATTTCATAGAATATAGAATATGAAGGAAGGAGCATTTGTATTGTTTTTATTGACCTGATGGTTCTCACGAATTAACTATGAAAACTAAAAATGTTTACAAACAAGAATACAAACAAGTCAAAAATCGTTCAGAATACTGAATAAATCCTCTATTCCAAATACTAATAACGATAGTACCAAAACACCAATTCATACTTAACGATAATTGTCAAATGATTGAAAAATCGTTTTCAATATGGCCGATTTTGGTCAAAACCGCTTCCCTGCTAAATCGACCATTTATGCTCCTTCCCTTATATTTTTTATTCTATGGTAGATTCTGAGTTGGTACACAGAATCAACTATGCATGACACATTCCATACCTTGGTTTTTTTGGGGATATGCTCATCGAATGTTCAGATTATTCGAGAAAAGGTTCTTTTCAGAAATGGAGGTTACGATTTCCTTCCAAAATTAAAGAAAGAATCTAAAGCCGTTTCAAATCACTTTCGAATGTCAATATATTTGCCAAAAAGTCTTCTTAGATGAAAAAACATGAAAAATTCCAAGTCAAAACTGTCAAGTTATCGAAAAATATCCCAATCCTCCTTATAGTTCTTCAAAACAAAATTACAGTAGGTGAAGTATAGTACCTACCTATTATCGAAATTTTCTGCAATGAAATAATATATGGAATTGGCAGTGTGTTATTTTGTGTTGATGGTTTATTCAGTTCATTGTAGAATATTTTCACAACTTTGAAACTTTCCACCACCTGAAAGTTCCCACGCTTCCGAACATCAATATTTCTCGGCTTTCCCGATTGGCTGCACTTGTTCCTTCCCACGAAGCTTCATGATGGCGGCTTGTAATCCCTTTACGCTATATAGGAGGAAATTTTATTTTTCTGATTTGCCTCAAGGAGAACTGAAAAGTCAGAAATTGTACTGAAAATTCAATAAAACGAACGAGTTTTCTTCTTCAGATTTAACATCCTTCGTACACCAATGAAGCTCAACTGCATCCAGAATATACAACAGAGGAACCAGTTTGTTCTACAAGGTTAATTTTTGGCTGGTAACAATTATTGTAGTTCACATTTTTTTTCAATATCAAAAACTATTCCAACACCTACCTCAAAAAGTCAGGGAATAGTCAGTTCCCAGAGGAGAATTCAGAAATATTCTCAATTTTTGTATTTTTTGTCACTTAAGTATATTTTCCACATTTTCGTATTCTTCCATTTTCTACGTACCAATGTTTTTCTTATATTGTTCGATATTTTATTCATAAGTAGAGTGTTTTTATAGTCATGGCTGAAATGTATAGGATTATAGAAGATGGCTTACAAATTTTGTTATAAACTAATTTTCAGCTATTTTGTTACCCTCCCATCCCTCCCTGTCTTCCTGCACCAAAAAAATTAAAATCTTCCTCCGAAATTGAATCCTGGCATTATAACCAGATATTTCCCGATATAATCCTATTCAAATCAGCATCACCTGTAAGTGACAATATCAAACACTCTGTTGAACTTGTGGACATTATCTTTTTTTATCAATTGCCGGAGATTTAAAATTCCGCACACGCTGTTACATTAAGTGTGCAGATGAACAACGCGTATACTTTCATTAATCGACATGAGTAGCAAACTTGGTAGCAAAATTTGGCATTTTCGTGAAGATGGTGAGTGAAGAGTGAAAGAAATCGATTGAATGTCTCTTGATTGTACAATATAATTAACATGTGGACACAGTTCAAAATTTAGTTTAATTAATATGAATTTCTTTCAAAGAAGAAATGAACACAAGTTAACTATCACCAAAATAATTCACTATTTCTAAAATGATACATTTCCCCACGAATTGAATACTCATGAAATGAATCATATTTCGTAATCTTTTCAGACGAATTTTGTAGATAAATGCATCAGCTATATTTTTCTGTATTTTCATCATTTGAACAATAAGAGTGAAAAAACTAATTAACAAAATTTTCATTCGAGATTTTCCGGAAAATTGCATACCTAACATAGCGAAGTTTTCTGTTTGTCAAACACAACGCTTTTAAATACTTAAATTTGAATTTTCAAGCTAAAATTCTATGGTTTCAATACATCCAACTTTAGGGCCTCTTACTACTACGGAACTAATTCAAGCCAAGCTTGAGTCCCAATATAACAGATGCGCGCGCATAATAAATGCGAGATATTATTATACGCACGCATCTGATTTGGTTCATTCAGTACCCAATGTAATTCCGAATTTAGTGTAGTGGCTTGGCAAGTGGCCCTTACCTTACCTATTATGTCGATGATGAAACTCATAGGAAATTAAGCAGGGATCGCATAATCCATCTCACACATTTCAACTGGATCCAGCAAACTACTCGTATATTGTTCACAGTTCCTGGTTTGACCGATCTTTTGCTCGGCTTTTTTTTTTGTGGAACGTGTTTTTTTTGAAAATTATATTTAGTATATAATTGCCTACAGATGAAATATGAATAATGTTCTTTGATCTAGCCGACATAATAAACGAACTATGAATTTTTTATTCAAATAAATATCCCGACTGGTAGGTAATAAATATTTTTGTCATCAAAGTATGTACAGGGTGGGCAATTTCGATGTTTTAGCACTACAACTTTTGAACCAGAGGAGATAGACAAAATCTGATACCCCATTCTCGATCTCTTTTTCGGAGAAACTAACAGAGTTTTTATTCATTTTTGGCTACCTGCTTTTGTTTTTGATGAGTTATAAAGAAAATTGGAAAAATGGTGATATCGAAAAAAAATGTATATCTCCGCTAATACTGATGATAGAGCTCTCAAATTAAAACATTCTACAGGCACTTTTTTACGTAGAATCCAGTGGCATGCTCGTCTTTTCTGCATCATTTTCGATTACGAAGCTATGATCCAAGTTATGTTTTTTTAAATGGAAACACTATATTTCTGTGACATTCTCTGAAAGCTTGATTTTTTCTGATTTCAAAAATATATAACATCGTAAAGTTTGTATCAGTATGAGTAAAAGAAAATATGGTCAAAAACCTATTTTCATGTGATCTCAATACTTCTATGGTTTCAACTGTTGATGGCACAGAAAAAATGTAGCTTCCTATAACAAGAGCATAGAAATGAAAAGACTACTAGAAAGAAATTGTGGTAATTATACGATACTAAATTTTTCGTGCTTATCGACATTTGAAACCAAGAAAGTATTGAGACTCAGATGAATATAGGTTCTTGACCAATTTCTATAGTCATATTGATTTATTGATACGAACCATACGATGTTTATATATTTTTGAAATCAGAAAAAATTAATCTTTCAGAAAATGGCAAAGAAATCTAGTGTTCCTCTTCAAAAAAACATAAAACTTTGTGTCATAGCTTCGTAATTAAAAATGCTGCAAAAAAGGCGAGCATGCCACTGGATTCCACGTAGAGAAGTGCCTGTATAATGTTTTAAATTTCAGAGCTCTATCATCAGTATTGGCGGAGATAATAAATTTTTTTTCCGATATCACCATTTTCCAATTTTCGCTTATAACCGAAAAACAAAAGAAGGTAGCCAAAAAAGAATACTACTCTTGTCAGTTTCTCCGAAAAAGAGATCGAGAATGGGGTATCAGATTTTGTCTATCTCCTCTGGTTCAAAAGTTGTAGTGCTAAAACATCGAAATATGCCCACCCTGTACTTTCATAATGTAATAATGTCTTAAGCTTAAATCGATAACTTCCTTCCTCACTATCGGGTATAATGAGAATATACCAATCAATGTGACATTTTACAATGAGGGATGTTCACATTTTTTCAATTTCTACATATTCCTATTCTCCGTAGAAAATGAAAATATTGTGTCCAAAAATTATTTGAATACTTCAAATAGCGCCCGAGATATCGAGTTATAAACATGAGTTCGATGGATCCGTGTGACGTCACTTTACATCCAACGACTTGCAAGTTCAGTACGTAGCGTGGTTTCCAATATAAGGGCCTTTCGTCTCACGGAGTGCGATTTGCGAATGTAGTATGACGTCACATCGCCGCGAGGAATTGAATATTCACGGGGTTGTAAAATCCGAACTACTAGGTCTTTTCGACTGAAACAAAAACTAGTGATTCATATACATATAGGTTATACTGTGACGAAGTTTCGATCGATTTTGCATACCTGTGAACATTCCTCATTGTGAAAAATCAGTTCTATTGGCTCCTCAGTATGAATAAAAATGAAAACCTCCTTTGATTTTGTTGGTCAAAAAATTTTTTTCGAAATGTTTGATATAAACTCGGAAGTATATCATAATACAGTGGACTCTCGATAAGTCGAAACTCCTAGGGACCATAAGAACTGTTCGACTTATCTATTGTTCGGCTCACCAAACATTCGAGTTATTGAGGTGGGAGTTCGATTCATTGAGAGAAAAAACTCAGGTAACACGACATCATCATCAATGATAAACGAGCGTTTATTTGACATACGCATACACTGGAAATATGCCCTCAGAGGTCGAAAAATCGTAATGATATTCATCACGTGTGTTGATTTGTTGCGAACCGAATCTTCTTCGGTCTCATTCATTAGATCAAAAGTTCGACTCATAGAGGATATGGTGGTTAGAGTACGACTCAAGAACAATGTTCGACTCATTGAGGTGAAAATACACTGGG
>CM076610.1:12038622-12266256 GCA_038502775.1 Hippodamia convergens | reverse complement strand
ATCAGAAAAAGAAACGGCTGAACACATGGTGTGCAAGTGTCCAAGAGCTGCGGAACTAAGAACCATTCACATGGGGAAGTCAAGTCTGGATCCTCATGAAGTAACAGCTAAGGCTCCTAAGGATGTCGTTGGATTTATCAATGCCATTGAAGGCCTCCTTGGGATTTAAATGAACGAGTTGGGTGAAGGACAAAAGATTGTTGCGGTCGAAGTTCCCGGAAGGCTGAACATAGCCACAACGACCCCTGTCCAGAATAATATTAATAGTGTGTGTATGTATGTAGTAAGTGATAAAAGAGTACGATCTAGCGGTAACTGTTGCCCAAGTGTCAAATTCGTATTGACATAAATTCAATTGTATAATGAAGAGTGCTTCATTTAAGTGAAAGAGATCGTATTGAAATATTAATGATAATCGGTTATTGTGATCATGTGAGAACTCATGCAAAATTTCATGAATATTGTCCTTTTCGTTCAAAAGATATCCAAAGTAAATTCACATTCTGAGAAATACATAATGGTTATGAACTTTATTAAATCGTAAAAACCCCTAGTGGTAGCCATGAATAGAATGAATAAAAAGTCTTACAACCACTATTAGACTGATAAATTATTTTATTTGAAGGCTGACATTTTTCGACGTACTGCCATTCTCAAAGCCATGCTAGAACAACATAAATATTGAGTTAAAAACATTGATTGTAGGTGTAATTGAGTCGAAAATATCCATTTTATGTGGTTTAAAAAATTTAGTGTTTAGGTTAGATAATTACGATGAAAACATAAGCGAACAAATAAATAAGTGAATAAATAAATAATCACAATAATCGACTCACAATCAAATAAATTTATCAATGAATATAATTAAATAAGTTATTGTAATAAGAGATTATTTATTTATTCACTTATTTATTCGTTTGTTTATGTTTTCAACGTAATTATCTAACCTGAACACTAAATTTTTTAAAACCACATAAAATAAAATCATAATTGTTATAGTCATATTTTCGACTCAATTACACCTAAAATCAATGTTTTTAACTCGATCTTTATGTTGTTCTAGCATGGCTTTAAGAATGGCAGTACGCCGAAACATGTCAGCCTTCAAATAAAATAATTTATCACTCGAATAGTGATTTAAGACTTTTTATTCATCCTATGAACTTTATGTAGAACAGACAATTGTTATAATTATTGCAATATTTTCATTATAATTCATACCTTTAATTTTATTCAATGGGAACCATCATTGAGAATTTTGAAAGATTTCTGGATAATTTATTCATGTAGTTTTGCAAACCATATGCATATTCTTTGTTAAGTATTAATAGGTGAATAATAGGTGAACTATATTCTTACCAATATTTCCACTGAGTAGTGCTTCTGCCAGTCGAGGATTGTTTTGCTTCAGTAAGGCAAGTTGATCTGGATTGGCAAGAAACATATCTCGTATCAACATAGGATCATCCTCAGATGGTCTTCCACTCTGATGAAAATTGCTTCCTCTGGAAGTTGAGGAAGATCCTGGTATTTCAATTCCACTGAAGTCCAATGTAGGAACTGGAAAGGTAGGGAGATAAATTCTAAGTTTTGAATATAATTGAAATCAGACACTTATCTGAAGTTATACATAAAAAGTAATCATTTTCGAATTTCAATTCAATTCAGAATAATAAACTGAATAATGTTTGATCACAAGCATTGTGGAAAATGTCTCCATGTACAATTTTGCCTTTTCTAATTTTAGTTTATACACTCAATGTATGCAAAAATCTCTTTTTATTGCAGATCATGTTGGAAAAAATAAAAAGTTAAACAAAATCTTCTCCTTCAGCTGATTCCAATAATCTACCTATCTCTTATTACTAGAGGGTAAAATGACTACCACTGGTATCTGTTAGCTTGCCTTTCAAGCCAAAAATCAGTTGGTCATTTTGACTTCAAGTAAAGGACAAATAGGTTATTGATTCTAGTTGTAATCAGAAAAAGCATTGAAAATAAGAAATACAAATTCTGATATCACCCTTTTACTGCATTGCTTCCAAATTATGTGGGAACTATTCATATATCTATTAAAATGTGATGAACCTTCTTGAAAAAACACAATATTTGTGAATTGAATGTTACTCTAATAAGTGAGACTTATACTTGGGAAATTTTTGATGTAGTGTCTAATTTCAATTATATTCTGCCAATAATTGCTTTTCTTTGTAGAAATGATTATACCGGCTGCAGCGAGACATGACTAAAATATTTTCAAAACAGTTGTTCCTCACATTCCAGAAATTTGATTCTTAATTTGGAAATGGACTTGAGTAATTTGGTGTTTGAATGACAAAACTAATTATTCAAAATGTCATGATTTTAAATTGCTTAGAAACAAATACATCTTGAACCATTGAAGCTGAAAATTATTTCCAAAAATACCTCAGAAATTATTTCACTTTCACCTTCTAAAAATAATTTCGACATGGTAAACAAAAGTGCATGAAAAAGATAATGATATTCGACCTCCAAAATAATTCAGACTCATTCAGGTTCAATGAACGCATTTTAATATATTCCCTGTCATTTACTACCTATTATTGAAAATTTTGATTCTTACTCTGCTGCAGCTGCTCTGGGATTGGGTTCCAGAACTCAATAAATGTTGTAGAATGACTGCATCCCCATCTCTTATCCCAAATTCTTTTAGAGACTTTTTGTTATCCATCAGAGGTCTACCATTAAAAGCAATAATTATTTCAGATGCAGGAAATCCAGATTCTACTTCACAGAATGCTTTGAAATTCTCTAATTCTAAATCTTCCGATACATCCAATATGAAAATGTAATCGGTCAATGTTGTTACTGTGACTTTCATTTTAAAAATAAATATCGAGAATTTGTGTATAAGAAAACCAAAAAATTAAAAGAAATATCCACAAAACTGCATAACAAACTTTAACCTATAACACTTCGAACATCATAAACAAAACTGCTTTGAATTAGCTGTCAAGTCAAATGATCTGTGACATTTATAAACATAGAAACCAACGAACCACTCTTCTTCTTCTTGTGTTTTCTCAATGTGCTAGGGCTAGGCTAACGCCTACCGCCATCTACTCTACAGATGAACCAAATGCAGAGACGTACCAGTGCCAGTTGCCAGTTAATTTTAATTATTCTTTTGTAGGGAATAAGGACCAGATTACCGGAATTTTGGTTGAACAAAAATTTTTCAGATTTTGAAAAATCTGAGGTGATATATTTTTTTTTTTTATTTTTCCATTATCGTCATCGTCATTCGTCATCGAACAGAGATAAAAGCCTTTATAATACTTCAACACATCGCGAATACTTTTAATCCTTTATAAGTAAAATATTTGAATGTTGTAGTTTGAATTTCTTTTTAAAAATCGATGGTGTTTTGAAATTTTCGATTGCGCTTGCGTTGTGTTGTTATTTCACAACACAACTGCATGAGAATTACAGTCAAAACAAAATGGTTCCTTGCACTTTGATATATTTATAATGCTCTATAATGTGAAAGTTAGTGCAATGTGTAAATAAGCAGTGCTTTTCTGATACATTAAACCTTTGTCAGAGGTAATGCAACATATAATCAGAGGATAGAATAAGTGAATTCGAAAAGATATTCCTGTTGAATGAAGGGACGCCAAAGCACGTTATGGCATTAAATTATATCTTCTATTATTTTTTGTAGTGAAACGGGTGTCATTCTGATAGTATTCTTCATTTTTTTTAAGTAATATTGTATCTCGGAGGTCACTATGTAGCTTTTCTCTCCTGCAGTATTATATAACTTAAATAGTTACTTTGATATTTCTTATTGGTACATTTTTTGGTATAACCATTTTAAATTTGTCTTGTCTTCTTCCTACACTATGAAAGATTATTTAGTATCAAGATATTGGTATATTTAAGACACCCTTCTTTGTTGGAAATGTGAATTTTTGAATTTATAATCAAAGGTTGTTTGGTAACCTCTTCCACCCAAGTCAGTCCTGAGACCATATTGAAGTAGCAATTGATTCATCGTTATATCCACTACCGCTATCCTTTCCCTGGGTTATTTGAATATATTTCATAATGATACTCTAAACCAGTATGCCTTGAAATTTTGGGGTTGTTTTTTTACAATGCTTCGTGATGCAAGAGATTGAAGAATTGCTCATTCCATGTAACCATAATAGGGTGTTCACATACCGAATGGCAGAGAAGTACATGTTTGCTACTGATCCAGGTTCTGTAGAAATGTAGTCTAATCCATTGGTTTGAGAATTTCTAGGACAGTAATGTAAATTCAAATTGCAGTGAAATTTAAAGTATAGGTACAGAGTGCTCCTGATACTTCAGTGATCTACAGGGTGTTTAATTGGAAAATGTACCTTCTGCCTACTACTAGAAGAAAAATAATTTTTACCCTTTTCATCTCCAGAAATCGAAAAGATTGGAGCCAGGTGATGAAATTGGCAGAATAACATTCAATCAATGGATTTTATGGAATTGATTTATGGGGTCACACATCCTACCAAGACACCTTATGGATAACATTTATTAACATTTTCTTCAAAATCATCTGCCTGTGTTACTCGAGGGTATCTATCTTGCAGGAATGTATTTCCAGCATAATGGTGGTTCACCTCACTTAAGAGTTGTATTCAGGACATTTTCGGATCAGAACTTTCCAAATATGTGGATAGGCAGAAGTAGACCTATATTATATGGCCTGCTACATCATCAGATTTCAATCCTGTTAATTACTTTGCTTGAGATTACTTGAAATAATATCAAAGATGGGCTAGTGAATTAATTATTTAAAAATTTCAAGTTATTTGTGAGAAAGAGGAAGTGAGGTTATTCTCTTACATCGTGAAGTCAATGACTGAGTTGTTTGCATTGTTGCTTGTTGTTGCTTTGGTGAAATTAATCATCTGCAACCAAATACTTACAATGCATCAAAGATTCCTGCGATAATATACGTGATAATCCTGCCATGAAAACAGCTATCAGACATTTTTTGACAAGAGCAAGAATTTGCATACAGCAGACTTCTTTGATTAATACCAGATATTTTAGTTGTTCACTAATTTGTTTTTTTATTAATTCATTATTTCCCTTTTTGAGTAAATTCTTCACCATTGACGTTCTGTGAAGAATGCTTAAAATAATTTGTTGATATGTACAGGGTATCTCAAATTGCTTGATTTTGGCTGTTTCTGGTACTTCTAGACTAGATAGGTAAAAGCGTTGGAAGGAGTCCTGGGCTCGATTTTTGTGAAAACACCCATAATGAAAACCGTTACACAAAATCTGCATTCGTTTTGAACATATATAACGAAATTTTGGTATTTTATTGATTTCAAAGATCTGCTATAACTTGTTCATTCTCGAAAATATCTGAAAAAGATTAGAACTTTTAACAAGCACTTTTTCACTGGGACCAAAACACTATTTTCAATTTTTCATCCAAAATGTTTTTTCTACTCTTAGTACACGAAATAAAAAAAATTGAATTAAGTGTCTTATTACCAGTGAAAAAGTGCCTCTAGAAACTTTTAATCGTTTTAAGATATTTTTGTAAATACATGAAAAAAATTATAGCACATTTTGGAATCTCCAAATGAAAAAAAATGAAGATATCGTGAAATTATTTCCACTAGTGGTTTTTCACAAAAATCGAGCCCAGTACTCCTTCCAACTAGTCTAGTCCAGAAGTACTAGAAACAGTCAAAATCAAGCAATTTGGGATACCCTGTATATTGTGAAATTCAAGTTTTCAATCAGTGCAACAAGAAATTCTCCCAATTTAAACAATTACATTTTTTCTTAGAAGTTAGTTAAACCTCACTATTGAATTTTCAATGAGTCAATTGACTTTTTGGATACTGAAATCCACTGATCCACTAATATTTTTATAAGTCAGTCTTAATTTTGAAATTATGGGGATGAAATTGTGCTTTTATTGATTACAGAGATACCAAAGAATATAGCTCTGAATTGTTAGAAGATATGACCTGGGTGGTGGAGGGTTGAAGTAAACAATACTTGAAAAGTTTGGAATATTGGATAGAGGAGTCCATTTGCAATGGAATAAAAGAAATATTCTAATTAGTCACCTTGGTTCTGTATGAGCACAGCACTGTTTATTTTTTACCTAACAGTGGCACCTGAATCAGAAGATATTTTCGCTGACCAGAGATTTGAGCCTGGGACTATTCAATGTTATTTTTATATTTATTTTTCGTAATTGACACTGGTGTTTTAGTTACTAAATTCTAAATCATTGGATTTTCCACTCTGAAAAAATCTAGTTTTCGGTATATTTTTAAATACTGCTGCATTTTTTGTTAATTGACATGAATTTGAAATTGTTACAGAGATTTTGATGGTCTGAGAAATCCAATATGTTGTGATGAACATGGTTTTATGGATAAAAGATGTGTCGGGTGGGTTTGTGGAATCGCTAGTTTAGCAACTGTCGCTCCTTTACATTATGAGGGAAATGGTAGGAGGTTGTTGCGTTTGTTCTGATGATAGAGGCTGGTCTGAAAACCCTCTCGTGTATTGTGATGGACAGTCATGTACAGTGGCAGTTCACCAAGGTAATGTATTTGTAGTGTTTTTTTTTTTCATGTCTGGCAGTTTTATCCTCTCAAACAAGTCGATCAGAGCTTTCCACACATTAAATGTGATAAAATGTATAATTTCAAGAAAAAGAATGAATTGAAAAACAAAAAGTTCTTTGTCTTTACGGAGGATACTCTGAAAAAATTATTTTAAAAACAATGATTAATGTTTCATATTACATATTTAATTTTGAATTATCAGTTTCAATGTTTGATTGCCAGATTAATGGAGAGAACCAATGTCTACTAACGGCCGTTTTCAATAAACAACCGAAGATAGCCGATAGAGCTCTATCTTCGGTTTTACCGGCCTTCTATCAGTGCTGATATCTATCTATGGTTTGCGTTTCACAATCATGGTTTAACCATATCTTGGTTAAAGCATGGATAGATAGGGACTTCTTCAGTTCTCACCTCAATCCATAGAACTTGATTTATTCATTTTATTTTTCGAATCATTAATCGCATATTTTTGTATTATCACTGTGATTGGATGTCGAATTGGAATGTAATTATTCATATAAATTCTGTTGTTTTTTTCATTTTTCCTTTTTTTTGATGAATAGTTTGTTAGTTTAAAATTGGAATTAGGGAATACCAGGGGAACTAAAATAAAGTATTTCATTAAACTGACTTCCCAATCTGATTTGGTTGAAGTAATTGTACTTCAACCCTTCCTCTAGGTTTCACTTGTGAATAAATGATTATTTAAAACAAGTATTGGGGATCAAGGGATCTAGGAAAATAATTAAAAAAAATCATAAACGTGATGAGAAATTAAATGAGGTTGCATGAATACTGCTATGAACTATATCAATTTCAATATTACTACTACTCGTTAACAGTTAAATAATGAAAAATCTTATTTTTAATGCAGAAAATCATTTATTTATATGTAAGTGACTGTCTTTCTGCTGTCTTATATTTGGATGTGAAGAAACGGACTACAAAATAAAACAGAGAGAAATATCATTCAGGCTGAAATTGAGAAACTCTAATTGAAAGCACAATTGCAATCATATTCGTTCGTTATCGTAAGGTTACCCATTATGATCTTGTTCATCTGCATTTCCTCGTGGAACTAAAATAATGGGTGAATTAGCAGATAATCTATCCAGTAAGGACAATAAAAAAATTATAACAATAAATAAAATGAACAAACAGCTTTATTTCATACAGGTGAAACCTAATTACATAAAAATTAACAAAAACCCTAAACTTATAGACAAAAAAATAAAATGACATCCAACTTTGTTCTAGCCGACCATTCAATTATTTTGTACAACTCCATTTATTGCGGTGGCAACGAAACTTACAATAAAGGGGCACTAGGATGCCTATTGTACCAAACTAATTGGCAATGGCCTTAATCAGCTTGCTCAATCAAAAGCAAATTCACATCCGTTTAAAATATGAACTCTATGGAATAATAAACCAAGCTGAGGTTATGACTAAATACAGGAAACCAACTATCTATAAGTGACACTAATTTCTGCATGTACTTCTTTAAAATTGTAACTTTTGAAAAATCTTCAAGTAGCTGTAGCAGTATTTACAAATAGAATATTTTCAAGTTTCAACCCTCATCTTCAATGCTCAAACAGAATATCTTCTCCTCCGAACACCTAATCTCCTGAAAAAGTATTTGACTTTAAATTCAACTTATTGTGTATATTTTTTTCAACTAAATTATTATCTTTTAGTTTGTTAATACATAAAAATAATAAATACATGATATGAGATTCCGTTGAATATTTGTTCAGCTCTACTACTGGATATCCATTATCACACAATAAACAGCGATTTCCGAGTCTGTCTTGTCCACAATATCCTGGAATCATTATACAATGGATACTTGTTGGTAGAGTCAGGAACAGTTTATAAATTTCACTTTCCAAATCTGAATGATTAAACATTGCTGTATCATGAATTCATCCTGTCACCAAGTCGAAACATTCAGAAGCATAAGTTAACACAACCTGAACATACGAAGATGATATGCTTTTTATATTTCTTGAATCTCCCAATGTGAAATGTCATATTTTCACTATTTCTGGAAATAAAAGTTCGTTAAAGCCTAAATACATGTCATTGTATTTTCAGAGTGAATACTTACTCGTTGACCGTATCAATATACGAGTTACACCATTATGTAGCTGTAAGCCTATAAATATAAGCAATTTTGTGAAATTCTTGTTGGTAGAACCTTTCTATTGAAACGTACTGCACACACAATTCCGCTACAGCTTTTTTTCCATGATTCCTGAAAACTAAGAACGTGGATATTTCTAAACTGAATAGGTTCAAATAGTCTTACCTTGGAGATTTTACTTTCGAATATAAATGAAAACTTCATTCAACACACTCTTGTTCAATAAGAATTTACATGTGAACTCCTAATCATTCAAGTATTTTATGGACTTTTCGCGTAATCGTTTCTTTCCATTCCTCATCTTCATCCCATCATTTTATTGCAATAATTCCATATCGCGATTAAAGTACATTAATATAATTCAATTTCGCTCAGGTATCCCAGAAAACAACAATAAAATGTACTTTAATAAAAATTCCAACACTTATCCATAGTTCTTACTGCCCGAATTCCACCAGTAAACAAATAACGCTACTGAAGATTCTTTCAACTATCTTTGGTTAAGTTTAAAGTTCTTTGGAACGCCGGTAGGCTCATTTACTTCGAGGTTTGGTATCTCTGTAGGTCTATCTGACCTCTTTAGGAAACCAACGATACACCTCACCGATCGATAGAAATCGCCGTAGGCAGATAGAATATTGGAACAGAAGTAGGTACAAATGGATCGATTTCTCTAACGCAGGTAGACAAATATCGGCTATCGGCTATCTTCGGTTGTTTATTGAAAACGGCCGTAAGTTTTTTGTGAAGAATCTATCTATCTACTTCAAGGTCTTTGCCGTTCTTTTTTTGTCCTAGTTCATATATAATCCTGTATTGTATGGTTATTAGAAACTCATAAAGAATATCATTATGGTTTTGCCATTTTGTTCCTGAAGATGGATTTTTATGGAAGAATTTATACAAATACAATATGTACTCCCATACTAAAAAC
This sequence comes from Hippodamia convergens, assembly GCA_038502775.1. Classification (NCBI taxonomy): domain Eukaryota; kingdom Metazoa; phylum Arthropoda; class Insecta; order Coleoptera; family Coccinellidae; genus Hippodamia; species Hippodamia convergens. The sequence continues at coordinate 12,256,538 of CM076610.1, read as the reverse complement.
ATGTTAAGCTCGAAAATTTTAGATGGCGTTATTATATTGCATGAGCGCCAAAGTTTCATTTCAGCTGTTGAGGTGCAGTGCAACCATATCAATTGAAACAGATACATTATTCCATAATCATTAACAATAAAACACTCATGTTTATGATAGTATTTGTTTTAAAATTACGTTTATGCTAAGCCCATCTTTATTTACCAATTACAGTAGATTTGCAAGTTTTGCTTTCAATTAAATGAACTCATAATGGTCCTCGTTATCATTTAATTGAATCATATGTTTCATGTACGCGACTCGCGAGTTTTCTCTTGAGTGTAGAGAATATAATGGTATGTGACGTGTTTGTTGCTTGAATTTGTAGGAATTTCATAGACATAATTCAATCAACTCACAACTTGTTTAATGCTGCTAATATATTCGAAGGAATCATTTCAGGCTGTTGAAGTACAAGTACACTGACAAGGTTATAAAAATAAAGATTATTATTATTATGACGGGGGTTGTTGTGGCTAGGTTCAGCCTTCCGGGAACTTCGAGCGAGCACAAGGAACTTTTGTTCTTCACCCAACTTCTTCATTCATATAGAAGTACTCCTAAGATGAAGATTAGATTAAAATGACAAGGGAAATTGCTTGTTTTTTCCTAGAATAGATATTCGCAGAGATGGAATCACAGAAATATACAGGGTGTTTTAAAAAAAGGTGATCCCGTCCCTAGGATAGATAGAAAACTGAAAAATAATTGGGGTTTGTTCCGTAAAGAATTTTCGTATTCAAGATACATTTTTCACGATTTTACCGAAACTACTGGCAACAATGTAATATAATTTCATACAAATATGTTTTGGATGCTGATCCATCCAATGAAATTGTTTTTATGTCAGACTCTCATAGAGGGCGATAGTTACATGATTTGTACCAAGTAGTATAGAACATAACTTTTTTAATATTAGATTTATTGCAAGATTTCAATTGAACTCAAACATAATTTAATTTCACACCAAAAAGGTACTCTTGATAAAACTCAATGCTGTGTTCCGTTTTCAGAATCTTTTGATTTGAAAATTATCAAGTAATAACCCTTGCTGGTAGAAAGTATGTTATTAATTATCCTTATTATTGATTAGTAAGCACCAGGGTTGGCATAGAATTTCCCCACCTTATAAAACCCACTATTCTTCTTCTTCTTCATGTGCCATGTCAGTTAACTCCGACGTTGGCGATAATAAAAAAAACCCACTATTATTGGGATTTTTCAAAAATAGAAAATTTTCGGTCGAACGAACGTTATACATAATATATTTATTTGTGAATGTTTTTCGAGATCGTTCTATCATGGTTTATTTAAAAAATTTTGAACAAATATAATTTTAATTATTGTGATCTCTTTCCCTATAGTAATTGATATAGAAAATGCGGTATTTTTAATTTTGACAAAAAACGGGCATTTTTGTACAGGGAAAATTCGAAATAAACAAGATAAATTATTTCTAACAACTGTCTATTAGGAATCCAGAGGAAAACCATCTGAAACTCGAACTAACCTTACCTTCCAGAAGCAAACTTCCCCTTTTTTTTTTAACAAGAGGGATTGACGACTTCTCGTTTTTTCAGTTTCGTAATCTGGGACCCAAAAACATTAAGTGAAATTTTTTTCACAGCGTCGATTCAGTTCTTTTAGTTCTGCATAATTACCAAAACTAAATATGAAATCCGAACAAAAAACTGAAAGTCCTAAAAAAAAAACGAAAAAACCCATGAAAACAAAAAAAAAAGTCGGGTTGTTGGACTTTTAGAAAAATCCCGGATTTTTTTCAACCCTAGTAAGCACCATGGAGCTCCACCGCACTTTGATAGAAGTTATTAGCCTTTTTTTAAAATATTCATCTTGTTATTTTTTGTTTGATTAATACATTTATCATTACAATCATCGGTTATTACTTCATAATTTTCAAATCAAAATATTCCGAAAACGGCACAAAGTATCGAGTTTTATCAGAGAGTACCTTTTTGTTGTAAAATCAAATGATGTAGTGCAGTGTTTTTCAACCTTTTTCATGACACGACCCCCCATAGTATCTCAAAAAATTTCGCGACCCCCTCAATCCTGATTTTTTCCATGTATGTTGAAAATATTGAAATGTATATTGTAAATTCGAGATAAATCGTTGGAGACTCGACTGTTTCAAATCATTTCCACTTGTGAAGATACGAGTATGGGTTTACTCAATCGAAATTTGTTTTATCATACAGGGGTAAACTGGTTTTCAATAGGCTGACCAGACTTATGGAACTTCGCGCTGAACTTTTAGTATAAACATAAAAACAAACAAAATACTTCATTTCCACAACAAGATAACTTGGAATTCATTTTCGACATTTTCCTTTTGAAAATAGCTTTTTCTTTCTGACCCAAACGTCTTCGAAGGCAGGATGCCAAAGAAAAACTTCAAGGCTTTACAAGAAAAATTGAATTGTGGTCCTCGCCTTTCATCGAAGTAATAATAAGTGAGATTACATAATTGACATACCGGGTGTTTCAAAAATCAGGAAAAGGGTAATTTATATCGGGCATAGCTGGAAGATCGAAATTCTGATATTGGGGTCTTTAGTAATTTCGTCCAAGGAATCGAATGGACCCATCAGATTTTGGGCACAAAAAGGGCCTTATCGAAATATGAGGCTCAACTTTGAAATTTCAAACGCAAACCCATCTTTTTTATTGCAGATTCGGATTTAGCGGAAAGTTTTTAATCCAAATTGGTTAAAACCAAAAAATTTTTCATCCGTTTTTTGTTTAAAAATCTGCGGCGTTCATTCAGGCCAGGATGCGAAAATTCATATTCTAGTACTAAGTAATTTTACGAGGAGAATCAATTGGGCCCATCAGATTTTGAGACCGATGGACCTTATGCGAGAAATGAGGTCTAACCGAGGGTCAAACTTTGATTTTTGAACAAAAAGTGCTGCATGGGGTCCAAATATGGACAAAAAAATTTCGGTTTTAACCAATTCGGATGAAAAATTTCCCACTTTATCCGAATCTCCAATAAAAAAAAAAAATTGCATTGAAATTTCAAACTTGGTCCTCATATTTCGTATAAGGCCCTTTCCGGCGAAATTAGGTACCAAAGACCTCAGTATCAGAATCCCGATTTTCCACATGTTGCGGAATAAAATCACCGTTTCTAGACTTTTGAATCACCAGGTATATCTGAAATGAAATATCATATAATGTGAAAAAGGAATAAATTGTCTCATTACTTCTCAGTGAACAAAAACAGGGTTAAAGTACATTAAAACGAACTAGTAGTCGAAATGTTTTTTCTTTATTAATTTATTTGTATGAATAACATACCAGTATTTCATTTCTTCGATAACCAATGATATATCTATCCTTTAAGAATTTATTGATGTTTTTTAAAGAAGTAAGTACCTAGTCGTCTAGACCACTCGCGACCCCCCAACAAATGCTTCGCGACCCACAGATTGAAAAACACTGATGTAGTGAAATTAAATGAGATTTTGCTTAGTAAATCTAATATCAAAAAAGTTATGTTCAATACCACTTGATAAGAACCGTGTAACTAGCGCCCTCTATGAGAGTCAGACATAAAAACAGATTCATTGAATGTATCAGCTTCCAAAACATATTCGTATGAAGTTTAATTGCAATGTTGCCAGTAATTTCGACAGAATCGTAAAAAATGTGTATAATATTTTTTAACGCCCTTTATCTTGAATACGGTGGCGTAAAAGTGTATAATATTTTTTAACGCCCTTTATCTTGAATACGATGGCGTTAAGAAATTTTTTAACAAAAACCCCAAATATTGAATTGGTTGAGGCTTTCGCGGCCATCGGTCAATGTGACTTGTTCTTTCGAGCATTTCGGCCGTCGTCGTGGATTAGTTCTCGACGTTTCGCCAGTTCGAGTGTCTGGCATCTTCAGAAGTTACTGCAGGAGAACGTACCGCCATCCAATAATGAGTAACAGGTAGAAAGGTTTCTGACTTATTGTTGTCATCAATCAACGCCGCTTAACCCAACCAGAAATGAAGGCAAAAATGCAGTTAACTTCATGAAATAGATTTCCACTTAGGGCCGCTTGCCACTACGCTAAATTCGAAACTAATTCAAGCTCTTAGTCATAAATCATTTGCGCACGCATAACAAATGCTAGATATTATTATGCGCACCCATCTAATTTAAGACTAAGAGCTTGAATGAGTTCCGAATTTAGCGTAGTGGCAAGCGGCCCTAACCTGTATTTCATTATATTTCTCAATATTCAATATATATTCAGATAATTCCTCCCTGATTTGAAAGTAGAAATCCATAACAAAAATTTGAATTCGAATAATTTTCTGAAGGCATTTCGAAGAAAAATTGAATGAGATTTTTTAAAGAATTCCCCACATGAAAACTAATTTTTATTTAAAATGGAGTTTGCTATTTGAATATATAATAGAAATCCTGGATGTGCGACTCGTAAATACATAAAATGATCTAGGACTACAGTGAGTAATATGTGTTTGAGACCAATACTGCACAATATTGATGAAAAATAGGAGTTTGTAGTGTATCAGCGGTTTTGCTTGTAGTAGACAAATGGCTTTTATTAAACAATAACGTTGCATCTGAACTCAAAATTAATTTAATCAAAAACGTGGTACCCAACAATCAGAAACTTGTTCTTTCAAACTGAAAACTGTCTGTGATCAATATCTTAGAGGGTTTAGAGGGGTCACCAATCAACGTAAATGTCACCTTTCCCTGATCTGTGTCTCACAGATCAAAATCACATCATATATATATATTCTTATGAAAAAGAGAGCTAAAATAATACATTAAATGTTGAAACAAAAAGTACCTAAGCTGAGGTAAAAAAAGAGCGGGGTATCATAACATTCTTTGTATGATACTATAGAATCATACGATACTATCAACACTAGTATCATACGATACTATACAGCCAGGGGAAAAAACCTCAGCCGAAAAAACCTGCCTCCCCGTAAACAAAATATCATAAAATATCAAATATCAGGAAAATCTTGAAAGACATCAGAGTGATCATCTTCATGTTATCCGTCGATGGGCTCGGATACACAGATTCTTCCCAAAACTACTCGAAATTCTTAATCTGAAATGAAAAAAGACAAAAGCAGAAAAGAAACCGATTATTCAGAATAAATCGAATGCATTTTGGAAATGCATTTGCTACTTTAAAAAACATCAACATTAAGATTTCTTGGCCAAATAATGTTCGAAGGTTTATAAATATTTATGACAGAAATGTCACAAAATTTGAAAGAAATGAAGAAAAAAAAAACCATCAATTTCCCCTTTCCGAATCTGTTGAATGTTACGAAACTGATAATTTTTCAACATAACATGCTAAACTTGTAAAAAATCAATTAATACATAACCTTTCAACTGTCCTCTTTCACGAGGATTTTTTTCTGTTGCCGTGTGGGATTCTTGCAGAAGAATCTCTTTGATACCATTTGGAGACCTAATCACAATTTCCTTTCGAAATTCCTTCGATATTCAAATTCAAAATCCACAAATTGTTGCTCTCTGGTCGTGAGGGTTTTTTCAAAGCAGATACGACCTTCCAGGTGATGATTTTTCGGCACTTCAGATGTTTGAAGACCGCTACGGGACCCCAATGAAAGGCAATCATCTCCCATAGATAAACCAAACATGTTATAACACAAGAAAACTGAATATTTTTCAGGAACAAAAACATAATCATAATCATATTCTCTAGTTCGTCTGACATGGCCTTTTGTTTTTCTAAACCATGTCTGAAAAAAAAATATCTTTATTAATAGAATCTCTTATTTTGACTTAAAACTAAATTCACCAAGTGGAAGAATTATAGTGATTTAAAGTCATTGTAATCAATCATAAACAAAATGGAATCACACTTGAACGAGCAATGTATTGTTAATCATTCATTAAATTTTAATGGACGTTCGTGAAACTCACTCTTACACTATTATGATACCTTATGTTCATTATATTCAAGTTCAGAAATCATTTTCTAAATGGTATTTTTGAGTCATCAACTCTTTGTGATGTCAATAGTACATTATTGTATTAGAATAGAAATATATGTACCACACAGTCGGTGTTAATCTTTCATGGTTTGACAAGTTCAAATCCAATTTATTCTGAATATTCACGGAATTTAAAATCTCTGTATCAAAATCTCAAACCTAACATATAAACGCCGCCGATTTCGAGTCCTTTTACAGAACAGAAATGTCCCATATAAGCGGCTCCTCGTCGTATATTTCAGACGGAGAAGAATGCGACAATACGAATGCTTCTGCTAAAAAACGCAAGAAAAAGGCGACGAAAAGAGCTCCAACATTGAAGAAAAATGAAAGCAAATCGCCAGATATTTTATTCAAGCAACCTCAATTAATAAGAAGTCAAAATAAACCCCAAAAAATGGACACTGATAAGGATATGGAAACACAATCAACATCTGCAATGTCAATAGACCAACATCCACAAACAACGAATTCGAAAACAACAAGAAGTATAAACAAAAACTATTCCGCGAAAATTAATGAGATTAAAAATATGGGATATAAAAACATATTCTACATAAACACAGAAAACACCGAAATGAATAGAATTGAAATGGCAACCATTTGGAGCCCCAAACACAAGGGACGTAATTTTGAAAACTAAACGAGGTTTCATTCTGAAATCTAACAACGAAAAAGCGATACTCGAAAAAGGATTGGAAGAGCTCATAACGAAAAACAAAATAATTAAATACAAGGAAACATCGAATCAAATACGGTGCAGCTAGAAAAAGCCGCCACATCAAACCTACTCAGTTGTTATTGCATTTGTAGAAACTAATAACAATGACGAAATCATAAGCAAATACCTAACTAGCATCAGCATAAAACATAGATATTGTAAAAGAATAATATAAAGAACTTACAACACACCAACCAAATATATAAGAATTGTCACAGGCGAAATAGATGCATTTGATAGGTTGTTGAATAATGGACCGAGTCGTCACTATTTGGTCTATCCTAGCCACCCTCCAGAACCATGATACAAGGAATATGTATGTATTCCTTGTATCTGTATCATGCTCCAGAACCAACACCCTTACCCTGTGGAAAATGCTTCATATTTAATCACACCACAGTAAACTGCACAGACTCGCCTAAATGCACCAAATGCCAAGGTTCCCACAAGATGTCTAGTTGTAAAAGTAATAATAAACCAAAAGTTCTCGCTTGCGGCTCTGAAGACTATTTGGCTTGGTCTACCAAGTGCTCTAAACATCCAAAGAAACCCATTGAGGGATGCCCATCTCTAATATCAAGCCTTTTAATAAGAAAACGAGAGATATTGAAGAGTTATCCAAGAAAACGGATAGAATTCATGCTCCCATCACAATACACGACGATATAGTAAATATATATTGTTGCAAACTGAACAAACCAAAAAACAATGACAGGAATGAGCTTATTAAAAAACTTAAAAAGCGCTTTATAAGCCAATATAATGTGGATACATCAATTGTATTCTCTAGTAACCGATTCTACGCACTCATGTTTGACCTGGAGGATCCAGAGGAGCCCTCACCTACAGAACCAGTAAACAATAATATAAAAAGGCAAGCTCATGTCGACAATTAAGATCCTCTATAACAACATCAATACTTCAAAAAGACACCTAATTAATCATTTCATTGGACAAAATAATATATTATGCACCTTATTTGTAGAAGCCAAAATTGATGATTCTCATAACACTAACTATAAGGATTGGACACATACACCGAACAATATATCCCGAACTACCAATTTGGTTTCAAGCACAACAAGTCAACAATTCACCCACTAACAATACTCACTTCGAATGTACAGAATGCAACACTGAAAAACTATAGTTCCTTAGCCGTAAGCTTAGATGTTCAAAAAGATTTTGGCTCTATGTAGCATAAAGGATTGCTTTATAAATTGGACAACATTGGAGTTCCTTTTAAGCTGATAATTATATGCAAACGCTTCTTGGAGGACAGGAAACTGTTGGTAAGAGTTGGCGAGTACAATTCAGAGAGCGTTTGTCCCGAACAAGGCACCCCTCAAGGGTCACCTCTATCTACCCTACTGTTCAGCGCTTACTCCCATGACATTATAACAGAAGTGACTGATAACCTTTATATCCTACAGTTTGCAGATGATACAATATTGATCTCTCATGAAAGAACTCTAAACAAATGTGTTCAGAGAATCCAAGAGCTGCTTGAGTGTGCAGAAGTGGTTTAGAAAATGGAGGATGAGAATTAATGCAGAAAAGTCGCAATACATTATATTCAACCATAGAATCTCACCGCTGTCACCGACATTACATTATTAATCCGCTCTCTTCAATTTAATACCTAGGGGTTCAAATTGACAACAAATTGAATTTCAACCTTCACACAAAGAATATGAAGAACAAAACTATTTCTAGAGCTAGATACATCTGCAAGCTGACCTATAGAAAACAAGGCATCAACATCAAAACTGCAGTTAAAATTTATAAGACCATTTGCCGTCCACTATTAGAATACGCCCACCCACTATATGCTAACTGTAGAGATCCAGCATTGAAAAATTTAGAAGTGGCAGAGACTACATCGCTAAGGATCATTACAGGAATGAAACACCCAAACAATATACTCCACAACCCCCCTAATAGTTTATTGTATGCTACTACCATCGTCGAGCCTCTTAGATCTAGATTAAACACCTTATGTACCCGATTCGTCAGGAAACTCAGCAATCAAGAAGACATACTTACTCTCTACCAAAATGATGACCATACCTCAACAAGAAAACACCCGACACGGACTATTTTCAACAAGTTTGGAATATAACAGAGGAAATACTTTTTTTTTTATTACTATGTATTGTTATATGTTACATTCGAAATGTAAAATATTAACTAGGCTGAAGGATCCAGGTCAATGGCCTTTTGCTTGTCAATAAATGACAGTTATTATTATTTTATATGTACCATCATAATGTCTTGATAAACTCTTTACTCTTACAGCTTGTTATGGAATTGTGAGTGTACCAACTGGACCATGGTATTGTCGTAAATGTGAAAGTCAAGAAAGAACTTCTAAAGTGGTAAGAGAAATATAATTATCATTGCTTGCATTCCTAGAAGCAATATTTCAAAATAGACTGGGAGGTCATATAAATATATTATTTTATCAGTATATTATTATTGTATATAATTGGGTAGATTGTAATTGGATAATTGAATACAGGATTTTCCCCATGAAATTAATTCTTGAATTTGAATTTTTTCCTTCAACTTTATTATTTCAAAACATCAGTACTCTTCCCAGAAATTTTTATATTTGAAATACCATTTGTTTATCACTTCATTGCTATTTCTATAGTTTTGAAAATTTTCAGAAGTGTGAATTATGCCCTAGTCGTTATGGCGCTCTTAAACGAACTGATAATGCAAAATGGGCTCACGTGGTATGTGCTTTATACATACCAGAAGTTCGATTTGGGAATGTTACTACAATGGAACCGATTCTGCTGCATCTGATTCCAGCAGAACGTTTTAATAAAGTAAGTTTTTTCATATTCATGGATATCGGAGTATGTTTAATGATAGTTTTATAGTGATTGGTGCTAAAAAATTCCTTTTTCAACTATTTGATAGGTTATCATTTTTTTTTTTTGAAAATATTAATTAATGAAGAATATGAGTATATTGTCATTTGAAAATGACCAATTTTTTTTTTTTTAATGTAAATCATAAGTAGAGAAAAACCAAACGACCAATAAAATATTTCATCACTTTCTTTTCCTAATGTTTCACTCTATCTATTACGAATAGATAACAAATCATATAAAAGAAGTGCATGACGATCTTTATCAGAATTTTTGATAAAATTCCAATTAGAAATGTTTTTTTCAGTTTTGATGCCTATAAAACAATATATAAATAACGTCTAACCAAGCATCCATTGGAAAGTTAAGAGAACTTGGGAAATTTAGCTTACAAATTTTGTTCTTGAAGGTCCAGATTTATTTTGTAGCGATATCGCATATTTTGCCTAGGAGTTTGAAAAAAATTGTTCATAAAAGTATTATTGTACTTTTACAACAGGTGTGTTATATCTGTGAAGAAAAAGGAAAACCATCCACTGCTGCTGTTGGAGCTTGTATGTCATGTAATAGAATAGGTTGCAAGCAACAATTTCATGTAACTTGTGGTCAAAGTCTTGGCCTTCTTTGTGAAGAAGCTGGAAATTATTTGGATAATGTCAAGTACTGTGGATATTGTCAATACCATTATAGCAAATTGGTGAGTGAAATTTTATAACTTCATTTATTTCTTTATTAAACTTTCTACATTATACAACATGAGAAATTTGATGTTGATTATCTCACCCTCTTGGCAAAAAATAATTTTATAGGTTAAGGCTTTAAAGACCAGATATCATGACACTACTAGAGAATTCCTGACTTATTGTCCGAGGTCTATCAAGAATTATTTTACCTAATGTTGCGCCTACATCCTCGGTAGGTATCTTCAAAGGATTCTTGCTCTAAGATTGTAACTAGACCGAGTCGTTAATGAAAGGAGGGGTGTTCATGAATCTGTTATTCATTGCCTCATCGCTTCCACTCCGTTTCGGTTTTACTCAGGTTCAGTCCAAGACTGCAACCATGCGCCATGTACCAAGGGTATTTCTTCTTTTCTGTTTATATTGCCTTTATGTTTATGTTCCATGTTCAACCTAGGATAGTATCTTTTGACATTTGAAATGATCCTTAATAGACTACTGCCAATAAGCTTGGAAAACTCTAGCAAATGTCATGAAATAATTTTCTGTCATTAGAACGAAGTAATTTTGGTACACATGAAATAAGTTTCTGATGATTATGTTCCAAGACATAATTTGGTATTCATTTTTTTCTGAAGTATATCCACATTTGGATAATTATATAATAAGTGACACCTTCATGTTGAACAAACAACATAGAGCTGATTTGAAACCCAAAAACAAAAATCCAAGAATGTTTAGGCAATTGTCATAGCCCTCCATTTTCATTCTGTATAATATGGAATATGTTAAAAATCCAAGGCCAACCGACCGCTTTTATGCAAGTAGAGATGAGCTAAATATTCTGATATTTTTAATTATTCAATGAAATTCTGAACAAGGAAAATTCAATTATTCAATTTGGAAAAATGTTTAACAAGAAAAACTATATTTTTATTAAGTAATAATTAGGTATTCCTATGCGACTTCCCTGGAAAATTTGAATTGAATGAAACGAACTCCTTTTTAGCACACCAGAATAATTTTTAATTAGTGGTTCCTATTTTGTGACAGTAGTAGTAGTCGTAGAAAACTTTATTGAAATAATGGCTAAACCACCTAGGTCTTCCTGCCCATATAAAGATCATATTTTTTATTGGATAGTAGTTATTTATAATCAGCAGGGGTATGACTGTACCAGACAAAAACTTATTATGTTTGTGAAACCAGTAATCCAATCTATAAATTTGTGACAATTTATGGAGGTTTCATCTGATTTTGTCAAATAACAGATTCATTCAAAATAGTTATCATCGAAATGAATACCATTTTCAATTCCCAGCCTCAGAGATCTTTTATCATGAGGTCGGAGAAAGGATATTACATTTTGTCACTGAGATGAGAGATATACCGGTTTCAGCATTGTTTGGCATCATCAGTATCCCATACACCTCAGGGACAAAATCTTCATAAAAAACTTTGATATTTAAAGCAATTAGGTGTGATGTAAAAATTATGCTAAAATCTCATTGAGTGAAAGAGGATGCACAGAGTTTTTTTAGCATGTGGTTAGGAATGTGGAACTTCTTTCTTCTTCTTCTTTCAACAGCCTTTCACAGTCCACTCCTGGACATAGGCCTCACCTGCCAGTTTCCATGCTTCCTTGTCTTGTGCTATCTGATGCCAAGCTCTACCAACGCTCTCCTTGACATCATCTAGCCAACGTTTTGGCGGTCTACCAACACTTCTTTTGTGCAGTCGTGGTCTCCACTGCACTATGCGCTTTGTCCATCTCGATTCATTCTGACGGGCGACATGTCCAACCCAGCTCCATTTTAATTGGGCTATACTTTTTATTATATCCTCGATTTTAGTTCTTCATCTGATTTCTGTGTTTTCAATCTGCTCTCCAAGGCTTATTCCCAACATAATCCGCTCGATGGCCCTCTGCGTTGTTCTTAGTCTGTTAGACGATTTGATAGTGAGCGTAGTTGTTTCCATTCCGTAAGTCATAACAGGGAGTATACAGGCATTGAACACATTTCTCTTCAAGTTAATTGGGATTTTTTTATCTTTTAGTACATGTGACAATTTACCTGTAGCTGCCCATGTTTGTCGGATTCGCCTGTTTATTTCGGCGGTCTGATTTTCCTTACCCAATTTGATAGTATGTCCCAGGTAGACGTAGTCTTCAACTTTTTCTACGACCTGGTTGCCAAGGCGCACAACAATGTTGTCAATCGAAGTCATGACCTTCGTTTTACTTAGGTTTATGGTGAGCCCTATTTTTTCTGATGCCATTTTTAGTTCTTCCAACATTTCCCGCAACTCTCCGATATCCTGACTCACAACATCATCTGCAAAGCGAAGATGGTTCAGATATTTTCCATCAATGCTTATGCCCTTCCCATCCCATGCCAGTGTCTTGAAGACATCTTCCAATGCAAGAGTGAACAATTTTGGGGAGATGGTGTCACCCTGCCTGACTCCCCTTTTCATCGGAATTTTATTTGTTTCTATATCTTCTGCTATTTTTATTCTTAACGTTGTGGAACTTCATTTTGACTCAATTGGATGTCAATGTTTTCTAATTCGTACTCAGTACATCACACCTAATTGCTTTAAATATCGAGGTTTTTTATGAAGATTTTGTCCCTGAGGTGTATGGAATACTGCTGATGCCAAACAAGGCTGAAACCGGTATATCTCTCATCTCATCTCTGAGCCTGGGAATTGAAAATGGTATTCATTTCGATGATTAGTATTTTGAATTTATCTATGTTTCAAAAATGTTTTCGGTGTGGCCACCGTAAAGGCAAAGAATTTTTTTGTTTCCCGTTTTGTTCTTTTTCTCAAAAACATTTGTAAAATAAGGTTGAAGATTCATTCACAGCTTTATAATATGATCATTAGCTCAGTGGTAAGAGCGTCGGCTTGGGACTGTGGGATACAGAGTTTGATTCTGGGCTAGAGAAAAATTCCTTGTGAATACGGTATGGACCATCATTCACTGTTGGGTTAAAATTAATAGTGCTGTGCCTTCGGCGTAAAGACACAGTAACAAAGCCTACACAGAGCAACTTGTCCTAACTTGTACAAACTATCATATAGCTTCTGAGAGGTACTTCGGTATCTAGGGGAAATCAGAATATTACAATAATGAAACCAAACCTCCCACTGAAAGTTGAGTTTCTATGCTTCATCCTGTATTAAAATCCTATTTTGAAAAAATGGTGCTTATTCTCATAAATATCCAATATACATATAATCACTATATACTGGTTCAATATTTTGTAGTGCTTGTTCCATTGATTGTTTCTAATCATTTCAGAAGAAAGGAGGTAATGTTAAAACAATTCCACCATATAAGCCGTCATCAGAAAATCGTTTATCCGATTCAGGTTCTGAGAAGGAAGCTGAAGCAGTACCATCTACTTCTGCCAAAGCTGTTTCTTCCACTACTTCATCAAATAACTCTAATACTAATTCATCAAATAAAAGAAGATCAACATCAAACTCTAAAACGTCAACATCTTCTAAAACTGTGAGTGGTAGTTCGAAAAGCTCCTCTAGCCCAAGTAACTCTAAGACTTCCCATCACAACTCGAAGGGTTCAGATAAAAGCAAAGTGAGTGGTTCATCTAGTGGTTCATCGCGAAGTAACAAAAACTCTGATAATCATACTGAACATTCAAGTGATACAAAGAGTGATAAAAAGGACTCTAAATCTGAGAATAACGAAGAATCAAAACCCTCCGAATTGAAAGAAAGTAAAGGTTCAAAGAAGCGCAAGTCGAATTCAAGGACTCCTACGCCTGTGACTTCGGTAGTTTCGAGTGACGGCGTTAATTCAAACACTGCCAATAGCAATAACGAAAGAAGTGTAGTTAATAGTTCAGAGAAGAAGGAGAAGGAAGACTCAGTTAATAATAGTGGTGAAATTGTAGATAAAGTTAAAAAGGTAAGATCATACAAGGCTGAACATAAAATGTTAAAATATAAAAAACCCGTAATAACTGGGCATGCTTTCAGTCCAATTCAACACGAGTTCTCTTTATTTCGTCTGATTAAAATTGATTGAAACTTTAACTCATGTGAAATATGTGTATATGTATGTATAAATTATTGTAGATTATTAAGTAAAATTAAACTTTCATTATTGATGAGTTACAGCACATAAATATGTTTTTACAGAAACACTGTGCAGTATCTAAACAATCAGAACATCTCACTGACAAGATTCCATTTTCATTCGAAAGAAAAAGTTACTGAACGAATCAGAATGATTTTTACCTGAAAATCTGAATATTTTTTCATCATACACTCATAATACAAGGGTGCTTTAAATATGATGGAGACAAATGCTGTAGATGACGCGCATGTATGTTTTGAAGGTCCTGCCTGGCTTGAGTATGTGATAGCTTTCGGAATGGTGGACAAAATGCGTAACTAATGGGAGAAATTGCCTAAAAGAACTGAATTTTCGATAGTAAATAAACGTGTCAGAGCATTTGTCTCAATCATAATATTTGAACCACCTTCGTACATACTCATCTTGATGTTCAAATTTATAATTCCTTTATAATCAATATTGTAATGAATGAGGTCTTTCAGATTAAAGTAGAAACTACACAATCAATAATATCTAATCAACCAGTCGTTGCCTTAACTTCAATATCAACTATCAAAGCAACCCCACCTCCATCTACATCAGCTTTGGAGCCCCCAATTGTGCCTCCAGAATCAACAACTGTAGTTTCTTCAACTGCCCAATCAATTATACAGTCTACAGCAACCCAGTCTCAGGCAGGCTCTCTGGTTGTTTCGTTGCCACTACCTAGTGCAACATCCAGTCCCGTTTCTCAAGCAGGTGGTACTGCTCAAGGTGATCCAGCCTTATCGAATATAATTGAACCACAGCAAGAGAAAAATAACGAGACTTCAAAACCAAATTTGGTTGTGACAGATTTACCTAGTAATTTAGGTGAGTTCAATGTTTCTTTCTCAATGAAGTATTGTGTTCTATTAATGAACCAGAAACATTGAGTGGCTACTTAAATTTAATTGGGTTGTGTATGAGTTGAAGAAATTCATTCCTACTGAAAAAATTTCATAAAGTTTCAAAATGAATTTTTGGCTTTTATAAATAAAATCTACCAGTACTAATATCCAAAAAAAGTAGAACTATCAAAATTTAATGATCCATAATGTCCCAATGAATATTAATTCAAATGAGACATCGCCACTTAAATTATAGCTTAATTAAGAACACACATATTCCTCCATCTGTAGCTCACATAACTTACAAGAACAGCCAAAACGTCTTGGCCAGTGCACAGGCAGGGCGGGTATTAAATTTTGCTTAAAAACAAATCCATCATGTCTGCCATTTGGCTATTTTGATATATGTATATTATTATTACTATTAAGAACTATTACTCGCAGACCATTATCGTACTTCCAACATAAAGTTTTATTAGTTACGTTATAATTTTAAAAGCATATATTTATAACTGCAGACGTTTTTATGGCTTACACACATCAGCAGACAACAAATTCTAACTACTGCACCAGCAGATGAATGTACCAATATTTTTTATTTCTTCTCACATTTATTTAATCTGCAAGTAAGTAATAAATTTACTGTTCTCAATAAAAAATTAATATTTTCATAGAACCAAATGTTAAATGGATGATAAAAAAATATTCAATACATAGAGATGTGGGTTATCCAGCACTTTCAGCATGTTAGAATTGAGTACAAATTTGGGCATATGCGAACAGTCACATATGTGCAGTTTGTTACCAGATTGTGCAGGAGTCAGATCTCAGGAAACAAATAAGGACTCGGAAACTATTCAGTTATAGCTAGCACTACTGGAAAATCATTTTTGAACTACTTGAAGGTATGCAGGGTTTTCTGATCAAGTTTGTCTTGATTTACGAATTCCATCCAAAAATGAAAAAATAGTGTTAGTGAATGTTGGCTTCCATTTAGATCATCCACGCAATTATTCAAAAGCTATATATTATCACATGATCAATTGCATAAATTAATTAATTTGAGTGAATTTTGCAATTTCTCGAGTTTCCTTCAATTGATTTGTTATATTTTCTTCATTTATTAATTCCACTTTCAAAATTAAGTTTGAATTAGCAGTATACAGGTCTGGAATAAAATAATGGAAACATAGGAATCTCAATGTTAAATTTGAATGAGCTCCGAGTCTAGTAGAACAGTGGAATAATCGAAACCTCATTGCGATTCGATTTCAAATAAGGGACTGAACTGTTGGAATGGCAAATCTCGGCAGGAGTGATACGCCATACCTGGCTCGCCGGCATCGAGAGTTGGAACACCGACTGGGCCCGAATCTCCGAATGTCCCAAATCAAGCCGAGCGACCAGCCACAACTCGTGGCAGAGATCCCAGAGATTTGCCATTCCAACAGTCCAGTCCCTTATTGGTTATTATTCCACTGTTACACTAGACTCGGAGCTCATTCGAATTTAACATTGAGATTCGTATGTGTCCATTAGTTTATTCCAGATCTGTATGTAATATTATTGCTTCTATGATATATTATTCAAATACCTGAATAATTGTCCGATCTGGTAATGTTGCTGGTATCAAAACGCCTCAAGGTTACATGCTGAAAGTGCTGGATTTCCTAGATATCTATCCCTGAGTTGCAGTAACGTTCATTAAATTTAAAGCTCCCTTAATTCTCCTTTAAACGGAGTATCTATAGACGGTAGACATGGAGAATTATGGGAGCATTGAATTTTAATGGACGTTGCTAAACACATACTTGAGTAGGTGTGTACACGACTTCAGAACTAACAAAAGATGTTACCGGGATAACTCCAGCATCTTCAGTTGATTTGTTAAAAATGATACAAATATCGTGTTTGATGAGAATAGAGAAATATTCAGTGTTTGGAAGTTCTGTTTTAAATCAAGGTAAATACACATTGCAACATGTATTGTCGAAATGGAAATT
The DNA here is from genome assembly GCA_038502775.1 of Hippodamia convergens. NCBI lineage: Eukaryota > Metazoa > Arthropoda > Insecta > Coleoptera > Coccinellidae > Hippodamia > Hippodamia convergens. The sequence goes on along the minus strand of CM076610.1, from coordinate 12,239,211 downwards.
ACATGTATAATTAGTTTGGATGTAGTAGGTATAAAAGTTTGAAACAAGCAAGAAGTCTGTACTTTGAAAACAGAACCTTTGAAGCTGAAGGTTGAAATTATTTTATTTCGACAATGTACCATTGCATTTGTGTATATTTAATTTTGGCACACACTGTATAATGCCATAAATTTATTCTAGTCCTTTTTAGTGTTCAAATCATTTTAGGAGAAAATTGGAATATGTTCATATTCTTTGTTGTCTCAAAGAAATTTATTTTGGAAATAAACAGAGTGAAGAATGAATGGATCCTTTCTACTCTTCTGGAACAAAAAAGTTGTTTTTTGCTATGGTCACTAGCCAGTTGTGTTCTGTGGGGATTTTGTTACTGTGTCTTAACGCAACCTAAGGCATTGCAGTGTTAATTATTGCTAGCGAAATTTTTTGAAACATAGATGAATTCAAAATAGTAATCATCGAAATGAATACCATTTTCAATTCTCAGGCTCAGAGATCTTTTATCATGATAAAAGATTGGGAATTGAAAATGGTATTCATTTCGATGATTACTATTTTGAATTCATCTATGTTTCAAAAATGTTTTCGGTGTTGGCTCCGTAAAGGCAAAGAATTTTTTTGTTTTGTTTACCGTTTTATTCTTTTTCTTAAATAGCGAAATTTTTGTCAGTGTGTCTTAGGGTTTGAGTCTCATCCTATATGTGAATGAATAATGAGCCACTAGGCCTCAGTTCACCCCAAAGGAGGCACGGCATGAAGAAGAAGAATCAGGAAATTGATGCCCTATCACTGAGCTACTGCCCTGTATTAAAATCGTTTTCATTTAATATTTCGAGATTTTCATATATTCAATAAAGATCTGAAATTTCCACACATACAAAAAATAACTTTTAAGCGCTAGTGCTTGTTGACCCTCTGAATCATAGCCATTACACTTTCCAAAAAGGAAATATCGTGTTCAGTCTTGTTCCCAAATGTTGATTTTCAAATAAAAAAACATATATTTGTTGATGCTGCCTTTTGATTCTTCAAATATTTTTTTAAGATTCGTTAAATCTTGAAGAAGAGAACGCGCAGTCAAATATGCTGACATCGGAAAGTGGTGGAGGTTTAAAAATTGCATACGAAAAACAAGAAGCCATGAGTACTAACACTACCGAAGAAGATATGGAATTGGAAGAAATTCAAACTGAGGTACCTGCTAAAAGAACCAGGTAATATTTTCCTTTAAGTTTACTTTGTTGTTAAGTATGGGATTTTGACTTAGTGAATTAGAATTAAAATTCCATAGTAGATGTGGTCTAAAATTGTGAATAGCCGTTGGTTTATTACCACTTTCAAAAAAGAACCTTACGTTTGTTACAACATCTTGCATGTGCTTCATGTAATTTTTTTAATAACCTGCACATAATGGTTGATGAAGAGTCAAATATTAAGTGATTAAGTTTTCCCTCTCTGCTGGTCCGTGCATCTGGCCTTGTGTAGGAATCGTTTTCTAATCGATATTGCTTCAAAAAACACAGCGTGTGTCTGAATTTCGGCCAAAACAATAACGATTTTACGGACAATTTGTGATTATTCCAGTTGGACTCGTCAAATAGGATTTTTTTTAATTTAACAAGAGTAGCAAGCTAAGATTCGTGGGCTCACTATTCATTTCGACATAATCTTACAATCATTCATAACTAAAACCCTGAAATAATTTTTCATTATATAATTGTTCATTAGGATATCCTTTTAAGTAGATTTTTTATTGAACTTTGGGAATAGCTGATAAAATTAGAATCTATTATGAGCAATTAAAATAATTTCAAACTTCTCAGTTTTATACAAGCTGTAGAAAAATTGTTGTATCTAACTTTCACATTATGTTTATTTTTTCTTCTACTTTAAAAATTTAGGTTCTAAGAATTCTATTAACTTGAAATTTTGTTTGAACATGCTGAGTATTTCTCATATTATATTAATATTACCTTTCTGAAATATTCTGTATCATGTCCATTTTGCCTCGATTTATTTATTTGATACATAATTGCTTTCTCTGTTCAGTTATTTGAAATATCAATTTGTCACTTTGTTGAAAATGTCTGTACATACTATGTATGGTCTTGTTTGAAAAAAAATTATTTAAGAACGAAAATTTCAATTATTTGGTTGTTTCAACGACATTTGATTATAATTTTTTTCATTTATAAAGAACTGAAAAGAATATTTATCGTTACATGCATTGGGCAAAGTCTTACACTTATTCCCAACTCTGCACAAATTAGCATACATCATTTTCTTATGTGAATGCAGCACCAGAAAAGATTAGTTTAAAACCTGTTGTATAACATATTTCAAGAAGAAAAATAGGTCATAATAGTTTCTCATTTATAAGTATAACAAAAATTAATTCAAGAGGATTGGCATTTTAACAGTTTATGCCATAATTTGTCCAAGGCCTCGTAATACAAACCCTTCAAGTGTAACAAGTTTAAAAGATACAAGTGATCTGCCTGTAGGTACAAGTAATTGAGAAAAAATCTCTACCTATGTAAACGTTTTTTGCAACACAAAGTTCACATTTGTACAGGGTGGGCATATTTCGATGTTTTAGCACTACAACTTTTGAACCAGAGGAGATAGACAAAATCTGATACCCCATTCTCGATCTCTTTTTCGGAGAAACTAACAAGAGTTTTATTCATTTTTGGCTACCTTCTTTTGTTTTCGAGTTATAAGCGAAAATTGGAAAAATTGCGATATCGAAAAAAATTTATATCTCCGCTAATACTGATGATAGAGCTCTGAAATTAAAACATTCTACAGGCACTTTTTTACTTAGAATCCAGTGGCATGCTCGTCTTTTCTGCACCATTTTCAATTACGAAGCTATAATCCAAAGTTATGTTTTTTTAAATGGAAACACTATATTTCTGTGACATTTTCTGAAAACTTGATTTTTTCTGATTTCAAAAATATATCATATCATGAAGTTTGTATCAGTATGAGTATAGAAATTGGTCAAAAACCTATTTTCAAAGCTCTATCATCAGTATTGGCGGAGATATACATTTGTTCTGATATCACCATTTTTCCAATTTTCGCTTATAACTCGAAAACAAAAGAAGGTAGCCAAAAATGAATACTACTCTTGTCAGTTTCTCCGAAAAAGAGATCGAGAATGGGTACCAGATTTTGTCTATCTCCTCTGGTTCAAAAGTTCTAGTGCTAAAACATCGAAATATGCCCACCCTGTACAATTGTGTCATGGAATTTTCAACAAGTGTAGATTTTACCTACCTTCAAACCTAGGTAAATGCACACTTGTAGTATTATAAGAATACCCGTACTGTAAAGAGGTGCCTGAAGAATATCGCTTCAATACTAGGAATTCATTCGCTTTTTTCACAGATTACGAATTCAAAACAAGGTTTCGTCTGAACCGAGACCAATTCGAAAACCTCCTTTGAGATATTAGATCCAGACCACTTCTAACTTGTAGACTTGTTACACTTGCAGGGTTAGTGTTACAGGCCCCAGGAATGCTTGCTCTTTCTTCATAAAAATAAATTTCTGTTTGAACAATTCAAAAGTGATCATGTATACAATACAAGAAATCAGAATTACATCTATACTAAGTGCAACTTGACAAAAAACTCAACATCAGCTAGAGTACAGATGCATGAAGTTGTTCGATAATCTCCCCACGAATATTAAAACCATAACATCTACAAAAATTTTCGAAAGGCGCTTATACAAGAAACTACTCGAATTAGAACCGAATTCGATGGACGAAATTGAGGAAAATTCGTAAAACCATTCTTTTTTTTTGACACTGTTTCATTTCATGTAAATCTTTGTTTTATACATTGTAGGAAATTATTTGAAATGAAAAGACTATTATTATTACTGTTAATAAATCATTTCAGTAACATTCAAATTTCAATGAAATAACCAAAAGGCTAATACCACACTATATTAGTGATGGCTAGTTTATAGATGTCAAATGAATGAAACATGTGTGAGTTCATGGGTTGGCCTTTAATTGATTTTTTACTGTATAAACTAGGCATAACTACTGCTATGCGAAATTCGAATTCAAAAGTAACGATATAATTTAAAATGTTCTTGAATGGTCCTTCTCTCAATATATGACTGTCGTATGTTCTGTTATTATTTAGATTATGCAGGAATCCATATTTTGCTGAACAGAAGTTCGTTCACAGATCTCAATCAAATGATAAGACTGAAAAATCAGTAGCAAGTCGCGGGAAGAAACGTAGTAGCGGTGGAGGATTGGGGAGCAATTCAAATAGCTACCAAATCAATAATAATTCGAATTCTAATCTTTCCATGAGAAGGTCTAGTCGATCGCAGATGAATATTTCACCTACCCCATCCCAGAGTTCCACTCAAAGTCAACAGCCTGGAGCCTTTGCTAGTATTAGTCAGAATCAGTTGAAGAATTCCCCACCTAGTAGTCCCAGTTCTGAGAGTCAAGGAGCTCCACCAAATACGACTAAGAACAAATCAAAAGGAAGGAAAAGTGCACCTGCTGTTATCACCCCAAGTTCTAGTAGAGATAACAAAGATGTTAAATTGTAAGTAATCAGAGATTCCATGTGATTTAATAATTTCTGACTTGTCATGTATGTCATTTTTGTATTTCACCATATTTGACTGGTTTTACAATGTTGGGTTAACCTTTGGTTGGCTTTCAGTTTGGAATAGAAATATTTCACCTCAACAAATATTGGTTCAAATCACCATGAGTTATTTTCTGTAGGTTCGTAACGGATCCTATGTAAAATTTGAGTTCAGAAATATAAATGTTGATATATCAATGAATCTTGTTGGTCTGATATTTAACAAAAAATGGACAATATCTCTTAAAAAATGGCAAAAGAAGAAAATTTTCAAAATCGAATTTGTGAAGATAAATTAATATTATTATTATTACTACCAACCTAACTATTGATGAAAAGGCATTGTGAAACCAGCTTTTAGTGATAGATTGTATTGATAAAGAGTTTTTACCGATTTTTATTCAATGTATTATTCATTCATTTAAAATATTTCATTATAAATTATACAATTGATACGTGAAATAAGAGAAGGTCAAAGACTTGATTTTCCATCCAAAAATAATGAAAAAAAAAATAAAAAATTTACACTACAATCTACAGCCAAAAAATTCGACTCACTGTGTTTGTATTACTTTAGCCAAAAGGCCCTACATGGTCAATATTATTGAAGTGTCATTATTGATTCAATTGCTGCGTTCCACTAAGCGATCACAACGATCAGAATAATTCTTCAGTCATTCCTCAAGACAATCAGGGTCGTTCTGGTTGAGTGGAGAACGTCAACGATGACTTCATCATGTTCGCTCAGACGACCTCGAAGACTGATCTTAAGAGGTGAGTCGAAGTGATCGTTCTGCTAGAACTGCTAGTTCTAGTGTTCTGTATGTCGCAATATTCAAAAGAAATATAGATGGCGATGGTAAAAGTTGAGCCTGACCTGAAAATCCTGAGAGTTATTTTATTCTGGTGTTCGTGAGTAATTTTATAGACTGCGCACGTGTGGCTAGAAATGCCTTAAAGCCCCCTTCAACATGAGCGTACGATGGCAACGCTCGCAATTTTGTTGAATGGGGAAAAGTGCAGTTATGAGCGAAACCATTGTGAGCGCTTAGTGGAAGCAGCCCTTATTTGTCTGAACTAAATATCGATTTTGCATCAATTTCAATCAATTGATAGGCTTTCAAAATTTCCAGTCAACTTGGAAATAAGTTCCAAACAGAATTAGGCAATTACTAATTTACTAATTGCCAACGTGACGTGACGTATTTTTTATCGTTGTTGTTTACATACTCAGATTTTAGTTTGAAAATATATTTTTTTTCCTGGAATGTTACGCCTCTGATGGCACCATCCTTCAACCCGCTTGTCATGTGTTGGCAATATTTCATGCGATTCCGTCAATTGGTTAAAAAAGTTAATTGCACCAGTTCACTCTTTCATTGTTATGATTTTTCACTGCTCCTCTGGATAGCTGTTTTGTACTGATTGACATTTACATTATGTTGCTTGTGCTGAACAAGTTATTATCTTCTTCTATACTTGATGTTTCGTAATAACGGTAGGTACTCTTTCAGAGAACCCTGATATTGACTTTGCTTTGAAACTGCTCGGTTCTTACCGAGCGTATGAGAGTGAAATGAAAAGCCACCAATGACATTAATTCGGCGTTCATTTTGTGTTCACAACCATCATTGTCTGAGAAGAAGGGTTGGTGATAAACATGACATTGTAGCACTATAATGCAGGGGGCGTAGTTACTTCCTTATTTTGAAAAATCATATCTCAAAAAGTATTAGCAATATCCATTTAATGATTTTTCTATACAGGAGTACATTTAAAATTTGGGTTTTCATATGTCGAAGGAAAATATCACTTGGATCTAAATCTGGCGATTGCGCTGGCCACTGAAGAAAACCACTAAAAGAGATTGCCGTGTGAGCTTTAGCGCCATACTGTTGAAACCACACTTCCCCTGCATTCGAGTTTGGGTAGAAAAATCCCCAATAATGGTGATATAACTTCCACAAATGACCGTCACTGCTCTTTTGTTCTCTCCAAAGAACCATGAGCCAATAATGTCGATTCTACATATTGCTTACCAAAGTTTCACACGTTCCATATGCAAGATCCATTACGTTTCTTCTGCACACTACTGATATCCCCGAACGTATCCACTCCCAAACATATCGATTACCTGAGTTCACACTAATTTGCGATGATCGAATAGCTGATAGAAAAGTACGCCTCCACGTAGAACGCCCTCCCTTGCGTTGTCCACTGCATTATTGACACTGAACTATTCATAACAAAAACCTTAGACCGGCCGGGCAAGAGTTTCAATTAGTGATGTATCCCTGGGTGCATGTCCAATGGACGAGCCCAATGTTTTCCTAAAGTTTGGGAATCAAATAAGAAGAAGAAAGTATCCACTTCATACTCGTTTAATTCAAAATACGATATAATTTAATAAAAACGTTCCTCAATTTGAAATTAAAAACAGTCTACAAACTAAACACATAACTTAGTAGACAAAAAACGGTGAGCAGTCAATTATAAAGAAAAAATCAATGGAATGGGCACTTATTGGTTTGTCTTATTTGTACTTTGAATTCTAGTGAGTAATGAGTTGAAGAATGAAAATAAGAGCTTAACTTTTCAAACTCACAACAGAATAAGTATAATGAGAATGAATCAAAAATCAACTCTTTGACGCCATATGTTGATTATTACATAATACATTGTAGGACTGAAATGATAACTTACCTAACTTTGTAAACAACCAAGAAAAAAGAATGACTTTTCGTTCATTTTGTAATTTATATTGAAATAAGAGAGATGTATTTATTTTCGCAATATCTGTTCTTTTGTTGGCAGAATTCATGTGTTTTCTTTAATGGTATCGTCGTATTTAGAAATAGTTGCGTTCCTTAAAATTATCAACTCTTGGAATAATTTAAAGGTAGGATTTCAGGAATTATGATACTATAATTACTTCTGTTTTTAATCGCCGAAGGACTGCAATTTTCCAATTTTGAACATAGTCTTCTTCAATCAATTAGGTTGCACACGCTGATATTCTTTACGTATTTCACATTATTCATCTATGTATATCATATGAAATTTATAATGTATGAAACTAATATGTGGCAGCTAGGATCTTGTTTTGAGAGGGAGCTAAACACCGAATGATCGATAATGCTCTGATGAGAAGCTCGGGAAACATTTGACTTCTTGATTTATTTTGTACTCACTTTGAATAATATCGAAAACGAAAATAATTCACACCTTGAAACACAGCTGAGCCAGATGACTTATAATGAATAATTCCTGTTATTAAGATTCCTAGAATGTTGAGTATACAGCATAGCACAAAATAACATATGTACATAATGGCCAAGGTCTATTTAAATCACTGCGTACATTACATTGAAAGGGTTGAAGGGCATATGGCGGGGGAATACCGAACAATGGATTCATCAAGCCACTTTACCGCGTATCAAAAGACCGACAGGAGCTGGCTTCTTCCTCTATATGTTCAACCACTGCAAAGTGTGATTTGGCTGATTAACGGTTTGAGAATGCAGTACATAGGCTTATAACCTTTTTTGTCATATTTATAATTCTTATTTTAGTCTGAGGAATTTTAATCATCCTTTAGTAATTATTTTTTCCACATATTCAGCATTGAAGAAGTTTCTCTCAGCACGAAAGCCAGCGTTTTTATATATACATACTCACAACACATATTTCAGTGTTCTATTCAAGCTTTTGCTTTTTTTTTTACTCAAATAACCTATCAACTAGTGCAACTTGTAGATTAGCAGTAAAATATTTTGCAGCACTTACACTTTTAACAACCTCCTATGAAATGAATTCAAACTTGTTTTATCCGGTGTTGGTGAAAGATTTTATACGAAAATTATAGTAATGTTCCGCATCTTGAAGGATAGACATATTTTACTTTTCGAATAGAAAACATATTTTCCGATTTTGTGTAACAAATTATTTTTTTCCTGTATTTTTTTGAAGTTTCAATCTAGTTCATATTGTAATTAGTTCAGACTGAATTTTTGCGTTATTGTTTTAGGTTTCAGAATGGGGTTACTGCCCCGCACATGTTGGGAAATCAACTCAATCCCACTTCCAATATGGCGCAAAAAATGTCTGACCATTTGAATTCCGAGCTTGAAGCTCATAGTATTTTCAATCCCAATGAAAATGCTAATCTTGTCGGTCCACAATTACATCACAAAGTTGTTGCCTCAGTAAGTGATCATTTCTGAGCAATTTAATAAAAAAATGTTGGACACTATAATTATCTATTCATTATATACTCACAAATAAATATTATTTTAGGCGCGTTCTAACAGTGCTGGCAGTACAAACTCAGGTAACAGTGGTCTGACTGGTATGCTTGGAGGGAACACTGGTAATATTCCCCAAACTTTAGATCAACTCCTAGAGCGACAGTGGGAGCAGGGCTCCCAATTTCTTATGGAGCAAGCACAACATTTTGACAGTAAGTTTTGGATTACATGTGGTATTTTTTAATGTTAAATGTGACTTCTCCACTTACAGTTGCATCTTTATTATCATGCTTGCATCAGTTGAGAGCTGAAAACCTCAGATTGGAAGAACATGTTAGTTCGTTGTTACAAAGACGGGATCATCTTCTGGCAGTAAATGCTAGACTGGCGATTCCTTTAACTGGACAACCTGCTACACCTCAGACCACTCATCCTCACAATGGTAAATGTAATTTCATTTTAAGGCATCACTATGAAGTTTTTCCAAACTTTGTAGGTAGATAATTTGTTGATTATTAACAGGTTTCATTCACTCTCTGATAAGACACCTCATCCTTGACAACCTGTGTCTGTGTATGTAGAAGTTGTATCATAAAAACCATCTATAATGCGTTTTTTGGAGGCCGGAGCCTTCTTAAAATTGGTAAAGATGTTCCTTGCAGCTTCCTTTTGAAACGCTCCAAAACTTCATTCACAGGAGATGCTCAACAGACCACCAATTTGAATGTTATATCCCTTTTTCCAGTTTCTCCTCAATATCTCGAAAACAATTTCAAAGTAATTGAATGTGTGTGAAGTTGGCCCAGAACTTCTGGATTTTCAAAATTTTTTTTGTTGTACTAAATTGTGGTAGGTTTTTGCTGCTTTGTGGCATTGAATTTCTATCTAAGTTCCATGTGGTTATTGGGATATTTCAAAAACAGACAAAAAGGGCCAGCCCAGCACTTTCAACAATAATATCCTCGCTGTTAGGAATTGTGGTCAAGGACCAGTCTTCAAAGGTGTGTTTTCCTACAATTTTCTCTACATATATATATATATATATATATATATATATATATTGACAGATTAAGCCTTCGCTCTAGTTTTCTTGTGGATCACAGTTTTCAATTCTTCTTCCTTTCCTTCTTCATATTTAAAAGACTGTATCGTGCCCCCAGGATCCTCTTCAAAATGCTGTTGATTTGACTGTTGATTTTGTTGAAATGATTGTGAGTAGAGTTTGAAAGATTCTGTTCCCACAATTCGTTGGTGATATAGAGGGTCCGTCAGAAAAAAAGGAAGTTTTTCAAATGGATAAAACAGTGAAAATAAGTGTGAAAAACAAAATGCATGCCATTTTTTTAGTGAAACAAAATTCCTGATCTGAAAACTATGCCAGCAATATGATCCCTTTGAGCCAAAATGCAAGAATCAAGTCAAGCCTCTCCCGGAATGGGAGAGCATCGGCCAGCATCTGTGCTGGAATATGAGTTACTATTCTTCTTATTTCCTCCTTCAAATCGGACCCTCTTTGAAAGGAGAAGAGTAGTAACTCTAACTCAAATTTCAGCACAGATGCTTGGTGACTCAATGGACTCATTTCAAGGGCCGGCTTAGTTTTCAGATCTTGAATTTTGTTTTACTGAAAAAATGGCTTGTATTTCTGAGTATTTTGATGTAATTATTTTTTTTTTCACACCTATTTTGACTGTTCTACCTATTTGAAAAACATCCGTTGTTTCTGACAAACCATGTATAATAGCAGACCTTGTCTACTCATTAATTGAAATTGAAATTTTTTTATTAGTCACCAAAATACATATACATATTTTATCTTGCCACAGAAGAATGAATCTTTGTTGACCCGAGTGATCTTGTTTGGGTGGTTAGAAGTGGTTTTTGTATTGGGGGCCCTAACAACACGAATAATCAAGCTGTTAGAGTTGAGACTAAATATTTTTCAGTGAATAATATTCATCCTGCAGTGGCTGCTGGTCACAGTGATATTCCCCGTTCAAGACATAGTGCGAATTATCCAGCTCATCCACAAGGAACTAGTGCTGACACTCCTGTTGAAAATGGTTTACCACCAGATACTAATCAAACTTATTCTTCCCGCAGAAGTCCAGTTACTGGACAGCCCCAGAGGAGCCCTACTGTAAGGTGAGTTTGAACTGAATTCATATAACTTATTTGTGATTTATGTTACTCGATTTAAGGATAAATCTTTCATTTGTTCAAGAAACATTGAACAATTGAAAGTAATGAATTGGTTGAGGCTTTCGCGGCCATCGTTCAATGTAACCTGTTTTTTCGAGCACTCGAACTCGCGAAATGTCAAGAACTAATCCATGACGACGGCCGAAATGCTCGAAAGAACAGGTTACATTAGATTGAAAGTAAGTTATGCTGAATTTTCGATAAGGCAAATAAAATTTTTAATTCTATAATAAAATGATTAAGGGAGATTGATCCTTACTTCTTACTATTTTTATTATTTACAATAGCAATTGCGATATAGGAAAATAAAATATTCAGGCCTATTTTGTAACACCTGCAAATAGAGATGCTCAAAATAAAATTTAAATGTTTAAATTGCGGTGTTGTCAGAAGAGATTTGTTACACTATCAATGCATTCAGAGCATCAACAATGGGAATTCTTACCTATAGTCCATCCAACGAGATTTATAAGGAAAACATAACATAACAAAGCACCACTCGCGGCAGTAATACCATAATGAGAAATTTAGCAGACTTGTAAATATGTTATAAGAAATGTGATAAAAATATAATACTAATTCAAAAAGTTTCAAAAAATACACAAGACAACAATAGGAAATAACGGTTACCTTAACACATTCATGTTCTTGAATGAATTGTTTTTAAGTCACATATGCATTATACAGGGTGGCCATTTGAAAACGAAACAGACGAAATAAATTTTTTCGATAGAAATGCTCGGACAGGTCGATTTCTGTTTCGAGGGGGACAACTTAAGATGTAGGCTACGGACGCATAGCGCTTCAACCCTTGCTACTACAACCCTAACCCCCAATTTTTGAATAGGGAAGATGGGGTGAGTGATACCTCATTTGAAAGGTATTTTTATACTGATTTCAGCACAGTAATTGTTTTTTCATTTTATGCATTAGTTCTCAAAATATTCTTAACTAAGCATTTGAAAATGAAGTGGTGTTTTCATGGCACTTGTAGTGTTTTTTTGTGAAAAATCGACATTTTGAGCTTCAAAACAACCATGACTGTGGCTTCCTTCCTTCAATCCACTGACATAGAAATCTTTAATCAAGATTTCGAACAAACAAAGCGTATTGCGAAGGAGCTCAATCTTGCTGAAACTCAATCTAAATTATCTTCGATATAATTTGCAGTATTTCCAATAACATGCAGTAACACTTGATCGATAGAAATCTCCAAAAAGTCCAAATACGTACATATCTCTAATCAGATTACCAGGTAAGAAAATCAAATCATTAATGATGCCACAGAAATATTCCAGTCTCAATTCGTGAAACGATTTCCGACTTAATTATGAAGTGTTTTCTCAGTTGGCTTCAATAATGTTTTCATTTTGTTGATTATTAAATTCATATCTTTTTCAAAAAAATGAGAATCGATAATTTTTTATTTATTACGTACAGATCATTAAGTTGGCTTACTGGTTCTTTGACATGTGAATTATTCTTAGTTTTGAATCGAGACTTGTATGAGTTCTAATTCATTGTTCGACATGGTTTATTCAATTGCAGAGCGGGTGGAAATAATTTCACTTTTTTTGCAAACAATCAATGTGCGAATAGAACCGCAGAATTCTTCAATCAACGACATTTAGATAAACATGTTAATAGGAAGTATGTTTTGGAATAAGTGTCAAAGTTTCAAGAAACCGGGTCCGTGGCTAATAAAAAACGAAACATGGAAAGAAATGAAGCAGCTGAAGTAGCTGTTCTTGGACAGATTGCTCTGAATCCAATGACGAGTACGAGGCAGCTAGCACATGAATCTGGTTTTACACGAACTCGAATTGCAAATATTTTGAAGCATCATAAATTCCATCCTTACAAAATCCATCTTTCACACGCACTAAACGAAGATGATTTTGACCGTCGTGTTGAATTATGTGATACAATGAGTGAACGAGTAACTGCTAATCCCAATTATCTGTACAATGTTTGTTTCTCCGATGAGTGTTCGTTCTTTCTAAATGGCACAGTAAATTGACACAATTGTCGTTATTGAACCGATGCTAATCCGAGATTGTTCCACGAAGTTTATACTCAACAACCACAAAAACTCAATGTTTGGGCTGGAATATTTGGTGACAACATTGTCGGCCCGTTCTTTTTACCTGGTAATCTTACTGGAGATATGTATTTGGACTTATTGGAAAATCACATTGATCCAATTTTGACGGAAATTATTGAAAACAATGCTGGAAATTATGTGGAAGATCAGATTGTGTTTCAGCAGGATGGAGCTCCTCCACACTACGAGAATATCTGGATCAAAGATTTCCAAATCGGTGGATTGGAAGAAGGGGTCCCACTGAATGGCCAGCCAGATCGCCAGATCTGTCACCACTAGATTTCTTTGGGACCACTTGAAGAGTAAAATTTACTCTACACAGCCCGATTCCATAGAAGATTTAAGAAGACGTATAGTGAACGAATGTCGTCAAATCACTCCAGAAATGCTGCAAAATGTGCGCCATCGTTTCGAACAAAACTTATTTCATTGTATGGAAGCTAATGGTGAACAATTTGAATATTTAATTAATTGATGTGAGTTTTTGATAAATTATTTACTTTACTTCGAAAAGTCTTATTTCTTAGATCAATACTTCAAATCGTTCTGATACCGTACAGTTGGAGAATTATTTCAGTGAATAAAACAGCTAGTCGAACATCTGACCCTAGTATAGCATTAACACGTACGGTATGACTTCATTCGCCCAGTGGTAGATGTTTTGCAATTTCAAATACAAGTACGGAAATTTTGGTGTTTCGGAAGCACGAAATGTCAATTATTCGCAAAAAATTAATTTAAGTGATAAAATTAACTAACACATGAATATTTCGAGAACTAATACATAAAATGAAAAAACAATTACTGTGCTGAAATCAGTATAAAAATAGCTTTCAAATGAGGTATCACTCACCCCATCTGCCCTATTCAAAAATTGGGGGTGAGGGTTGTAGTAGCAAGGGTTGAAGCGCTATGCGTCCGTAACCTACATCTTAAGTTGTCCCTCTCGAAACAGAAATCGACCTGTCCGAGCATTTCTATCGAAAAAATTTATTTCGTCTGTAATCTCGTCTGTTTCGTTTTCAAATGGCCACCCTGTATTATTAATAATTCATTATTATTTATGTATTTATGCTTTTATTATCACATAAAACCATAGCAAGTTGATTTGACCTATCAAAATTCTTTTAGATTATCTCCAGCAGCATCTAGCTTTTCTAATAACTCCTTGATAAGGCAAAACTCTGACACAAGTGGACGTTCTGCACCTCGTCCTCAGCAATACACACATTACCAAGGGACCAGCCAATCCCAACAACAGGTATGTTGAGTCCTATAGATTTCTAGTATTTTAACTTTTTCATCAAATTCATATATTGCGGCATATTTGATTGCCTTTTTTGCATTGTTATCAGAACTATTTGCTTGAATAAAATATCAGGTACCAATTATATTGTAGTGTTCTTTATATCAATTCGTTGATGTGGATGAAAAAGATTTCACAAGAAATATTTCACATATTGCTGAAAACGTTTCACAAGGCAAGGAAAATGCATGTGTATAATAATTAATTCAGTTCTAATCAAAAAGGATATTATAAATTTTATCAAATCGATTTCATTTTCAAATGAATTATATCAATAATTATTCAGTTTTTTTCAATACAGAACAGGATTGGAAAAAACCCGGGTTTTCGGTTTTTTCGGGTTTTTATGGTCTTTTTCGGTTTTTTTTAGGGATTTTCAGCTTTTTCTTCAGATTTGATATATAGTTTCGGTAATTATGCAGAACTAAAATAACTGTGTCGGCGCTGTGAAAAAAATTTCACTTAATGTTCCCTCTAGTTAAAAAAAATGAAGTTTGCTTCTGGAAGGTAAGGTTAGTCCGAGTTTCATCTAGTTTTTTCTGGTTTCTTGATAGACACTTGTTAGATATGTGTTATCTTCGTCAAAAACAAAAAATACCACAATTTCTTTATCAATAGCTATAGTGAAAGAGATTTTTCTCACTAAAATTATATTTATTCAGAATTTTTAAATAAACCATGATGCAACGATCTCGATTGGGGGTTCTTGGGGGTTTTCAAAATAGCAAATATTTGATTGAAAGGACGTCATATTATATTTCACAAATAAATTTATTAACCGATTTCAAGCGAATAACCAGTAGTGACCGCGGTTATCTACGGTCCTGCCCTGCCCTACAGTTATAGCCTTCAGGGATAACCGCGAATAACCAAATTTCGCTTGAATACGGTTAAGGTCCAAAGTTGACGTTAGCGTTGTAATCAAAACAAATACATAACCAAATTGTATCGTCTTTCGATTTTGAATCATCTTTCGCAATGTGGTTCCAAGAGCTCTAAACGGAACAAAGAATTATGTATAATATTGTAATATGTACATATTTCATATTTGTTCCAGATTTTGCTTCAACAAAGAAATTTTAGAGAATCATGTCAGGTGTTGAAGATTTAATTGCATCTATAATCTCAGCTAATGAAATTTTATTTGACTATTGCTTGATTCACAATGACCATTTAACACATACGTAAAAATCAAAGTTAAAACTACCAAAATTTATACGAAAATATTCACAATAGGTTCAATTTTGCGTTTGGATTCCATAAGTCGAATGTAAATATAGAAATAACGCAACATGATCGTGAACACTTATATATTCTTAGGGGGTTTGATTTCTATTGTTAAATTTTCGCTTTTTACATATATGTTAAGTTACGTCCATTGTGAATCTAGCATTAGATATTCATTTAAACATATTTTATTATTCGCATATGCATTTCCAAGCACTATTCAGTTTGATTAAACTTCACTTCTTCATGATAGGCTCCAAACTGAAGTTACGTACGGTTATCTGCGGTCCAAAATAATGACGTTACATGATTATAACCTACAATGACCGAAGTCGCTTGAATGCAGTTGGTCCTAGTTTGTAATTACCAATGAGGACCAGGTTATTCGCTTGAAATCGGTTATAATGTATATATGACGTTCGTTCAACCGAATATTTGCTATTTTGAAAAACCCTATAAAAAAACCGATAATAGTCGGTTTTATCAATTTGACAAAACCCACTGGGTTTTATAAGGTGGGGAAATTCAATGCCATCATTCTCATCAAATAAGTACCTTAAAAAATATGTGTTAGTGCAATTAATTCAGTCACTTGAAAATTATGTGTTTCTTCTGTTGATACAGTGAAAATATGTGTTTCATTGATTGATATAGTTCGAAAATATCTCCCCCACAGTGGAAACCCTGTTGCAAGCAATGAGAGGTTTTTATCATAAATGAGGCGAAAGCCACAACTAATTCAATATAGCGTTGCAAGAAATTGATTTTTTTTAGGTAAAATTGTTTTTTCATCAAAAATACACTATTTGTAGAATTGAAATACAATATTATGACCAAACAAAAAAGAAACACTTTTTTCAAATACAGTAGAATTCGGATATAACGACCGTCAAGGGACCGACGATCGACGATATTCAGTCGTACTAACCGGACGACGCAATAAACGAATGGGGAATAATTTGTACTTAAACCATTCTAATAATGCTCTGTCTACCTGTTCTTGAGTGGAGTTCCTTATTCTTTTAGATTTCAGAACATTTTCATTGATAAGAGCTCTAATATTATTTTCGTTTTTCTTAATTGTCGAAATTGTAGAGTGGGAAACGCCAAATTCCTTCGCAAGAGTGACATTCGATTCATCAGCATTGAGGCGATGTAGTATAACGCTTTTCTTCTCGATGGTGAAGCTTTTTCTCTTCGCGGATGTCATTTCAGCACAGCTATAGTCTTTCTGTTATGTCGCAAAGCAAATGTAAACAAACACTGACTAAGATTTGCGTGCGATAATAATTAGGACATTGAAGTCGGGTTGATTCTACTGTACCGGTTCTTTTCCGGTTCATTTAAGTAGAAAGAAGAAATATATAGACACCTCATCATAATTAAAACATATTTGATTTCAGATGGTAATGCGAAGAGATACCGATCATCATCAAAGTTCCAAGTCTAGCTGAGAATACCTCGACTTTTCATTAACATTAATGCATTTATTAGACATGAAATGAAGTACTGAATTTGTCACAGCCAAAAAATTTAACGTGGTTTCTTATGGATTTTTCATTTATTTATAATCTCCTGACAAATTTAAAAATTCATATTAAACCATGATGATCTTGATTCTTCTCACTGGTGAATTGTATGAAATTGACCTTAGATTGCAATGACCAAGAAATTTTATTCTTATTGACTGAATTCTATAAATCATTGTCTAAAACACTTATATTTTGTATAATGAAAGGTCGTGAACAATAATATTCAAAGAAAATATTGATTTGATTAAAAAAATAGGTTAGTATCATTTCATTATGATTGTGCCATTTTCAACGTTAATATGTATTTATTATTGGTTTCTCACTTATATCAACCCTAATAAGTTGATACTTCTTTCCTTAGTAAAATGACAAGATAGTTTGAATTTCCCAGGAATATTTCCAAAAGAATTTGATATTGTATTTTGGGTAATATTTTGTACAAAATCCTTTATGAAATGTTTTTTGTCGTTATTGATTCATTTTTTGTTAAGAATTATATTCAATTTGATTTGTTAAAACATATTTGGCTTTTGACTTCAAAATTATATGTCAATGTTGAATTGATCAGGATATTGCTTTAATTTTCCATTAAGAGCCATCAAATAAACATTATGCTGTTTCATTAATGAGTAATAAAAGAAGACTGTTTCTTTCCAGAAAAAAATGCCAAATTTTAGTTTTTTTTCTCTAGTTAATATAAGGAGGGAAACATTTTTAGAATTGTTTTTATTGCTTAAGAATCATAAACCTTCAAAATTATAAAAACTCATGATATATTATCAAAGAATTAAGATTGAACTAAATAGTGGTAGGTGTAAATTTGATAGAAGTAATATTTATCTCAGGGATAATACTATTCATAAAAAATAAGGTTATCTTGAAAATTACTCTGAATAAGAGCATCTGAGGAATTAATTTGAGTTGCAGTATTACAGGAAGTTAGTTCATTGGACCTAATAAAATTGTACCTGACGTGTTGAATAAGTAGTCAGTGAATAATTCGTTATTATTTTTTTCAGTAGTATCTTTGCTTATGAAGTAATTTGAACTTTTATGTATTACTTCAATTCAAATAATTGCAATAATTGTATTCAAATGTGCCGAATTTTAACATCAAGATTCATATGAATCATATTTAGATATATCATTCAGAAGCCATACAGTGCAGTGGTAATTTTTGTTGTCTTAACATGAATGAGAATTTCATAAATTTCAGCAGATAGTATTGTTTCTTATTTGTGTATAATTCTGTACATAGAAATATCTTGATATATATAATCAAATCATAAATACTGAGAAATCCCTATTTTTAATCTAATATTTTTGGGATTTTTTGTACTTTTATATCAATAAGTCTTTTCTAGAAAGAACAGATGTGAAGTAGATGTATTTATATCTCTGAATGTATATTTTGTTTAATTTTTGTTTTGTAATATATAAATTTGTAAAGTTCTTGTTTATATCCACAATTCTCCTTTTCAGAAATTTGCATATTTGAATAAGCTATATGGACAATTTTTACAAAACTATTAGTATAAAGGCATTCTATTTTTTTTTCTCTCGAACTACCCTGACCTGGCAAAAAATTTAAATATCACTGCTCATGGCAATTCCTCGTAAAACGACTTTGGCTTGGGAATTTACGACTCCAATTTGACCTGAAAAGATACCTCCCATCCCAGTAGGATGTAAAATTTATTCATTGTGAACTAGAGTCCAGTCAATCTAGACACAAAAGGTCAGATGTTATGTTTCTAAGTTTTAGTTGGTGTCTTGGCACCCAAGTAGTGGAAAACTAAGCGAATCCAACAAAATATTTATCAGGCAACGGAATTTTTTTCTAATAATGGTTCCAATTTTATTGGAGCAAATAATCAGTTTTTTGAAGAAAAGGTTGAAAATTATAATGCCATCAAATGGTCCTTTATTTCCTCAAGATCTTCACATATGGGTGGGATATGGGAAGCAGCGATTAAGTCCACAAAATTTCATTTACGGCGAATTTTAGGTATAGCTTCTGTGACATACTAAGAAACTTACACAACCTTAACTGAAAAATAGGCGTGCCTCAATTCCAGAGCTTTATGTCCCCTCTCATCAGACCCCAACGATTTTATGCCTCTTACAAGTAATTATTTAACTCAGCTACAGCAGAGGTCCAAATGCATCAATAACTCCCAAGAAGGGAGATTTAGTTGTTCTAAGAGAGGAAAACATTCCATCACTTGGATGACCCAGGCCTCGAATAGTTGAACTGCATCCCGAAGCTGATAAAGTGATTCGTGTAGTTTCAGTGCAAGTAGTGTTGGGTAACTCTTGTAAAAGGCGGTTCATGTGTCCCGGACACGACGCAGAAATGTAAGAGCGGCTCACTTTGAACAACTGTATCACCTCAATTCGAATGTCCCACTAAGCGTCTACGCATCGGTGAGCCGAAAGACGCGAGAGATACCCAGGACCCAGGTAGTCTCGTCAAACACATCGGATCGATAATCCGAAGACTGTCGCCATTCTCAACTCTCGACCACTCGACCATCATGTCACTCAATTCAGATTTAGGGACTAGAACGGAACTGCGGCACTTGTGTTGTGAAGCCACATCTGGGCCGGAGCGAGAGCGCAATCCGAGCGATCTGATAATCAGATATGTTTTGCCAAACGCCCCAACTGAAGTAATAAAAATGCAGTGACCCTCTAGTTAATTGCTTTCATGTTGATAGAAGGTACTTCCATCTTCCCTTTTCACTAGTGTGTCTTGTCATAAATCACCGGATTTGTGGTTATTCTTCATAAAAAAATTATGGTTGTTTTTTAGAGGTTGCTTCTTTGACCGTTCTCACCGACCGAATATGCAGGAAGTTTGTTCTACAATGAGCGCTTCAACTCTAACGTCTAACCACAGTATATATTGTTTCTATATTGTGGTTTAACGTAACGACATTATCACCTTTTTTATCGGTCCAGCTGCGCGCGACACAGTATGTAGTGGAACAAATTTTGTCTCGACTGCCTATCGTGTCATGAACGCCCGGAATGCCTCGCCTCATTGGAAGTGGTACACTGTACCGCTTAAATACAAAAGTATGGCTCCTCTTACAAACTCAATTTTAAAACGTGTACTACCCAACACTAAGTGCAAGGGTCAATTGGTAACGTGTTCAGACGATCACTTAACAAGTTTTGTATATTACCAATCGAGAATGACAATTTGTGAAGAACATTATTTTCAATTTTTCTTATTTGCTTTTTATTTATTTTTTTAAACAATTTTATCATTTCTAATAACTGTTGAAAGCCTTCCTTTCAAGGTGGGCTCCATATGTACGATTCATGATATATTCCGAAGGTGATTGAAATTCAACTCCGTGAATATGTGGAATCAAATAATATTCTACCTACACATTGTAAAGAGATTATTTATAGATTTAACTAATTGAAGCACAGTTTAACTAACAATTACTTTATTCGGAATCTGATACTAATTTGCTCGGTCACCGTATGAATCTGAGGTTATCTCCCCAGGGCAACTCTGCTCTGTGGTTCTAAATATGATCACAGTCACAATTATTTCGGGGATATGTTCCATTCATATCCTAACATCTCCCCTTTCAATTAATGAACAAACTATAAATAAACAACATACAACCATTAAATAAACAATATACAACCATTAAATAAACAAAATACAACTGATCAATAAACAAACAAACAATTATAGATCTAGCCTATTTGGAGGCTTGATCACTCTGCCTGACAAAGTTTTCTTTTGAGTCATTGCGTCTGAATTACAATTTGTGCTCACACTAACATTGCCTGGATCACCATTGCTCATTTCAGTTCCATTACTTTCTCTTGTATTTTCTAAATCTATATAAAACTTAATATTTTCATTCACATTTTCTTTCTCCATAGGGTCCAACTGAGAATGGTGTTCTTCCTTTTTTGAAATTGCATCACCTTTTATGACTTTTATAAATCTCCTATTCCTGTAAAGTTTCGAACCATTCTCTAGTTCAACTCTATAGACTCTATTTCTCAGTTTTTCTATAACAACCCCCGGTGTCCAATTTGATTGTGGTTTCGTTTGAATATAAACTTTTGTATTTAAAGGAATTTCTGGCAATTGTTTAACACCTTTATTATAATATTTCGCTTGCTTCAGACGAGTATCTTCTAATTTCCTTCTGACATCATTGCTTAATTTCGGTTGATAATAACTTTTATTGCTAATCATATTTGACCTGATGTTTCTTGACATTAACATTTGCGATGAAGAGTATCCCGATTCGACACACGCATTTTTGAAATTCAATAATGCTAAATATATATCTTTTTTCTCTTCCATTGTTTTCTTAATAATTTTCTTAACCGTCTGTACATGTCTTTCGGCCATGCCATTACTTTGAGCATATGTTGGAGACGACATAACATGAGTAAATTCCCAAGCATTCGAAAAATTTTTGAATTCATCTGATGTGAACTGTGGACCCCCATCTGATATCAACGTTAACGGTATTCCATGAGTGCAAAATATCGATTTTAAAGAATTTATGACATTTCTACTCGTACTATTACTATTCAGAACTACCACTTCTACAAATTTTGAAAAATAGTCCACAACCAGCAAGAATTTTTGACCCTCAATTTCAAAAATGTCACACCCCACCTTATTCCACCTCAAATCAGGTATACTATGTGGATTCAAAGGCTCTGAGGTTTGAGAATTGGCATACTTCAAACATAAATGACACTGAGATATTTTTTGTTTTAAACTATTAATCATTCCTGGCCAAAATATCGAATCCTTTACCAAACTTATTGTTTTATTAATTCCCAGATGACTATAATGTGCCCTCTCCATCATTTCATTTCTCATAGTTTTTGGAATAACAATTGCTTCCCCTTTGAAAACCATTCCATCAACTACATGAAGTTCACTCCTAAAAGAGAAATATGACTTCAAATTTTCATTTAATTTTTTACTAACATTTGGCCATCCACTATTAATGACTCGTATCACTTCTTGAAGTTCTTGATCTTTTTCTGTTTCTACTCGCAATTTTTCAATTTTCTCAGGAGTGGCATTTACACTGTTCTTCAACAAACAAACTTGAGCCTCAATTTCTGAATCTAATATAGTGTATGTGTCTGATAAGTATGCTCTCGATAATGCATCTGCAAATATTAAGTCTTTACCTCTTTTGTAGACTACTTGAAAATCAAATTTTTGTAATTGAAGAAGCATTCTTTGCAATCTAGCAGGACAACTATTGATAGGTTTTTTGAAAATTTGCAATAATGGCTGATGATCAGTTTCAACTGTTATTTTCCTACCATATATATATTCGTAAAATTTTGACATTCCAAAACAAATTGCCAATAGTTCCTTCTCAATTTGTGCATAGTGAATCTGTGTTTCTGTTAGAGATTTTGAGGCATATGCACAGGGTAAATTGTCTTGAAAAAGAACAGCACCGAGTCCATTTTTCGAACTATCCACTGATAATACTATTGGTTTATTTCTGTCATAAAATTGCAGTACTGGACTTGACACAAGTATTTTCTTTAAACTATCGAAGGCTTTTTTCTGATCATCTAACCACATAAATTCTATATCTTTTTTCAAAAGTTGACGTAAAGGCCATGTATTGTGAGAAAAATTTTTGATGTATTTACTTATGTAAGTTAACATTCCTAATAAACGTTGTACTCCCTTTTTATCTATTGGTTCTGGCATTTCTAATATAGCCTGTATTCTTTCATTTGTAAGCTTTATTCCTTCATTACTAATTTCCTGACCCAAAAACTTTATTTGTTTTTTCCCAAAATTACACTTATCCAAATTGAATGTTACATTGTTTCTTCGTGCTATCTCTAAAACTTTTCTTAATCTCTGATCATGTTCTTCCTTTGTTCTACCCCACACAATGATATCATCAATGTATACTTTAACACCTGTTGATTTAAATAAATCTTGGAATTTTTGTTGAAAAACTTCTGGTGCAGGCTTTAGTCCATAAGGTAATCTTAAAAATTTGAACCTCCCAAATGGAGTACCAAACGTGCAAAGATCAGAACTTTCTTTATCTAATTTGATCTGATAAAATCCCTGAGCAGCATCTAATGTACTGAAAAGAGTTGCTCCCGCCATATCACATGTAATTTGATCTAGAGTAGGAATCTGGCAATGTTCCCTTTTCAATACTTTATTTAAATCTTTTGGGTCTAAACATATTCTTAATTTACCACTGGACTTTCTAACGATTACCAATGCATTCACCCAATCAGAAGGTCCCTCTACTTTTTCTATTATATTATTGCTTGATAGTTCATCTAGACTATTCTTCAAACTATCCAGTAATGGAATTGGGACTCTTCTTACCGGATGAACCACTGGCACTGCATTTCTTTCAATTTCGATATGATACGGTTTAGAATTCAAACATCCTATACCACTAAATCTATCTTCGTATTCCTTAATTAAAATGTCATAATAATTTGCAAGGTGTATATTATCAATTCTTTTCAACAAATTCATTCTTTCACTATCTTTTAGTCCTAATATAGTTTGAGAATTACTATTTACAATGAAGAACTTCACATCATAAACCGTTTTTCGTTTTTCACACTTTAATGTACATGTCCCCTTAACATCCAACAGATCCCCAGTATAAGAAGTTAATTTTTCATTTGTTTTCTCAATCAGTTTATCACTTAAGCACAAACTATTGAACACAACATATGGCAAAACATTCACCATCGCTCCTGTATCGATTTTAAACTTGACTAATTTATTGTGAATTTTTATTTCAGTAATCCACTCATTACTGACTGAATTACCCTCAATATTTCCTATGAATAGTGAATCTGACCTGTTAGTAAAATTAACTGTATTTACCCCATTGACTTCTTGATCGATCTGACTCACTGTTCTCGTCTTATCTCGGGTACAGAAACTTGCAAAATGATTCCTCTTCTGGCACTTGAAACATTCTTTTCCATAAGCTGGACATTTGTTTATCTGATGGTTGCCACCGCATCTCTTGCAGGATTTAATATACTTCATATTTTCCTTACTAATTGCTTGGATCTCTTGCGACTCAACTCCTTGTATAGCAGCACTTCTTTGTTTGGATGTTTCCAAAATTTTGCAAATTTGTACTGCTTCTTCTAAGGTCAGTTTATCGTCTTGGTCTTCTTGAAGCAATTTTTCCCTAGTTGCATTGTTCGCTATACCGCATATTAAAACTGTTTTGGTTAAACTCTCTTGTAGGCTTCCCAGTTTACATTTCAAAGCAGCTTCCTTTAATTCCGTCACAAATTTTTCTAGTGATTTGCTCGGTCACCGTATGAATCTGAGGTTATCTCCCCAGGGCAACTCTGCTCTGTGGTTCTAAATATGATCACAGTCACAATTATTTCGGGGATATGTTCCATTCATATCCTAACACACATCAGTCGGGGTCATAGCTGTAGCACAGCTCTTCTCTCAATCACCGACGATATTCTTAGGGCTACAGACACTGGTAAATTAACCATACTAATTCTATTCGATTACTCTAGAGCTTTCGATACAGTAAATCATCGTCTTTTAAAAGCAGTTCTTAGACATATCGTCCTATCCGACTCTGCGGTTGATTGGATGTCGGCCTTCTTGGAGGGTAGGTCTCAGGCGGTGGTCTATGGGGGAGTAAGGTCGGAATTTCTTAATGTCTTTGCTGGAGTACCACAGGGGTCTATAATCTCGCCGCTGCTTTTCTGTATCTACACGCTAACGTTTCCAAACGCTTTTATATCATGCCATCTGCACTATTATGCCGACGATGTACAGCTGTAGCTATCATTTTACCGTGAAGAGTGTTCTCAAGTTGTTTCCGCCATAAATTTTGATCTTAACAATCTATTGCAGTTTTCTGCCAGCCACTCTCTCAAGTTAAACCCCCAGAAGACTACTGCCATCCTGTTTGGTAAAGGAAGTGCCAGAGAATATTTCTTAAACCACTATAGTCGAAATATAGAAAAAGAAAACACTAAAATTACATTTCAGGACGTGATTAAAAATCTTGGTATCTATATTGATAAGCAATTGAGATTTTCTCACCATGTTTCACAAGTTCTGAAAAAATCATATATGAATCTCAGACTTTTATTTCAAAACAGGCACTTTCTCAACAGAGAACTAAAAGCGATACTCTGTGACAGCCTAGTTCTTTCACATCTAAACTATTGTGACACCATATATGGCCCCTGTATAATGGAATACGACTCGCATAGAATTCAAAGACTGCAGAATTCATGTTTAAGATTGTATCTGAAAATTTCAGCACATCAGTCATAAATTGAAAGAGATCGATTGGTTTAATATGAAGCAAAGACGTGGCCTCCATCTTGCCTTCCAGTTTTTGTGTATTGTTGTTGGAGGGACGCCGGCATATCTGTACAATAAAATAAGATTTCGGTGTGACGTGCACAACATCAATGTTCGCTTTAGGGGAAGACTCACGATACCTTCGCATTCGTTACAACTCTTCGAACGATCATTTTCATAAAACTTTCATACAACATTGCGAGGTGTTTGAACGAGATCCCCATTAATTTCGCGAACATTGACCAACACTTCACAAAAGAGATTAGAAAGATAGCGTTAGGGTGGGTCACTGGCTCGTTCACGTGAGGATGAGGTGGTTGTCTTTCATTTTATTTTATGAATTCTAACGATTCTTATTCCTGGTGTACCTTCTTCAATATCTTTAATATCATTAATATTTTTTTTTCTTTTCTACATTCAACTGTTTTTTTTTTTCATTTTTTGGGTTAGTTGAACAGACGTTCGGGGTGTTATCTCATATACCCCGGGCGAACTGAACCTCGCCCCTCGCCCATTAGTATTACTGTAATAAATTATAATATTTTCTTCTTCGATAAAGGCCTTTATTATTATTATTATTCTCGTCAAATTAGGATAACCAACACTGCCTTAATCTAAGAAGTGCATCTTCTTCTCCCCCCGCTTACATACAAGCATCAATAACGCTCATTCATTCACTTATGTACAACATACATAAAAAGTTCAATCTCGTGTCTCACTAATCCCTAACAGGAGTGGTCCTTCAAGAGCAACAAAAACACGCTAGCACTGGCTCCTGTGCATTTTCCAAGCGAAACGACATCGGTTCGGGAATCTACGACACCAAATTGACCTGAATAGATACCTCATATCCGTCTGAGACGAAATTTTTTTTTCGCGACCTACCCTGAACTGGCAAAAATTGAAATTTCTCGGCAAAACGACAAACGACTTCGTTTCGGGAATCTACGACTCCTAATAGACCTGAAAAGATACCTCTCATGACTGAAGGACGATTTTTTTTTGGCGCGAGAACTACCCCGACCTGGCAAAAAATTGAAATTTCTCGGCTACTGTGCATTTTCTCAACAGAACGATTTCAGTTCGGTAATCTACGACTCCGAATTGACCTGAAAAGATACCTCCCATCGCTCTAGGAAGATTTTTTTTATCGCGTACTACCTTGATCTGGAAAAAAACATTGAAATATCACGGCTTCAATGCATTTTCTCGACAAAAAACTTCGGTTCGGAAATCTACGACTCCGAATAGACCTGAATAGATACCTCGTATCCCTCTAGGACGAATTTTTTTCATCCCGAACTACCCCGACCTGACAAAAAACTTAAGTTTTCCGGGTAATGTGCATTTTTTCGGCAAAACTAATTAGTTTCGGGAATCTACGACTCCTGATGGACCTGAAAAGATACCTCTCTTCCCATCCCTGTAGGACGAATTTTTTTTTCGCGAACTACCCCGACCTGTAATCAAGGGGGCCCTAGCCTTACATTTTGGGGGGTCACCGTTATGGGTTTACAGTTTTCTGATCAGAAACAAGAGTATTTGCACGAAGAACTCATTAAAAGCAATGTAATTTTAAGATTTGGGGGGGGGGGGATCATGACCCCCCTAAACCCCCCTTGGGACCGCCCATGCCTGTAATGAAATTTAATAGATCTGGATTGGTTTCTCAATAGATCTCTCGATAGATGTCGCTGTAAACACGGTTTCTATACAGTGACTCTGATACTGAAATTATTATTTACGCACATTGATAATTGAAGATTTGAAAGCAAAACTATCAATTGGATATCATGGGTACGCAAAAGGGAATGAGAGGGTACAAATGCTCTTGGATATTCTAATGCAGGAGAACCTCTCTGCCATGAACGCCTTTTTCATAAAGAAACCCTAGCGAAAATGGATTTGGGCAAGCCCAGATGGTACCTACAAACAAAAATGAAAACTGGTTTTAGGAACTGGAAGCGTTCAACGTTTTTCCGTCAAGATGTATTTGAAAATGTGTTGAATTTCTCTTAAATTTTTTGAATGATTTCAAAGAGGTACTCCTCTTATGAACCAGTGTTCATCGCCGTTATCCTCCTCTTAAATTGTCCCATATCGGTCCCTAATTCACGGATCACGTTCAACAATAGATAAGGCTTTAAATCAGTTTATACAGCGTGAGGTGAGAACATGGTTATCTTCGCCCCTAATAATCCTACTTCTTCTTCCCCTGTCATTCAATTTTCAATTCGAATTAAATAAACATGTGGATGCAGCTGGATATTAAACCGTACTCACTATTATTATTTGCAACCCCTATGTTATTACACGCTGAAAAAGAGGAAAGAATAGGGAAGTTGGATGACGATCCAGGCACCTGTGCGATGCGATATTTAACTTGATTTCAATAGATATTCTGGGTTCGGAAGTAGTTGAAGAAAAATTCGATATTCTCATTTTATATTACCGAGTCATGATGTTCATCCTAGCAATTGAGTACATGAACATTTGTAAATTTCGTTCACTTTTTATTAACTCCTCTCCGATAATATCTATCCCCTCTGACGAGTGTTTTCTGCGTGAATGCTGTGGATTTGATCACAATCTCTTTAATCTTGTAGTTCATTTCGAGCCCGTTTCTAGCTCAGCAAATAATGATTTTTCCCCTCCAAGGATTTGTTTTAATCCCTCTGAAGCAACTGGAAAAAATAAACGAGAATTAACCAAATGGGAAGTAGTCATAATTGTCGGTTTGAACTGAAGAAATAGTTGTTCTGACCGTTAAAGATTAAACAAGGTATTAAATCAGTGGATCAAGTGTTATAAAGGTTAATGGTATAAAGGAAAAGTTACAAAGTGGATGTTGTAGTAGTGCGATGTCTCACGATGGGAAGACGCCAATGAAGAGTTTATGTGAACAGAATGAACAAGGTCAGAATAGAAGTGCATCAGCAAGAAATTTGAATATTTGGATTAACCAAGACTCAATAGCAGATCGATTTCAAGGGAATAACCAGTGATGACCGCAGTTAATGTTGGTCTTGCTCTTGTTGATATAGCCTTAACTGACCATTCGTACTGATTTTACCAGTACAGTACTGGTTTTCGGGCATAAGTCCTGGTTAGTCATTCAACAAAAGCAGTACTCGAAATGTGGAAATACGTTTTCTATTGCAAATACAGTTGACTCTCGATAATGAGGAATGTTCACAGGTATGCAAAATCGATCGAAACTTCGTCACAGTATAACCTATATGTATATGAAATCACCAGTTTTTGTTTCAGTCGAAAAGACCTAGTAGTTCGGATTTTACAACCCCGTGAATATTCAATTTTTTTTCAAATGGAAACCAACATAGTGTGATATTTTTCAATAGACTTTTCTCAGACTATTTCAAAAATATATACAGTGAACTCTGCATGGATAAATCGAACATTGATGAGTCGAACTCATAGATAAGTCGAAAAGTTGTTCTGGACCCGATTCATACATATCTTACCCAGTGTATTTTCACCTCAATGAGTCGAACATTGTTCTTGAGTCGTACTCCTAACCACCATATCCTCTATGAGTCGAACTTTTTGATCTAATGAATGAGACCGAAGAAGATTCGGTTCGCAAACAAATCACCACACGTGATGAATATCATACGATTTTTCGACCTCTGAGGGCATATTTCCAGTGTATGCGTATGTCAAATAAACGCTCGTTTATCATTGATGATGATGTCGTGTTTACCTGAGTTTTTCTCTCAATGAATCGCACTCCCACCTCAATAACTCGAATGTTTGGTGAGCCGAACAATAGATAAGTCGAACAGTTCTTATGGTCCCTAGGAGTTCGACTTATCGAGAGTCCACTGTATTATGATATACTTCCGAGTTTATATCAAACATTTCGAAAAAAATTTTTTGACCAACAAAATCAAAGGAGGTTTTCATTTTTATTCATAACTGAGGAGCCAATAGAACTGATTTTTCACAATGAGGAAGGTTCACAGGTATGCAAAATCGATCGAAACTTCGTCACAGTATAACCTATATGTATATGAAATCACCAGTTTTTGTTTCAGTCGAAAAGACCTAGTAGTTCGGATTTTACAACCCCGTGAATATTCAATTCCTCGCGGCGATGTGACGTCATACTACATTCGCAAATCGCACTCCGTGAGACGAAAGGCCCTTATATTGGACCCGGCTACGTACTGAACCTTGCAAGTCGTTGGATGTAAAGTGACGTCACACGGATCCATCGAACTCATGTTTATAACTCGATATCTCGGGCGCTATTTGAAGTATTCAAATAATTTTTGGACACAATATTTTCATTTTCTAAGGAGAATAAGAATATGTAGAAATTGAAAAATGTGAACATTCCTCATTCGAAGTTCAAGGGACAAGTAAAAAACTTCGAATTATCAAGAGGTTCGAAATATAGAGAGATTTATAATATCAATGGGAAAAATGAAATTGATTGAAAGGAGGAGAGAGTGCATTTAAAAACATTTATTTGTTGGTCACTAGAAGACGAACATTCAAAAAGAGAAAAATCTTTTTATACGAATAATGACAAGCGTTTGTACTTGTGATTCATACTTGTATTAATATACGAAAAAAAAAACTAAACAATTAATGAAGTCTACTGCACCCGAGTGGTACGGTATTCTAGTCAAGAAGCAAAATTTTAACATAACCCATCGTTGGCGTACGCTGGGATTTGGACAAGCTGAAACTTGCAACTTCGAAATGAAGAGGGTATGAGTGAAAGAACTGGGAATTTGTTTGTAATATTTCGATTTAGCGAGTGTTTTTCAAGGGACCCGATAGTTAGGTAATTCGAATTATCGAATGTTTCGAATTATCGAATGTTTCGAATTATCGAATGTTTTAATTATTGAGGGTTGATTGTAGTGGAAAAAGCGACATTGAAACCTATATAAAAACAGTTAAACACAAACGAGCAGTATCAGCAGCAATCGCAATTTCAAGTATGAAATCATATTTTGAGAAAAATTTTTTTGAGGATTTATGAAATTTTTGAAATTTCGGCGTGGTTGGTCAAAATTCATATTGTCCTGGTTTCAGGACCGCTCTGGCTATAATTTGAACAAGAACACGAAATCAATTGACTTTACTCACGTCAATGCTCTTTTCGATTTTTGTTTTTTTTCTGTTATTTATAATGTAGGTATGTACTTGAAAGTTTTTTTAATTCATATTTTATATATTTTAATGCCAGAAATAAACATGTTAGGTTTTTCTTCTTATTGGAGAAAAAATCATTTTGGAAAATAATTAAACTATTATGCTTATGATGGGTTCTTTTTGGCAGTCAGCTATTGAAAAGTTATATCGTGTTGTTGGTATCGTGTTGCAGCTTCATCATTTAAGCTGAATTGCTCTTGGTTCGACCCCCGAGCTCAACCGGAAATGAATGTTAAAAATCTGCCATATCTCATTTATTAAATTTCTCCCTCATAAACCACTATTAACTACACAATTAAAATCCTATCTTTTGATGGTAGGTGTTCAAATTTATTACATAGTAGAATATTTCATTTTCATTATTCATATGTCGGGGGTGATTTATTTCGTGCGAAGGCCCTGCGGGGGTGTTTGAATTGCGGAAATGGGTGATATATACTTTTAATGACATATGACATGTATTCGAAAACGGAGGGTCACACAAATTATACATTCGACCCGATTGTATTCTGTCTGTAATCACCTGCCCCAGGGTAGGACTGTCGTTAGATTTAGTCCTTGTGGATTGTAGATCAGTGCCGACTGAAACATTTGAAAATGGTGAAAAGTGACAGAAAATGAAAGTAGAACGAAACCCATCGAAAAATTAAGATAATATAACCAAAATGAAATAAAAAGTTAATTAGCAGCCATCTGAGGTCAGGAAGGGGGTGGGGGTGGGCTTTTAAGGGTAAAAACGGTTTACCTCGATTTCCGGCAAAACTATAGGTACCTACCTATGAATTCCTTGAAAAAAAGTTGGATTGCGCAGGTAATAAAAGATCTACAACTTTTGTTTTAAATTTTTCTAGGAACATCAGAATGTATCTGAAAAATTCAAATATGTAACATAATTTTTGGTTTTTATTTGTAAAATAAAGGATCGAAAAGTTGCGCAAAGTTTCGTCTGGATGGTACTTACCGCATCACTATTCGTTTCTTAGGTTTAATACAACTGATAGTGACATATTTATTCGTTTTTCATTGAGAATTTGACGAGTTTCCTATATAATTGGATTCTGCTGTTTACTTCGCTATTAATTCCCTGTAGGTACCTCCATGATTAATTCGAACAGGCGTGCAAAAGCTGTCACAGACTTCATGTCAGGTGTCAGGGATTTTCTAGACTTTTTTAATCGCAAGAACTATTGTCTGTAGAAGTCCGTCCCTTGCTGTAAAAACACATTTTCCTCGGTTGAATGAATTCGGTGCACCCTCATTGAACCTTGCGGCATCCACACGTGTTCCTAATCTCCTGAAACAATCGTTATAGGTATACCTATATTCAAAATTGTTGGACCCCAATTTATGAACGATTTCATCTCAAAGGTTTTGTGCTAAGTTTTAGGTTTCGCATCGATTTTTTTTTGCGTGCTTTTTTCAATGAACTTTGAGTCTTCTATTTTCGAATTGAGCTGCTAATTGTCAATGATATGTGATATGTGTGGTTCGAATTTATGGCGAAATTAAATTATGTTCTTCCGACTGACGTAAACACGACTTTCTTAAGAAAGTCCTAATAGAGCTTCGAGGCCTTAATACGGATTCAGTCGTTGAGCTCATCAATGGAAAAAATGCACCATAGGATTTCCATGATTTAGGAATTTATGTCCAAATAATTGTGAAATTCTAAAAGATCACTGACACTATGAATTAAGGAGGCCTTCACCTTATTGTATAGTGATAATGCATCCTAAATTCGCTGTTCCATAGGGTATCTATTTCTGCAACCGTTGGAGATAGACATGAAGTTTTAAATTAGAAAAAGGCAGCGAAACTTTAGAGAACATCGGTAAAAAATAATAATTATCCAGAGAATCATTCAATTCGTCGGTTTCAACGTTAACCCTTAAATGCACGATTTTTTATTTTTGAGTTCCGAATAGCTCATTCTCCTCGTGAGTCAGTGGGAAATAACAGAAAAATAATGAAAAAATTCCAACCATAAAATTTCATTTACTATGTGAAGAAGTTCGGTTTGATGCCAGATGGCTACATTGCACAAATTTGGTTTGAATAAAACATGAACATGAAAACATAGGGATCAGTGGTTATGGAAATTTTTGAAACAATTATTGTTTTTACTCAGGCAAAGAGCAACACCACATTTTTCTCACTTTCAAATGATTCACGAATCACTCAAACTTCAACGCATGCGTGAATGTCTTCACAGTTTTCGCGATTTTCAAGTCGCAGAACACTAGAGACAAGCCGCGGCTATAATTACAGGTCAGCACTGTGTTGCCAAACGACAACATAGCGAAAAAACGAATAAATAGTTTTCTGTATTGAAGGTACAAACTGAAAATTGGTATGTTGCCAAATGGCAACATAGTGCATTTAAGGGTTAAAACATGTTTTTTCATTCTGATGAAAAAATGAAAATCTAATTCGGAGGTATTTTACGATATTTGTTGATAAATTCAAGAAATGTGAATGAATTAGAAAATGCAATCTATATTTCAAGAAGAAATATGTATATACAACGGCGTTAACATATACTTTTATTATATTTATTTATTTGTATCTAATAATTGAAATGTTTCACTCTTGAATATTCTTGAATGAAGATGATCACTGACTTCTGTCAATGTCATAATATAACGCGCGCGAACGTCGATTTATTGTCGTGAAAAATCCACGAATTGTTTGCCAGATGCTCAATCCGTTTGGTACGAAAAGACGATTTTCGATCACAATTTTCTTCGCTACTTCAACATTTATTTCAGTTAGAGAGGTCGAAGGTCGTCCAGAAGAGGCATGTCTTCGACGATATCACGGCACTTTGTACCATATACCTGTCAAACCCGTTTATACGTATATGCTTTGTACCACTCATATGCACAGGTTTTAGATAAAACTGAATCGCGATAGAGCCTTTCGCAACATTTTGAATGCCTCAGCACAAGAAATTTTATTTTTAACATAACAAACTCTGTCCCAGTAATTGTTCATGTTAAAAATCGGCAAGCACTAAAGAGCTGCCATGAAGAAACTATTTGACAGATCGCGCTCAAACTTGGCATAATAATTAAAGACAGTCCAACTAACCTAAGCAAACAGAATTCAAAATTAATGGGTATATCAACCTATTTTTCGCAAGTATTTTCGCTCATTCAGTGGAAGGTATTTGCTAATTGCAAGAGAAGTCCGTTTTTCCGGCTTCTTCATTCAACGTTCAAACTAGGAATATTTTAGATCAAAATCTCACTCAGAATTTATTCACATAAATATAGCGATAAGGGGTCTTTTATTATATCCTTAGACTATAATACATCAGCTTAGACTATACAGGGTGTTTCAAAAAAAGGTGACCATCTCTTTAGGACAGATAAAAAACTGAAAAATAATAGGGATTTGTTCAGTAAAAAATTTCCGTAACGCCACGTATTCAAGATACGGGGCGTTGAAATTTCCCTCGAATATGTTTTGGAAGCTGATACATCTGATGAATGTGTTTTGGGGCGCTAGTTACACGGTTCATACCAAGTTGTTTTGAACATAACTTTTTGATATTAGATTTATTGAGCTAAATTTTAAGCAATATTGAACATCATTCAATTTTATACCAAAAAGGTAGCCTTGGTGAAACTCGATAGTGTGCACCGTTTTCGGAATATTTGGATTTGGAAATGATGAAGCAATAACCGATGCTGGTATAAAGTATTGATAAAGTTCTTTATTATTATCATTTTTGATTATTAAGCACGATGGAGTTCCACGCCACATTGAAGGTGTCATAATCGGTGAAGTTACCATTTTCCGAATGGATGGATTGGTAGTGGAAGTGTGGAAGCTCCAATTCATTGGCCTACTCGATCATGCGATTTCAATCCCTTGGATTACACAGTTTGGTCGTACCTTGAGGAAAAAATTTATGCAACAGGGGTAACTTCACCTCAAGAATTGAAGGAGAGAAATCAACGTCACACGTCACTTCAATGACCTCATATCCGACTCACAAGCGTTAAGAATATTAATGGATTCGTGAAAGCGAAGAAGATTTTGAACACCTACTCTATTGAGTTTTTTTATGTTTTCAGCCTTTTTTAAAATTTTCTTGTGATTTTTTGTTCAATTAATACATTCATCATTACTTTATACCAGCATAGATTTTATAACTTCATAATTTTCAAATCAAAATAT
Source organism: Hippodamia convergens (assembly GCA_038502775.1). Lineage (NCBI taxonomy): Eukaryota > Metazoa > Arthropoda > Insecta > Coleoptera > Coccinellidae > Hippodamia > Hippodamia convergens. The sequence continues at coordinate 12,204,222 of CM076610.1, read as the reverse complement.
TCCGAAGACGGTATCGAGTTTAATCAAGAGTACCTTGTCATTGAATGATGTTCAAGATCGCTCAAAATTTAGCTTAATAAATCTTATATCAAAAATTTATGTTCAAAACAACTTGGTACGAACCGTGTAACTAGCGCCCCGTATGAGTCAGACATCAAAACACACTCATTAGATGTATCAGTTTCCAAAACATATTCGTGTAAAATTTCATAACATTGTTGACAGTAGTTTCCGCAAAATCGTAAAACTGTTAATATTTTTTTCTTTTTCAACGCCCTGTATCTTGAATACGGATGGCGTTACGAAAATTTTTTACTGAACAAACCCCTATTATTTTTGAGTTTTCTATCTGTCCTAGAAAGATGGTCCCCTTTTTTTGGAACATCCTGTATATCGCCTATATAGTCTAAGATTATACTACTTGAAATTTTCATATATTATGTAGTATTATTCGTCTTTTGTCTATCTATGGTACTATATTCAACCGACTTTCCCTAATGTCGTAATTTAGAATGCCTCAGTAGGAAAATTACTTTCACCGATAAAAACTTGATATCTCCATTTCGGAACGTACCTATATTTAGGACCATTTGGACCAATAAACCACAATTGTATTCTTCCAAGTGAATAGTCAGTAAATTAGCGACTATTCAATCGATAATGGATTTTAAATGCATGCTGTCCCTGTGTGAAGTGCGTACGTGTTACAGGGGTTTATTCGATACATATGTTTCCATCCCCATGGACCCTACGGATGGTGTATTTCTTGAGGGTGTGATATCCAGATCCGTATCTTTTTTTTTTGCTACACTATACCTAGGTATTGTCGAACACTCCTGCAAATTCAAGAACATTGTCGGAACATACCTGTTACCTATATATTTATTTCTAATAAACAAATTTACAAATAAGAAGTGTGGGACAAGAAACTTGTATACTGCATAATTTATGGGAAGGAGAAAATGATTCACACAATACCACCACCTAGTCAATTTTGTGCTTACGCTAACAGCACACACAAATGCTGACTTACAATTTGTAGCTTCCTCACTCTCATGCTTATTTTTATATTTGTTTTGAACAATTAGTTGGGAGGAGGGCATTGTCTGTCAAATTTGAATGAAAAAATTCAGGAGGCATTCCAATGAATAAAAATGATATATAATAATTATGTTATATTGAATAGTTTTTTTATTTGCAAAATGTCTGGCTTTCCAAGGAAATGCCTCAGAGCTTTGTTCATATGAAAAACCCTCATTCAACTTTCACAAAAACCAAAACAAAAAGTAGATAGAACCCTGTGGATGATAAAAACACTTGATTCTACACAGAAGAATACAATATTAGGCATCCAGAAGTAGCACTCATTCCAATCCCAACTGAAATTTACTATATTTTCTAAGTTGAAATGGAGGTGGATGAAAATTTTTTCAATCTTAATCGAATTAATGTTTCCAATTTTTCGAAGAAAAAAGGGACATGTATGATAAAATCATAGTGGGTATACAGGGTTAAAGGGAAAGTCGTGAATACTCAATATTGAAGGATTGCTAACAGCTGCTTGGCAACGGTTAAAATTGAAGAATTTTCACTGAGTGTTTCCAACTTTGAACAGCTATCAAAAAAAAAATGGAACTTTTTTTGCAGATAATTTCAAGAACTTCAACGCTTCTTCAACTCTTTGAAAAGGTATAACGCTTGCTATTACATAGGCAGAACATTGACCACATTACAGTGAAGGTAGTAGGGGGTACATTTTTTGATTGAGGTGAAAGTAGCTAGAATAAAAATACTCAAATAAAACAAAAAAAAGCTGAGCAATATCCTTCAATATTCAGTATGACTTTTCCTGGAACCCTGTATACACTTATTTTTGTGCAAGTGCAACCCTGGTGCGTGAAATCAATTTCGTTCAGTTCGAGCTATGAAAACAAGAGAAAACTACTTGTCAAGAATCTCAAAGCGTGAAGAGAGGATTAGATGACAAATTGAAAGGGGCAGATACTGAGTGGTTTTTTATTTACTCTGATACGCCCGCAGTTGTTCATTTCATACCGATTTTCATGCGGGGAGGTTGAACAATGCAATATAGTATTAATTTTTTTCTGGTTTACGTTCGAGCTAGATCGAAGTGCGGCTGCTGGAGAAAAAATTGATACTGAGAATAATTATATAATTGTTGGGTAAAATTCAATTTTTTGACTGAAATCGGTTCAATAATAATTATCTTGAAGAGGAAAAATAGAATATGATCTAAATTTAATTTGAAAGGAGATTGAATACTAAAAAAAAATACTGTATTTTCTTGATTGGAAAAATTTCCCAAAAATGTCTGAAAGCATTCAACATCTGCAATTTGATACAATATCGACAAACAGAAAGCTCGAGGTCGACAAAATAACATAGAATAGAGGATCTTTGAAGTAATGCTAGCTAATAGATGGACTTCACTTATAGGTGCACTTCTGAATTTTCATGAAACAGGTCAATAGCAAATAGTGATAATTCGAAGCAATTAGACCGGATAATAAAGAATCAAGCAACATTTTCAGGATTCACGATATGTGAATTTTATTTATCTAATCCTCGACTGATCGTTGAATGTGAATGCCTTTCACGGTCCATTTTTGCACTTGATTACCATCGAACTAATTTTCTGTGAGAAGCTTCTATTTGATGAGACGTTCAACAAATGACGCCCTGTAGGAACCTCTAATTTGTGGCCTCTAACTGAGGCAGCAAGCATAAAATATGTCGATGTGATGATTCTAAAAAACTTATTACTAATTGGATATTTTTGGTTGAATCTAAATTATTTTGTAAAATATTTGTCCTACGAAATCTATGATTTGATCAAAGAGTCCCCTCTCCTTCCAACATGTATCGATAACGAGGTCATCAAAAATGATTACTAACCAGCTAATTTTTGTTATACTTACTCAATATTTATATAATTTAACAGTCGTATTGTTCTACAATTTGCGTGGTAGGTACATATCCCTGGCTTGGGCTCAGAAATTGTTATACCACACGACCATTTTTCTCATTACTTAAGTGTAGGACAAAAACATTACCTACATAATAGGTTAGTACCTAATTTCCTGAAAAATGAAGTTATATAAATTTTAAAAAAGATTTTTCTCACTGTATCTTATTTTCGAAGGACAAGAGTGATTACTTTCCGAAATTAACCACTGAACATGGTGTTGAGTTCTTCTAAGAAACCCATACGGCAACAGAGAAACTTCTCCGTGAAAGAGGACAATTAAAAGATTTGATTTTTCACTCAGTCCAATTTACGGTTTAGATTGTTGTGTTATCTTGGAAAATAAAATCCGTGAGTGAATTGGCTTCACAACAGAAATGAGTATTGAATATTAGTTTTTCGAGACATTGGAGGTCATGACACAGGTCTGCTATTTCCTATACATCTGTGTGAATTTTTATAATGTGTCAAATGTTGATTATTCTTAGCCCATACACGACGAGTTCTGTTATTGAATACCCCAATTTCTACTCAGTTCTTCATCTCCTTGTTCTAATTTTTGGACATCTTGATGGTAATAAGATAATTTACTTTTTCTTGTTTTAAGGTTCGGAAGACTTTAGTATGGGTGATGTTAGAGCGTTTCTTATGCTTTTGGTACTTGTTGGATTTAGAGCAAGCGTATCCAAAATTTATTGTTACCTATTCAACCTGTTCAATATCTCTGTCGAAATATAGATTTGAGCTATTTGATGAGATAAATTGATTCTACCTAAATCAGTTTGACACTCATTTTGATGGAAAATGATCTCACAGTAGTTTTAAATGTAAAGGATTTGTATCTATACAGGATGTTTCATGAGTCGTTGGCCATAGCCTAATGAAGAATGCAGGACATCTATACCTTTTAGAAAAATTGGTTGTTTTGTATCCTAAGACCATTAGTTTCGGAGATACACGGGGTGTTTCATGAACATTGGCCCAAATTTAGGATAGCTATAACTCTGAAATGCAGCGTCCGATTTCAATCAAATTTCATGGATTTATTCACTTCAGGAAGCTCTTTGAAACATTTTATGAATTATCCATGATTTCAGGGCAGTACTCAGAATATACTGATTTTTCTTTCAAGCCCCAAAATCTATATTTTTTATATTCTTCACAGAAATTTCTTTATTGCCATGAGAAACTACATGAGTTATTCTAAAGCTAAAGAATTCACACCTAATGAGAACTGGGGTTTCAAAATAAGAAGGTCTTGAACCGAATACAAAATAATTCAAAATCTCGGCAAAAGACAATAAGTACCTATTATCACCAAAGGGATAAAAACAGGAAGGCATTTCGAAAAACTTACATAAAGCATTAATTCGTCCGGTTCTTATTCTCTTGTGACAAGTGTGCCATGCAAAGTGAAAATTGGATTCTTTAGAATGACTTGTGTAGTCATGTGACGAGTGACGATTGTAAAAAATATAGATTTTGGGGCTTGAAAGAAAAATCAAGATATTCTGAGTACTGACCTGAAATTATGAATAATTCATGAACTGTTTGAAAGAGCTCTAATAAGTGGACAAACTAATAAAATTTTATGGAAATCGGACGTTGCATTCCAAAGTTATAGCAATCGCAAATTAAGGCCAATGTTCATGAAACACCCCGTATCTCCGAAACTAATGGTCTTATTAGGATACAAAAAAGACAATTTTTTTTCTGAAAGGCCTAGATGTCCTGCATTCACCATAAGGTTATGGCAACGTCTCGTGAAACACCCTGTAATACAATATAATAATAAATAATTTGATCAATTCTGCAACCATAATAGAGATTGGAGAACAACAATCTACAAACAAGATTTTATAATTCTTAATTAAATGTAAATATTCCAAAAAAATTTAATGAAAACCTAGTTTAAAAAAAATATGAATATTCAACATGTTGCAGCAAAATAAACAAAAGGCACATAGTTCCACCATTCGAACAATTTCAAAATTCTCACACAATGAGCACAACAACATAACGATTACAAAAACAGTATATTAATGTTAGCCTTAAATTATCCCATGGAAAGGAATTTCCTTGTGTATGGGAGAAGTGCACATAATGGGTGCAAATATTGGTTTGGGACGGTCGGAAAAATCTATCGATTTAATGACCTTATAAAAATACATATTAAGAGATAAATAGAATTTTAGATATCAAGTTCAATATGTAAGTGAGAGTAATTTGATTAATTGAATTTATGTTTGTATCGAAATAATGTTTTTTTTTCCATATTTCAATTTCTTCTTGTAGAAATTTCACTAATAATTTTGTTTTTATTGAAAAGATCGATGCAAATGATATACTACGAATATTAAATTTTCTATCTCAGGAAATGAGAAAATATTTATAGAAATCAAATAAGGCCTCGAAAATTTTGTTGCCCCGTAACCCCAAACGTAAAAATCTATATTTAAATATAGTAAGATCCCAGGGCCGCCAGACCTTACTTATTTTTGAAGTAACGAATTTTATAGTATAGACAGTCTTATATGTGTTAAATAGTGTGTGCATACTCGCTAGCTTGGCTAGGCGGCCCGTTCGCAGGTAGCAGGTAGAAAAAGTGGACAAAAACATACCGAACTTTCCTTAAATTCGAAGAACTGATTTTTATATATGTCACGCAGAATATTATGAAAAATCAATATTTCATATTGCCAGACAGTTTCCGTAGGCCGTAATTCCTCCCAGACGCTTCAAATTCCAATAAAAAAATGACAGGTTAGAAACATTGTGTCATTTTGACAACTTTCGAAATCAAACCACAAAATTTCTAGCTCCTCCAAGGATGGAGGTTTGGTCGTTGGGCCAGCAACCCAACACCAAAAAAGTTCACAATGTTGCTGAATTTCTCATTCAACAAGCCTCGGAATAGGACTGGTAGTATTCAACGACGTGAGTGAATGAACTAAAAATGAGAATGATTACTTGAAATGTACAGGGACTATTGAGCACCAGGAGATCATTTTTGCTGGAGTTGTTTGTAACGTAAGAGTTGGATTGGAGATTGAAAATGAAGTAGCAGGACAGTTCGGAGACATAAAAAGGATTGAAAGGCTTGATGAAGAGAACTGGGTATACGGCATCAAGCTGTTTCTTGATGATGTGTATTGTAGATTGCATATTGTTAAGCCCAGAATATACATAGAAACATTGTTGCGAAATGGCCAGATTCAGCACTTTTGTTAAATTCGAAACACTAATTTTGATATATGTAACGCAAAATATTATAAATAAAGGAATATTTCATATTGCTAGACCGTTTCTGTGGGCCGTAATATCTCCCAGACGCTTTAGATTTCAATAAAAAAAAACAGGGGGAATTACGGCCAACGGAAACGGTCTAGCAATATGAAATATTTATTTATTTATAATATTTTGCGTTACATATATCCAAATCAGTGCTTCGAATCTAACAAAAGTGCTGAATTACGGCCAACGGAAACGGTCTAGCAATATGAAATATTTATTTATAATATTTTGCGTTACATATATCCAAATCAGTGCTTCGAATCTAACAAAAGTGCTGAATCTGGCCATTTCGCAACAATGTTTCTATGTATATTCTGGGCTTAACAATATGCAATCTACAATACATATCATCAAGAAACAGCTTGATGCCGTATACCCAGTTCTCTTCATCAAGCCTTTCAATCCTTTCCTGCTACTTCATTATTTTCAATCTCCAATCCAACTCTTACGTTACAAACAACTCCAGCAAAAATGATCTCCTGGTGCTCAATAGTCCCTGCACATTTCAAGTAATCATTCTCATTTTTAGTTCATTCACTCACGTCGTTGAATACTACCAGTCCCATTCCGAGGCTTGTTGAATGAGAAATTCAGCAACATTGTGAACTTTTTTGGTGTTGGGTTGCTGGCCCAACGACCAAACCTCCATCCTTGGAGGAGCTAGAAATTTTGTGGTTTGATTTCGAAAGTTGTCAAAATGACACAATGTTTCTAACCTGTAATTTTTTTATTGGAATTTGAAGCGTCTGGGAGGAATTACGGCCTACGGAAACTGTCTGGCAATATGAAATATTTATTTTTCATAATATTCTACGTGACATATATAAAAATCAGTTCTTCGAATTTAAGGAAAGTTCGGTATGTTTTTGTCCAATTTTTCTACCTGCTACCTGCGAACGGGCCGCCTAGCCAAGCTAGCGAGTATGCACACACTATTTAACACATATAAGACTGTCTATACTATAAAATTCGTTACTTCAAAAATAAGTAAGGTCTGGCGGCCCTGGGATCTTAGACTAATACCCCTCACTAATATAAAGGATCTAGTATTAGGTGTATGTGGATCTAGAATGTATAGATATCAGTCTGATTCAACAATACCAAAATTCATAAAAAAACATATCCCAATAGTTGCACATCGTAAATCCAAGTAAACATTTACTCAATGATTCACGAAAACTGATGAACTGATAGTACGGATAATATCCAAATTACAATGTATCACCCAGCGACGTCACAGTTTTTCTGATATTCGATGATATTCTTGTACACTCGGAAAAATCCACGTATAAGGCGTGGTCAAACCACCCCGAGGGCGTCGCGACGGTGCATCGCTCCCCTTTCTCCCAATCCAGTTCCTGGTTCGATTCAAACTCTTTCGAGGGTAGTTTCATTAGTTAATTGTTCGGGCAATAAGCAGCACGTGCCAGCAACTAAAGAGATCACGTGCCTGCACGTTTTTTCAATCAACATTCTACCTTCCTTGGTAAGTGACAAGTGTCAACACGTGGCGACAAAAAAATACCGTGTAATCCGCCGGGAAGTGAGATATGTTAACTGAAATTTCTAGCTGAAAAAATTGTGTGTACAGACCTCCGAAAGTTACCAAATATCAAGATGTTCAATATAGATGACCTAGATAGACAGTTTTTCTTCGATTCTAGTCATTTTCTTAATAACAATATCAGTAGCAGCGGGAGCACAACAGGCTCGTCTAATAGTAGTGACTTGTTTCTATACGATGAGAATAGTAGTGATTCTGCACTGTCGACTTGTTCTTTCAACAGTGACCAAGAAAACAGTTCTGGATCCCATAAGGAGTAAGTATCAGATTAAATACTAAGAAATTTATTGCTCGTAGTCGGTGGAAATAGCGCAATAGTTATTTATGATACAAGTGCAGAAGGCATTGAAATTCTTACACGAAGTGGCGGGTTTTGGAATGAACGAGTGTTAGAATGAGCCTTCTGTGCGAGTATCGTACATTATTTTCTCTAATTCGCTGAATTTTTATCGAAATTAATGAAATATTGCCGTAAATATTGTTTAGTAATTTTTGCATTGGAAAATATAGATTGGCAGAACTGTTTTCTGACAGATATTAAATGAATCCGTGGCAGGAGGCCAACATGTCATCAATAAATATTACTGAAAACTAGTCTCTTGAGATTCGACTTGAATTGACAAAATTTGATTTTATTTTACATTTTGTACTTCATGGCTAGCTTGTATACCTATATAAACGAGAGTACCCGTTTTATCTGAACGGTTGAATTAAACTCATTGATGGAAAATTCGTGTTCAAATTCAACACAATAACTTTCCAAAAAATGCCAGGTGGTTAATGATAACTTCGTTTTTTTGATTATTGAAACTAATTCAACGTTTCGATTTTTTTCAGTGATATACCATACCGTCATAGGAGAAGAAGCAAATGCCCTCAGCAACAAATTCAACAGAGGCAGGCAGCTAACCTGAGAGAACGTAAAAGGATGCAGTCTATAAATGACGCATTTGAAGGGTTACGATCGCATATTCCCACCCTTCCTTACGAAAAGAGACTATCAAAAGTTGACACCTTAAAGCTTGCTATCGGGTATATTAATTTTCTCAGTGAATTAGTGAGAACTGACCGTAATGCGAATACCGAGTGTTTCAATGGACATAACCGAAATTTGCAGAAGGACGAACCGAGAAAGGTTATTTTAAGAGGTGAGTTTTTCGTTTCATTTATTAAAGTTACATTTAAAATTTTCAGTTTTTGGGCTAGCAAGGTTGTTTTATATTTTTTTTTTCTACGAAATTTGAATTCCATAATGGTGATTTATGTACATATGTACCAGAGGGATCAACATCTATTAATACCCGTGTTGCAAGCAAATTTTTATGTCATACTAGTTTGTAACTATATCCTCAAATTCGAAAATTCAAACTTTGAATGTGAATATCTAATAAATGAAAGAAAATTAGAATATTCCTGAAAAAAATCAGTGTGAAGGTCACAAAACTCCTATTACGAATAGTACCAGAAACTATTTACTAAATATGAAGTACCAAATGAGACGTTTTCAATGTGAGGAGTTGTATAAATATCTACGCCTACGAATTTGTCAAGGAAAAAAGTTTTTGGTTGATCAGCAAAAAAGTTATACACGTATAGATCTTTTGGCGAGGCCGTTGGACTATACAACCAGTTGGAAAAAACATCAAATCACTATATCCATACAAAAATATTTGATAAATATACAAAGGTTCCCTTCTTGATTTATTTTTTGAATTATTTGGAATTGATAAACCTACTTAAAAATTTTCAAAAAATTTACTAAAAAAGTTTTATAAATGATTTTAACATCCCAGTTGGCCTTGGATTATTGAATTATTGTTAATCTCTATCAGAAGGCTTTTTCTTTCATTATTCAGCGGTTTATATTCATTCAGATTGTCTTATTAAATACAAAATTTCAAATGTGAAGAGTCTACATATGAAACGACAGAATTCACGATTATTATGTTATTATCGTTGATAAAGACCTTTTACAAATTGTAAGTTGTGAATCTCTTTCTCCTCCTTTATCTGTTATGGTTACCAGTACCATCTATGTCATTTACACATTTTTTTTTGTCTGCTGATTCCAAGTGTATGGAACCTATATATGTATAGTCCACATTGTTTTTCTTTATAATGCTTGATTCACAATGATTAACACATACGTAAAAATCAAAGTTGAAACTACCAAAATTCATACGAAAATATTCACAATAGGTTCAGTTTTGCGTTTGAATTCCATAAGTCGAATGTAAATGTAGACAATACGCAACATATTTTTTTCTTCAAGTTTAATGGGCTTGCGGAGCATTACCCAACAAATAAACTAAATAAAACAGTATTCAAGTAAGAAAAAGAAAAGAAAAAAAAGCAATGAAAACACTGGGACACAAAGCGCTAAGGGGCTCATTATAGCGACTTTTCTTCATAGACGTACAAGAATAGAGCCACGGAAATAGTGCGAGAATATTTCAGTTTCGCACAGTTTTCATGGTAATATTCATTCATTATATGTAGGCCTCCTGTCACGGATTTATTTCCATTATCTGTCAAATTCATGAGAGAGAAAACAGTTCTGCCAATCAATATTTTTCGAATCAAGAATCACTTAACGATATTTATGGAAATATTCGATTAATTTCAATTGAAAATTCAATGGATTAGATAAAATAAAGTATAATACTCGGCTTATTCTAGCACACCTTCATTCAAAAACATGCCACTTGTATTATAATTAACTATATTGATTTCCTCTGACATATAGTGCATTGGACAGCTATAAAATTCCTCTATAATATAGTTCAGTACAAAACCGAAACAAGAAATACATGAATCACAGATGAGACAGGACCACGTCGAAGACCAATGTAAAGAATACAATAAACTGTCCAAAAGTTCATTTACTATGCAGCAACCTGTATTTGTTCCAAAGCAGATCACGGGACGATTTCTATAATATAACGGATCAGAAAAATACAATAAAACATACTACACAGCAGGTTGAGAGCATATACCTCATAGTAACAAACCAGAGTACATCTTGAACATTCATTGAAAAATCAAGGGCGTTCAACAAATCTCGATACCTCTATACAAAAAGGCATTCGAGGAAAGCGAATGGAGCAAATTATAGACCTCTACATCGGTTATAGTAGTGTCTACGCTAACCTATATCAATCTGCATGAGCACAAGTCAGAATAGGAAATTTCCTCTCTTCAGAGTATGTTTGTCAGGGGTATGCATGACATACCTGTCACCTATTTTATTTAATCTCTAAGAAGAATGGATAGTCCGGAAGGCAACTCACAATTGGAATTCTGGAATATACAGAGGCGGCAGCAAAATATTGATAATACTATATGCAAATTATGTAATACTACCGAAGAGATCAAAAATCCGCTCCAGAAATTCGAAAAAATGGGAGAAAAAGAAATAAGACGGATAATAGCTATAGGCAAAGTTGCGATTTTCAAACTATCATGCATATAGAGGGATCACACCAACTTTTAAAGAACCATCATAGTGCAGAACAGTGGATACAAAAAATGTTTGAAATTAGGTACACCTGTGGATAATGATATCGTCGATCGTCTAAACGAAACTATCCATAACGGCTAGCTCACACCAAATCCGATTTTGCCGGACAAAACTTTCCGTACGAGTAACTTTATCTCATCATTGTCCGATAAGCCAAAACGCGGATGATCAATAATAATAATAATAAACAATCTTTATTCCAAGGAAAAAAATCTGTACATACAATTAATTACATATACAGTAAATTAAATGGAATAGTGTCATGAAAAAAGAAAAAATACATACTATTTCATCTACATCTATATTCTTCCATAAAGTAGGGCTCAAGTTTTAGAAGTATATTTTTTATTTCTCTTTTAAAAATCTTTAAAGAGTTGATTTTTTTGATATTTTCAGGCAGTTCATTAAATAATCTAATTGCTGAATAAGATGGATGTTTCTCATACATGGTTAGTCTGTGTTCTGGAAATAATATATTAGTGTTTCTTGTATTGTATTCATGTGTTGAAGAACATTGTATAAAATTATTCATATTTTTGAAGATATATATTGAACATTCATATACATACAGAGCAGTAACTGTCATAATGTTATTTTTCCTAAATTTACCTCTACATGACTCTCTATATTTGAGCTTGAACATATTCCTTATGACCCTCTTTTGAACAATAAAAATCTCATGTATACGTAAATTTGCCCCATAGAAGATTAAACCATACTTCATGACGCTTTAAAATTGGAAAAATAAAAGATTTTCAAAGTTTTCTCATCTACATATCTGCTTATAACCCTAATATTATAATTAATTGAATTCAATCTCTTTCCTATACATGACATGAGGGATCCGTTTTGTTTTTTTTGACGTCAATCGTCCGGCCACCCTGTATATGTAATATGGTCATTCCAGTTCAAGTGTTCGTCAATATAAAATCCCAGGAATTTTGTCGATTTTTCTGGTTCAGTCCTTAAGTTGGAGAAATTTATAGTTGAAGGTGTTTCAATATTTTGCTGACTTGTTCTGAATAATATAAGGAGATTTCGATTGACTTTGGTTCTTGGTTGGTTCATAGATTGGTCCGTCAGTTTTGGACCAACCGCATTCGAATGACATATTGGTGACGTCTCGAATCAGCTGTTTCGCCAAATTTGAACCGTATTCGAAAGCGCGGTTCGTTTGACGTTGTCATGTATGAACCGAGCGGTCAACCGTTAACCAACCAAAACAGCCATTCGAAATCGACTATAGTGTTGGTTTTTTCTTCATTCAACTGTAGGCCATTTTGGTTGAACCAATCGCGAATATTATTCAATAGGCTTCCTGCTGTCTATAATAACTCTGGATAGGTGGTCCCAGCCGGTAATAAACTAGTATCATCTGCATAATTTGTGATGTTATATATGCATGAGTTTCTGGTTATTTCTGTTCCAGGGATAACGTTCACTATATCATTCATGAAGATGATGAACAATATAGGCCCCAATATGCTGCCTTGAGGCACTCCAGTATTGTTATCTAGTATCTTTGACTTTGATGATGTTCCATTTTTAACCACTTCGACTCTTTGTTTCCTATCAGACAGGTACGATTCCAACCATTTCAGAGCAGTTCCCCTAATCCCATATCTCTCGAGTTTCGACAACAAGTAGCCTCGACAGAGGCAATCGAAAGCTTTTGTTAGATCAAGAAATATTCCTAACAGGATTTGATTCTTCTCAAATGCATGAAGTATGCTCTCAGTAAATTGCATAACAGCAGTAGTGACTGATCTTCCCTGTAAGTAACCATGTTGGCTGTCACTGAATAAATTACATGAGAGGAAAAATCTCACTAAACGTTTACTCATTGCCATTTCAAAAAGTTTGGAAAAAGCTGGTAATATGCTTATGGGTCGGTAGTTTTCCATCAGTCCCCTATCCCCTTTCTTATATATTGGTGTTATTAGTGCCATTTTCAGTTGTTGTGGGAAAATACCATATTTCAAAGAATTATTCATGATATGGCATAAAACGTCTGCTATCTCATTGAGGAGACTATAGAACATCTTATAAATAGTTGTCCCATTTATAAATTTCAAGATGGTTTCGAGGCTATACATAAAGTAACGAATGCATTTCTAAAATGGGTGGTTAATTTCAAAATTATTTGATTTATTCTGAATATTCGGTTTCTTTTCTGCTTTTTTCTTTTTTCATTTCAGATTAAGAATCGCGAGCCGTTTTGGGAAGAATCTATCGACGGATATTATGAAGATGATCTCACACTGATGTCTTTCAAGATTTTTCCTGATATTTAATATTTTATGTTATTTTTTTTACGGGTGGCAGGTTTTTTCGGCTGAGGTTTTTTCCCCTGGCTCTATAGTATCGTATGATACTAGTGATGATAGTATCGTATGATTCTATTGTATCATACGAAGAATGTTATGATACCCCGTTCTTTTTTTACCTCAGCTTAGGTACTTTTTGTTTCAACATTTATTGTATTATTTTAGCTCTCTATTTTCATAAGAATATATATATATATATATATATATATATATGCTGGTATTTCATCATCACCACATGAGTGTTTATTTTTCAATTCATTGCACAGTTCTTTGATTTCTAGTAATGTTATAGAGTTACAAAAATAGTACTAGCATTGGAAGGGATATTGCAGGTAAAATTCTGGGATGTTACATTAGGAAACAAATCTGGTACAGCCGATATCAAGAAATTATTAGCAGCTATCTCAGGGTCTCCCTCAAAAAATGTGTCTGATACAGAGTTCTTTCCAGTTATTTCATTGAAAACATTCCACATAGCTTTCATTTTGTTGTCTGATTTATAAATATTGTACTTGTACCTATTTAATCTCTTTTCAGCAAGAAGTTTCTGATCAATTGTCGACTCCGAATTTGTTATTATTACTCGCTAATTTCCCGAAAAAATCTTCTGATGTACCGATGTTCCGGCAAACTGACGAAAATCCGAACAAGTTCAGAGTCAACGATTGATCAACCAATTTCTAGCTTACCGGACAATGACGCGATAACGTTACAGTTACGGCAAGTTTTGTCCGGCAAAATCGTATTTGGTGTGAGCTAGCCCGAAGCCCTTCTGCCACTCTGCTCGAAGTTTCTCGAAAATATGCATTCTCAACTCATCAACCGCTACTTGAGGGTTTGAAAAACGTTGACCTCATTCAGGTGCCAAGTCAGGACTAAATGGCGGATGACCCATATCAAATCGACGTTTTGAGTGCTCAAGAATGCAGTTGTTCAAGACGATCTATGAGGGCTCACATTGTAGTGGTGAAGAGTGACCGTCTTCGGCGGTTGGGTTTAACCATTTCTTGGAAGACAACTGGCAAACAAATGGTTGTTAACCCACTCAGAATTGACTGTTCTGTGTGGTTTTAATGGCACGGCTGCGACGTGTCCAGTTTTCTCGAAAAAAACCAGGAGACCATTTGCTTGAAATGAGCAAACTACATTTGCTGGATTTGGCTACAATCGACTGCTGTTTACCTTTCAGGTTAAACAATTCAACGAATGTCAATAGTGTTGTATCTAGAGATTTCAACATTCTGTGATGTGATTGAACCATATTACCGTATTCAAAATTGGGGCATCCTCTTGTTCCCAGTCAATTCTTTTATTAAGAAAATTGGTGACCTTTACTGAATATATTTGAAATCGGAAGAAAGATCTCTACCCATTCGGAAAATAAAATACAGGGTGTACCATTTAAAAAAAATCAGTTCACGAAAAATATTCAGGTTTACGATGCCCTTATGCATTTCTTAGTACTGAATTCTGAATGCTCATAAAAAATACTGCAAATTCGCCCATTCATACGTTTTTGTACGACCAATATTAACTAGCTATTAGCTATTATGTAAAATATAAACAATCAACCGGTACATGAATTGAAAATATCGGGTATAGTTGATACTGGGAAGATCCATTTCATAGAGTTATATGACAGGTACTTCACAGGAAACAGCTGCTACTGTAAGCTACCCTTGACAAATGCTGATGTTACGGGAGTGATGTGTACTGTCGGTTCCTCTAGCCATCATTTACGAACTAATTCAGGGTTTGGTTCTCACCTTGTGACCCCCGGTGATCAATCTGAACCCCTTGGTGTTTTTCATGGTAATTTATTAATGGATTTCACAAATTGAATGTCGAGCATTTTATGCTCAATCTAGGAACAGCATTGAATAATTCCATATATTTCAGTATTTTTTAAATGATGTTCTGCCATTATGAATGAATACCTACATTTGGTAGACGTATTCACTTCTGCAATTGTTCATTTATTATTTGAATCATAATTGAATTAAAATTATTCTCTACCTGATGTGTTAGTGATGTATCTATAGGAAATCTACAGTTGTTTCATAAAGAATACCTTATGAAATTAAAATAAAAATGATTCGAATTTATTCAGAACAACTCAAATCTTCGGAGTATAGAATGTAAAGTATAGAAGAAAAAACAATGATTAGAATCTGTCGTGAATTAAAAATTTTTATAATCTGAGACAACTATGGCAACTATTTGTACATCTCGCAATTAAATGAAAGAAAATGTACAGGGTATCCCAAATTGCTTGATTTTGACTGTTTCAGGTACTTCTGGACCAGATAGGTAAAAATTTCGAAAGGTGTCCCGGGCTCGATTTTCGTGAGAACACCATTAGTGAAAACCGTTTTACGGTATCTTATTTTTTTTTTATTTTGAAAAATTATCGATTTAGAAAATGTGCCATAACTTTTTTAGTTACGAAAAAATCTGAAAATGATTTGAACTTAGAACTTTCTAGAAGAACTTTTTCACCGGAAATTAGAAACTATATTAAATTTTTTTTTCTCTTGGAAAAAACCCATTTTTTTATTTTAAATACGAACGCATTTTTTTCATCTCATATCTTAAAAAAAAATTAAGATAAAAAAAAATTTAAATAATGTCTTATTCCTAGTGAGAAAGTGCTTATTGAAAGTTTTATTTTCTTCAGATATTTTTGAAAATAAAAAAGTTATGGCACATCTTCTGAATCGAAAAAATTTCAAAATTTTGTTATATCTTCAAGATAAATGAAGATATCGTGAAACGGTTTTCACTTCTGGTGTTTTCACGGAAATTGAGCCCAGGACTCCTTTCAACTTTTTTACCTATCTGGTCTAGAAGTACCAGAAACAGCCAAAATTATGCAATTTGGGATACCCTGTACAGGGTGTTTTCGAAGGTAACTCCATGTTCGTCATATGAAAGAAATCACAGAAATCTCTCAAGATATACTCGTTCGAAAATTATTCTGGGAGCATTCTGCATCTATTTTGAGTTTTCACTATCTCAAAATTAATTGAAACATTTCAAAGAAATTTTTTCCAACTGATTGATAATAATAGTATACCTCCATTTTAAAAGAACGATAAAATTAGATCACTGATAAATTTTGTTCTATAGGATGATATTTCGAAATGTATGTCAATTTTACTCGATGTTGATAAATGATAAAATCAGATCGCTAGACAACAATCATACAAGCACACTGAATTGTCACGATGATAGTTATAGAACATTTTTTTTAGGTTCTGGAAATTCCTACACAATACATTCCTTATCGTGGTCAAGAGATAAAGAGCCAGGTGCCGATGGAGTAATGCATGCAAAAGTGTGGATTCCTGAAGATCCACGAGCTGTAAAGGAAGTCAATAGTTCAACATTCAACATATCGAATAACTGATTAAAAATGTTTAGAATATGAAACAGTATCTAATGAGGGTTATTTGAAGGAATCATTTCACTTCCATTGAATTATTTCAGTTTTTTCAAAATTATCGTAGAAAATTCACAATACTTTCCTTGAACCAATTATAAGAAAAGCCCATAAGTAAATTATTTATATTTTATTTTTTGTGATATTTTATACGAACTTCGTTTTTCTTCTACCTACTATTGTTAAATTTGTACATAAAATGTATATAGCTATGTACATTTGTATGAACGTCTTTATTTATTTTTTCTGTATGAATGTTGTTTTCATGTTATATATAGATACCAAAGAAATTAAGGACATTTGTCGATTCAGATAACGAGAACAAAAAAGAGTACTATTTTTACGAAAACAACAATGCCTTGATTGAAAAGAACAATATAACAGTTTTCAATTGTTGTAATAAATTGGATTTATTTTTATGTTAGGCGTTCGGAAAATTTTTTTGAAAAACAATATAATCAAATAATGATGAAATAAATTTCTAGTCAAGTTGTAACCAATCTAGTCATGAATTGGAAAAAATTTATCCGTGTATTATATTATTTTATTGAATTATATCAAAGAAATATAATTGATCATGAAAGAAATATGTCTTTTTTTCACTGAAATATTTTTATTT
This sequence comes from Hippodamia convergens, assembly GCA_038502775.1. Classification (NCBI taxonomy): domain Eukaryota; kingdom Metazoa; phylum Arthropoda; class Insecta; order Coleoptera; family Coccinellidae; genus Hippodamia; species Hippodamia convergens. Next base: position 12,186,470 of record CM076610.1, on the reverse strand, counting down.
AGGTAAATGATGAATCCAAGGTACTCTGGTAAGCAGGACCTGTTAGAGTACAACCATATAACGTTTTTTCCTCGAGAGTATTGCTTGTTTACCATGTTTTCCATTTGAAAATTCCTTCAGACTATATTGAAAGTTCCCCAAATTAGCTCTGCTACTGGTCAAATTGTATATTATCGAACAATTTGACATATAGGTTTCCAAAAAACCTGCAACTGCTTTTCAATTATACCTATCTATGTATCATAGAGCCTCTAACTCTTCAGATGTGTTCCCAGAACGTAGAAAAGTTATTTCTAGTCATCACATCAAGAATGAATGAAACAACGTTAAACATACGAAGAACCAAAACAAATATATACCAAGTTTGACGGCCTATTAGGCGTTTCTGGAGAACTGGACCTATTTGAAATGTGAAAATTGGGATTATGTTATTGTTTGTTTTTATCTACCGATCTAAAATATTCCTGGAGGCTGACCACTTTCAGTTATACAGGGAGTGAAAAAAAAATTTTCAAAAATTTTCTCTTTTTTTTTTTAATTTCGAATTTGATAGAGTATGCAATTCTGAATACATTCGTGCTCAAATATCGAGAAAAAAACTGAAAAAGGAGATAAGAGTATTCGGTATTATGTTTGTTATTCCTAACCCAGATATCGTAAGCACAAACTGTTTTCACATTTTTGAAGGCGAAGACCGTGGAAATATTGTACATTTTCAGAATTTTGAAAAACCTGTCACAGGGTGTTCCAAATGTTGGTCCAAAAATTGAGATCAAGATTGGCGCATAACTTTCGTTTTTCAAATTAGAATCCTATTTTTTTTATGATTGCGTTGGATTCTGCGAAGAAACGTGATGATAATGTTTTATCACGTTGATGCTCCTAAAATTAATAATTCTTGAGTTATTTAGGATTTTCTGATTTTATGTCGTACGTAGCGTCAAATTCATGAAATCTCTTGCATTTCAACAATGATAAATAAATTCAGAAAAGAGGTAATCACTAATGAGTTATTTGAATAATTTATCTTCTATGACCAAGGTCATTGTTGATATGAAACAGATTCTATGAATTTGACGGTACGTCGTACGACATGAAATCAGGAAATCCTGAATAACTCAATAATTATTCATTTTAGGAGCATTATTATGTTGGAACATTATCATCATTTTTCTTCGCACAATCCAACGCAATCATAAGAAAATAGTGTTCTACATTGAAAAACGATCCCAATTTTTGAATCAACATTTGGACCACCCTGTGACAGGTTTTCCAAAGTTCTGAAAATGTACAATATTTCCACAGTCTTCGCCTTCAAATATGTGAAAACGGTTTGTGCTTACGATATCTAGGTAAGGAATAACAAACATAATACCGGATACTCTTATCTCCATTTCCTCTTCAGTTTTTTCTCGATATTTTGGAAAGTATTTTGACGAAAGCAACTATTTGAGCACGAATTATTCAGAATTGCATACTCTATCAAATTCGAAAACAAAAAACCGAAAATTAAAAAATTTTTTTTTCTCTCCCTGTATAACTGAAAGTGGTCAGGCTCCAAGAATATTTTAGATCGGTAAATGTTGAAACAAAAAGAACCTAAGCTGAGGTAAAAAAAGGAACGGGGTACCATAACATTCTTCCTATGATACTATAGTATCATACGATACTATCATCACTAGTATCATACGATATCATAGAGCCAATAGGCAATCATCATGAAAACAATATAAACATTTCCATATATCACAAAAATAAAAAGTGATCCAACTACATTCCACAATCAATCATTTGGATTTCTGAATTGATATATGTAATGAAGCAATCCCAGACAATCTCTCTCGAAATATAGAAGACCTCGTCCTCAAGTTGAAAAGATTTGGATATAGAAGTGATGGACTTCTATCCTATTTTCAAGAGAAAATAGGATATCAGGATCGATATCACGCAACAATTCTCGTTGGACCATTATCTAGGCGAAATGAATAGGTTAGTACATTGCGCAAAACACTCTGTATATAAGGACTGATATGATAGTACTCGAACAAACAGATAGGTACTTGAGAAACACCTGCTAATAAAATCCTTATTTAAATGTTAGTCAATAAACTTATTATGATGAATTGACAGAACTGGAAGTTTAAGTAGGTAAGTAAATTATTCATTCGCAGAAAGTAGGTATAAAATATACAAGATAACATTGAGATAGAATGAATAAAAATAAATATAAACTGCAAAATGGATTCTCACGATACTATAAAATGCTAATAAATAAGTTCCCAAATAATTATTATATTTTGCAGAAAAAATAAAATATATATGTTGAAGCACATTGTGGATCGAGCAGAAAACAAAAATATTTAAAAAACAAAAGTTAGAGCAATTACAGAAAATTACATAATTATCAAGTTAGCCAAAAAAAAAAAATGTCGTGCTGAGTATACCCACCCAAAATCAACTATGGAATCTGTCATGCTTAGTAGATTTCATAGAATATAGAATATGAAGGAAGGAGCATTTGTATTGTTTTTATTGACCTGATGGTTCTCACGAATTAACTATGAAAACTAAAAATGTTTACCAAACAAGAATACAACATCAATACAACAAGTCAAAAATCGTTCAGAATACTGAATAAATCCTCTATTCCAAATACTAATAACGATAGTACCAAAACACCAATTCATACTTAACGATAATTGTCAAATGATTGAAAAATCGTTTTCAATATGGCCGATTTTGGTCAAAACCGCTTCCCTGCTAAATCGACCATTTATGCTCCTTCCCTTATATTTTTTATTCTATGGTAGATTATGAGTTGGTACACAGAATCAACTATGCATGACACATTCCATACCTTGGTTTTTTTGGGGATATGCTCATCGAATGTTCAGATTATTCGAGAAAAGGTTCTTTTCAGAAATGGAGGTTACGATTTCCTTCCAAAATTAAAGAAAGAATCTAAAGCCGTTTCAAATCACTTTCGAATGTCAATATATTTGCCAGAAAGTCTTCTTAGATGAAAAAACATGAAAAATTCCAAGTCAAAACTGTCAAGTTATCGAAAAATATCCCAATCCTCCTTATAGTTCTTCAAAACAAAATTACAGTAGGTGAAGTATAGTACCTACCTATTATCGAAATTTTCTGCAATGAAATAATATATGGAATTGGCAGTGTGTTATTTTGTCTTGATGGTTTATTCAGTTCATTGTAGAATATTTTCACAACTTTGAAACTTTCCACCACCTGAAAGTTCCCACGCTTCCGAACATCAATATTTCTCGGCTTTCCCGATTGGCTGCACTTGTTCCTTCCCACGAAGCTTCATGATGGCGGCTTGTAATCCCTTTACGCTATATAGGAGGAAATTTTATTTTTCTGATTTGCCTCAAGGAGAACTGAAAAGTCAGAAATTGTACTGAAAATTCAATAAAACGAACGAGTTTTCTTCTTCAGATTTAACATCCTTCGTACACCAATGAAGCTCAACTGCATCCAGAATATACAACAGAGGAACCAGTTTGTTCTACAAGGTTTATTTTTGGCTGATAACAATTATTATTGTAGTTCACATTTTTTTCAATATCAAAAACTATTCCAACACCTACCTCAAAAAGTCAGGGAATAGTCAGTTCCCAGAGGAGAATTCAGAAATATTCTCAATTTTTGTATTTTTTGTCACTTTAGAATATTTTCCACATTTTCGTATTCTTCCATTTTCTACGTACCAATGTTTTTCTTATCATTGTTCGATATTTTATTCATAAGTAGAGTGTTTTTATAGTCATGGCTGAAATGTATAGGATTATAGAAGATGGCTTACAAATTTTGTTATAAACTAATTTTCAGCTATTTTGTTACCCTCCCATCCCTCCCTGTCTTCCTGCACCAAAAAAATTAAAATCTTCCTCCGAAATTGAATCCTGGCATTATAACCAGATATTTCCCGATATAATCCTATTCAAATCAGCATCACCTGTAAGTGACAATATCAAACACTCTGTTGAACTTGTGGACATTATCTTTTTTTATCAATTGCCGGAGATTTAAAATTCCGCACACGCTGTTACATTAAGTGTGCAGATGAACAACGCGTATACTTTCATTAATCGACATGAGTAGCAAACTTGGTAGCAAAATTTGGCATTTTCGTGAAGATGGTGAGTGAAGAGTGAAAGAAATCGATTGAATGTCTCTTGATTGTACAATATAATTAACATGTGGACACAGTTCAAAATTTAGTTTAATTAATATGAATTTCTTTCAAAGAAGAAATGAACACAAGTTAACTATCACCAAAAATATTCACTATTTCTAAAATGATACATTTCCCCACGAATTGAATACTCATGAAATGAATCATATTTCGTAATCTTTTCAGACGAATTTTGTAGATAAATGCATCAGCTATATTTTTCTGTATTTTCATCATTTGAACAATAAGAGTGAAAAAACTAATTAACAAAATTTTCATTCGAGATTTTCCGGGAAATTGCATACCTAACATAGCGAAGTTTTCTGTTTGTCAAACACAACGCTTTTAAATACTTAAATTTGAATTTTCAAGCTAAAATTCTATGGTTTCAATACATCCAACTTTAGGGCCTCTTACTACTACGGAACTAATTCAAGCCCAAGCTTTGAGTCCCAAATCAGATGCGCGCGCATAATAAATGCGAGATATTATTATACGCACGCATCTGATTTGCCATTCAGTACCCAATGTAATTCCGAATTAAGTGTAGTGGCTTGGCAAGTGGCCCTTACCTTACCTATTATGTCGATGATGAAACTCAATAGGAAATTAAGCAGGGATCGCATAATCCATCTCACACATTTCAACTGGATCCAGCAAACTACTCGTATATTGTTCACAGTTCCTGGTTTGACTGATCTTTGCTCGGCTTTTTTTTTTGGTGGAACGTGTTTTTTGAAAATTATATTTAGTATATGAATTGCCTACAGATGAAATATGAATAATGTTCTTTGATCTAGCCGACATAATAAACGAACTATGAATTTTTTATTTAAATAAATATCCCGACTGTAGGTAATCAATATTTTTGTCATCAAAGTATGTACAGGGTGGGCATATTTCGATGTTTTAGCACTACAACTTTTGAACCAGAGGAGATAGACAAAATCTGATACCCCATTCTCGATCTCTTTTTCGGAGAAACTAACAACATTCATTTTTGGCTACCTGCTTTTGTTTTTGAGTTATAAGAGAAAATTGGAAAAATGGTGATATCGAAAAAAATGTACATCTCCGCTAATACTGATGATAGAGCTCTCAAATTAAAACATTCTACAGGCACTTTTTTACGTAGAATCCAGTGGCATGCTCGTCTTTTCTGCATCATTTTCGATTACGAAGCTATGATCCAAAGTTATGTTTTTTTTAAATGGAAACACTATATTTCTGTGACATTCTCTGAAAGCTTAATTTTTTCTGATTTCAAAAATATGTAACATCGTAAAGTTTGTATCAGTATGAGTATAGAAATTGGTCAAAAACCTATTTTCATGTGAGTCTCAATACTTTCTATGGTTTCAACTGTCGATGGGCACAGAAAAATGTAGCTTCCTAAACAAGAGCATAGAAATGAAAAGACTACTAGAAAGAAATTGTGGTAATTATACGATACTAAATTTTTCGTTCTTATCGACATTTGAAACCATAGAAAGTATTGAGACTCAGATGAATATAGGTTCTTGACCAATTTCTATACTCATATTGATTTATTGATACGAACCATACGATGTTATATATTTTTGAAATCAGAAAAAATTTATCTTTCAGAAAATGGCAAAGAAATCTAGTGTTCCTCTTCAAAAAAACATAACTTTGTGTCATAGCTTCGTAATTAAAAATGCTGCAAAAAAGGCGAGCATGCCACTGGATTCCACGTAGAGAAGTGCCTGTATAATGTTTTAATTTCAGAGCTCTATCATCAGTATTGGCGGAGATATAAATTTTTTCCGATATCACCATTTTCCCAATTTTCGCTTATAACTCGAAAACAAAAGAAGGTAGCCAAAAATGAATACTACTCTTGTCAGTTTCTCCGAAAAAGAGATCGAGAATGGGGTATCAGATTTTGTCTATCTCCTCTGGTTCAAAAGTTGTAGTGCTAAAACATCGAAATATGCCCACCCTGTACTTTCATAATGTAATAATGTCTTAAGCTTAAACGATAACTTCCTTCCTCACTATCGGGTATAATGAGAATATACCAATCAATGTGACATTTTACAATGAGGAATGTTCACATTTTTTCAATTTCTACATATTCCTATTCTCCGTAGAAAATGAAAATATTGTGTCCAAAAATTATTTGAATACTTCAAATAGCGCCCGAGATATCGAGTTATAAACATGAGTTCGATGGATCCGTGTGACGTCACTTTACATCCAACGACTTGCAAGGTTCAGTACGTAGCCGGGTCCAATATAAGGGCCTTTCGTCTCACGGAGTGCGATTTGCGAATGTAGTATGACGTCACATCGCCGCGAGGAATTGAATATTCACGGGGTTGTAAAATCCGAACTACTAGGTCTTTTCGACTGAAACAAAAACTGGTGATTTCATATACATATAGGTTATACTGTGACGAAGTTTCGATCGATTTTGCATACCTGTGAACCTTCCTCATTGTGAAAAATCAGTTCTATTGGCTCCTCAGTTATGAATAAAAATGAAAACCTCCTTTGATTTTGTTGGTCAAAAAATTTTTTCGAAATGTTTGATATAAACTCGGAAGTATATCATAATACAGTGGACTCTCGATAAGTCGAACTCCTAGGGACCATAAGAACTGTTCGACTTATCTATTGTTCGGCTCACCAAACATTCGAGTTATTGAGGTGGGAGTGCGATTCATTGAGAGAAAAACTCAGGTAAACACGACATCATCATCAATGATAAACGAGCGTTTATTTGACATACGCATACACTGGAAATATGCCCTCAGAGGTCGAAAAATCGTATGATATTCATCACGTGTGGTGATTTGTTTGCGAACCGAATCTTCTTCGGTCTCATTCATTAGATCAAAAAGTTCGACTCATAGAGGATATGGTGGTTAGGAGTACGACTCAAGAACAATGTTCGACTCATTGAGGTGAAAATACACTGGGTAAGATATGTATGAATCGGGTCCAGAACAACTTTTCGACTTATCTATGAGTTCGACTCATCAATGTTCGATTTATCCATGCAGAGTTCACTGTATATATTTTTGAAATAGTCTGAGAAAAGTCTATTGAAAAATATCACACTATGTTGGTTTCCATTTGAAAAAAAAATTTTTATTGCTCTACAATTCAAAGCGGCGCTGAAATTTCGATAGTAGGTTCCGGTAAAAGGTACTGAAAAAACTGCCCAAAAGATATTTTTATTTCGAGAGCGTAGTCACAATACCTACTGTGGAAGTTATAGCCCATTATATAATAATTTTAAGCCACTTTTCAAAATGAGACTTCAAATTTTTTTCGGATGCTAATTTGTGGAAATAATGAATCACCAAAACATAGTTCCATCTTGAAAAGAATCCGATTTCTGATACTCTCTTGAATTGAGAATAGTCACGTGGTTCACGAGACCTGTTTCACTTACTGAAAAATATCAAACAAAACTAGTAATCAAGAAGATAGGAATTTTGGCTTGTGCATAGATTTTATACCAGTTTTCCATGTTCCTAATATAAAAAAATTTGCTTTCAGAAGATATTAAGATCCAGTCTCTAACTAAAGAATACCTCAACGAAAGCTTAGAATTACTCAAAAATGTGTTTTTTATGGAGGAAACCACTGCAATTGCATGTGGCCTTCCAAACGATCCCGAAGCAAAAGAAGAATGGGGTAAAATATGTTTAGCTGTGGCTTATGATGGAGTTTCTGTTATAGCAATCGATAAAAAAGAAAACAAAGTAGCTGCTGTAGCCTTCAATAAACTATATCGAAAGGTACGGGTATAGAGTATATGGGATGTTATATTAGGTTAGGTTAGGCTTATGATGGAGTTTCTGTTATAGCAATCGATAAAAAAGAAAACAAAGTAGCTGCTTGTAGCCTTCAATAAACTATATCGAAAGGTACGGGTATAGAGTATATGGGATGTTATATTAGGTTAGGTTAGGCTTATGATGGAGTTTCTGTTATAGCAATCGATAAAAAAGAAAACAAAGTAGCTGCTGTAGCCTTCAATAAACTATATCGAAAGGTACGGGTATAGAGTGTATGGGATGTTATATTAGGTTCAAATCCTTTGCATTTTAAACTACTGTGACATAATTTTCTATCAAAATTGGTGTTAAACTGAGTCAGGCAGAATCAATGTATCCCATCAAATAACTCAAATCCATATTTCTTATTGACCTGGGAGGAGTGTACCAAGCGACAGTGGGGTGAATAGTGCAGAAAATTTAAGATAACGGATTGCAAAAGCTGGTGTTGATAGTTGTTGCATGTAACGGCATTCCTCATTTTTTTATCAAACAGCAATTCTCTTCCCCTTACTTTGAACTTAAGAATTATTCCTCTGTGGGAAAATCACCTATTGAAAGTTGCGAGGTAATAATACAAATTTCCGAACAATCCGCTAAATATAAGAGATCGCAAAAAAGCCGAGTAGTACTTTAAATAAACCTTATTTAAGCGTACTGGAGCAAACCAATATTGAGTGAAAAATATTCCACCCTTTTCAAGTTTTTACCAATATTCCGCATTTCTTATTTTATAACCTGTATTATTTCTCCACAAGCATATTCGGTAACAATTTTTTGTTTCTAAATTTTTACCGATATTTTTTCAGGCCAACAGTGGTGACTCAATGTATGACAAATATCTGAAATGCTTCAAAAATCAATCGGCAAAAGATTTAATTATGTTTTGTAAACGAGCTGATTCTGTAACTGACCTCTTCGATAAAAGCGGATGTGACTGCTACATCGAATTGATGTTCCTAGCTACATCTCCAAATTATAAAGGAAAACATTTGGCGACTCAACTAGCAACTGCAACAATTACGTTGACAAAACAGTTGCATCAAGGAAAAAATGTGAAGCAAAGCTTGAATGGAACTGTTTTACCAAATGAACCTAAACCTGGAGCCGTAGTAGCAGTGTTCACTTCTAACATATCTCAGAAACTCGCCGAAAAATTAGGATTTGAAATTGCGGGGAGTATTTCATACAAAGAAGTGACAAGAAATGGAAAATCGTATTATGAACTCGTGGAAAAAAAACAAGAGAAAACTTTAATCGTGTACAAAAAACTATAGAAAGCTAAACTTACCTTCAATTCTCCAATAATAAAGTTTTGCCGGAAATGTGAAAAGTTGCAGAATTTGCGGTGCTCAGATATAATGAAATGTCTCCTTCGTCAAGTACCTACGAGAAAGATGAATTTTATTCAGAGGATCTTGAAGAAAATTACCATATTACTAGAAGATTCACCTTGTCCAAGAACTCAATTAAGACGATCCTGATTGGCGACCTTATTGTGAAAAGATTAGTGAAATTATTTTGAATAATCCTAATTGGTTATGTGTGTATGATCTCTGACGAATATAATTTTTTTATGAGTGTTTATACCAACATGGAATTCTAGGAAATAGCATGGTGGGTCCCTTATTTCTCAACTTATTATATTCTACTCCTTGGATCTCATCTGCCGATTTGTGAATGGCTATTCTAAGAAATTATTGGAGGATGAACCAATTCAGAAACAAAATTATTCTCCGCCATAATATGCAGCGCAGTACGTGATTTTCAGAATGATAAAATTCTCGTGAATTAGGTCCTCTTGCCACTACGCTAAATTCGGAACTAATTCGAGTCCTGAGTCCCAAATCAGATGCGCACGCATAATAAATGCAAGATATTATCATGCGTTCGCATCTGATTTGTGACTCAGTACTCAGTATAGTTCCGAATTCAGTGTAGTGGCAAGCGGCACTTAGATTCGAAGGAGAGGTTGCATTAAATGATCCCCAAGAGCTCCTGATGTTGCACCCCTTTTTTTTATGCGGTAATTCCTTCGCCAGCGCCAGAGAATAATTATGCAGTAGAGTAGAGAAAACGCACAAAACTAATGGTACTGCTCAGAAATAACCACCGACAATTTAAACATCTTTAAAATTAAAATTCGTTCAGAAACTTTATCATTTAAATGTACTTTCAACGAATTCTTTGCATCAAAACAGGGGTGCATCCGATTTCACTGCATACAAAGGAGTCTTTACATGAGATAAAATAAATTTATAAAATGTGAGCAATTTCTGATCAAATTTTCGTAAAAAATCTGATTATCAGATATGATTCATATGTAATGATCATATTTTTATTTTGTAAAGTAAATTACTAATTTGTATTTGAATAGATTCGACAAATTGAAAGAAAAATTTGATTTTTTTAGTTTTTCCATAAACCTACCCATATGTTTCAAACTGAACTCTGCTTTCGAAAAAAGCCAGGAGTACAAAAAAGCTTTGCTTGCTGTCACTGGCAAGAAGCGCGAAGTGCTTTGGCACAGCTTTAATTCAAAGTATGAACGAGTAATGATAAAGATATTATTTCATTCTTCGTAAACCCAGGAACTACTTGCATTAATGAATTCACACATCCAAATATGTATGACATATTGAGCACATATCAAGTTCTAAGTATTGTTTAAAATATATTTTTGGTAGTAGTATCAACATTTCCTAATTAATAATTCTCAAACTTCCTAAATTAGTTTTCTCCACTCCACTCTATTTTTTATATTCAGGAATCTTGAGGCAGAAATTTCAAGAACTTATTTTTGAACTGACTTTTATACATTTAGTTCTATTGGGCACAATGCCTTTTTAAGTCAACTGTGAATCATTTGGAGTGATTAAAATTTCTTCCCTACCAAAAGCTTTCTGAAGTTTGAGAGATGAGCATTCTAAATTAAAACAAACAATACAAATACATACATATGAAGATTATAATTTTATTTTCACATCAACATGTAAATAAAGTATTTCGAAAAATATATCTCAAATATTTCATATAACAATCTATAGCATATAATGAAAAACAGGAAAATATACTTCATTTTTATTTATCAGATAATGTATTCTGCTGAAGCTTTAGTTTCTTTAAAATGGGAAATATTTTTGAAATATTTCTTTTAGTCATGGTTTGCCTTTTTTGAAACAATATCCACATATAATAACTCCTTATGTACAAAGTCACTGTAACAAATTATCACATATCTAATACTCACAAATAATAAACTGTAGAATTGAAAATTTTTCAAAATATTGCAAAGAAGAAAAATGGTTTTCAATCATATGTAACATCTTGTGTCAAACTAGGGGCAACATCTACCACTAAGTGTGATGGATAACCTAATTCCTCAATTGAGTCATCAGAGCAGAGTAGATGTGGTCTAAGGCTCAATATTTTATAACGACTGACAGAAAGACTAAGCCAGTTGATATCTACTGTTATTATTTTATAAGACATAAGCCACTCTGAAAAAAAGAATATTTTCAAAATTTATAGAATTATTTCCTGCTCTTAAACAGAATAAAGGTCCAAAATAAAAAAATTTCTCACTTTCATACTGTGTATAGTCTTCTGTGTCCACTAGCTCAGATATAATAATACAGACACATTCTTTTTCCTCCTTAAATTCTTCTATAGATGATACAACAACACCTTGGAGTAATTGAATAATATTCTGCAAAGAAAATATGCTTACATTATGCTGTAGTTATTCCTGATGAAGTCTTGAGTATACAAATTGAGATAGCAATTTAAATCCATCAAAGAGAATGTAAAGAAACAAGTAAATCAAACAGACAAGCACTTTTTCGTTTTCCCTTTCCAAATACTGCCAAATACCAAACAAAAACGAACTCATTTCAATTGAGAGTTCTACTTGAGAGTAAAAATGGATATAAATATATAAGCTTCAGTAGAAGCAAATGATTGGATGTCCACCATACATATTTTCCGAAAAAAAGACATTACGGAACAAGTTATATCTAGTCTAACCAAAGTAACTTGCCAACGAGAAAAACCCTTAAAACATTTGTGTTCCTTTAATTTTTAGCAGATTTCAAAGGTATGTGTATTGAGATACTAGAGTTAATAATAATAAAAATTCATAGTATTCATTAAGCAAAAAATATGGAACCAAAATCTTTTTATCTGTGTCATACAGTGTAGATAATATAGTCATGTATATTCAGTTCTTAGAATCGGCGAAATCATCATCTTAAAAATCATCCCCTGTTTTTCTATATTAATTTATCTATTGGGAACTTAACAACATACATAGGAATATTTACTATCATAAGACATATTCTTTCCAGTATGGTATTTGCAAATATGAGGTTAATTTACCTTGACATCTTCAGCACTGGTCTGAGTGAATGAACGTGGAATGAAAAACTTGAATCCTTTCAATAGAGGATTAGTGAGATGAGTGAGCCTTGAAATTCTTGGACTTGGTATTCCTGTTATGTCGAGTACTTCGAAGGGTTCCTAAAATATGAAATTAATTATATGAAACATAAACAGAAATTATTGTTACAAAAGCTATCAATATAAGTTATATATAGTTTGAAAGCTTGAAAAGCAATTTTTTTTTTCGTACCGAACATTCTTTTGCAGACATTCCTATAATGCATCCACAATAGAATGAAGAAAAAGGGGGGGTATATAGAATGAAAACATACTTTAGGGCCGCTTGCCACTTCACTAAATGCAGAACTAGATTGAGTACTGAGTCACAAATCAGATCTAGCATTTATTATGCATGCGCATCGGATTTAGGACTCAAGACTGGAATTAGTTCCGAATTTAGCATAGTGGCGAGCGGCTCTTATAATTACATATGAATATACTAAGAGCCGCTTGCTACTACATTAGATTCTGAACTAAATTGCAGGGTTGGCAAATATCATGATATTTATATAAATATCAAAATATCATAATATCGGATATATATCCGATATATATCTGATATATATCAAAAATTTTGTTCTTTAGCTAAACTGCAAAAAACCGTTCATTAAACATACAGATGTATTGAAGGACCATTATTCATAAAATTTCATTAAAACAAGTAACAAAACAGAAGAAACAAGACAAAAAACAGAATATTTTTTCTAAATGAAAATAAAATAAATAACTTCAATAAATATAACAAAAAAGAATCCCGGAGACGGGAGATCTAACCACAGAACGCACTGTTGTCACGTTTCAATTTTAACCAAATTATCAAGGATTTTTTTCTGCAGTATTTATTTCGTAAAAAAAGTGAATGATATATATCATGATATATATCAAGTCAATAAATATCAGATATATATCAAGATATATATCATGATATATATCACTCGATATATATCGGCCAACCCTGCTAAATTGCCTCGTGAAAATTTTAGAGTCACAAATCAGATGCGCGCGCTTAACTAGTTCTTGCTATAATTATGCGCGCGCATCTGATTTTCATGACTCAATTTAGTTCCGAATTTAGCGTAGTGGCAAGTGGCCCTAAGACTATGCAACATCAAATTAGTCAGCTAATACACATATAAATAAAAATGTAGTTACCTCATCAACAATTTGATTTTTTGCTAAGCATTCCTGAACCCACTTAATGTTTAACACCCATATTCCAGCAGCAATAGCTGATATAAATTTAATGGTATGATCTTTCACATAATTATGCTTGTCTACAGAAACAATCATATGTGTAACACAGGGTCCAAACTTATCTTGACGACTTGCTAGATCTTTATTGCATAAAGAGATTACACATAATGTTTCAGCATTACTCAGCCTGGTAAATGCAATACATGGTTTTGATCTTTCATGTGTTGATGTACTGAAATTTAAAAATGTGACAAATATTTCACCACTACCAAAAGATTATATTGATTTTAATTCTGAGACATTTTTTAGTCTATACATGAATAAGCTTCTTCTTTATAAAAAAATCTCAATTTTCTGAATATTGAAAACAAAATTTTTCTACATACCTGGCTTCCTGTGATGATTTCAACTTTGGCTTCACATAGCTCAAAATACTTTTTTGCTTGGGTGTGCTAGTCAACACTGATGTGTTAGATCTAGGCAAAATTGTTAGTGGTGAAAATTTAGATTGACGAACAATTTCCATGACATTCAAATTTTTGGATTTCTCTTTACAAATAGGAGAAACCTTCATAAACTGTTGTGATAAGGTAGGTAAACCTTGAGGTTTGGCAAAATTTTTGTGATTCATATTAGCTGCACCTAATGGTTTTCTAATTGAAGGAATTTCAAATCTCTGAGGAGATAATGAAGTTGGTATCACATTTTCTGATTCCTTTTCACTGCAGGCTATTATTTGTTCTGAATCAATTTTTTCATGTACATCATCAAATCCAGGGGGTGGTGGAACAATCAACATACTCGCAGGAAAATCTTCCACATTTTCTTGAATTTTCAATGACCCTCTAGAATTCTGATTAACTGCTTGTGAACAGCTGAGCCTTAAATGAAAGTTTTAGATATAAATATCTGTATCAGAAAATCAAAAATTAGCACAACAAAAATGAGTTATTATGGAAGATCAATACGTGTAACAAAAAATAATTAAGCTAATTATATAATTGCAGGACCCTTCACAATAACCGTAAACAATTTTCTCAAGTTGAAACATTTCCAGGCCAACTGAAGAAATCCAAAGTAAGACCTTTTTTCAAAGTGTGGACAAAGACGATGATTGATAGATCAGCCTGTTGAGGTAGCAGTTTCTGGACAACTAGTACAGATCAATTGCAATATATAGATTTGTAAATGAAATTTTGGAAGAACTCCCACACCGCAATAAGCATATAATTAAACTCGTCAAAAGCCTGTCATTGTCTAGACCATATTTATATTATGTACAAAGAAAATGGAACAATATATGGAATCAGAGGGACATGTATGTATGTACTTCCATGAGTTCTGGGTTTCTGTGAAACCTCTCATAAGCTACTTAAAGCTTGTGCGAGTTAGAATCATGGGTGTGTTCTGTGTACGCTTTTTTACTGTGTCCCGACGCCACCTTAGGCATAGCACTGTTAATTGTTTACCCAACAGTGAATGGTTCGGAGCGTTCTCCATACCAGAAAATTTCTTCCCTGGCGGAGACTCGAACCCCGACTTGCCGGGTCGGAGTCCAGAGCCATATCCACTAGGCTACATGCACATCAATTCATAGTTTGTCCCCTACCTTAACGGTGGGATGAAAGAGTAATTGTTCTACATTCTTCAAGGGTAACCCTGTTGACTTATATTTTCAACGGCATACTAAGATTGAAGCACTGGCCAAAAACTCTGAAGACAGCTGAGATTATCATGATACAGAAACCAGGAAAAAGTCCAACTGAAGTCACATCTTATCGGCCTATAAGTTTGTTACCTATAATGTCAAAAACGCTGGAAAGACTCCTACTGAAGAGAATAAATGCTGATATCTCCGACAACTGGATTCCTCTACACCAATTTGGATTTCGGCAGGGTCATTCAACAATTCAACAAACACACAGAATAACAAGGGTTATCAACCAAGCATTTGAACAAAAATTGTATTGCACCTCAGCATTTCTGGATGTAAGCCAAGCGTTCGACAAAGTCTGGCACACTGGACTATTACATAAAATCAAAACGATTCTCCCGCTGAAATACTTCACTATTTTGTTGTCATATCTGACAAATAGGGAATTCAAGACCAAGGTAGGCGAAGAAACGTCCAGAAACTACCCCATTAAAGCAGGAGTTCCTCAAGGAAGTGTCCTGGGACCATTTCTCTATTTATTGTACACTGCTGATCTGCCAACATGCATAGAAACAACTATCGGAACTTTTGCCGATGATACAGCAGTCTTGGCTTCTGACGAGAATCCTTTGACGGCAACAAAACGGGTTCAAGAACATTTTAATCTAATAGAAAAATGGGCAAAGAAATGGAAAATTAAAATAAATGAAGAAAAATCCAAGCAGATCGACTTCACCTGGAGAAAGGAACAGTGCCCATCAATCCACATAAACGACAAGATAATACCGAAAGAGAAAACAGTCAAATACCTAGGACTTCATTTGGATACCAGACTAACTTGGAGAGAACACATTAAAAAAAAAAGGAAGCAGATGGATCTTAAAATTAGAGAACTACACTGGCTCTTAGGAAGAAACTCAAAACTTTCTTTGGAAAACAAGGTATTACTGTATAAAACAATTATTGTACCAATATGGACTTACGGAATAGAAATTTGGGGATGCGCAAGCAATTCAAATTTAGCTATTATACAAAGATGTCAGTCGAAAACTTTGCGAATGATAGCCAACGCACCATGGTATGTAACCAACGAAACGCTACATGAAGATCTTAGAATTCCATATGTCAAAGATGTAATCAAGAACAAAAGCAACAACTATCATACAAGATTGGAAGGGCACACAAATACTCTATTACAACCATTGTTATTAGATAACCAACCGAGAAGATGAGAAGGCTATGGCCAGCTGATTTAATGGAAAACTAGAAGTTTCCCGCAATGGGGGGAAACTTGTCACGACCAATAAACGTTATCAAATTAGTTCATAGAATGTAATTTGTTCTGATTGCTGATAAATAAAATAATAATAAAAAAAAAAAAAAAAAAAATTCTTCAAGGGTACTGAGAACCATACTATAAATGAAGAAAACTGATTTATGCATGGGAAAAATTTAAATAAAAACAGCTATGCACATACAGGAGAGCTTGCTTTTCCCAAAAACTGAAAGGAAAGGCAGATATGAAACTAGGACCAACCAACAGCAAAGGAATAAAGTCCGAAGTATATTTATATCAAATACCATAATAAGATCCCAACTGACATCAGAACTGAAAATAACAAAAGAAATAGAGCTTCCTCTTGTGAATTGCACCATATACTGGATTAATTCCTTTGCCAATATGGGTCTCTACGCTTGTATCTATTAACTTTTAGACTCTGCTTAATTTTAAAGTCACTTTCATAGGAAATGAAGATTTATAATGAGAAATTTTTTAACTCTTTAAGGAAAAGCATACTAACAATAACACAGAGATACTGATGTCACAGTTCAGAAAAATTAATTTCTCAACTGTGACAGGTACTGGCGGGGATCCACAGTGAGAGTAAACCACGGAGAACATGCTGTCACTTGAAACGATTTCTCATTATTATTACTTGCGAGATTACGCATAATCCTGGTGCATTCCATCTCCTCGGCGACATGAATTTCGACCTGAATATCGGGTAGATGCAGAATGCCTTGATGGGAGAAATAAATAAACACGGGGATCCACATTTTGAGTACCACGTGTGATGGAGTTTGGACAAACATTCGCTAGATGTCTCTGTCAGTATATATAACTCGGAAGCGACTGCTGGCGCTGGTGTAAGGCGTCCTTGCTTCCGATGTTAGTCATCGAGGTGGAAAATTATGTTGCACTGACGAAGGGTAACAAGCCAGAAACCGGTCTGTAGCTATTCGTTGCTCGATGACAGCAGGTTCTCCGTGGTTTATTCTCAGTCTAGATCTCCCACAGTAATTGTCACAGTTTGGAAATGAATTTTTCTGAACTATGGCTGTAATATATTTATGTTATATGTTGTTAAGCTTCCTTGCAACGGTTCTGGCAAAGGCCGTGTGAAATTTCCAATTACCCTTTCATAAACCTATGAAATTCTCCATCAAGAACTATATTTATGTTCAAATAACTATGATTACCTTTCAAAGAAACAAACTGATTTCTGAGGAGTAGTTTCGACTACATCAACATCAGAAAATATTTCATCGTCTGAACTGTTGAAACCTCCTTCTTTCTTCTTCTTTGAAGGTGAATTCTTGAACTCATCTATGTTAATCTCTTCCTCAACAGACCTTTGGCGTTTTGGGGTGCCTAACCTACTCTCTTCTCGAAACATTTCTTTGTTATTAGCAAGACTTTTATTTATAACATTATCTTTACATGATGCGAATAAAGATTCAGAAAGTTTGTCTCCTGAAAACCCATCATTTTTGTTTTCTTTTTCCAAGACACTATCTAATCGATCCAAATTCTGACAGAAAAATTCATCATCATTTTGAGATAGAATTTTATTCTTTTCCTCTTCATTGGGTAATGAACTGTATTCATTTCTTGCTATTTCCTTCGTCGTTTTTGCTATTAATGCATTGCAGTGATCCAAAAGGTCCTGAGTTTTATTACACTCTTTATTTCAGGAACTTCTTCTGGAACCTCTATGTCCTTGGAAGTTGTTGGAATTTGTGAATAGTTGAGCCTGATCATGTTGTCATGCTCATTCGGATCTACATTTTCTATTTCTATCTGTTTATTGGCTTTCTCTATTAGCTCATCATAGTGTTTGAGGAGTTCCTGTGTTTTCATTTTATTATTTACTTCTCGAGGTTTTTCTAATGGATGCATTAAAACAGATAGATTAGGGTTTGCATTAGTTTTTATGTCTTTATTGCTTTCTGATAAGATCTGAGATAAATTCATATCATCTTCAAGATTGGAGGTGGCAGGTTTGACAGATATTTGTCTGTTTGCTCTTTCGATAAGCTCATCACAGTAATTCAGAAGTGTATCAGCTTGAGAGTGTTGTGTTTTCTTGTAAGTCTTTTCATTTTCACTTTTAGTTCTTTGAGAAGATACCAAGTCATTCTTTCTGGCTGGGAAGGCGTCATTAGTCTGCAAAAAATTTTGATAAAGAAAATTGAATGATTGTACAGAGGTGGTCAGATTTCGATGTTTTAGTACTACATCTCCTAAATTAAAAGAGATAGAAAAAAAGTAATGTTCTCTTTTTTCAAGAATCATAAAATGCTGAACCCCGCAAATCTCTATAGTGTCCAGTTTCACTGAAATTTCGATAGCACTGAAAAAACTGTCCTAAAGATGTTTTTATTTTGAGAGCGTAGCGAATTATTATGATTGGCCAAATTCCAAAATCACCCTGTACATGGGAACTAAACACCGTAGCGACTTGCGGTGTTCAGCATTTAATGTTTCTCTAAAAAAAACATGACATGCATATTACTTTTTTTCTTTCTCTTTTAATTCAGGATATGTAGTACTAAAACATCGAAATCTGACCACTATTTTCAATTCCCTTATAATGAAAATAAAACTTAAATATTTTTCAGCTTGGGTGAGTTTTAATATATTAATGCGTATTCCATGCTTGATGATTATATTTTTGACAGTTGCAAGTGAAAACTTCCATTTCCTTTAATCTTTTCAATCTTGCTACCTAAGGGAAGAGTTGAAACTGATTTTCATCCATTGAAAAAATCATTTTCATGTTAAAATATTATATTATTCCCTTATTACAATTAAATTATTATTAGTTTTTTTTTTTATTCAGAACTTGTATAACATGGATCATGATCTGACATGAAAAATATTAGGGTGTTTAAGTTTTCAGATTATTGAAGAAAACAAAATGAAATTATGCAGATGAAAAAAATCTATATACATATGTACATAAATAAAATCAATTGAAAAAATGTTCAGCATGACTGGAGATAGAATTTATTATTTCGATTTGCAAAAAAAAACTTCAATGTTACTCAAACCATTTTATAGAGAATTAACTGTATATCCATCCTCAAAATGCTCAACGAATTAGCAATGAACTCATTTGTTCCAATTCATCTTCAAGAGCATCATTCATCATATCGTTTACAATGTCACTATTATTGAACTCTTTTAAGTACTGAACTGTATTGATTGAGATCAGTAATTCGTAACAATCTTAGTAAACTACTAATATAGTCACCTGCATGCAGAATTTCATGAGGAATAACACCTGGTGTATTTTCAAGAAAAAGAACAATTCTAAAAACAAAAAATGCTTTGCTTATACAGAGGCCACACTGGTATATCTCTTCTCTCAGTGACAAAATCTAATATCATTTCTCCAACCTCATAATAAAAGATCTGTGAGTCTAGGAATTGAAAATGTTACTAATTTCGATGATTATTATTTTGAATTTACTTTGTTTCAAATGACGTGCGTTCAAAAAAGTTCGTCGTCATTGGTAAGTACAACATCAATACGTAGTTTGGAAAATTAAACCTTCAAAATTCCATTGACAACAAATTTTTTTCAATGCATGGTATTTAATGAATGTAAATAGAAAAAGCCATCTATGTTGTGTTCAAATTGAAAAGCCCACTATTTCATTCATTCAGCTCTGATGTATGAATATTGCAAAAAGTTCAAAACTAATAAAGTAGAAGTTCATTTAATGAAAAATACCTACCTCCTTCATTTCAACGTCTGAATTCTTCAAATACTGGCAATTATCATTTAGACTTTCAAATTCAAATTCAATGCTTATATCATGTTGCAAAAATCTGTTACATTTAACTTTACATGGCCTCTCTTCATCAGAATTTGACATTGAGTTTTCTGATCTTACTCTCTTCAGAGATTGCTCCAATTCAATCCTTTCCTTCATAACCTTTTCAAACATGAGTTTGCGATTCACTCTTGAGTTTGTTTGAGGAACACTGCACATGATTGCAGAACCTTGACTCGCTTCAAAATTCAAAGGTGTTCTTGAGTTCAATTGTATTTCATTCACATTGCTGTTAATTTTAGATATAGAATTATCATCAGTTTTGGAAATATTCAAGGTATTATATTGTGTGCTACATTTCTTTAAAATATGTTCAACAGCGATCTGACTATCTAGGATCGTTCGATTCATGTTTTCTTCCACATCGATATTTGAAGTATTTTGTTCTTTCAATGATTCTGGGTTTAATTCTTCTACCTCATTGATCTTAGTGTCAATCTTTTCTGTCTGTAATTTAGATACAAGAAGTTCTTGATCTGATTTAATAGTTGATTCATTCAATGCTCTCAGTTTAGATTTATATGTTTTCCCATTCTCATCAGTTTGATTACTTTTCATTATTGGTGATGAAGCTTCATCTGAGAGGTTTTTATATCCATTTTCTGGGCAAAAATGGGGACAGTCTGTACAAAAATTTTCTGTCTGTGTAGTAACATCTTCATGATTAATCGATTTAAAAGCATGATTCGGAGTTATGGGAAAAACGTCTAAGGAAAGCAAATCCGTTTGTATTTGTTTTTCAGAGCAACTTATTTTTTCAACAGGTAATGAATGAATCTTGATATTATCAAATTTATTCAAAATTTCAAAAATGTTTTTAATGGAGGGAAGAAGAGGCGTAAGCTGCTTTGTTTCAATTTTGTCCACCTGAATTAATTGTAGCACAATATTTTCCAATTTATTTGTGAGCTTGGTTGCATAACTAATTTTGTCAGAAATTGGTTCACTTTTTACTTTAGATAAAGGTTGTGTTTGATAAATGTAAATGTCTGAATTGTTATCATTATCGGTTTCTTTGTTTGCTTTATCTATAGGATAGATTTCTTCATCACTAATTATTTCTTGGCTGGATGTTTCTTTACTGTTTGTCGCCATCATTTTAGGAATAGCTTTACTGAAGTATTCTTCCATTTTCTGAAAGTCAACAATTTTCGTTTCCATTACAGATGACCTTGTAGATTTAGAAGGATCACTTGTATTCAGTTTAATTTCCATATCCTTTTTATTTGATTTTTGAGTGGATTGAAGGCTAATATCTAATTTCTTAGGTATTTTTGTTTTACCTATTGATTTTCTGAATTTCCTGATGCTTTTCCAAGATGACTTGGATTTATTTTCAAGATCATTTTCAGTTATATTGAAATTTGTTTTACTGTTCTTTTTGCATTCACTAGAGGTTTGCATCATTTCATTATCTAATTGGTCCAAAAATGTATCTTCTTCTGCATTCATGACTCCTGGATTTTTAACTATATTTTCCTTTCTACCAGGGAGAGTGATGATTTCTTTCTGCAATTTTCACCCGATATTTCTTTATCTATTACATCCAACACTTCATCTTCTATTAAATTAATTATAAGTTGATTTTCTAGGTAGTTCATTTCTTGCAAATTTTGATACTTTTTAGTTTTTACTGGAGAAGTACACTCCAATGAATGTCTTCGCAACTGTTTACATTTATTTTGACATAAATTTTCAACAGATAGTGCTCTTCTATCACTTGTTTCTTTAGATTTTTCTGATTTCCATTGATTTTCCTTAGTTGTTCCAGACATCTCTTTACTCTTTCGAACACATATTTGAGAAATTGATGGCATATCTACATCTTGTAGGGTATTGTTCTGAGTAGCAAAAGATTGTGTTTGACTGATTCTCTCAAATTTATTCCTTGTATCATGCAACCATTGCAGAATTTTGTTTTTTTCTGACCAAAGTTGGTCTGAATATTGCTTATATTGAGGTATACCCTTTGGTTGCAACTGAGAAAAATTGTTTGAAGTGCTCCCTCCAATTTTATTTTTATTACGAGATAATCCAATTTTGGGTTTAGATTTCTTCTCCTCACTAGCTGAGTGTCTTTTAATATCAAGCTTGATAGGTTTTGGTGCTGAAACAAAGTAATCTTGACAAAAAATGTTAAGAAGAAAGCACCAGGAAGACATTGATTTTGATATTGTAATATATGATTTATTAAGCAATACAAAAACTTACTATTTTTGGTATTTAATTTAGGCCCATTTCGCTTCAATGATTTCCTCTGATCTTTTGGTTTAGAGGTACAAGGAATTATATTTTCATCCGACGATTGAGGGATGATTTCATCTGACTGATTTGTTGTTTTGGCCTCATTATCTGATACAGTTTTCATGTTAATGTTTCTGAAGAAAGTTTTAACTGGAAAAAAAGTGCGACATTATTGAAAGGATTATGAATAATTATGAATGTTAGATACATGTATTAAAAAGATAGAATTGTAACTCACTATCTGTATTATGATGTACTTTGAAATCGTCACATAATGTTTTGACAAAACGACATAAAGAATCAAGAGCAGCATCATGACTTAAAAATTTCCTTTTAGAAATTTCTTTTTTGCATAGTGGACATATAAGACCATCATTCCCTTTCTTATATGTTTCTAAACACTTGAAACAAAATATATGCCTACAAGGTAACTCCCGCACATTTTCAACAATATCAAGGCTGAAATGTTGAGGGTTAGAATTGAATATAGTGATATACTTATAATATATTATACCATATCGGACATTTCAGGTGTTCTAATTTATCCAAAACATTCTTTGAAAAGTTTTCCAGGTTATTTTCCATATTAACAAAACACAAAACGAAAATCACATATCCCGCCACAAATATTCAAATAAGAAAATGTCACAGAGTCTACACAATACAGATATGTCACCTGTCTAATCTTACTGTCAGCCACAGAACATAAAAATATAGTAGTAGTGTTCTGTGCTCCCTAGTAAGGGGAATTTAGTGTTCTGTTCTGTGGTTTTGTTCATAGACAAAAAAAGTCAAATAAGTCTGTGTCTATGATTTTGTACATCTTCTCATTTCTCAAGAATGTCATTAATCATTTGTTATCTTGTCAAATTGACTCGCTGAAAGACATTAAAACCCGCAATTTGTGAAATTTATTCATTTTATACAACTGTACAATATATATAATTCGGTGATAATTATGTGGATATTTTAGTAAAAATGGCAGCCGAAATCAAACCAGCAACACAATCGAACGATAGATTTTGTACAACGAAAAAACCCGCCCTCTTAGCAAAATTAGAAGGGTGTACCGATGAAATTAATGCCGCCGTCTTAATTCCTGGGGAAGAAGGGGTTATCAGTGTGTCTGATGATAAGTACGAAATTCATAAGTAATAAAAATGTTGTATCTAACATTGTATTTGCAGAACTGTTAGAGTATGGTTGAAAAGGGACTCTGGACAATACTGGCCAAGTATATGTCAATATATGCCTAGTGGGGCCACTTCAGTTTATTACACTATTGAAACAAGACAACTTTTCATTGGTCAAGAAAATGGTACTGTTTCTGAGTATTCTCTTGCCTCAGATTTCAATCGAATGATGCTTACTAAGGAATATTTAGTTCATCAAGCTAGGGTTACTGAAATAATTTTCTCATTAGAATGTGAATGGGTTCTCAGTGTTGGTAGAGACAAAGTATTTTCTTTTGAATGTACCCAAACTGGAAGAAATTTAGGTACATTTACTTCAGAGGCATGGTGTACATCTCTTCAGTATCCTTTTCAATTTTTTTGTAGTTTATTTTGAAAATTTGGTCATTATGTGCATCATACCAGGTTCAGCTAATAGTCAGTTTTGGGCTTAGATAGGGGATTGCAAGCTGAAATGTCACTTCATTTGCGTCCCTTAATTTTGTTATTACACTCCAAAAAATCTATCATTCCTGGTTTTAAGCTATGTCATCAGAGTAAAAACTCATCTCTCACCATATTTAATGCATTTCCACCTTGTCTTCACAAGTTATTCAGTAAAAACTATAAATTGTTTTAGAACATCATCCTCCATTATGGTTGACTTGGTACACAAATGTAAACATCTCCAGTTTTTACTGAATAAACTGTGAAAACAAGGTGGAAATGCATGTGATTTTTTTTTTAAGAAACTAGAGAGGTATTTGCACGGGATTTCAACTTGTGATTTGCTCTCTAGGCCCTAAAATTTGTGAGCATTGAATTTTTCAAATCCATTAACAGAACCTAACATGATGCCCATAATTACTTTTTTTATTGTAGTACATAATCTGATCAATAAGTGTATTTATGATATTAAGTTGATATAGGTAATAATTTTGAGTATAAATATCCACTGCACGATAACTTCCTTATGAAAAATCAGATTTGATACACAAAGCAAACATGCTTTCGTGGGGGATTATTCTGGTACAATTACAATGTTAAAATTAGAAAATGATGGTCTATCTGTAATAACAACATTTAAAGGACACTCGGGATCTGTACGTTCTCTTGGTTGGGACATGGAAAGAAGTATGTTGTTTAGTGGTTCCTTTGATAAAACTGTGATTGTATGGGATATTGGTGGGCAACAGGGACATGCATATGAACTCCAAGGACATCATAATAAGGTGAAAATGATTCATTGAAAGCATTTTTTCAAATCCGAATGGGAAGTCTTATCTAAATTTAATTCCTTGTTTCACCAAACTTTTCTCTAGGTTTCTGCATTATATTACTTGAGTACAACCAAACAACTAGTGAGTGCAGGTGAAGATGGAGTTATTGTTTTTTGGGACATGGGCCAGGAAAGGAAAGAGACACCTGAATGGGTTGAGTCAGACCTGTGTCAACTATGTGGTCGTCCATTTTTCTGGAATCTTAGGGCCATGATGGACCAAAGACAGCTTGGTATAAAAACGTTGTAGAAGTATCTTTTTATGTTACTGTGAAATTTATTTCAGGGTTAAGGCAGCACCATTGCAGGCATTGTGGAAAAGCTGTTTTGTGAAAAGTGTTCTGCTGGAAGACTTACTATTCCAGCCATGGGTTTTGAATTCTCAGTTAGAGTATGTGATCCTTGTCACAATAACCTCAAAGATAAAGAGTGAGTATAAACTATTAGTGTCAGGACATGACTGCTTATTACCCTCAAAAAATTGAAAATTCTCTATAGAGAAAGAGACAAAAAGACATCTGCAACTTGTGATGAAGCTAATCTTCTCTCATATATGTACTATATATAAATTTTTTTTTGACTTGAAGCAAAATTTTGTTGATATCTTAAACACATGTTCCAAACTATCATGCTATCAGGCATGTGTTTCAGATATTGGGCGCGTTCACCGAACGTAACAGTTGCGGAATCGTCCAGTGTCGCATACGCAACAAACTCAACACGTTCTGGAGAAGCGGGCATTTTGGGAGGTAGTGGTAGCAGAGCGGTGGGAAAATCTTCGTTCGGTGAACGCGACCATTGTTGACCTAAGTTTGGGGAACCATACATATATAAAAATTATTAACGGGGTGTCCCAGTATACCTGTTTCAATGGATTATCTCAGCCATTTCGGAAGATAAAAATTTGAAAATTTCATGTTCTTCAATTTGTTGAAGGAACCTTCATTTGAGAACAACAAAAATTGAAAATCACTGACTTTTTTATTTCAAGTAGCATACTGTATATTTTTTGCAAAGTTCGATTTCTACTCAAAATTACCTTTTCAACGATGTATCACACTTTGTATTTTATTATTGATTTGATGGATAAAACGACAATTGAAATTTCAAATTGAAAGAATTGCAGCGGGCTTCGGTATTTAGTGTAATCTTCATTATGGCTTCAATAATCTCCAGATTTAGCAACGAAATGGTTTTCCTTATTATGTTTATGACTGAAAACGATGAAAAAATAACCATCATCGAATTTCGAGTTTTATTGAATAACTGTTTTAATTGAAAACTATTTTTTTTTCGAAAAATTCGGAAACCTATCCAGATCAACAATTTCAAATCGAAAAAGCTGCAGGGGCAGATTTTCCATATAAATCCAGCATCAAATGTAAAATACAAAGTGTGATAAACCGTTGAAAAGGTAATTTTGAGTAAGTGTCAAAAATTGCAAAAAATATTCAGAGTACTTTTTTGAAATAAAAAATCCGGAATACAAATATATTCTTTTGATTGAGAGAGCTAGAATAGTGGAATAAACAGAGTGCCTAGCAGGTTAGAGCAACCCAGAAAAATCATACAGTTCTTTGATTAAATGATGAAAGTGAAAAACCTCAGCAGAAAAACCCTGACCTCTCCCGTGTTAGAAAAAAAATTAGGGAAAATAAACCTTGGCAAAAATGAACCCTATTATAACTGTGATTTTTGAATTATATGGTATTTAACATTTTGAATAAACGTTACCAGTATTATTTTTATTTCAATTTGAAAGAAACTCATCATACACAATGTTTACTTTCAACCACCAGGCAGTGCTAGCATCACTTCCCATGACAAATATCGCATTCAGAAGTTACCTCTTCCTTGAATTCTCGTTGCCTCATTTACCTGATTTCTATCATCTACCAAGACTCCCTATTTATTTCTGATTTATTTTAATATCGTTCAATATGTGTATATTAATTTTGAAATATATATTGTGTCTAACAATGTATTATTTTACAGACGACCATCTATGGCTACATTCCATGACGCCAAACATGCTATTGTCTCTATGACTATAGACCAAACTACAAAAAGATTACTTTCTGTTGGTCAAGATCGTGTGATTAAAGTTTGGGATATAACCCCATTGCTTTGATTTTTTCTTCAAACACTTGAATTGTGATTCATAATCTTTCATGTGCTATGATTTATGTTTGTAAAAAAATATTGTTATATTAATTTATGTTACATGTCTTATGGTTCTTAAAAAAATATGATGCCTCGTCATAGATTAAACTAACTCCATTCTAAAAGAATTATTAAATATAGACATGAGTTATTTCTTAGAATTATTCAAACTGTTTTTTATATGTAGCCTTTATCAACAGAGTTATTAAAGTAAAATAATTGAAATATTATTATGCTTTTTTTTTATTTCTTTTCAGCTTCTACCTTTCTCTATGGATAAAAAATATATAGTTCCAGAATTTACTGAATTACCAGATATTCAACATTTGTAATTAAATTTTGGCAATTTAAATGAAGATAGTATATATGGTGAGTAGTAATTACCACAGAGTAGAATATCATAATGATTTCTTAATCTTAACTGTGTTAAATCATCGAAGTATAGTATTTCTATACTTTGGAGCCATTACCAATTGGTAATCTACAGTGATTATTTCGTTTTATGGCTCGCTAACACCAAATCCGATTCTGCCGGATAAAAATGCTCGGACGCATATTTGACAGCAAGTTGTTTCAATATACCGATGTTCCGGCAATCTGACGAAAATCCGAACAAGTTCGGAGTCTACGATTAATCATTCATATTTTTGCTCATCGGACCATGACGATCGTGTTTGTGTACGCGCTCCGCACAGATAACAGATTCTAGTATCGGAAATCTGTGGCGTTTCGTCTTTCACAGTTGATTCGAGCGTCTAAATTACTGATATCGCGTACCGCTACTTGTCTGGCACCACAAAACATCAAAATATATTATCCGGCACATCGGATTTGGTGTTAGCCACAGAACAGTGTTAGCTAGCAGTAAGGCTGGCCGGCCACAAAAGGTTCAGCGGAGCTGTGGTGAATAGAGTAGTAAAAAGGGATCAACAACCTATTACCTTTGTTTATAACATATCTCTTGTATAAACAAGGCTATTACTGTTGATTGAAGTATACTTCAATCAACGCTATTACGTAGTGGATAAGGGGTTGACAAAATAGAACAGCTACTCAGAGCAGAGTTCAAAAATTACGATTTATGAATTATGCTCAGGGTTGCATTCGGAGTCAATGGCGTACTTTGCCCATTTGAATAAATAACCCCGTTTGAAAGCACTTCAGCCATTTGTCAGGGTGTTCAACTTTGTATCGGGCAAAGTACACTATGCACCGTTAAATTAGCCGAACAGAAAAAATTCGCCTGGGTTCAATCTTGAATAACTTTTAAGTTTTTCGACTAATTTCTGTAATTTTTTTAACAGCTGTTGCTTTCATTTTCATGATGTCCTGATCTCGATTTCACGAAAAGGATGAATGGATACGTTGAGATACATGGCAGCGCAAATATTGCATTTTACGCTCATCCTCTGAGAAGGATATTTTGATGCTGCTAGGAGCTCGTTCCACTTGGCGGTAACAACGCTCAAAATGCTCCTTTAGCCGTCCAATTTAACGATTTTGAGCGTTGTGGTCGCCAAGTGGAACGGGCCCTAGATGTCGGCATTTGTATAGAGCGCGGCCTACGATATTTAACAGGCCAGAATGTTGCCTTAAAACGCGACGTTGCCGGAATGCCTACATTGGGTCGAGGTGTTACACGTCAGTTGCAGGTTTCAGTTCTGTGCGGAAGGTGTAAGAGTAAAAGCGTATCCAAAATTCGACAGGGAAGCGTGTAAAGAGGTTTGTGTTTTTTCGCTGTGTGCGTGTTATTGGTTTTTTAATCAACAAAGAAAGTGAAGATAAGTGTTGCAGTTGCAAGATCAGTGTGTATCGGTTCATCATTGAATTTTTCGACTTTAAGTGTTCATATCTGGAAGAAATAATCAACAGGGAGGTTTTTCATTTTAATATTTATTAAGATTTCATTTGGAAATCTTAGATTTGAGTACTCTACCCCGATTGCAAAAGTAACTATATGTCCACTAATGAGAAAAGACGGTGTTAATATTTAGATTTCCGAAAGATCCCGCGAGGAGAAGAAAATGGCTTAACGCAATTCATAGAGAAAGTAGTTTTAAAACTAACAAAGACAATTTAGTTTGTATAAAACATTTTGGAGATTCCCATATTCTGAAAAATAACTCTTATTCAACCGCCTAAGGTTAAGTCGTTCAGTTATAAATATACTGCGAAAAATTCATAAATTAACTACTGATGATGCATTTTTTCAATTTTTCCAAATCAACTGAGTTACATGACGTCTTCAATTACTCCAAAAAGAACTGATCCTGAGGTATGGAGACAAAAATTAGTTGTCCATTATGATTATGCTTAGATCAGATCGATTCATTTTCAGACTTTGGTTGTTATTTCAAAGACAAGGCAATTTCTCACTTCTTTTCCAACGTTGAAGAAAAGGACACTGCCCAATTCTACAATATAAATTTCAGAGAGACGTTTTGAAATGTTTATTTACTTGAGATATTTATCACGACAAATTTAATGTTCACTATGTCAGCAGGTATCTGAAATTTTCTTGAACAAATTTCCCAAAACTTTGAGTAATATCTTCCTTAATAATTATTCTATAATGGTTAGTGATAGAATCCTAAAAACTGCTCCTTCCGACAGGAAATTACTAACTTTTAGTCGTCAGATATCAGAATTGTTTTTATTTATTCAGACTTTATTATAGGATTTATTTTATGTTCAAATAAAATATGTTCAGAATTGAATCATTTTCGATAGCGAAATAATATTTTTTTTTTCTCTTCTGATATTCATCCACTTATTTTATTCGCTTCAGAAAGTAAAATAATTTTCATTCTGATTGTAATCTTGTGGAACTCAATAACACAGCTACCTCCTCGTGGTGAGTTCTGGATTATTTGCGATAAAATATTAAGAAATTATTCGCAAATAAACGAAATGCTGTTTTGTTTTCCTCCCTACAGTTCTTTATTCAATTGTGAATTGAAATAAATTCGAAATTATATCGAAAACGGTGCGAATTGCACAAGAAAAACGTATACTGTCTATATCTACGCGTACCACTAGACACGCTACTCGTAACAACGGCAACGTCTAACCTTCCGGCCTGTTAGATTTAGTAGGCCGTGTATAGAGCTACTCAGAAGACATTACTAGTAGATTTAAAAAGGTAGAAGTTTTCATATACGTATAAACTCCTATACCGCTAGCATTGGCCCGTTTACCTGCATTCATTTGAAGCAGCGATCACGTGGTACAATTGTCCCAGCTATAGACTGCGCATGCGCGAAAACCCAACCTCAAATATTTTCAAATAGTTATATTCACTTGTCAAAGTGTGATGTCAGATGTAAAAAACGTAACCTCACTTTTTCTCTATTTGTCAAATACTGAGTTTGCGCATGCGCAGATTGTTGTATGGGTCAACTGACATGGCAACTAGATTGCATCAATTTTATTTTCACGTTAGCAGTATAGGGTTTAATAGGTATATGGAAGTTTTTATGAAAAATGGGCATTCTATCATTTATATTCTGTGTTCTAGACCGAAGATTCAATGAGAGCAGATATCCATAAGCGTGAATTGTGAAGTACAGACTAGAGCTATCCCATTCCTACAGTTATAAACGAATTTTTACTCGCAGACGTTTCGATTAACGACGATTTATTGGGTGGTGTCGAGTCCACCGAAATTCATATTTCATCGGCTCAATTCGTTAACCTGCCAAATCCATTCTAAATCAATGGACTTGGCAGGTTAACGAATTAGGCCGACGATTTGTTGAACGCTCTCAAATTCGCACTTCTAAAAAGCCCACAGGACATGTATATATATATATATATATATATATATATATGGAAAAGATTTCATGGACATAACCCTCTGAAACTAAAATTAACCGTAGACAGCTGTTTCGGGCTTTCGGCCCTCATCAGTACGGTGAGAAGTTGGAATTCGAAAACGCTGTCTACGGTTAATTTTAGTTTCAGAGGGTTATGTCCATGAAATCTTTTCCATGTATTTAATCGATCCCTCATTATTTATATCTTTTTTATATATATATTATATATATATATATGATGATGTGAGAAGATTTTTACAAGGCCCGTCGTAGGACTCCTCCTTGGCGCGCAAGCTCCCGGAGGATGTTTCGAAAAAGCCCGTCGCGAGACGGTGGTTAAAAAAAAAAAATATATATACAGTGGAACTTCCCTACAGCGAACGTCTCTACAACGAATTTCTCTGTACAACGAATTTCGTATCTGTCATTGCACCTTGAATCCAAATACCCTGTTAAAAACACCCTCTAAAACGAAGTGAATTCTCTCTATAACGAATTTTTCCAGAAAATCACTCTCTAAATGCGTATTGGTAAGAAGGTTTTTCCCAGAGTATACTTAGGGATGTTTTTTTCCGTAATTCTGTCGGACGTAGGTAATAAATCCCGATCATAAACTAAACCATTACGGCGGACGGAGAGTTCCTTCTGAAACAGGAGGCTATACAGATTGTTCAGTTTTCAGTTTTGCTCTGATCGTTAATGAAAAAAGTAGTACGAAAATGTCTAGAAGGAAGTGCTTAAGTTAATTATCTATAATGTATTCAAATGAAACGAAAAAATGCAAGTGAACGTTGCTTTTTTTGAAACTTGACACAATAAAAAAAAATTTCTGCATAACGAAATTTCTGTATAACGAAATTTTTTTGCGGATTTAGCGTATTCGTTATAGGGAAGTTCCACTGTATATATATATATATATATATATATATACATGAATAAGATTTATTGGACATAACCCTCTGAAACTGAAATGAACCGTAGACAGCTGTTTCGGGCTTTCGGCCCTCACCGTACTGATGAGGCCGAAAGCCCGAAACAGCTGTCTACGGTTCATTTCAGTTTCAGAGGGTTATGTCCAATAAATCTTATCCATGTATTTTACCGATCTCTCAATATTCATATCTTTCTCATATATATATATATATATATATATATATATATATATGAAAAAGAGAGCTAAAATAATACAATAAAAGTTCAAACAAAAAGTACTACGTAATAGTTGGGGATGGTACCAATAAGTGGCAGAAGTTGAACAATACGATCATGCAAATGCCTAAGATTCACTTGGAGCACAAATGAAAAGAGAAGTTTTACTTATAATAGTCGATATTCACTTCTAAGTCATTCAGAAAAAACCATATGTGGTGGGATTTGAAGAGAAAGAAACTGACAATTTTTTCAACAAAAACATGTATTCATAAAGGTGCCATTTCCCAAGGATCCCACTATCCGGTTTATCTGTAACTTTTATTTTTAAGATCATCTCTTCGAAACCGAAAATTTCATTTAGGAATAAAAGTATATATACCTATATATATATATACGTTATTTATCATCACCATCTGTGTGAATTCCGCTACCCGTTTCTTTTTCAATCCCCGCTGAAGAAGTCCACGACCAAAGAGTATGAAGATAGGAAACGTCCCTATTGTAATGAGTTTCGTTACAGCACTACTTTTAGTACTATAATGAACTCATTACGATACTGAAATAGAGAAAATAGCATCTTGTGCGACTGAACCAAAGGGGTAAAAGTTTACTAACAAGTAAAATAACCACTGTCTTCAGTGGTTTTCCATTTCTCTCAATATGAGCTGCGTTTGAGTTGACGATCAATATGCTCTGAGCACGCTCCGTCCGTCAAATAACACCATAGATATAGATAACATATCTATGAATAAGACCTGAAAATAGATATGGAGCGCACCCGGAGCATCGACTAAAAGCACGGACCATACCCCTAATCTGACATATGACATATTCAGCTGTCAAAGTCCTTCAAACAATATTTTTAAATAGTTGGCGCCGTTGTTGTTTAGATATATGATTGTCAACCTCGTAAAATATAATTTTCTTCCTAGCAAATGAATGAAGTACTTCCTCTGATAATTCAGCTTCTTGTTATTGAATTCAACATTGGATTTTATTGAAGATATTGTATGAAATTATAGGATTGTTCCACAGTTTTCTGAACAGTAGCTAATTTGATTTGGACGAGATAGATAACCTACAAAAAGTTATCTGTCATCCCAATAAAACAAATGAATTCTGAAATTTGATTATGAATTTATTTATTGCTTAGAGAACAGTGTATTGACTTTTTAATATGTGGCCGCTATTGATTGATATGACAAAGGATGAATCTATACAAAGCTTGAGAAATTTAGGTAAATTCAATTCATTTAGGGCGAATTTTCTTCTGAAGTAACCTTCTGTTTCAGAATTAGAGGCATATTCTCATTTAGTTTCTGCTTTGAGAGCCCAGGGACCTCTAAATTCTGATAAACGAAAATTATTGAGGGAAACCAGTAATGTTTTGAACATATCACAGGAAAGACATAAAGCAGAAATAAGAAGAGCATTAACTGATGAAAAACTGACAACTATAGCATTCCAGTAAGTAAGGAACTAGTTCATTAATTTCTTAATCTTTAATTGAAATTTTCAGTGTTAATGCTCAAAATGAATATAACAATGATTGGGCACAAGAGGGGCGTCGAGTAATTCCTTTAATGCCAAGGATGGCTCCTCAAACAGCTTTCTCAGCTATAGCTGATGAAGTTGCTGAAAATACTGATCAAATTAATAAGCAGTTGCCATTACCTGCTAATACAGAGAGGAAACGATCCATGATTGTCCAGTCTAATCAGAATATGTTGAATGAAACTCCCAAAAATAGTTTGTATAGAGTCAATGAACAGCCAAAACATGAAGATATGAGAAAGAGAAAATTTTCAGAAAATAGTAGTTTAGCCCAGCATCTCCTTGGACCATCCAATAAAATGAGTAAAATACAGCAAATATATAGGTGAGTGGATTTTCTGTACGTTTCAGTCAGTTTGTTCATTACAAACTAACATGATAGAATTATAGAAATTATTTCTTCTTCAAACATAAAAAATTGTTCATTACAGGCAGAAAACAAAATCTAAAACAAAAGAGCAGTTTGCAAAAGTAAAAATGGAACAAGATCAACAAGAAGTTGTCCAAAGTAAAATTCAACATCTTACTATAACTCAAAAACCTCAAATGGTGAAAATCCCATTAAATTCTAATATAAATACACCCTCAGCAAATGGATCTAAAATAAATATTCTTCAAAATATTAATTTGCAACAGCCAAATCAACTAATTTCCAAGGACCAAGATCTAGTGCAAGATGTCAATAATTCAAATTTGACTAAATTCAATGAAACAAATCATATAGCATCTTCTCCATTTAACATAAATGAGAATATCAACAATCGATTGAAGTTTCTAACTAAATCAAATAATATCATGTTCAAGTCTGTGACTACTCCATCTGGAACTAATATAAGCAAGGACTTGCATAAAACACTCAAGGTGTGTCCTTCTAGGAAACCAATAACAAATACTGTTCCAACAACAAATCAAAAACTAATTGTAGTTTCTAATACACAGACAATGCCTAATAATAGTATTCTCCAAAGAACATTAACTATTCCCTTTGTTAAAAATATATCTGTCAAAAATTTTGACAAATTTAAAATTGTGAGCACATCTGGAACTCCAGTCACTTTAGCATCCACGACTGTCAATACAAATAGTTTCAATTCAGTTAAGCACAAAGTAGTAACAGTGAGGACAAGCAATCCTGTTAATGCAGCAAAGAAGATACTGCCATTAACACAACTGCAAATGATAAATAGAGGAAGCATCAAGGTACTTCCCCTTGGTGGAAAAATTGTGGGTAAAACCACGACAGCTGGAATACCTTCTTCAATGTATATTATGAATTCTATGACAAATATGCAAAATTTAACAAAAACCATAAATACTATACCAATTGTAACTCCTCCAAAGATAATAGAAACCATTGATAATACTCAAGTAGTTCCTTTTACTGCTAATTCAGAAACAACAAGCTCAAATTGTGTTAATCATGTTGAGAAACTGTCTTCGGTAATTAATAAAAATACTTCTGATGATGATTATGACAGCAAAATAGAAGAGTTTCATATTCAAACTGAATCTGAAGATGCTGTAATTGAAGTGAAATCTGAGGAAGAAGAGATTAAAATTGATGAAGTTTGTGAAACCATTGAAGTGGATAAAAGTGGAATAGTTAGTCTACCTGAAATAGGTGAGTTCTGGGCTTTTAAGAGTAATAGTAGGGGAGCCCACGATGATAAATTGGGATTTATTGAGCGACATAGAGACCTATTGGGTTGCAAAGCTTAGATGAAAAAAAGAAAAAAATTTTATTAATCTTTACCTTTTCATCGGTGGGAAGCAGCTATAGGCTTTTCAAAATGTTAATAAAACTGTTGCATGGACATACTCAAGCACGTCAGATTAAGATGTCCTACTTAATCTTATTATTTGAATGATGGGGTTGGGCGTAGGCAAATGTTGAAAATAAAAAAAAAATTTCTGAAGCACGTCGGATTTTTTAAGGGGATGTTAAGTGGACCTAAAAAAAGACTCTCATTAAATAATCTGATGATTTGGATGTGACGCAAACTTGCGGCCATATTTTGAAGTTGCAAAAAAATAATAATAATAATAACTGTTCTTTATTGATGAAATGTTATCAACAGGCCATCGACCGAGGTCCTTCAGCCAACTTTAAATTCAAAATACGAAGGAGAGTAACGAGATAGTATATTAGAATCTTTGATAGCTTCTGAGTTTTTGTAGTAGAGTGCATGTTGCAAAAAAAAAATTCGACATTTTGACATACTTGGGGCCGCATCAGATTCAGATAGATAGAAGATGAAGTTCATCGTCATGTCCTAGATGTGCTGTATCTTCATCTGACGATTACCTTGAGGGTAATCAGTGTGCATGATATACTTCATTCAATGAAGATCTTATAGAAAGTACAAAATCATCGAATTTTATCCGAGGAATTTAGGCATTATGCAGATGCACGCATGGTCTTTCTCCACGAATTTCTATTACTTTGGCTTGTGAAAATCGTCAGATTATATGTTTTTTGTTATCCTTGAATTGTTTCCTTCAAAATTTAGCTGCGCTCGAGACTGTCCAGGCGATGTCTTTTCATCACACCCAAATGAGGAATGTTCACATTTTTCAATTTCTACATATTCCTATTCTCTGTAGAAAATGAAAATATTGTGTCTAAAAATTTTTTGAATACGTCAAATAGCGCCCGAGATATCGAGTTATAAACATGAGTTTCCGAGACTGGCGATGGATCCGTGTGACGTCACTTTACATCCAACGACTAGCGAGGTTCAGTACGTAGCCGGGTTCAATATAAGGGCTTCTCCACTCACGGAGTGCGATGCGCGAATGTGGTATGACGTCACATAGCGGCTGTCCATCGCCGCGAGGAATTGAATATTCACGGGGTTGTAAAATCCGAACTACTAGGTCTTTTCGACTGAAACAAAAACTAGTGATTTCATATACATATAGGTTATACTGTGACGAAGTTTCAATCGATTTTGCATACCTGTGAACATTCCTCATTGTCAGACTAGTGGTATATACACTTTTCAGTATGTAATTAATTCACCCTACCTTAATCTGACTCGGTCGAGAATGTCCTATGATCAATTTTTTTTTACTAAACTTATCCTTCAACCTGGACGGGCGGTCATATATGAGGCTCATATTTGGTGGAGGTACTTAACCAGGTACAAGGAATCCCTCTGTATATTAATCTGCCGCGCCTGAGTAAATCCAGAAATCCCTGCTTGGGCTCCCTTACTATAAACACATTGAAAAAATATTGAGCATTCAAAAACATTTTTATGCTCATTTAATGAATAATTATAATAATAATAATAATTTCTTCTAAATAAGATCTTAGTTCTTTGATTAATTTTTAAGCTTTTTCTCATTGAACTATCATTTTTGGCATAATGTTTGTCCTTGTTGATTTAAAGTGTATTATTAATGGCATTGGCCGATATTATATAACCACTAATCATTCTGTACACATAGTATACATACAATATATGAAACAGATTTATTTTTTCAAAAAACTTTTCATGCCTAAAGTGTAGTCTTGTGACATATTTCTATATTGAAATCAGTTGTGTTTGATGAATTTGCCCCCTTAGATGATCTACACCATTTCCAAGTGTAATTCAGAAACCGTCAAGTGTATTTCAGATTAGTCACTTCAATTTCCAAAAACTTCAATTGAATTTCAGAAAACATCAAATGAAATTCAATTGAGTGATCTGAATGTCATTCGTTATTTTCTGAAATACAACTGACTAATCTGAAATACAAGTGATGTTTTCTGAATGTCAATTGATGATTTCTGAAATACAGAAATGGTGTAGAAGTTTCTCTATAAGGCTATTTGTCATCATATTAGCAATTGAGGCAATTTTTGTGTGAAAGTCTTCAATTTCTACCAGAAGTAGAGCGTAATATTAAAGCGCTATTCCTTTTTCAGATAGCTATATTTCAGATAGTGAGGATATGGAAACCGAATCAAGAATTTCACCTGAAAGATTGGATCAGGAACTGAAAGAAAGTTCAAATGAGAGTTGTATAACCAGAGATTCCAGTAATGATGACTTGAACACTACAGATCATAGGCAAGAAATAGATGAAATAGTTTATGTTGACAACTGACACTTACTTCTTTTAATTTAAATTTGTATTATTTTTGTATAAAGGTAATTCTCTCACTCAACTGTTAAATTTGTTATATTTTGAATTAGCACTGGTTAAACAAATTTACTGAAACATACAACTCAATATGAAAATATCAACAAAAAATATGATACTACTATGAAATCTTCTGCTTCTGTATATATATTCACAAGATGTCACTCAAATAATTTCAGTTCATATGAGATTAAAAAAAATATGAAAAGTTAATGGTTGAATTACCAGACTTTCAATTATATCACTTCCTGGTATTAACATAAATATAATATTATTCATTCAATTTATTTCATACTTGATTGGAGTGAACATAGATAGGTTCTGTAATTCAATTTTTGTTCTCTAAAATCTATTTCATATTTGAATTTTTTTCATTGATATTTCTCAAATGCACTGTACTTCTATACAAGTTATAAAACAGGAAGCAGAATATCGAGAGGCATCACTTTTATAATGAGTGAAGTGCCTGTGTGAAATTGTTGGAATATTTTCCTGAACAGAAAAAGGAAGAATTTAATCAAACAATCAAAGGTATTTTGAGTGGTGTCTTGTTACTTTGAAAAAGCAGTGATAAATCCTATGAAATTTTTTATTAATGAGAACATTAAATTGGTTGTTTTGATAATAGGTTATTGTGGAAACAATATTTCAAGCTTTAATTATCAGAACTTTGCTCAATATGTTGGTTTATTTATGTTAAAAGTGGTATGCAGTAAAATTATTTATTGAAACTATAATATATGTAAATTCGAAGATTTTATTATAAATATGAAAAGACAATTTTTATAGTGAAATTAAAACTAATGAAAACTTTTTGAGTTTCATAATTATTATTCCTTCACATATAAATTACACCAATTTTTTTTTTTTAAATATTGAATTCAGGTGATTAATATTTGATGAAAATTCATAATTGTCTGTAAACTGTATGGCAGTTACTAACACAATGTGTTATAGTGGAATAATCTTCCATATATATTCTGAACAATGTATAATAGAAATTGACCCAGGATATTTCAAATTTAATAATTTCCTCCATGGGGGATATTAAAATAGGCAGGTTATTTTAAATATATTTATTCAATAAAAAAGCAATTGATGTGTAAACTAAATTAATGATAAAAATGCTCGGAAATACGCGATAAAAACGAGAATTAAATTAAATCTAATACAATTCAAATTTATCAGAGCACTGCTGTTAGATATACTTTATCAATATCTATTTTGTTACTTGATGTATTGCGTGGGCTAAGTATTCAACATTTTTCGAAGTAACACCAGCCATTGATATACGTCCATCTTTAGTTAGGTAAACACTGTGGTCTTTAATCAGTTTTCCTACCTGAAAAGAAAAGACATTGACACTGAGAAAAGAAATAATTCATACTTATGTGACAAGATAAATGTAATGGAACGGAACAGTAGCGGAAGTGTGCCAGAGATGGCGAGTTTCTCGGTTGACTTTTGAAATTTGGAGTCAGTTGAATGTGCACACCCCAGACCCAGAATAAGACGTGGTTAAACGTCTGCGTGAGTTCCAGTAAATTCTGCATCTGCATTATGTGTGTTCTGTGATCTGCACTACAGATGCAGAATTTACTGGAATCGCAGATTCTGCAGTCTGTAGTATTCACAGAATATACCCAAAGGTGGTATGTTCTGTGATAATATTTGGTCAGCGCATGCGGGGAAAGTTTTTCGAGTTGGCTGAATATTTACAGCAGCGAAAATTTTCTCTGAACAGTTGAAAAAACCCAGTTGATTTGTAAATGAAAATGTTTTCTATAAGTTTCAGAGTAAAATGTTATTTTTCATCCCAGTATCCTTCATTGTTCCAAAAAAAGAAAAAAGTGCTGGTGATAGCTTCCGGGCGAGTTGAGATGGAATAGGTATTCCATCACCCAGTTCCTTTGTGAACTTTCCTTTTCGAGTAGGAAATGCAATTATAAATATTTATAAATTACTGAATAATCAAAGAGCCAAAGTGCTAGTTCCAATGTTGCGCTGACTTAACATCAAAACTGCTGCTGCTGAATTAGTGGATAATTGTATTGGGAATAATATTTTTGTCTCAGTACATATCTTCCGTTTCAGAAAAAGAACTTAAAAGTAATTGAAACGAAGTAATCTAATGGCATTTAAATAGAGCAACTGATGAAATACATTGATGTCTTCGAACTTAACCGAACCGATTACTGTTTTGTAGATTCTGAAAAAAATTCGGTGAAGGAGGACAACATTTAAACATTAATCTTCTCGGGTAGTTAACAGACAACAGAATTTTGTGTATATTTTGCAATGACAGGTTTTTTCGATCTTGTTCCAAAGAAATATGGTTCATAACCAATAGATGTGCGGTCAGTGTGGTGTCATGCAGAATATGCAGGAGTCGATAAGAAAAAAAAATTATTTGCGAAAAATGAAGATCATAATTCATCATATATATATATATATATATATATATATATATATATATATATATATATATATATATATATATATACACATTTCCCCTATTACCCCTATATTATGTAGAATTCTGGTTGCTTTCACTCTGATGAATCTAAGGTATCAAGAATGACTTACCTGATCAGCATTCATTCCTGTAAAACAAAACATTCCGATTTGATCAGTAATATGTTGCCAATTCTTGGATGAACCTTCTTTTTTTAAATTTTCCCTGAGTTTAGTTCGGACCGATATAATTCTGTCTGCCATTCCTTTCACTTCAACCAGCCTGCGAAAGTGATGAAAGGGGTAAAAATTAATATGGTTCGAAGGAGAACTAAACCTCTATATGTTCACTAAATAGTTTTTCACATTTTGAAAGTAAAAGTAAAATGTTCCATAAACAGAAAAATTGCCATAAAATCTTACCAATCAGCTTTGAGTTTTGGGTCTCCTAATATTTCAGAAACAATTCTTGCGCCATTGATCGGAGGATTGGAGTACATAGGTCTGATAAGAATTTTAATTTGAGATAAAACCTTTGCTGCCTCATTCTTGTCAGTGGTAGTTACACTGAACGCCCCAACTCTTTCACCGTAGAGACCCATATTTTTGGCGTAACTCTGACAAAGAGCTATATCATGGCCTTCCTTCAAGAATAGTCTCACCTGGGGACCAGAAATACATATGGAGGTGCAGAAAATGATCGAATATTTTTTCATACTCACTGCATGAGCATCTTTGTCGATGTTCCCAGATGCAAATCCTTGGTAAGCCATGTCAAAGA
This sequence comes from Hippodamia convergens, assembly GCA_038502775.1. NCBI lineage: Eukaryota > Metazoa > Arthropoda > Insecta > Coleoptera > Coccinellidae > Hippodamia > Hippodamia convergens. The sequence goes on along the minus strand of CM076610.1, from coordinate 12,145,300 downwards.
AAGGAAAGAGGTTTTTCTTTTTAATAATATTTGAAAGTTCCTGCCATTGCGCTGCGTTAGGATCAACACCTGTAGGATTGTGAGCGCAGGCATGAAGGAGAATGATCGACTTCTCAGGAATATTCTAGAAAAATTCGTTATTCAAAAATTCGTACTGCGATAAATGAGAAAAATCTAGTTTTTTTTTTAAATGATGATAAAAGAAATTTGATTGCAAATAAGTGGGCCAGAGTTGGTATATATTAAAACCGCAAACTAATGTGTACCTATTTCTGATTTTTTCGAATGTAAGGATTGATGTAAATAAAAGTTTGTAGCTTCAATGATTTGTGCTTTATTCGTGGCATTCGAAAATCATGGATAATTTCATACTTATGAGATGTCATTCTGCATTCATTACAATAAACCAGAAACAGAACGGACTATACTTAAAATTCGGAAAAAATTTGCCGCTGTCGAGTTTTCTCGAACCTAATGAAATTGTTTTTTAGTTTTTTCATTTCAATTTATTTCGATACCTATGGAAAATCAGGATAATACTATACAATATACCGGGTGTCCTAGTATACCAGTTATCTCAGCTTTTCGGAAATCTGAAAATTATATGTTCTTCAATTCCTTTATTTGAGAAAAACATAAATTAAAAATCACTTCCGGTTTGACCGGAAGTGACCCAAGTGTTTTATTTCAAAAAAGCACCCTTCATATACCGGGTGTCCCAGTTCCAATGGATCTCAGCCATTTCGGAAGATGAAAATTTGAATATTTCATGTTCTTCAATTCGTTCAAGGAACCTTTATTTGGGAAAAATAAAAATTGAAAATCACTTCCGGTTTGACCGGAAGTCACTCTGACTTGAAATTACCTTTTCATCGATGTACCACACTTTGTATTTCACATTTGAGTTGATAGAGAAAGCGTCGCAATTGAAATTTCAAATTGAAAGAATGGCAGATGGCTACGATATTTTATGTAATCTTGATTTTGGCTTCAATCATAATTCATGATAGGATGAGGGATCCAGATTTACCACTGTTGAAATTCTCCCTTTGGAGGTACAGGGTGATTGTTTTTATATTTTACTCAATAGCTATCTCAGTTAATATTGGTCGTACACAAAAGTTCAAAGAGGCAAATTTGCAGTATTTTTTATGGACATTCAGAATTCAGTACTAAGAATTGCATAAAGGCATCGTTAACCTATAAATTCTATGTGAACTTTTGTTTTTCAAATGGCACATTTATTTTATTTTCCTAATCGGTGGAGCTCTTTCTTCTGATTTCAAAAATATATAATTTGTTGAGGTTATCTCTGGCAGTTTTCTAAAAATATAGATTTTTTCCTCTAAATCTAAGGCAGTTGTGGAATGTCACACGAGAACGATGCGTTTTTTTTATATCAAAGGAACCGTGGATAATAAAAGACCTTATTTTTATATTAGTTATTCATTAACTGAAAGTTGAATTAAGTATTCAAATTGTCCCCATTTACTTCTAAGCAGAGTCGATATATTTTTTTCTTCAGTTTTTGAATATTTTCCTTACCATTTATGGAATATATTGAGGTTGTCGATTTCTTCCTCTATTCTGAATTTAATGTCTTCAATATTTTGCGGACGAGCCAAATACACTCTATATTTCAAATATCCCCATAAAAAAGTGTCGAATGATGTTAAGTAGGGACTAATCAGGAGGCCATAGAATGGAACTTCGATATAAAGAAATCACAGCATTCTCGAGGGTCGTTCTACAGCTGCCTTAGATCAAGTCAAAAGAACCTATAATTTTCAAAAACTACCGGAAAAACCTCAATAAAGTAGATATATTTGAAATCAGAAAGAGCTCTACTGATTAGGAAAATAAAATACGGGGTGTGCCATTTGAAAGACAACACTTCACATAGAATTTTTATGTTAGCCATGCTTTTATCCATTTCTTTAGTACTGAATTCTGAATGCTCATAAAAAATACTACAAATTTGCCCATTTAAACGTTTTTGTACGACCAATAATAACTGAGATAGCTAGTGAGTAAAATATAAACAATCACCCTGTACATACTTGAAAGATTGTGCTACCAGATTCCTCCCACTCGGATTTTCAACCAAGATTCATAATGAAATTGTTTCCTTATTACTTGTACGCCTGAAAACGATGAAAAAAACAACATTAAATTTTGAATTTTTGTCAAAAAATTGAAAAAAGTCTCTTTCAAAAAATTCGGAAACCGTTCGAAATGAATAGCTGAAAATTGGGGTAAATTATTTTTATTGGATGTCAAATCGACCCCCTATTAGTTCAAATCGAAAAAGCTGCAGAGGTGGATTTTCCATATCAACTCCTCAGAGGTAAAGTGTGTTAAGTCACATTTTTTGAGACACGAATAATCTACAATACTGGTTTCACATCAGTGGCGTGGTGAGGGGGGGGGCAAGGGGGGGCATCATGCCCCGGGCGCTACTCATATAGGGGCGCCAAATGGTTCGCAAAACAAAAAATTGCTGGATTAAGTGGGAGTTACTGAAGCAAAACAGTACTCATATTTTCTAATAATTCAAAACATTCATTTGTTTTCCTCATGTTAAACGTTACGATAGAAAAATTTGAAAAATGCTGTGAAAAAACTTGAACATTAATCTGAAACATAATGCAGCGCCAGAATATAAGCGATTAGGGCTATTGTAGATGAACTAGCTAGGGAATATATTAGAACCATTAGAAAAACTAGCAGAAGATACCACTACAAGTAACAACAGAAGTGAAGCTTCAATTCAATTACAAAATATACTTACTTTCAAATTCATAACTTTAGTTCATTTCTGATTTGAAATATTGAGGGGGATTGATGGTGTACAGCTTAGATTAGAACGTCCTAGATTGAACTTTAGAAAAGCGTTTCATGATCTTGAATCATAAGCGACTGAAATGGTCGAAATTCGGGACAACCTCTGTTAAAAAAGGGTGATAAGATGCTGCCATATACCCAGATTGGGTTTTCCGCAGAAAATGAGATTTCTCTTGACGATCAAGAGAAATCTCATTTCAACAAGAAATATGTTCAAGATTAAGTGACCCTCACCTATATCAAATTAGGATTTTTACTAGATATTGAAAATTTATAACAAGAATAATGTTGACAACAAACTTGAAGAAAATTGTAAAAATTTGGGTGAATTTTATAATACTGATTTCAACGGAATAGAATTCTTCAACGAATCTCGGATGAGAGTTTCACTTCAAATACTTCTGACTCTCTCTGCTTCAATTTATAGCTGCAACGATCAATTAAAATTACTTCTGACATACCTACGATCAACGATGGGAAAAGATCGCCTAAGGTTGCATTTCCAAGCGTGGAAAGAGAAAATTTTGAAATGATTAACTTGGATGAATTTTTGATGAATTTGATTCATCAAAAGCAATAAAAAATCATACATAGCAGTAAGTTACATTAATACTCGTATTTTATTTATTGAATTTTTATCTCCTTGAAGATAATGAATATTTACTTTTTTATAGTTTTAAAACTTCAAAACGTTTCATTTAATATTTCTTATTGAATATATAATATGAGGGCTGAAGAACTTAGGTCAATGACCTTATTTACAGTACAGTTATTTATTCATATGGAATGAATGATAAGTATATCTTGAGGTAATTCTAGATGATCATTTACATTGCAAAATCTATTCTTGTTTTCTCTACTACAGTTTTTTTTCGAAGTTTGAAGCCTTGTTTGAGCCTATGACTTTATTTATCTTATTTCATTCATTTGGTAAATTTCACATACAATATTATATGTCTTAATGAATTCAGAAAGGGGGGGCGCTAAAAGGGTTTTGTGCCCCGGGCGCGAGTTAAGCTCGCTACGCCACTGATTTCACATTATTAAATTCTAGCTAGTGGAACACCTTTTCAACTCCCTGGTACATCACTTCGCCAAATAATGGCAGTAAACATTCTTTGAAATAATAATCGAACTGAAAAATCTGTCTTCTGACTAATTTCCATTTTGTGTCTTAACACACCTTACCTCTGGGGTGCTGATGTATAAACCCTTTCAATTGTCGTTTTCTACATCAACTTAAATGTAAAATACATAGCGTGGTACATCATTGAAAATGTAATTTTGTATAATAATTAAAAATAGTAAAAAATATACAGGGTTCTTTTGAATGAAAAATGTCAGGGTCACTTCCGGTCGAACCGGATGTGATTTTCAATTTTTGTTTTTCTCAAATGAAGGTTCCTTGAACGAATTGACGAATATGAAATTGTCAAATTTCTATCTTCCGAAATGGCTGGGAAAATCCATTGGATCAGATATACTGGGACACCCGGTATATGTGTGAAAAATTCTCTGGTTACGAATTGGCGAATGCGCCGGGGCCTCCTCGTGTTTTCTTAGTCTCTTATGTCCCGAACAACTTTCTTATTGTTTCTTTCAGAGAACCTTCCCCAGACAATAAAAATCAAAACAAAAATTGCCAAATTGGTTCAGCGTGGGGCGATGACAACTCAAAATAGTGCTTCATATTTTTTATATAGTTTGCAATGGAACATTCCCTTATTTTTGACACAAAACACTGTACGCAACTTTGATGTTTTTTTTTCCATGAATTGATTAGATCACTCATTTATTTTTACTGTTCATACTGTTCATTATATCTCATTATCTGTCGTATATACAGAAATTATTTTCTGACAGATTTAATTCTGCAACTGGCAGAGCCGGATTACCATGTTGGGGCCCATGGGCAAGGTAATTTTCGAGGCCCCTTTTCAACCATCATCAGAATAAACATGGGGCACGGGGCCCCTGGGCAATCTGCCTAATCTGCCTAATGGTGAATCCGGCTCTGGCAATTGGTATCTATTTGAATAAAGAGAAGAAGATGAAAAGAAATAACAAATATTCTTCGCCTTGATGGAGGTCATACCGAAAACGTTTTTGAAAAAAAGATAAATTGAAAATAGTTATCATCTAATTGAATAAGATTTTAACTTTATAGACCCATAGAAGCTTCAACAGACGGAATGGATGGAGGAAACCAGATATCGTCACTGAGAGAAGAGATACACCTGATGAGGGTTTTGTGACTCTATAAATTGAAGATCTTATTCATTTCGATTATTATTATTATCAGTTTATATATTTTTTCAAAAATACTCGGTATGACCTCTATATTTTACACTTACCATAATATCATCACATGCCCCTTCGAAGTCAAAACCACAGGTTTTTGGATCGTAGAATTTGTACGATTTAACTTCCATGCCGGAATGTTTGAATATTGGAGTGTGATTCCCCCAGGACGGAGTGGGTATATATACTGTTTTGGAAAATGGATAGAAACCCTTCAAGAAAGCCGCCCCAACTCTTAAAGCCCCAGTTCCAGAGATTGTCTGAACCGTTGCATATCTGCCATTGTTCACGACTTCCGAATCGCTTCCTAAAGCCAACTCGATGCTGTGCTTGCACAATTCCGCGCTTCCTGAAATCGGAGAATATTCCTTATCTAAATTTTTAGCGGCTATTTGCGATTCTGCTTTTTTCACGCAAGGAAGTACGTATGGCTTTCCATTATCGTCTCTGTATGCACCAACTCCCAAGTTTATTTTGTTGGGGTTTGTGTCTTTTTTATATGCTTCCGTCACTCCCAGAATTGCATCTGGTGGACCCATCTCCACCTGAGACCACCATGAGCTGGAAATAGAAAGGTAAAAAGATACTATGCTATCACGTCGTTCATGCTATATGATAAAGTGTGCCAATTTGAAACACACCACCCTGAACATCTGGGCACGTGTCGAAAATCTAAAATAAACATGTCAAATTTTCGAGTAAGCGCTTCTGAGGATGCAATAGCGGGCTGCAGAAGTAAGTGATAGTTGAAAGAAAGAGATCGTAGATGTCAGACAATAAGCTTGTTAACATAACGATCTCGAAATATTAGTCGATTTGTCAGTCGATATCAGTTTATACAAGCCGAATTCTCGTCATTTGCGGGAGGTTTTAATTTTCTGCTTTAATATGAAGAAATCTGCTGCTAATGCCCATCGAATGCTCGCAAATACTTATGGTGAGGCCTCTATCATTGGAAGAACGTGCCGAGAGCGTTTTCAACGCTTCAAGAACGGCGATTTTTAACGTCGAAGACCAGATTGCCGGTGGAAGAGAATAGTTTTTTGAAGATACAGAATTGGAGGCATTACCGACTGAAATAACAACAGGCGATCGTTATCGAACGCACTTAATGCGTTTGAGCCAAGCATTGGAACACAAACGACAGACATGATGAAGTGATTTTACAGCATGACACAATGCTCGACCCCATATTGTGGAAGTGATCATGCTTAGAATCATTGAAACTGGAAGTTCTACCCTAAACCCGCCGTATTCTCCAGACATTGCTTCCTCGGACTGTTACTTGTTTCGATCAATGACACACGGCAGGCCCGGATCTAGGGGGATCTCAAGGGGGCGACAAAATCAACCAGGGTCCGGTGACGATGATTCCATGAATTTCGTTAACCCCAAAAGTACTCAACGCGCCCCTAAAGAAGTCATAAATTCATAAAATACCCCTTACGTGTCGGCATTCTCTTCAATCGATAAAAGATGATCGTTTTATTGGCAGTTTTTTCAGGCGTCTTCTTTGATTTGGGTTTCTTCATGTGGCGAGTGCGGGAAGGATATTTTTTTCAAGAAGGGGATAAATATAGAAACGTCTAATTTGTAATCCCATTTTAGAGATAGAAGTATTCGAAATCGAATTTCAAGGTCTATTATTGTTCATATTTTATTTTTATGAATTTCATTTGTCAAGCGTATGTGTATTTTTTTTATCTCGTTGTTACTTGTTGATTCGTCTTCATTGTTTAGCAATTTAAATATTTATTTTACTCCTAATCCATAATATTTATATTTTATTTTTCTGTTAATATTGTATCATCGAACGTGGTTTGTTTCGAATAAAGTTGCCGTGGAAAACTTTATCATTATTTAATTAGCCCTCTCTCACCTGAAAACAAAACGATAAACTGATATCGCCTGCGCGTAATAGTTTTTCGAAAATTTTTGTTTCTTTTTTTCCGAACTTTCATTCAGAATTTCATTGGAGATATTGCTTTCATTTTCAAAAAGTAAAAAAATTTAAGACTTTAAGAAATAATACCCGCCGGCATGACGTTATCCAAAGCAAATCTACAACGTGGAGGTTGAGCGGTCTGATTTTCGCTTCTTTGTTAATTTATGTGTTTATTTTTGTTGAAAGCATGAAGATTTTGATAAAAAAAATCTGTTCAATTAAGCGATTTCCTATGTATTCACTAAAAGTATACAAAAGCAGTCTTCGAAAAGCGAGTGGGAAAGGACGAAATTCAGTTAGGGGTATTAACTCTTGTTTAAAATTTAATTGACGAAAAATCAGTTTAAAAAATTCATGCATTAAAAATGATTGAGCTGTGGTATTTCAAATTTTCTATAGTTTTTTTCGAAAAAAAAATTAAAAAAAACTGTTTGAATTTGTTCAAAATTATTTCTTTTTCGAATATTTGAGCAACATCTACAATTAAATTGTGGTAGAGCTCGGAAAAACTTTCTTTCTTCTTCTCAGAGCAACAAACGTGATCCCTTAATTATTTCAAAAACTCGATCGAGTGAAACAAAAAAACGGCTGACTGGTTTGAATTGGCTTTTGGTAGGGTTTATGTTAACCAGCTCTCTTTTCGTTGCAAATTCTTTTTTCGAAAAAGCAATGAACAGTCTTTCAGGTTCTCGAAACCAACCGTTACAGATTGCTGAGATATCGATAGTCAAGAACAAAAGGATCTCTTTCTATTTGAGAGTCAATATCTCGATGATTAGTAGACGTATCAAGGTTAACAAAAAATCATAATATTCTAAAAACAAGATGGCCGGGGCTACAATTTCTTTTTTGTTTTTTTTTGTACGACCATTCCTCTCGAAGTTATAGCCTCTTGAAAATTAATCAAAAAATTTCGATTTAATTTTGACCCTTTAATTCATTCCAGTAGTGTGGAGATACATTTTCAATTTCAAAGCTTTCAATTATCATACCAAACTCTAGAGGGGGGCGCCATCATGAATTTTTGCCCCGGTCAGAAAAAAATCGTAGATCCGAGTCTGACACATGACCTGGCTGACCGGCACTTCCGGTCTTATCTTATGAAGGAGTGAAAAATTATCGATTTAAAAGGTAGTCAGTTTTTTCAACGCGGGTTTCGTATGCTGCCCGAAAGATGGGAGAAAATAGTGACCAGCGATGGACAATACCTTGAATCTTAAATGTTTTTTACAATAAAACCTCGAATTTCGGAAAAAAAACGACCGAAGCAAAGTTATACACCTAATAAAAATAATATATTCTCTTTATTTTCACAATAAGTTATAAAGTAACTTCAGGAAATGAATGATAACTTCGTGAATAGATAGTAAATGTTCTCATTTTGGATAGAATTGGAAATGTTAACATTGTTATCGTGGGGTAGACATTATAATTAGGCCATCATGGACTTTTTTTTAGAATTTTTGGGACCTAGAAAATTGTTATTGATCATGTTCTTCTATCTCTTATGGCAAAATCGATATTACTTGTAATTTCTTCGATAATGAGTGAATTTCACATAGGAACCTACCAGACTGAGGGACTGAGTCCAGAAATTGTGGCGGTCGAAGTCAGAGGCGCCTTATAAAAAATAGATACTACATTCTATGAAGTATCTTTCAGTGTATTTATAGGATAGAAGAATAAACGTTTAAGAAAAAAATTCTTTTTAAATCTTTTCTACAAAAAGCAAAATCATTCACAAAATTCTGACAAATATGTATAAATTCCTCATATAATAGAATATTTATATATTACGTTAAAAATACTCTATTTTTTGGCATATAGGCTATGATATAGCCGATTACAATTTAGTTTATAAAACTAACACAGATCGACGCAGTTCCTTTAGATTAGATTCATTCCAAGATTCCAAGCACTAATCGCCATCGGATCATCGGCAACGCGCAGTCGCTCTAGGGAGCAATTTTCGAGATGCGTGCCGCTGACGTCATACGGAATGCCGATCAGTGAACGCGCCTGCTCCACATTCGGGTTCACACAATTACAATTCTATGAAACTTCTTCGCGTTCGGCTTTTTGGGGACTGTAACAGATGGTTCTGAAACAGTCCGACTGTTTCAGAACCATCCTGGGATTGTCCGAGAACAGTTCGAAAACTGCACCGATCTTTAGCAGGTACTGTTCTAGGATTATTCTGAACCTGATAACTTGAACCTGTCCTAGAACAGTCCTAGGTATCGAAACGAGTTCGCATTCTAGGACTGTTACTAAAAATTGTAAACCGACTGAAGCCTTTCTGCTTTTGTATTTGATTATCGTTTGATGCGATGCATCCGATGCGGACATGTGGACACTTACATTAAAGCTGAAATATAAATTCACTAAAATGAAAAACCAAAATCACTTACTCTCACTTGAATAGAAGCAGTGTTCCCCATCATTTCTTTTAAGAAATACACCCCCTACAATGCGCAAATTTTGGTATCTACTGCGTTACTATTTTGTTATAACGGAAAAACTTAAAAGATCAGACTCTTCTTTGGAACGGTAAATACCTCGTGACCCATAAAATGCCATAAAAAATTAAAATGAAATAATTGGGCTACCTCAACCTGAGCCCATTCAGAAAACTCTGGAGCACGACAACACATCATTAATGTATGTAGACCATTGCCATTGCTGAATAAAATGCATTGATTGAAAATAAGTCTCAAAATTTTGGAACTTTGTTTACAGCGACATCTATCGGGCTGAAAGGAGGTACGAATCGTGTCAGAACTCAATAGATCGCGAGAAATTTTAATTTGATAGATCTATTTAGAGTGGATTCTCAATAGACCTATTATTGAGAAACCAAGCCAGATCTATCAAATTTCCTGCGATTCATTGAGATCCGACTCGACTCGTACTTCCTTATAACTGAGATAATATTGTTGACATCTTAATAAACAAGAGAAAGTATTTTCTGGATTCTCGTTAGTTTTGAAACAGATCTTATCTCTTGATTTGCTTTTAGTCGATGCACAAACATTCCAATCGTATCAAATTTTTGAGCAATTGATATTGAAGTAAAAGGATTTTTACTTTCTTTTGCTCCTTAATGAGAATGACGATTAAAGAAAGTAATTTTGATTTCAAGAGAAAGCAGTGGAGTAGTATTTTTTTCTTCAAAAATATTCAATGTAACGGACGCCACTGGTAGAGGAAATGAAAAATGTTAGTACATCGCATAACCTTGATGCATAGATTACATGTATCGAATTTTATAAAGGAATACCTGTATATAAACCTGACCTAACCTAACCTAATATAACTTGGAGCTTCGAGGATCTACTTTCTAGGGTTTAAAACTTTAAATGCAATATGGTGATTTGTGAAAATTTTCAAGCTTATTCTTCCTATACCACAAAACCCTTTCGTCGTTCTGATCATTATGCATACCTATTATGACATCATTTTCCCTTAATTGCGCCCTTGTCGCTCTAAACGTTTATATGAAACAGCACTGGAAATTTCGACACCTTTTTAGCTTAGATAAATAGCATCCGGGATCTAGGAAATTTTTGTCTTGCAATTAAACATTATATCGAAGTTTAAAAAAAATTAATGAAAAATACGTCTACCTGAAAAACAAAGTTAAACAACAGACGTACCTAACTATGAGTACGGCTATAGAAGTTATATATTCCGAAAATCGGTGTATCCACTTAAGTTACAAAAGCCCACAACAACATATTGAATAATAATCTCTCATGAATGAAAACTCAAAAATCAAGAAATCATGTTTTTATTTCAAAATATATAGAAATGACCTCCGTCAAGCAAAATATACATCATTTGATGGTAAAAATCCACAAATTCAATATATTATTGAATTCTCAGTTTTATTATATCTTCAGTCTTCATTTCGATTCAATGTATTCTTCGATAGAAATCATCACGTTGTCATCATTAAAAAATATTTCATTTTCTTTGACATAGCCTTACCCAGCTCTTTTCCCAATGTTATTCCATGTTGTCGATTTTTTAGATAACGAAAATAGGAAGGCAGTCTGCTTCAGAGCCATTTTAACTTGATACCACTATCACTATCAATTCTCTACAAATAATCAGAAAAATAATATAATTAGGAACCGGCAATGTATATGTTCAAATAGTAAGATAATTTGACAAGGTTACGAAAGGTCATACTCTGAAATTGCTGTGTTTCCATATCTTCACAAAGCGTTCATAGCAGTCGAAGAAATTCGTTCATTTGTTGTACCCAAATTCCTTTTTTCCAAAACTATCTGGATTCTGGCAACATTGATAACCTATTTCTTCCTAGTCTGTGCATGTTAAACAGTTGAACTACTCATAGTGGTCATTGCAATTGAACTATCGACCTAAATATGAAATTTCTCATGATTAATTGAATAACAATATAGTACAATATAATTTGCTAGTTTACGGTCCTAGAAAACCAAGACATTGTTTGGCCAAAAAAGTTATATTGAGATTGAGAATGAAAATCGAGGAGAGAACAAAAATGAAATAAATGTCAAATCAGAAATCAAGTGCCGTCTGTCAAACGGTCTAAAAGATGGGATGACAGCACTTAATAATAATAATAACAGAAAAGTTGAAACATTAGCTTTTCTGCATTAATAAGTGTTCGCGAAACAGTTTCTAGTTTTACTGTTTACGTTCCAATGAGTATCTAGGACTGTTTATGTAAAGATCATGTAGAATTATTAATCGTGTTCGAACATACGGAGTCAGTGAAATACCTTCCTGATTTGGTGTGTTAACTTCCTATTATCGATACTGCATCATCAATATCAAAATGCTTAACCCAGGTTTGAGGATAGTAAGGGGCCCTGATTGGTCGTGGGGAAACCAAGGTGAGTTTATTAAAAAAAAAATCAGTTTGGTATGAAACCTTTATGATTCAAATATTATTCAGTACATATAAAAAAATCGCGATTAAACTAATTGAACATTGTCGCGTAATATGAAAAAATTATATTTTGTGTTAATTTTTCGATAGCCATGTTTCATAATTTCGATCTTAGTTATCCAATTTGATATTCATTGCTACTTGTCTAATATCTCATTTGTATTTGCAGTCATATTTTTTTTCGGGTGTTCAGTGCTCAATTTTCATTGAATGACTTTTATTTAGAGCTGTCTGGTTAATAGAGAGAAACATTGCTGTATACTAGTTAGTCCTTATTGCCAATTGTTATATGCTACCATGAAACTATTTTAAAAATTATTACTATCATGTACTATCAATTATAATGCAATCTTTGCATTCATTGAGCCCGTTCAAATATGAAATGTGATGAAAGTTATACTAATGAATTCAATCAGTTATCATCATAACGCAATGCCATTATTATATCCTGTCTTGTTAAGGTCATTCTGTCGTATTTGCATAATTTTTCTCATCAGTTTGAACAGTTACCAATTACATTCATTCTGAAACATCATTAATAATCAAAAGAACAATAAAGGAAACCAATTGAATCAAAATGGATTAATATTTTTTCAGATGGTGGTGAAGGTTTTGTTGGCACTGTGTGCGAAATTGGAAAGCCTGGAACTGCTGGTTCACCTGATAAAACTGTTGTAGTACAATGGGATAATGGGGCTAGAACAAACTACAGAGTTGGCTATCTTGGAAAGTATGACTTGAGAATTTTTGACAATGCCCAAATAGGTGAGAAGAATTGATATCATGTAACATCTTTTTTGACATAGATGAAATATACAGGGTATCCCACCGGGAGTGCTCATTAGGAGTTTATGGAGAAATGATAATTTGATCACTACCAAATTTTGTGTGAAGATTTAAGCCAAGTAGTCCTTCATTTATGATATATTTTTAAATACAATGACTTGGGCTTTCACCGGAAATTTTATCAACTTTCTTATGGAACACCCTGTGTATTATGACTTTTTCGGATAGATATTTGAATGCCACATTTAATTTATGTTTCATTTCCTATAGCCATCTAGAGCTGTTTTTGAGTTATTTACTGTTTTTTGAAAAAAATTACAAATTTAGGTGCTGCTGCTGGATATTATAATATAATATTCCATTCTTGCATTGACTTTGTGGGCATTGGCCTGTTGTGTTCTGTGTAGGCTTTGTTGTTTTCTCTTTTCACTTAGGTAAAACACTGTTTATTGTTGTCCTAACTGAATGAAAGAACAAATCAGACACCATATTCACCCAAATTATACAAATCTTTAGTTTGGACCTCATATATTTGATTGTGCCATCTAAAAGTCGGAGGATTGTTAATAAATAAAAGTATGACCTCTCTTAAGGTAAAGAATTATTTTGTTTTTTCAGTTCTTCTTTTTCTTAAGTCAATTCCATTCACAGTAAACATTCTTACCTTTGGATTTGTTTATTTAAATGCATGTATTACTCCAGATGTTTTTTCTATACACTGCTGTATCATATCTTCAATATTTTTATTATACCTACCTATGTCTCTTCTGATCTTTGAGTCTTTATTTCTAAAATATTCCCTGTACAATGAAAAAAGATATATTAAAAGTAATCAAATAGGTTTAAAACAGATTTGCTATTAATAGGATATTATTGTTGTATAATTTTATTTATTTAGCGTATGGCATCAAGACAATAATTAATACTAATATCATATCAAACATTCCATCAGAAAATCAATATGTCTCTGCATAGGCTGACTTAGGACATTTTCCCACAATGTATCCAGGTATGCTGGCTGCACCTGTTTTGCAGTTGTTCCTCATTACTGGAATGTGTCATCCTGATTTGTAACCAAATCATTGATATTGCCTTGCGTGGTCAGGAGAACCGTCTGGTTTGTCTGACCGCCAGACGTAGAGTTACCCAGGGTGCACTACGAGGAGGCGAACTAGCTTTACACCCTATTGTTGTATAATAAATGTATGATATAATGATTCTTAGGAGTATTTACAGTTTCTTAAAATTTTTTTTTTTACAATTATTCAGACCTGATCCAGTTACTTAGAATTAATAAATTCATAATAATAGTAAAATAGTTTGTTGTTACATAAACTATCTAATATCATATTGAGATTCCTATTTTCATTCTTTCCTTTAGGTGTGAAGCATCCCAATATAGTTTGTGATGGATGCAAAAGCCAAGGTATCAGTGGTATGAGATATAAGTGCTCTGTTTGTTATGACTATGATTTGTGTTACATGTGTTATCACGGTGATAAGCATGATTTGACACATCGATTTAAGAGATTCGACGATACAACATCAAAAGGGTAAGATAAATATAGGTTTAGTTCTTTGATATAACGGCGTTTTCAAAAGTGAGTCTCTATTTTCAACAGGTGGTAGAGCTCTTCAGAATGAAAAATTTAATGAAAAATCGACTAAATAAATCATTCAAAACATATCGAAGCTATCATCTAATGAAATTTCTGCCGGACACCAATATTTCCGAAAATATTGCATCTTCTTTTGAAACTTCATATTATCACAAGTCGAGTTTCTTTTATTTAAAACATATAGATACCTACTTCATAGGTGAGTTGCAAAACAATAGTTTTCATAGGTCAAGAAATTACACATTACATTAGAGACAAATCCACAAATCCTGGCTATGGGGTGCTCGAATAGATCAAAACAAAAAGACAATCAATGAATACTTATGAAAAATCGGTGTCATCCATCTCATTCTGCCAAATTAATCTATTTCATAGTTATCGAGGTTTTTATCCGAAACCCACAAATTTACGAAATATCTCAAAGATGGTAAATTTAGACTTTAAACAAACTTAGATTGATTTTTACCATGATTTCTAAATCTGCAGTAAAACACAGGGTGTTCCATATGAAACATGTTTGGTGCCCACCACTTTCCTGGGAATATAATGCCGAAATTTTTACTGCTTGAGCATAATCTAGATACGGGTTACCTTTTAAACACCCTAGTGATTTTTTGTTAAAGGGTTTATTTCGATGTGTTTTACCACCTTTTGAAAATTCAAGTTTTAATACACTATGTATTTACCATGTTAGTATTGAAAACAATGATGATTGAATTTTCTTCTATTTTCAAGGGTTGACTTACCACTTCGACAAAATGGAAGAAAGTGCGAATTACAAGGTATATTTGTTGGAGCCAAAGTTGTAAGAGGTTTTGATTGGGAATGGGGTAACCAAGATGGAGGAGAAGGTAAATTTTTTTCGATATATTTTCAATGTAAAAATGCACTCAAATTTTTCCACAATTAAACATATACCTACTTTTTCAACTCAATAAAGAAGAAGAAATCAACAAATATTTGTATCATTTTACAAGTCTCAAATAATTTTGAATGGATTGTTGTGTATTTAGATGTCCAGATGATTCAATCTAATCAACCAGCCAGCTACATATGAAACACCTGAAAAGCGCAGGCTGGGGTTGAAGAATGCAATAATAAACTAATAAGATCCGTTTGCACCATCGTTCCTTAAAGTTAAGGATCCCTTAAATATTGACAGTTGCACGACTGTCACTCAAATGGAATTCTTACGTAAGGGACCTTAGAATATGGAACGATATTTTATTATCTATGTTGGGACCCTTAAATAGTTCTATCTAGTGATATTTCAGTTTTTAATGTTGTTTAACTTCACCCTAGTTCAATAAAGCCTTTTTATTGGCTGGAGGGATACAGATAATAGTTGTCATTTCCTTAACCTATAGCTTTACTGTCATTTTGACGATTTCATGCTAGTTGAAATTTAAAAATTTTTGCTATAATTTCATAGAAAACAACAAATGTTCAGTCAGTTTGACGAATTATTTCAGGTTATTATCTCATCCTTAAATTTGAGGTTAGGTTTAAGGATCGAAACGTCACTTAAATATTTGAGGAACGATGGTGCAAACGGATCTTAGTGAAGTTGACCTATCTGCGCCATAAAAATTGGGTTTTGATGGTGATGAAAGTAGATAGATCAATAGTCAGATACCAGGCAGAAATAGAAATAAGATGAGCTGCACAATGGAATTATATAATTTTCCATATTGAAAACTTTCAAATAGGAACAAAAATTGACATCTGTATATTTGCGATGTAGGAAGGCTATATTTTACCTGTATCGAAGCTATAGCAGAAGAACTCTAGGCAGTGAAACTCTAGACGAAAATTGTATGTAAGGTAATGAATTTACCACATTGGCCAAAACAAATAAAAAACGGTTTCTGTAATCGGTTCTGAAATGGTGTAATATCATGCGTCAGTGGCAGCAAAGAATATCAAAACGAGGATTTATGAAACAAGAATTGTGGACTTCGGGATACATCACCAAAAATGCAAACTTTCTTATTCTCAAGCTGAAGTTCTCATATGAGAATTGTTAATGAGAACTGTAGTAGTAGAAGTGGTCAGGTCACCCCCTCTTGTTTTTTCTTTGGCCTTGAGGTAGGGACAAAGTTTAATAGCCTAGCCTCTGTCATCGTTTTTGAAGATGCCAGCGAGTGTTGAACTTTAACCAACTAAAAAACCCTCCTCAGCTGCTTGATTGTTTTGGCCGCTGGGACACCAATTACTATGGAATTCTTCAGCATAACATGCCTAGTTAAGCTGACTCCTGCCATGGGAAGTGGGGATGTGGGTTGGGAGCTTACCAACTAATCTGATAATCTCAAAATCATCCAGTGCACAGTTTTCATTTGAAAGGAGGCACTGTTTACTGTTTGATTCCCTGTTCCGTTTGTCTCCACGTCTTGGTTACGGTCTTGGACGACTGACTCCACTACCCGCCTCCGTACAAATTAAGAGGTACCTGGTTTCTTTGAGAATAGAGCTATTAGAGTTTGGTATCGGCAGAGTACTAATGTTAATAATAATAATAATAAATTTTATTTCCAAATTAAACTGTAGCATAAAATGGAAATTGTCAAATAAAACAAAATATAAATATTCATGTGAGGAATTCTTCAATGCTATATGGTTCTATCTCCAGTAATAATTTGAATATTTTCTTCTTGTACTTTGATAAGGTTCTTTCAGCTCTTAGTTGTGGTGAGATCTTGTTGAAATACTTCCCACAGCAATATTTTTGTCCATGCTCTGTTAGGGTCAATCTGTGCTTAGGAAACTGCAATTGTGTATTCCTGGTGTTTTATGTATTGACCGTTTTTTCTTCATAATATTCTCCGCGTTTGAAAACAAAGAGAAGACACTCCTGAATCCTGAATGTGGATTGCTGGTGATGTTAATATTCCTAACTGTCGAAATTTCCCTCTACATGAGTCTTTGGTTCTCATTTTAAGTATTGTTCTTACTACTCGTTTTTGCATTATAAAGGTCTTGTTAGCACTTTTTCTAATTTCATAAAACATTATACCATACCAAAACCTTGCCTCAAAAACCGCCTGATATATTTCTTTCATTGCATGTAACTAGATATTTTCTCAAATCTCCCAAAGAGTAGCATGTGCTAGCTAGTTTGTTTGTCAAGTCATCTTTATTTGTGTTCCAAGAAAGAGTTTCATCCAAGTAGACTCCCAGAAATTTTGTGATTTTCACCAAGCTCATTTCATTTGCTATTTCTTATTGGGTCATCCCATACGAAAATTCAAGGTTTTCAATAAAGTCCTAGTACTATGCATGGAGTCCTAACTTGCAGCTTGGGTCTGGGTCTCAGGGGTGAGGCAAAGTTAACCATTCTCACTCCTGTTTGTCCTAGCGGTGCTAGCTTCTATGAGGTGCTACTCACATTCCACAGTAGTAAAAACAAAGAAAAATCTCGAAAATTTGTACATTTTCCGTAAAATATTCCATTGAACCAAGAAGATCCTCATCCCAACCCTACAAGGAAGTTTCCAACTTCTACAATAATGAAGAGACTTGAAGAAGACTATGAAGGAAACCAATAATTTTGTTACTTTTTTTTTGAAATATTTGTCATGTTAATTAATTTTACATAAGCTGAAAGACCTAAGGTCAATGGCTCTTTGTCTGGTGTTCAGCCAATGAAGTATTTAATGTTACTCTTGTGAAAGTTTATATTTTAGGTCTTTGATTTTTGTTGAAACGGATTAAATTGATCTGATTCTCTTCTGTCCTTATAGTTTTTGGATGTTTTTGAAAATTTTTTTATTTTCACTGTCATGTCCTTATGTTCTAGAAAGTTATTGTGAATGAAGATTGTACTTCTTATTGAAGATTATTAAATTGATTGAGCTCGACTATATGCTTCATTCAAATATATTCTTCCAGGAAAAGTTGGTAAAGTCTTAGATATTAGAGGATGGGACAACGAAAGCAGTAGATCTGTAGCAAATGTAACATGGTTTTCTGGTTCAACGAATGTTTATAGATTAGGTCAGAAGGGTAATTGTGATATTAAATTTGTGGAACCAACCAGTGGTGGATTTTACTACCCAGAACATTTACCAGTTTTAGGTAAGTTTAAGATAAACCAATCATCATATAAAACCAATATGCAGAGTTATTCTAAACCATGAAAATTTATATTGGTGAATTTTTGTGCATCAAGTTCAGAGAGCCTTTACATTCTCATTGCATTTGAGGTGTCATTCGAAGGATTACTGTAATGGTATTTTATTGTATCCAAATATATGAAAATCAAGAAGTTGAGGTTATGAATGTCCAGACAGGCTGAAAAGAAAACCTTAACCTTCAGAAAGTTTCTGGTGCCGATCACCCCCAGGGCTCTCATTGAACTTCAAATATATTCTCGAAACTACAGTAGGGCATATAAGGAGATTCATTTCAGAAGTTATAATATCCTTAGAAATCATCTACTAACAGGAATTAATAGTTTACTCTATGGACATTAAGAGAGTCTTCTTATTGGCCGTGGTCTATTAGGAATTATTTCACCTAACGTTTCGCCCACAACTGCGGTAGGCATCTTCAGAGGATTCTTGGTCTTAGATTGTAACTCGACCGCTGAATTTCGAAAGTGATCATCACTTTCGGAAATTCAGCGGTCGAGTTACAATCTAAGACCAAGAATCCTCTGAAGATGCCTACCGCAGTTGTCGAAACGTTAGGTGAAATAATTCCTAATAGACCACGGCCAATAAGCCCGGAAGACTCTCTTAATGTCAATATATCCGGTCGTGAAAGCCTGAAACTATTTAGTTTACTCTATTTTTTCCTAAATGTAACGACTTTCATGCTTTTCTTTCCAGGCCAAAGTATTGAACAACACGTTGTACAACCTCAAAGAATTGGTCCACCCCCTTTTGGAGTAGGGGATAAAGTGCAGGTGAATGTTTCAGTAGAACAGTTGAAGCAAATGCAACAAGGGCATGGAGGTTGGAATCCTAGAATGGCAGAAGTAAGTTAAACAGAACCATTTGATTTAAGAAAAAGAATAAAACTGTAAACAAAAGAAATTCCTTGCCTTTGCGAAGGCCACACCGAAAACATTTTTGAAACATAGATGAATTCAAAATAGTAATCATCGAAATGAATACCAAATGATGCCAAAACAAGGATGAAACCGGTATATCTCTCATCTCAGTGACAAAATCCAATATCATTTTTTCAACCTCATGATGAAAGATCTCTGAGCCTAGGAATTAAAAATGGTATTCATTTCGATGGTTACTATTTTGAATTCATCTATGTTTCAAAAATACAGTAGAATTCGGATATAACGACCGTCAAGGGACCGACGATATTCGGTCGTACTAACCGGACGACGCAATAAACGGATGTAAATGCATAGAAATTTCCATGAAACCAACTTCGCGTTTACGTCGCTAAAAGCGGTTGTGCGTTGTAAGCGGAGTCGTTATATCCAGATTCTACTGTATTTGATTTAAGCAAACTGATAATTACTTTTAAAATATCCACTCAGTTAAAATATATATTTTTATTCATTCTCTTTTGTGTTCTTCAGTATATTTCCAAAATTGGCTCAGTTCATCGGGTAACAGACAAAGGAGATATAAGGGTGCAGTATGAAGGGTGTAATAATAGATGGACCTTCAATCCAGCTACTTTATCAAAAGTGAATTTGTTCACAGCTGGTGATATTATAAGTGTTATTAATGATATGGAGAAAGTAAAGCAACTCCAAAAAGGCCACGGAGAATGGATTGATATTATGCAAAATGTAAGTTCTCCATTATTCACTTGATAAAAAATCTTTTTATGTGCAGTATTGAGCTTAGTGTGAATAACTTGGTTCTTAAGTCCCTATTATTACAAACCATCTTATTTCAAAATCAATGTTTCACAATAGTGAATACTTGCATGTTAATTTATGGTGTATGATGAACTGATTGGAAACCATTCAGACAATGAATAAAAGACGAATTTTCTCCACTATGAAATCTTCTCTACCATAACATGAGATAAATCAAATTGTGTCAGAAATTAGCTTTCTAGGACATATTTTTATCATAAGAAATGATTGGAGCTTCATGAATGAAATAAGGTTCTGAAAAATTTACAGACATTGGGAAAGCTCGGAAAGGTACTTAAAGTATATTCTGATGGGGATCTAAGGGTTCAGCTTGAAGGACATGCATGGACTTTGAATCCACAATGTGTGAGAATTGTACCCGGAAGTGCCGCAGAACTGGCTAATACGATGCATGCATCTCAAAATCAACGACAGGAACCTTCAAGTGAGTGAATTTTGTTTCCATAAAAAGACATGGAGTATTCAGTTAGTGGTATAACTTACCACTCTAAACAAATAAATTATGACAAAGTTTCACTAATTCAAACTTGTATTTGTCAATGTCTTTATTCATTCTTTTTTCACATGGTTATCCTCATTTAAATTACATCTACAAACTTCAAGTAGGTATCAAATGCATGTTCAAAATGGCGAAATGGCAATAAGTATTTTATGCTTTACCGAACTTGATATGCTCTCTAAAATCGCCATTCGGGACATATTGGGATCTGCCTTAGTACAACAGATTTATTTATTAACTCTTTCCTTTATGTATGAAGCATAAACTTCTTTAATATATTAAGAGTGTCCCAGAAGTTGACGCAAGCCAGTATCGGACTGAGTGATAGTAGTCATCAGAAAAATATTTAAAAAAAATCTAAATCGTGTATTGTAGGAGTTAGAGAATCATTATAGGGTGTGTATTTTCCCGAAAACAATATAAATATAATATAATAAATTTAAATATTTGTCTGATAACTATGATGACTCAGCCTGTTTCCCGATTCCTGCTGACGTCTACTTCTGGGACACCCTATGAGCTTATTGATTGATAGGTCATTCTGGGAGCATCTTTTGAAACTTTTTTGGGTTTTCACCCTCAGTTTCTGGAAAAAACTCAATTAAATAATTTTAAATAATAGAACACTCCATCATGAATTCTTGAGCTAATCAGTTCAAAAAATTTATATGTTTTTAACAATGAAGAACTATGAAACTTCCAACAATTAAAATAGAATAACGTTTCTAAGTCTTTATCAGACTACTTCATCAGACTTCTTGATCAGTCTTTTCCATCAGACCAGAATTTTCCGAAACATACATTTTCTCTATCTGTCATCTGAGTTTTGTAATCGCAGAGACATTGATTTACTTTAATTTGAAATTTCCTGATATCAGTTTCTTTTTCAACAAATTTATTCAAATTCGGTGTTACTACTTTAGAGCATAATGTGAACTCCAATAATTGAGTTTGGGTATAAACCTAATAAAACTATGTACTTTGTTTTCAAATGGAAAAACAGTCATTCGATAATCAAGGATTTATGGATATTGGCAAGCCACTGTCACAATGAAAAAAATTTAAAAATAGTCTTGTAAATCTAAGAAATAGCACCTTTATTCCCTGAATATTAAATTACAGGTACCCGGGAAACCTTGTTATTACAGTCTTAAAAATTGAAATGAATAACATTTTACAGCTAGAATTATCAGATTTTCAATACTGCTTGATTGAAAAGGCTGGTGGACTATATTTTTTCAGGAGAAAGAACATACAAAAAGTAAATCTTTTATCAATAGTTTCTGACTTTTCTTCTGTAATAATGTATTACTGCCCAGGAAATTCTGAATGTCTCTTACTTTCGTCATAGTGCAATGGCATCCTGGTGGAGAAGCAGATAACCAATCAAATGGTACAGCAGATCGATTGGTTAGAGCTGCCGCCCAAGGTAACATCGAAACGTGCAATAGATTGTTAGAGGATCTTCCAAGGTCTATGGTGGACATAAGGAGTGGGGGAAAGACAGCTCTGCAGGTTGCAGCTCATCAGGGTCATTTAGCCGTAGTGAAAATGTTTTTATCGGCAGGTGCTTCTGTTAATTCCAGTGATAATGATGGAGACACTTGCTTGCATTATGCAGCTTTCGGAAATCAACCAGAGGTATGTTCTTTAGATTAATTATTTTTTATACTTTTCACGAAATTTTATTTTGAGTTCTTTTTTCTGTGAATATTCTACTTTAGTTTTTTTTTTGAGAAATCTCAGATATATTGACCAGTATTATCATTCAGGTTTTGGAATTATTGATTAATGGTGGATCTAATCTTAATGCTTCCAATAAAAGTGGTTGTACAGCTTTACACATAGCAGCACACAAACAGCCCGCTAGATGTGTTCAAATCCTTCTAGGAGCAGGTGCAGATCCAAACTGCAGAGATTTATATGGTGACACTGCCCTTCATGATGCAATAGGTAAGAAAGTGGATGTTGGGAATAGTGCTTTGAAGTTTTTTCAACTTTTCTTATTTTAGAAATTCCACATTTAATTTTGATTTTCCTTTCTTTCCGTATCTATTATTCCTTCTGTAAATTTTTAATTTTTTGGTAGGTAAAGATAGTTTCCAAGTCATCGATTTACTTTGTGCTGCTCCTGCCATGGATTTCACTCTGAGAAACAAACGGGGTTTCAATGTCTTGCATCATGCTGCTCTCAAAGGAAAAAACTACGCCACAAATAAACTATTAACCCAAGCTAGACAATTAGTGGATATAAAAAAAGATGATGGTTTTTCAGCCTTACATCTTGCTGCCCTTAATGGACACAAGGAAGTTGTGGATACATTAATAAGAGTTGGACAGGCAGAAATAGATTTAAGGAATAATAGAAATCAGTCAGCTCTATTATTAGCAGTTAGTCAAGGTAAAACATTGATTTAGGGAGTTTCAATTGTTTCAGCTCATCAATATTATATTCTTCAAGAATTTTCTTACAATGCGTAACTTTAAAGAAGCTTACAAATATGATTTGTACTTTCAGGTCATTGTGGGGTTGTGGAATTATTAATAAAATTGAAGGCTAATATTAACGCCAAGGATGAAGATGGAGATACTGCTCTTCATCTTGTGTTAATAAAGAAGGCTCATCTGAATGCAGAGATAAGGAGAGAAAACTGCCCAGAAATATATACTATCTATGAGCAAATCAGTCATGTGACAGAATTTCGTTTAGCTATAGCTTTAGCCTGTTTTTTGATTCAGAAAGGAATAGATTTAGACATGCTGAATAATAAAGGTGAATGTGCCTTACATCTTCTACAAGAGTCTAATTTGCAAGAACTCCTCAAGAGCTATAAACCAAATATTGATAGTAACCACTTACATAACCTCCAAATTAGTGCAGATACTTTGGATATTGACAATTTGACATTGAGGGAGTCCAGACATCCTACAGATGGCTATAATTTGACTGAAAATAGGTGAGTAATAAACTATGTTTAGTCTATTTTCTCAATTTTTGATATAATTTTAAAGATTATTAGAATATTATTATTATGTGAAATTCACTCATGCCATCTAAAATTTTTTGCATATCCATCTTATGACCTAATCATAGATCAAACAATTTTTTTGTTCATCTGTTATAGTCTACCAATTCATTCATTGAAATGAGACTCTGTCAACTTATTGTTTCTTGAAACCAGATATCAATGAAATTAATTGGAAATTGTCAAATTGTCGGGGACAGAATTATTTGATTCTGTAAGAACATCAGATATTTGACAGTGTTCAGGTTAACAACTTAAAAAATGATCCTTTCATGTGATTCCCCAGAATCCCGTTCCAAAGATTCAGTTTTTGTGGATACTGGATATGAAGAGAAATATGTTTATGCTTATCTTTCCAGGAAAATGAATGACTCATCAGTGCATAAGATTTTGCTCAAAAATGAAGTGTTTTAATTTTCTTTTTCCATCATACTTTCACAGATTTTCATCCATTTTATTTCTTGTGCAAATATTTGTTTTTTTGGGATTCTTTACAAAAAATTCACTAATTTCTCAGGAGTAGTCCAGTGAGGATCCTACCTAATGAAGACATGAAAAACAGGAGGAGTAGAAAAGAGCAAAAATCTGAGAAAACAATTGAGGTTGGCAGTAGTAGTCTAGAAAATTCTCCAAATCATCGTAACTGCCAATTCCAGAATGAAATCTGCACCAGCAAACCAGTAGAATGTTTGGTGTGTTCAGAATATTCAGAAGAAAATGTAAGGTGAGATATCCTGGTTTTTCATGAAGAGGCAAACCGATCTTTGATCTAAACTGATTTTCAAATGTTTTTCTGGAAAATATTAAGTTGATTTGAGTAATTCAACTGACAAGGAAAATATTTATGTAAATTGGCGTGAACATGCTAACAATGATATCTCGGAGGAATGTTAGTGTCATTTTATTTACTTGTGTTTTATTCAAATTTTTCAGACTGGAACCTTGCAACCATAAACCAGCTTGTGAAGACTGTTCTTCAAGGATGAAGAAGTGTCTTCAATGTGGAAGTATTGTTCAGAAACGTATTACTAAAGATGGTCGCATAATACCAGCAAAAAGTAGGCAGCCAAGTGCAGAACGTATGAGATATTTAGAATCTAAAATAGCGGAAATAGAAGAGAGCCATGCTTGTAGTATATGCATGGAAAGAAAAAGAAATGTTGTGTTTCTTTGTGGACATGGTACTTGTTCTAAGTGTGCGGACACCTTGAAAACTTGTCATATGTGTAGAAAGACAATAACAAAGAAAATTCCTATTTATTAAAGCCCAGTCATCATTTGAGTGAAAAATATTCTAAGCCAAAAATATAGGTTTTCTTGGTTTTTGCTTTTGATCAAATGGAGGATGCAGTCATTATACCTCTCATGGAAAAAATCTTTCTGAAAAAGATAATGTTGCAAGTATGATTTGTTTCTGATATTGGCGTTCTTTGTAAACAAGACAATATTTTTTCTACTCATTACCAGTTGAAACAAATATCAACATCGCAGATGTACAAGCATGATATAATTATGAGACAGAAAGAAAGTGTACTATTGAATGTTGCAATTTAGAGGAAACGAAAGAGGGTATTGAAATATACCCTTCTAAAAAAATATAATACATTATGTAGTGATCAGAATTCTTGACAAAGTAGGACTTGATTTTGTATACCTGAATCTGCTAAATTGTTTATGGGTGGTTTGGCAAATATTATCCATTAAGTAATTCAATTTAGAGTGATTTTTTGACTATTAGTAAAATATTACGATAATTTCATTACTGGAACGTTTAATGAGCACCTAATTTTTATTCTTCAAATGATTACTCTTGCCTCAAAAACCAAATCAGGTACTTTGAGGATGACTTAGTGAATCTGCATGAAAATTCTGAGTTTGATTGGGTCCTTAGTCCACTATTTCATTAAAGTCATTTTAGTAAAGCTGCAGAACTTTGATGATTAAATATCAATTCATCATGTAGATTTAACTACTTTATTTCTTCCTTGTCATAGCCTACAAAGCAGATCTGGTTCATTACATAGTTACCAATTTCACTTTTACTTTCAAAGGGAAGTTTTTGCATGAAGATATTGTGAAACTATTTATGAGTGCTGGTTAAATTGTAAATGATATTGAATTTTGCTAGAAAATTATTCATTTTTGAATATTTTCAAATTCAGGCCCCTCAAGTGTATATGTATTTTCATTATGAGGGGATTGATTAGATTTATTCCGAAATGAACATGAAAAATAGCGTTTTTTGAGAGTTATTAGTTGAACAGTTTGAGGAGAAAGAATTCGTCACATTTTGTATTAACCTCAAAAAGAACTGGAATTTGAAATATGGTCTAGAATTCTAGAAAGTACTTGAATTTTAAAAGTTAGGTTAATGCTATAACAATTTCATTTCCATGGTATGCCCACACATTGTTTACTTTCTAGTTCTAATTCTATTTCCATTTTTGATTGGACATTGGATAAAAAGAAAATGTAGTCATGAATTTTCACAATGGATATTGAATTTAACACTAATTACCCAGATATCTTAAGTTTTATTTTTTTTTGTTATTCTGTTGAAACCTTTATTGAAAAAGATTGTTACTTGGAAGTACATTTTAGTTTTCGGAATTCTTGTTATATGATTTTTGAAATTAATGTAAGAGCTCTGTGATTTATATTATTTAATCAGAATTTTAATTTTGAAAAAGTATATTCGAAATAGTTTGTAGATGTTATTTATATAAAATTTTTACAAATAAAAGATGTGAAGAATTTATGATTTTTACCCCATAAAAGACATAGTGTTTTGAAATATGCCCTATTTTTTATTAACCGTCTGAAATGATGACAGTGCATTTACATTTCAGAAAGTGTAGGTCCAACTTTTGATAATGTGTTCCTGAAAATTTGGTTATGGAAAATGAAATCATAAAGTTGAAATAAACATTTTTATTTTTCGATCACTTCATAGCAAAATTTTTAAGAATTTCATTTGTAATAAAAATTGTAATGACCACTTACTAATTTAAAATCACATTTATTTCCAAAAAATAAGGAACAGATAAATATTTCGTCATGTATAAAATTTCATCTAAAATTCACAACTTCAATTAGTCCTACATCAAAAACTCAATGATAATTTTTTTTGTCGCACTAAGAGATGTTTATTTGAAGGAAAACGATAGAAAAATTACTTTAGGCAAGCTAAATAAAAATGAAATAATATTAAACAATTTTACACTATAATATTACAACATTCAACAAAAATAGTCGCATTTATATTTACAATTATCTACAGTATCATCTGATCCATACAGAGTAATAATTTTCATCTTGTGTCTCTTGACAATTAGCTCTGTAATAGTCAAGCTAAACTTTTTGTCATGTGTATTTTGATATGAATGAATATTTAAAACTCGTTAGTTTTTCATCACTCATAAGATGAATCAACTTCTTTGCAATTAAAAATTTTTGGCCTTACAGTAGTTTCAAATGCTGCCAATAATTATCTATATCCAGGAAAATCACTTTGTATGTAAATAAAATTGTAAAACTGAATCAATAAAATAACATTATTCAAAAGTAACATTCAGAGTTTTTATCGACATAGATTCTATATAAATATCAGCAAGTTTCGACACGTTTTCTGCAAGTGTTTCAATACCGGTTAAACTCTTGACCTCAAAATTCTTTACTTTCGCATATCTAAATGAACTTTTACCATCAAACATTGTACTGCTACATGTATAGTTATTGCTCACTGCACAATCATAACCTTGTCTATGCATAACTAAAAGAGCACTATTTGACGGAAACTGTGAATAAACCGAGTCTGGTTGAGTCCTTAGGTTCATTAAATGAACATCGCATGGAAATGGCTTGCTGATCAATTCAATGGAGTTATTCACATAATCTTGGTAGCTAGGGTCTAGCAAATAAACATTTGCTGGATATATCAGAGAATTGGATAGATGGTTTGAGTGAAGCGAAGGTCTTGAATATCGCTCTTGTTTTGAATCTGTGGATTCTGTGGGACTATTGAAATATCTCAGTATTTCCCCTTTTTCAAAGTTATCATCACCATTTTCAAACCGTTTAAAATTGGTGTTGAGTGATGGTTCTGAAGATATGTCTTCAATTAAAAGCCAAAACCGTTGTAATGTTGGATAGTTATCTACAATACCTTCCCCCATACCTCTGGAATCATCATACAATGTCCTACGATCTAACATAACTTCCAGGAAACCTGGTTGCCAACTAGCTGCCCCTTGAGCATGCGTTGTTAATAAAGTAAGCCTCAGGTTTTCATCCTGAATATATGCCATGGTAGTGATAGGAAAATAGTTGCCCTCGATACCTATTCTTTCAATTTTAACATGCTTTTGCGTCTGAAAACCATTAGAGTCTGTGTAAAATTCTGGTGGTTCACCATTTTGGACATCAGAAATAATTCTCATGAACATTTCAGTTTCTCTATTTTTAGGTGGATTTTCAAAATCGATAGTATTTTCTATATTTAATCCTGCAGAAAACGCTGAGGTATCATCATGGAATATTGTAACGCTGTGCACAAGGAATGGACCATATATCACTGTTAATTCACTATAAACTGACCCTGAAGTGATGAGTATACTCATTTGATCTTTGTATCCTTGTAAGACATCTTTCTCAATTTCTCTCTCATTGGGATCTGGCATGAATAAGTATGCCCCGGAATGAAATTGGGCACTTCTATATGCTCCAAAGTGTATTCCACATTGCATTATTTTTGGGTTATGCTTTCTAGTTATTGTTTTCAGAAAACCTGTATTACCATTGAACAAAATCTTCAGTTTGTGGTTTTCTAATTGGATATCCCCTGGTGGAATATTCTTCAAAGTAAATATTGATTTTATGGGTTCTTCTTGGGCTGGTGGTGTGTGATCACTATTAACATTATGTTCTCTCTGGCATTTATTACAGTAAATAGTTGAAAGCTTTGATGTGGTTGTAGTTGAATATACCACTTTGTACGTAGCCACAGACAAAGCAGATAATTTAGCAATGAATACAATTTCAAATTCACTCTGAGATATTGTCATTCTCGTATTATCTTGGTTTGAATCCCAAACAGGACTAATCTGGTGTTGAACATCATTGTTTTCATTATCTAAAATTTTGACATTACTTGTGTTTGTTCTCAACTTTATGACATGTTCCTGGGCTTGAGCTAATGAATTGTAAAGGAGAACTTTTCGTGTTTGTTCTGGGCCAATGGTTACTGAGAACTTTTTCGGCATTTTGTCATAAGATTCACGTTCTACATCACTCAAAATGAGGTCTTGATTCGATTTTATCTGCATATTTGGAAAGAACAGACTTTGTAACGCATTCTGTTGAATCTTTATTGTATCTCTAATTCCTTCGAATAGTTTCAAACCATAATCTCTCATCACAAAGGATTTGCTAGTACCAGTAATTGCATCGTGATGTTGAAATAGACCCAAATTCCTTCTGGATTTGACTAAACCCTCGAAATCCCTTTCGAGAATTTTCAAATGAGGTTTTAGTTTATTCTGTCTAGCTACATTGAAGGCTATGGAGTACAAAATTTCTGCACTCCTCAGATTATGTTCAAGTTCTCTGTCTAATAATTTCATGAAAGGCCTGGTTGTAAAATATCCAGACCAATAAGCTGGTCTTCCTTCAGAAAAAATGTCTGAATAAACAAAAAAATCTCCTTTCAGAGTAGGGAATTGATCAAATCGTTTTGTTATTTCTTCAAAATAGTCATGCGGGGTACCAAATTTAACCTCGGCTTTGTACACATCTTTATTAGCATTGATGAAGTTTATCAATTTCATGTAGTTTGTGTATTGTTGATCCCATTCTTCTATCACATTATATCTGAAGTCGTCTCCTAGAGGTATTAACACTACATTGTGAGGGAATAATGACCCAGTCCTGGCATATTGTTCAAGAAGAAGTTCGCTCTTTTGCTTTATATTTTTGTCTGTAATCTCTTGAGCTTTTATGGAATATTCTGTGTACTCGCCAACAACCTTTCGAAAATCGAAATTAAGACAAATGTAAGGATGTGGCCCACAACTGTGTTTGATGGAATAGATGTCAAATGGCTGGTTATGTGTTAGAAGAGTTCCAGATGGATCTGATGGGGACCACTGGGGAATCCATCGAAAATCTCCATATTGCTTCAAAGCTAGCCACTGTTTCCATGCATAATGTATCCTTTGTATCACTGTTCCCTTGATTCCTGATTTGGCTAAGAGATAAGGAACTGTGCTTCCATGACCAAAAGGATCTACTGACCAGCCTGATTTGGGTTTGACGCCCAGATTTGAAAGAACCCATTGGTGACCTATGAACAAATGTTACATTACATTAGGCTACATATCTATACATTACCCAAAATAATGAAAACAATACTGGGTATAGTGATGAGAATTCAGCTAATCATTTTTCAAAAGCAGTTAAAAAATAACAGAAGTCCTGACATAATCAGTTCTGGGCAAAGTATACTTGGGGCTGATCTCAGATTGCGATTTACAGCTGTCTGAAGACTATTCTTCCAGATATGAGACAGAGAAGGGGAACTTTAGAGAACAAAGAAAATCTTGGAATAGGGAATTGGAAGGTTTTTCAAGTTTATGTCCGAAACGAAAAGCAAACTACCATGCTCGAGAAATTAACATACTCACCTTCAATAAGCTGGTCTACCATAGCGAACACATGCGTGTTTGCTTCGTCAGTCATCACCCAGCCCCCAGTCACTATTTCCAACCTACCAGAGTTGACTAAATTCTTCAGCGCTCGCTGTTTACTGGGATGAGCCTCTTCCCACCAGGCGTTCAGAAAAGCAGTTTCGGACCAGATGAAGGTGAGGTTTTTGTGCTGCTGCAGTTTCGAGACCATATGATTCATGATTTGTCTAGACGTGTAGTGGAAGTAGTTCTCGAAGGTTTTCAGCCATCCTGGATCGTTGTGGGAATGTGGAACGATTATAACCTAGGGTAGAAATGAAATTTCTATAATTGATGTAGAACTTCTTCATCGAAATATACTGCTCCACAAGAGTTAGGGATATCGTATTCAATCGTTTTGAAAATATCGGTGTAAAATCATTTGAAACTCAGTAACAACTTGAATCGATCCAATAAAAATCAGTATGAGGCATCTAGTCAATCTGGTCGCTTTTTTTCCGAAATTTGGTTCTTTGCATATGCTTCATGAATGTTCTTATTTTGAAATGGAGTCACTTTATCATCGGCTTCGATTTTAAACGAGTTTTCTGAAAATGCCAAGACGTAAATTAACAATCGCTGAGGGTAATAGGGCTATCGGAATGTTACAGGTGGCCTAACTCAGGTTGTTGTAGCGGAAAGGCGCCAAGTCAGCCAAAGTGTGATATCTCGACTTTGGAATAGGTTCAGGGAGACATGCAGGTTCAGTGTTGCAAAGACCAAGGCTTGGTGAGGGACGAAAAACAACATCTGCTCAGGATCGTTTCATCACCGTTTCGGTGAGAAGAAAGCCTACATCTACTTGTAGAATGCTACGGTATACTCTTCAAAATGCAGATGGGGTCCAAGTTCCATCAAAACCATCAAACGATGTTTGAGAGGGGTGAATCTAGGTTCTAGGCGTCCATTAAGACGAGTTCCATAAACACATGACAATAAGCGTCAAAGACTGGAACCGGCAAGGCAACATATCAATTGGAACGATCAATGGATGATGTATCCAGATATGGACGATTTTCAGATTCTCGAAGAATAAGGGTATGGACAATCCCACAACTTTTCAGTTTCTAGACCGCATTTAAAACGCTAGACCGCACCGTGCAGCCATAGTTAATTGAGAATGCGCGCGAGGAGCTTGGTATTCCACATTAACCAATACCTTTGCACTCACCAGTTTTGAATTGCATAGAACATGCATGGGATATGCTCCAAAGAAGATTAGATAATCATCATCCTACCCCGGAATCCTTAAATGATAGGGATTGCATTACCGGTTTACCGATTTACCGCCTCAAAAGTACAATGAATTACTGACGGTTTACCAACATCTTTTACCGGTAATTTCGGTAAAAAATATTCTATTATTGAAATGCTGCGAGAACTAGATAATGAATGACTCGAAAGTGAATAAACATCGGGGAAAAATATTTAGTTTGACTTTCAATAAAAGCACATGAAGATGAAAAATTAAATCGTTTAATTACAAAAATTCTGAAAGTCATTGAAATTTTTGGCAAATCACCGACTAAAAATGATAAGATTGTACAAAAACAATTAAAAAAAGATTTTTAAAAAGGATACTCGACTGCGAAACTAGGGAATTGTTTGTAAGCAATGCCGGAAAGATTTGAAATTTTTGGAAATAACATCAGGAAGATACAACTTCACAGAAAAAGAACTTGAATTACAATCTAGCACAATTTTAGTATTGCAACTGGTAAAATCGTCAGTAGAGCAATTCTGTTGAGAAGATGTAATTTTTTTTTATAGCTGATATAACCTTAAAATTCACAATTGACGAGCTTATAAGTCAAAACACAGTTTTGAGTATTGGACTAGAAGAAGCATTGTTAGATGTTAGTATGAAAGAGAGACGGACCATTTATTCTGATGTTATTATTCAGTACCTGCATAATCCGTATCCTGAAAAATCGAGTGTTGAAGATTATGGAGTATTCAATAAAACCAACCAATCTACATTTTCCCACGGCCTTTTTTATTAAACAGAAGAAATCGGATGAGTTGTTGCAAAAGTAAAAAACGACAATTATTTTTCGAATTAAATAGCTATTTTGAATGTGTTCGGGCCTGTTACTATTTTCTAAGTAAGATAACATATTTTGTTCAACTAAACCTAGACTTTTAATTTTTTAAAGTTTGGTTACTCATTTCGTGGCTAATTTTATGCCGGAAAGAAACCGGTGAATACCGGTAAATCGGTAATTTTTTAAATAATTTACCGAATTACCGGTAAATTGAAATACGGTAAATTTGCAATCCCTATTAAATGATCTGAAAGAGCTTCTGCCCCGTTTATGGAACAAAATTCCTCAAGAAATATTCATCAACCTCGTGTGTAGTATGCAAAGAAGATGTCCAGCTGTTTTATTGATGCCTGTGGTGGCAATACATTGTATTGATATTCTTAAAATGCTTGAATTCTCTGGGAATGAAATTTCGTTATTTTACTCGATTTTTCTTAACCACCCTGTATACGCTGCAGATTCGACCTACAGGCCAAAATTAATTTTATTTCCTGCAACTTGAAATCATATTAATATAAATTTTCATCACAGGTTCTCATTTGAACTATCTATATTTTCTGCAATTTAAGTCAATATCCCTAACTCATGTGGAGCAGTTTATTTAAAGATAAGATTAGAACTTTGAAAAAAATTAAACGATTATTTCGACTCTATTAATGGCATGATTCACAGTTGGGGTGAAAAAAATGATGTTTACCTAGACCCAACC
Organism: Hippodamia convergens; assembly: GCA_038502775.1. Classification (NCBI taxonomy): domain Eukaryota; kingdom Metazoa; phylum Arthropoda; class Insecta; order Coleoptera; family Coccinellidae; genus Hippodamia; species Hippodamia convergens. Next base: position 12,112,005 of record CM076610.1, on the reverse strand, counting down.
TAGGAAATGATATTCGTTGAATTTAATTCTGTCCTCCGTCGGTAAAAGCGATAAATATCGGAAAAAAAGTTCTAAAATTATCAATACGGTAAAAGCTCTTGAAATTTCGAAAAATGTAAGAGCCGCTTGCCTCTACACTAAATTCGGAACTAAATTGAGTCCTGAAAATTTTCGTGTCACAAATCAGACGCGCGCATAATTACCGCAAGAACTAATTTAGTATGGTGGCAAGCGGCTCTTAGTTTGGACAAGATCAACTAAAAGAAGGTATATTTTACCTTGAGTGGAGGTCTTTCAGGATCCATTTTCTGGCGCTCGTATCGATCATCGAACGATTTATCCCAATATTCTTTTGTCTTCATCCAACTTGGCTGAAAAAAATTACATTAAATGAGTTCATGAAACGAGTGTATGAAAAATCTAGCTCATATAATACCTTTATGCAATTTGCAGTATTTTCTACGAAATCGGATGCTTCAAGTAAACATTCGATTCATCACAACTCAAAATTATAACTGACGAAAAAAAACCGAAAAGAATGGTATTCTGAAATATGAAACAAAATCAGAATAAGATAAAAAGGATATCAGAATTCGATTATGAATGAGACTCTCATTTCCAGAGATGAGCACCGAATTGAAAAGGTCTAGTTGTTCGTTACTTATACTATATTAATAGAGATTTAATAATATTGAAATATTATTTACTCATACGTATTCTTATATTCAGATAATATCATTATATTGGTGTTTATATTTTCTGTATATTTTACTATAATTTGGAATGAAGCTATTGTATATCTATCTACCTGTACTCTCTTGTATTTTCGTCTACCACTTTTTTTTGGAAATGAGTGCCAACAGGAATATACTGCATGAAAAAGTAAGAAAAAGGTTGCGCTAATTTTCAAATCACCACTAATACTAATTGCTTTTTTCATGTTGAAATCGATGCAACTCGGGAACTACCCAACGCACAACGCTCAGATTTTCAGCTCATGCTCTAAAGGCCGTTTCCAATATCCGATCTATCCACCGAAACGGTTGATAGACAAAATGTTTTAATGCTCAGTGTCTAGCTACCGACCGTTTCGATGGATAGATCGGATATCGGATATTGAAAACGGCCGTAAGACACATGCATTGAAAAGTTAGGCGCAAGAAAGCACATTCTTATTGTTTTTATTATTTCTTTTTATTCAAATTTTTTTCAGGATCTAATATCCTAATTTTATTTTCGTCGGATTTTGTTACTTGGAATAAAATCACCCAGTACACGGTGTATTAGAACTTTTCATTTAAATTCGTGTCGACAATATTGAGGTTTCTATACTATCCTCAACTTTGTGTGCAGAATAAACACCACATGATAAGATTTTCGAAACATTCCAACCTTGCCCTCAACAATGTCTTTCATAATAGTTTTCAACGAATTCCCCTATTGAAATTCATTTTGGGAGGATTTTGCATTTTCTGAAACTTCTCTTGTCTGATTTTAGATTGAAAAAAAATTTTTTGAAGATTTGGTCTGAAGAACTCTGATATAGATTCCGCCACGTTATTTGTTCTGATAATTATTTTCTCAACGAACCGTAAAATAAAATGGAACCTCTTCAACGATGAACAATTAATTAATCTGTTTGTTCAACGGAACCTATCAGAGCATCCAGGATGAAGTCTAATCACGTGCAGTAATTAACACTTCAGTTTATACCCTGGATTATAATAATAATATACTCCTATAATACAGGAGGTAATCTATGAATAATGAATATGTAATTATCCCCTTAGAACTCAGGTTGAAAAAGAAAGGAAGAATAAAATAACATTTAAGGGTTGTTTCATAATTTTATGAAGTGATTCAGAACAATAATCCACCAGAAACATGCTCTAAATGTTTTGCTCAAATAAGAGTGCCATCTACAGCATTTGTCTCTATCATACACTGCGCAAAAAAATTAACGCACATTAAGGAAATCTCGAATTTATTTTACAACTGAAGGAAGGTGTTCTCAATGATAATTATTTTTATCAGAATTATGCATGCGTATGTTATCCACTTTCAATGTTTTTCTTCAATACAGATGTTTTTTCCCAGCAGGAATAAAAAAAGATGATATTATCAGATTTTGAATGTATTGGCTCCATTCTAAAATAAGTTGTTCTCGATCATTTCTAGTGATCAATAGTTTTTCTTTCGTTTGATTTTCTACACTCGATCGCTATGCAACGCGAAACACGCAATTTGACCCAAGAGGAATGTGCCCAAGGGGTAGTTTTGAGAGAAGAAGGGTGGACATACACAAGAATTGCAGAAAGGTTTTGAGTTTCCCATACAAGTGTGTCCAGAATGTTGCAGCGATTCAAGGAGACAGGTATGAATGGACAGGGTAGACCACGGTTAACAACTGCCATGCAAGAACGTTACTTGAGGGTTTCTTCGTTGAGGCAACGGTTTGCAACCACTCGCCTCCTTCAAAATCAGCTTGAGCAAACTCATGGGGTGCAAATTAGCACTGAGACAATAAGAAATCGCCTCAGGCCGATTGGGAAAGAGTTCTCTTCACAGATGAGTCTAGATTCTGCCTTTACCATTGTGATCGACGTCCCCTTGTATACAGACGTCCACATGAAAGATATGCTCAGTGCAATTTCCTGAATACTACTGGTTTCGGGGGAGGATCGATTATGGTATGGGGTGGAATATCTTTGACTGCTCCCACAGACCTAGTGGTCGTTGATAATGGAGCTATGAATGCTGATAAGTATATAAGGAAAATTCTTGAAGAGCATGTAGTGCCATTTGCCCCATACATTGGTGAAAATTACATTTTTATGGACGATAATGCCAGACCCCATCGTGCGCGCATCGTTCAGGAGTACCTTGAAGAGGTTGAAGTCTCTCGAATGGAATGGCCAGCAAGAAGTCCAGATCTCAATCCGATTGAGCAGGTTTGGGACAACCTCAATAGAAGGCTGAGAAGTTCAGAAAATCATCCAGCTACTCTTAATAACTTAGGAATCCAACTCGGAGAAATCTGGGAAGGATTAGATCAGAACATTTTAAGATCACACATTTTGAGTATGAACCGTCGTTGCCTAGCTGTAATTAACGTAAGGGGAGGAAATACCAAGTATTAAATCACTTATCAGCATTTCAGTATTTTGAAAATTGCTCATTTCTCTTCTTTCACATAAGATTCGGTGAAATCCTGAATTTTTCTTCCATTTAATGTTCAAAACCTTCCCGAGAAAACATAAAAAATAAGTTATAAAGTCAATGTAGAGTTGAATTTCATTAAGATTGAGATTTTCAGAATGTGCGTTAATTTTTTTGCGCAGTGCATTTGGACCACCCTCGTAAACTTGAAATAATTCAAGGCAGGCGAATCTTAGCCCGATTTCTCTTTCGGAACTGAATTAAATTGAAAACATAAAGAAAGAAGTCCTACTTCGAAAGGAGAGCCCTTGGAAAGGAAGAGAACCTGACACATCGGAAGTAGGGATCTCCCAGAAGTATTTCATTCAAAACCCCAGTACAAAGTGGGAGTAAATTGGATTCGATATATCTCTCGCGGCATCTCCTGGCACATCTCCTACAATAAAGACGAAGGGGAAACATCAACTAAACTGAGATATAACGCGCGATGACACGGAGGATATAAATCGCGGAAACTCCGTCGGAGTTTGGGATGTGGTTGGCTGGTGACAAGTTTTCCTGTCGGACCACCACCACAGCCCCCCCGAAACGTGAACGTGTGTGATTCCCCGGGGGTTCCGCGAGCGATCGCGTCCGCTGGAAGCGAAAGAGCGAAACGGGAATCGATTTCCAGACCTCGCGGCAGGTGATATTGAGAGCGGCGATGGAGAGATCTTTTGCTATTTTGCTCAGTTTCCGTTGGGCGTTTTGGGGCCAAACGACGAGTTTTGAGCCGGATATAATTAGGAAGCACGGGAGGGCGTGTTAATTAGCGGACGTTCTCGTTTAAAACTTTACCGTTTGGAATATTAACAGGGATTTATCGAGAGAATTTCGTATTTGGATCTGATTTCGCCCTTTCCTCAGAGAAGATTGCAGGAAACTGATTTATTCTCCCTGGCATTAGCGGATTCTATTTTTGCTGTGGAATAACCCGTGCTATTGCCGAATAGGGAAGCGAGAAGTTTGAATAGTTATTCCTCCACGACTGCTACAGAGTAGAGCTCTTCTTTTATTTATTTATTTATTTAACTCTGCGAATTTACAGGTGAACGGGAAAACCCCTTTAATACAAAATATAATCATAAACAAAATACTATTTCTAAAATATCATATTACTTCGTTACAGGCAGTTGTACACTGCATGAGGTACAATAATGTGACATCATAACCACAATTACAATGTTAAACTAAAAAATCTTAGATTAAAACACTACCGCAAACTTCTCAATCCCTTCAGCACCTGGGATTTGAACACTGATAAGGAGACCGAAAAAAAGTCCAAAGTTTTTAACTGAGAATTCACTACTCTCTCAGCACGCTCCGGAAACACATTTGAAAGGTAATTAGTCCTATGTGTAGCGAGTCGAAACAAAAAAGTATTCCTAGTGGCTCTATTGGGAACATTAAAATTAATCATATTGAGTAACTCAGGACTATCAATCATACCATTCAATAACTTGAACAAAAAACACAAGTCACACAATGTGCGGCGATCTTCTAGTTTATCTAGACGGAAGAAAACACGAACCTCTCTGCGACCACCACTCACGCTGCTACCAGATCTGTAATCCAAAATTCGCAAAAACTTATTCTGGACTCTTTCGATAAAATCAATATGGCAACGATAGGTAGGAGTCCAGACACATGAACCATATTCTAAGCCGGACCTCACAAGCGAACAGAACAGCAACCTAAATGTTTCAGGCGAGAACCCGTATGAGTTACGGCAGACAAAACCCAACGTACGATATGCCCTGGAAGTGATACCTTGGATGTGCTCTCTGAAATCAAGTTGTTTATCTAATTTCAAACCCAGGTCATCAACCGAGCCAACCCGATCAAGAACCGATCCATTGATGTTGTAATGAAAGGCAACAGGTCTCCTACAACGATGAAAAGTGATGGTCTTACACTTTGACACATTAAGAGCCAAGCAGTTGAGTTCAGTCCAATTGAAAAACATCTCCAACTGATCCTGCAACCGGAAGCAGTCTCCCAAATCTCGAATCGGACAGTACATCTTCATGTCGTCTGCGAATAATAAAAATTCACCTGGCACAGCTTGACCCAAGTCATTTATGAATAGGTTGAACAATAACGGTCCAAGATGAGACCCTTGAGGCACCCCAGAAAACACTCCGAATTCTCTAGAATAGAACTCACCATACTTTACCATTTGGGTCCGCCCGTAGAGGAACTGGCGAAACCACATCAACAGAGATCCAGAAATTCCTAAAGCAGCGATTTTAGCCATCAGCAAGTTCAAATTTACTCTGTCAAAGGCTTTAGAGAAGTCCGTATATATTGAATCAACCTGCATCCCAGCCTCGAACGACTTTAATATATTATTTGTGTACACCATGAGATTCGTAGTAGTTGATCGCCTCCGTCGGAAACCATGTTGCTGATCAATGAAAACAGATCCACAATTCCAGGAAAGAAAGTCATACATTAGGTTATCCAGCAGTTTAGGAATGGCAGATTGAATCGCCACACCCCGATAGTTTTCGATACTCGACCTCGCACCAGACTTAAAAATGGGAACAATAAAACTCCTCCTCCAAAGAAAGGGGAATCTACCCAGCAGTAAGGAGTCATTGAACAACTTACAAATGGGTACCGATAACGTGTTAACACACTTCTTTAAAATGAAGTTTGGTATGCCATCAGGGCCACTGGACTTTTTGGGCTTAATCTTACATATAATTTCATATATTTCACTAACATTGAATTGACATACACTCAAGTTTACATCATGATCACAGGTAAAATTGGGCGGAACAATAAGATCCTCACAAAAAACTTCACTAAAAAAGTCAGCAAAGAGCTCAACCACAGCAGGCCCTTCAGAAGCCTGAGTTCCACGAAAATCCATATTCGCAGGCAATTCAGTCATTTTCCTTCTGGAGTTGAAGTAGGACCAAAAAGATTGTGGATCGTTATGAATGCCGCTTTCGATGTTGAGCAAGTAGGAACGATATAAAGTTTTTCCAAGCGTCTTACATTGTCTCCTTAAACTACCGAAATTTTGGTAATCATCGGGATCCTTGGATACAACATACCTCTTGTGGGCTCTTCTTGCATCCAATTTTACCATAGATTGCCAGTATACCATCACTTGATATAGAATATTCATTCTACAACACCTAAATCGATTTCAAGCAAATAACCAGTAATGACCGCGGTTGCTGTTCAGTTTGGTCCTTCGTTTTTGCCCTTCAAGTGCCGTTTACTTTGGTAGAGTAAACGGCCGAGTTCACTCTCCTACTTTTTTACCGAAATACCCTACTCCACTCATTTAGGTAGAGTGACTGTTTACATATTGCTAGTAATTTGAGAGTAAAGTTCGATGAGCCGATTCACATGGAAGACTGGGAAGATGTACTATACTCTCCTAAAACCGGGCAAGTGACTGTTCACATTGGTATAGTAAAGTAATAAACCAGTAGAGTAGAGTGAGAATTTGGAGGTGGGGATGGGATAGTCGAGTGTACTATTCCACATGTTCTATCCACTCTACTCTACCGTTTACTATCTTGAAGTGCCGTTTACATTGGTAGAGTAAACGGTAGAGTAGAGTGGTCGAGTACTAACTATCCTCCTACTAGCACAATGTAAACAGGTCGTACAAGTAACGGTAGAGTACTAAAGATAGTAAACGGTAGAGTAGAGTAGATAGAACATGTGGAATAGTACACTTGACTATCCCATCCCCACCTCCAAAATTTCACTCTACTCTACTGGTTTATTACTTTACTATACCAATGTGAACAGACACTTGCCCGGTTTTGATACAGGATAGTGCGTCTTCCGGCCTTCCTGGTCTAGCGAGTGATTCGATCTATTTTCAGTTGAATTTTCAATTCAAATTCTGGTAACGTACAAACGAAAATGAAGTGGACGGAAAATGAAACATTGAAATTAGTGACATTGTACAAAGATCACGCCTACGAGGAAATTGTCAAATACATGGCAAAGGAAAATTTTGGTTTTGCCGAATTAAAACAGAAAATTAAACATTTAACATGTACCTACAATCAAGAAGTAGGGAACATAAAAAAATAAAAACAAAACAGGTGCAGGTGTAAATGACGTCTATGTACCGAATATTAAATGGTTTCATTTAATGGATTATTTCATGAGAACTGTAAAAGACAGCAATACTACACGGGACAATAAAGGCACAACAGAAAGTCAGGTAAGTTAACATTTTCTTTTGTTTATAAGGAACATATGAGGTGTGGACTATAATGTTTATAACTGTCTCTTTATTATCCACTATATAACAAAAATGACAATATATCCGAATTGTGAAATTTCCATATTTTACTTTAGAATATATTCTGGTATTTCTAAGAAACAGCACCTTCGTTACTGAAATAATTTTTCAAATTACGAGCATGAAATCGAACTATCCTCTCAAATTACTAGCAACGTGTAAACAGCTACTCTCCCGAAATGAGTAGAGTAAATCCGTGAAAAAGTAGGAAAGTGAACTCGACCGTTTACTCTACCAATGTAAACGGCACTTTAGGAATAACCACGAACATCCAACTTGAACTTGAGTACAACCTAATGTTTTAAGCATTTCGACTAAATATCATTTTCACACTCTATAACGAAATATTTTCCATACCACTTTTGAAAATATGGAGAAAAAAATCGATCTGTGGTCTGAGTTGATTGTCATATTTATTGCGGTTTTCAAAACGTCATCTTCATCTTTGTATTGAAAGATTCAATATCTAGCGCTATTTCAACAGTCGTAGGGAAAGTATCGTCTGTTACTCGGTTAGAATGAAAATCCGATACCCGTGATCCTCACTGGTGTCATACCGGCAGCTCCGCTCGCGTTGTATTTCAATTTAAAACGGTTCTGATAGGTCCGCAACCCCACATTCATAAAGTCGTATCGAAGGAGAGACAGCACGTGTGTACATGACAAAACGATGTCGCGTATAGATTCAATAATTTCTTGCTCAAATTCACACTCGTTCAACCTACTGTAACTTTCAAAGTATCCATTAGAAAACTATACTGTAAAAAGCTTTTTTCATCAGGAATAAATGCCGCAGATAACAGTCACATTCATTCTTATATCGATACATTCCATGCCAGTCAAAAGACCTCTTCAAATTGACCATTATTTTGGATTGAATTGAAAATGTTAAAAATGGCTATCGTGGGGGCAGTAAGGCATCTGCCGTCGCGGACTTTTTTATAGAACTCTTCGAGCACTACAAAATTGTCATGTTTCTCTATCTCTTATAGTTTACGCAGCGTCGTATGTAAAAGCCGGAAAGTACCGGGATTTTTCGTGAAAAATCGATATTTTTCTTATTTCTTCGTTATATAGGGATGAACCCTACATCAAAACCTCCCAGAAAAATTCTCTACAATATAGTGAAAGTTTCATCAAAGTCGGTCATCTGGTTCCTGCGCCCATAGGAACAAACAAACACATTCACATTCATAATATTAGTATGGAAGTATGGATAAGCCATACCTGTGAAAAATGGGTAGGAGAAAAATTCTGGTGCAAGGTTTGTGTGAATGCTCATTACATGGGTATAAAAAATTAAATTATCTCAGGTCTTTTCCTAGAGTATAGGAAGAATGAAGGGGCACACATTTAATACTTGTGAGAAAGTTTCGTTGCATACAAGAAACTTCGACGAAATTTACCATCCATTGAAAGATCCCAAGACCTTTGAACTTTAGGTGTGAATAATATGCTGAAATATACAGAGTGTATCTGAATAACACCGAAAAAATAAAGGCATGATTCTTTGATGAAAATTAGAGTGGGTATTTGTATAGTCGACTGGAACAACGTTAGATGTGTATAATTTTTGAGTGTAACATCCAACGTTGTTCTAGCCGACCGTTCATTTGGGAAAATTTTCGGAAAAAATTTTCAATCTTTACATTCTTTATTTTTTTCTCTCGTTGAGCTAAAGATTCGAAACTTGTTGAATATTATTTTTTATCGATGAAAATACACCTCTTGGAATTTTGCTCCCTTGAAGTATGCTGACATAGACATCCACTTAGATACTTTCTTCACCACTTTTTTTCGGAATGAAAATTTTCCTTTTAAAAAACATAATTCATTCACTAACATTTTTCGAAAACCTAAGAATTTTATAAAAAAAAAGGAAATATATCCTAGGGTTAGAACTTTTTCCGGGGGAGGAGTTTGTTTTCAAAAAAAGTTCATACCAAATACCCCTCTTACTTTTGATCACAGAATCACCCCTTACATTTTCTGGGTGTTATTCAGATACGCCCAGTATAATAGTAACGAGTCGGGAGAAAACTGCCAGGACATAACGCACCCTCGCCACGAAATTGACACAACTCAAAATCGAAAGTCGAGAATATTCAAATATTTTCTAATTAATTGGAAACATGAAATAGACACCAATTTTGATATGTAGGTATCTATATGATATATGGAGGACCCACTAATGTGGGTAAAAATTTTCCAGGATTCAATCTAGGCTCGTTTTCTGATCTAATTCATAGCATAAACCGAAAAATGTTGAGTTGTGTCACTTTTGTAGCGAGGGTGCGATATTTTCTGTCGTTCATCTGTCACAATTTTTGTCAATTGCGTGGGCGTAAAGTGAAAAATGTATTTGATGTTATACAATAGCTCTTGTGGTAACGAAATAGACAAGTAATTTATTTTTACTTAGGTGTAGAGTTCGTGAAGAAAGGTCTGGTAATGTTGAAGCGTGTAGAGTTATCAGCTTGGCTCTACATGCGATCTGATTACTTTTTGACTATGGTCTCGTCTTGGCAACATTTTACATGAAAATGTTTAGGTAGATTGTTTATTCTGATTCAAGTTTTACAGCATCCTCTGAAGGGACATAAAGCCTTAAGTTTGAGATGAGACAGCAAAGTGAAACACAAATGATTTTGATGAAAAAAAAAAACATAATTCTTTTATTTCAGCCCACCAGCGAGTCAGAATGGTTTCCTGAATATTATCGAGAGAAGAGAGACAACGATCGCTCTGTCTCAAATGAGAGTATCGCTTTGTGAAGAGGCTAATGGGACTTTGGAGGTAATCAATTCAGCGAAAAGCGTAGGCAAAAGCATCTTACCGAACTTTCCGAGAACGATGTTACCCAGGTGAATAATTCCGGAACAGAAACCTAGATGCTCAGGAGTCGTCTTCCTCCCATTCCTTATAGTAATTTCGAACGGTGTTAATTACGAGAAATTCGGAAAATACCCTTCATTACATCACATTATTCGAATATAACCAATGAAGCAGAGGATTTTAAGGATTTTTCCAATGAAAATTTGAATTAATTCGGAATTGTTGAATGCCCAAAATCGAATAATGTATTTTTAGGTTTATAATACTCAAGCTGAGAAATATATTGGTATTTATTTTAATTTTATTATATCTAATTGCAAGAATTCAAAAGGCTACAATATCGACAGAGTTCAGCAGTTCTGTCAGTCCTGTAATGCGTTTATATTTAATCAAATTTTTTTTTCGAAATATAGGTGTTTTCACTCGATTTTTTGAGAGAAAAATTCAGATTATCGATCCTTAGTGTACACTCTTTAACAGACTGTATTTCAGAAAAATTCTGAAAAGAGTGTTTTCAATTTGAGAAAAAATACGGAAATGAAATTCAAATTACGAAGTTAGAATTCAGAAAAACTGTTATAATTACTAAAGGTGGGTTTCACAAAACTCTAATTGTGCGATTAAAAATCCTTACGCAAATTCGAACCAATCGAATCACTCGTTTCGAAATTTCAACAAATCGCGGTGGCTCCGAATAATTTAACGGCACAATCAAGGTTTTGTGAAACCGACCTTAAGAATAGTTAATTGAAATTGAGAATTGCTATTATATTTTATAAAAAGGAAAATGTATTTCAGAGGTTATCAATGTAATTCTTATTGATTTGAGTTCTGTAGCATTATTATTATTATTCAGAAAAAAGTTTCACGCTTTACGGATAAGCATACCATGGCAAATGCAAGAAGAAAACGGTCACAATTCGGAAAAATTAATTTCCGAACTGCGACCGTGGACTAGCGGAGATCCATGCTGAAAGTAAACCACACTCGGCGACGACGCTATTTCCTGTGGTTTACTTTCAGCATGGCTCTCCGCTAGTCCACGGTCGCAGTTCGGAAATTAATTTTTCCGAATTGTGACCGTTTTCTTCTTGCATTATTATTATTATTAAATTTCAGAAAACTATACAATATAATGTACCTAATCATGCAACTAATTCTGAATAACAATATGCTATTTCTGAATTAGATTAGGAAATCTCAATGGCAAATTATATTTCATGCAATTAATTTCTTCCTTTTTGAATGATATAGGAATTATGAAATTCGAACTTTTGTATCTAAATATGAAGTTCTCAAATTTCCAATTCTGAATAAACACTCAATATTCTTAATTTCAGTTTTCATTTTGCTGAAATTCAAATTCATTTCTGAATAGCAATTGGAAAAGGTGTAGTTGATACCAAACTTGTCTATGTCTACGACGTTGGTCTAATTAAGGATGTTACGATTTGAACAGCCGGAGTTCATGATATAAATAGAACGAAAGTTAGAATAAACTATTCGAAAATGGAACTGTAGAACTGATCTGAAAATCTAAACTTACGTGTTTATAGAGGTCTAAATATGGAATATTATCTAGAATGGAAAAGCCGAGGAAAGTATTTTTAGGATGAAGATATTTATTATTGATTCATTTATAAAACTCAAAACTTTTTTTGCTTTAAAAGAATACGATATGTTCACCATTTACCGCTCTCATACAGAGTAAGTACAGAGTACCTATTTTGGGTATTATCTGTTTTGGAGAAAAATATAAGATGAGAAAGAAGTATTTCTTTAGACCTCAAGAATCTATTTTATAATATTTGTACAAGTCGAAGACTCACCCTATAATATAGTACCATCTCGAAACAAAAATATTTTTTTCTGGAATTTCTTTCTCGAATATGGTTTTAATATTTTATATTGGTAATTAAAACTCGACAGAACTGTAGAAGTCGGTGCCTTGTAGATTTATGAAATTCTTTTCTGTTTGGTAATAGTTTTTTACTTCAACTTTATTTTTTGGTGAAAATATAATTGAAAAGAGAAACATTCGGATAAGTACTCCATCTGTGAAGAGGACTACTCCTAGTAACATGATTCTCAATGTGAAAAAATGTAAATATTTTTTCAAGCAGTCGACCTACCTGAAATTCAAAATCCTTGAATACTTCGACAGTATTGATATCTGCCTCTGCTTGGCTCAACTTAGGGCATTCCATGTATTTCTCTACAAGTTCTTCCTTACTAGACGAGAAGGTCGACTTTTTAACCTTAAGTTCTTCTCTTTCAATTTTTGACCACTCTTTTCTCTTGTCAGAATGCTGCAAATTACCATTTTTCGTACCATAATCTGTCGTGTAACTAGCGTAATAAATGCAAAGGAGAACGGTGACGCTTATTGCAGAATAAGCAAAAACTTTCGGAGATAACCTCCTGCAAAATTTAGTGGATAATGTCATTTCGATCTGTTTCTTGTTAAAGCTCCTTGAACCACTTCAGTTTTTTCTTAGGTCATGAAGGATTATGCATTGTTTGGATTTTCTGACTTTTGTCAATTTTTGAAGCTCATTCCTTTCTTTTGTCTCCTCTGCATAGCTGAAGTTATGGTGACGTTGTATCTGTAACAAGAAACTTGATGAGAAAAAGCATAATTATGGAGTGATAACAGTTATTGTGAATGTCAATATTACACACAGAGTAATTTTCATGACCCTATTTTATCTGTGACTATTTGAAACCTGTCATTTTACAGTGATAAAACATCCAAACCAAAGATTATAGAGTATAACTCTATAATCTTTGATCCAAACCAACAAGTTTATTTCTCAGCGAGAAAATATTTGTCACAGATTCCTACTCAAAATTGTAGCTCACATCATTTACAATCAGTCGAAACATATGCCACCAAGAAAGAGATGGATTCGGTTATATTATTCTCTTCGAAAGAAATTTAGAATGAAATTGACACTAGTTACTTTCTCAACAAGTTCATGAAGAGATATTTTCCCGCATGAGTTAGGAACAATATTTTTTCTACAAGCTCTTATTTGAGATCGACACACAGATCAAATTTGATCATATTTATTTATTCATAATACACATGAATGAGAATATCGTTTCCATTGTACTCTCATCGTTGACCGAACGTCAACGATTAGACATCAAAATTCGGTTTATTCTTTTATTGAAGTGTACGGGATAAAATCCTGCTATTCTTTTCCAGCACAGAAATGGAATACCAAGGGTTTTTCTTGCACTGTTTGGCAATGTGACTCGGCGAATTGAAATGCCTGCGGCAAATGGGTTGAAAACGGACGCTCGTAGAAAAAAAAAACTGTTTCCGAATTCTTGCTTAGCGGAAACTAATCGAAAAATAACTTCGAAAGACTTAATATATTTCTGCAATTCTTCTGAAGTCTATGCTTTCAATGTGGAGAAGAATAGAGCCGAAGTTTATGAAGAATCCAGTGTAAAATTTTCATTGAGTACCATAGGAAAGATGATCATTCAAACGAAATTTTCAAAGAATTGGTACTCGTATGATAGAATGACCGTTCCAAAGCTTCATTTTCGAAGCTATAGTAAAACTATAGTTTTACTATAGGGATTTAGAAGGCGGAAAGCAAACTATAGAACCAGAAATGAAAATCAAGATTTTGGAGAATAATCAACTGTTACAATGAAAATGAAGGAGATGGGTAGCAAAGGAAATTTTTCCTTATTTGCACCCCTTTCAATTTGCTTTATCTGGCAATGAGGCAGATAACTGCTCAATTTATTTCCTACTTCCATGAAAGTATGGTCTTCTGGAGTATTGCATGGGTGAAAAATGATATAAAATTTTCCAAGACTGCCGAAGGTGGTTCGATTTTGTAGATGGTAAGTGAAAAATGAAGAAATTAAAGATTTATATGAAGAATGAAAAAATAGCAAAAGGAGGTGCGAGATTCGTCCTCAAATTCTCAATCCTTCACAGATGCAGTATGTCTTTCAACCACTCGTTTTTTTGTGATTTTATTCTATAATTGACTTCAATATCTCATCCAATCATTATTCGTTGCATTATATGATATTCACCAAATAATAGCACAATGAACTGGAAACACTTAAATTTTTCTGTTTGTTAGAACCTAATTTGGAAAAATCATGTTATTTAACATATATATTATTATAGGTAATAATTCAATATGACATGCGTCATTTGGGAATCGGGCCCCTGAACGCAAACAATTCCTCAAGCCAATCAATAAACATTCCAATAATTGAGTGAACCCGAAAATTGTCGTCGAGGCGAAGCAATGCTTTCTGCCGATACTGGAATTGGGATATTTATAATTATTCGAAACTACCGTATCTTCTAGATCTCAAATTTCAGACTAAGGTTTACAGACTTTATTCTTTCGTTCATATATCAAAAGATATTTGTAGGTTCGCATTGACATGAAAATCATTAAAACAAGAATGAAAAAAGAAATTCGTGATAAGAACCATAACAACAAGTACATTTTTTAATGTAATGCAATAGTCCATTCGAACCTTCGGGAGCACTTACATATTCATTTTCTTGAGCAACTACATATGAAATGTTATGACTGCGACCAAGAATGAAGATGCCCACCGCAGATGTAGGCAAAACGTTGGGTGAAATTATTCCTAATAGAAAAAGGTTAATAAGCAATGTCATTATATTTCATCGTGAAAGCGATGCCATTGGTATACCCTTTACAATTAAAATTTTCTACCAATTTTACTTTCATGCAACTAAAGGAAAGGAAACCCTGCAACTATATTATATTCTGAAGCTGACCATACCATCGAACATTCAATCTAAATCAACTCAAGTTCCTACATATCGAGCACATTGACCATCCTATTCATCATCCTTTCAATGTCGTGCATTATGCAAAGGGAGCATCGGGAATCCTGTCAACAATGGCTATCGACCTCTAGACATGGTCCAGCGGTCAGCTTCTTCCAATTCCCAATTCCCGACTATAACAAGAAGCTTCCGCCGAAGTATTTGTACTAGTGCATCCGGTTGGTAGAGGAACCCATTCCATATAATATATATATGATGGATGAATGGGAAGTTTTTGAGAAGTTAACATCGATGAATTTTCCGTTAAATAACTGATATGTTGAACATAGTTTGCTTAGAAAAAATAATCAATCGTATGAAGAAAGCACGATATACTATGATGTAAGTATAATACATGTACAGGTGTCCCACCGGGAGTGCCCATTAGAAGTTTATGAAGAAATAATAATTCGATCAATTTCAAATTTTTTGTGAAGATATAAAGCAAAGTAAACAATTTCACCGGAAATGGTATCAACTTTCTTATTTCAAATAGAACACCCTGTATATTATGACTTTTTCGGATAGGTATTCGAATACCACAATCATTGTATTTATCATTCCCTATAGCCATCTAGAGACGTTTCGACTTACTCACTGTTTTTTGGAAAAAAATTACGAATTGAGGTTTGTAGAACACTGAGAATTCAATGAAAGCGCAACGCATAATCTCAGATCTGTTTTTGAAATGGGTTACCGAAAAGATATTCGACGTCAATCTGTACAGAAAATAACGTTTTGATATACTGGGGGGTAAAACGAGAGTGTCAAAGTTGGAATTCAAAAAAGCCAAAAATTCGATTTTTTCGAATGGAAACCAAATTTTTTTTACTCGCATATCAATGTGTGAGGAAGAAGTAAGTGAAGTCTTTTAGAAGTTCCCTGTATCTAAAATGTACCATTTTCGAGACATTCAGAAATGACTGCTACGAGCGTAATATAATATAATATAATGATCTATGTTCGCCTTTCCCCAAAATCGCTGACTTTTCAAAATATTTTTCCATGTTTCTGTTGTTGATATTTCATTATTCAAAGTAAACAAGTTATTTTTTCGGAAAATATGACATACATATCGAAAGCTCTAATTGTAATTCAAAAATTATAAAGAAGTCATGAAACTTCTGGAAATTTTTTTCAGATAAATCAGAATTTCGTCCACCCACTTCCAAACATTTTTCGCACCTTCTCAATATTTCCTGGTTGGTGGATTTCCTTATTTATTTTAGGACAAAATTCAGCAAATACGTTGCGCGAGAAATTCTTGAATTGGTACAAACGTTGAATATTTTGAATAAAGTCATAGAGATTCTTATGAAAGGGCGAACATCTATACTAATGGGGATTGGCCCATGATTAGGGTGCTAATTTTTCCCTTTATATCTATGCTAATATTATAAAACTATAATGTAGAGAATTTATTCTGGCATGTTTAAATGTATAGTTCTTTCCTATACCACGAAGAAATGAGAAAAAATATCGAGTGTCCATGAAAAAATCGGTAATTAATTCAAGCTTTTACGGCCGACGCCGGGAAAACTATTAGAAATAGAGAAATAGAAATATTCAGAGATAATTTTGTAGTGCTGAAAAACATCTATGAAAAAGTCCGCAACGGCATATGTCTAACTGCTGAGGACAACCCACGATAACCATTTTTTGGGAGAGGCCTCCCAACCCATTTTAAATGGGTTACTATTTGCGGCATTTATTGCTGATGAAAAATGCTTTTTACAGTATAGTAGGTATAGTTTTCTGATGGATATTCCAAAAGTTGCCGCAGGTTGAACGAATCCGAATTTGAGCAAGAAATTATTGAATCTACGCGAAATAGCTTTGTCACGTAGTCACGTGCCTGTATCTTCTTCGATACGAGGTTATGAATATTCGAGCTGGTAGATCATATTTGATACCTCACACATTATATATTATGCGCGTGACGAACAGTTTTTTTCAATATCTCGAAAATGGTACACTTTTGATATAGGGAACCCTTAAAAGACCCCACTTATTTTTCCTCACAAATTGATATGTGAGGCAAAAAAATAGGATTTCCATTCGAAAAAATTTAGTTTTTGTCATTTGTTTCAATTTGAACTTTGTCACTTTGATTTACTTCTCAGTATATCAAAACGCTATTTTCTCTATAGAGTGACGCCGAATATATTTTCGGTAACCCATTAAAAAAAACAGATCTGAGATTTTGCGTCTTTTTTAGTTTTCACTCCAATATAATATGTTTGTTGTTTTACCACACTTGATCAAATCAACATTAAACAGTGAGAAAAAGACCAGAGAGCAAACACAAATTGAAAGACTCTCAGCCAACTTTATGATTACGAGATTGAAAAAGCTCGTGACATGGCGTCAGTGCTTTTTTCAAACTTCATCTCTGAACAAAAATCGTGTAGAACTTCAACCTTGAAAAGTGAAATATTTAATTGGGGTCCAACGAATTCTTACCAAAACAGGCGAGGCTATACTTTCAAGAAAATATTATTGAAATCCTATCAATTATTAAGGATGTCAATGTACTCTATTGGTTAGCATTCATCTACTTCGTTCTTATACGAAATGATTTTATACAAAACGATGAATACATATTTAGAACGCATTTTCGACAAGAGGACTTGGGAGGATTGTGAAAAGTCGCTTTGTCATCATGGATACAGAAATTTCTATTCAAACAGTTTCCACCCTCCTCGACATTCACTTTTAGTCGATGGGAAATTCATTGCTTTGTGGTTGATCGAAGAAATCTCATAAATGTGGAAAGCCAATATGTGGAGGCTTGAATGATTTCCTCGAAATCCATGAAAGATTGATAAGGATCTGCCGAATAGATGAGTAATCCCTCGTTGAGAAAGGAGTTTCCTTTTTATGAAACATGCTTGTAATATTTCAGTTGAATGTAGGCAGGCAACCGGCATAAAGAGCTATTCTATCAATAGAATATGTTGAAGGAAACCTGGGAAGGAAGGTGTTGAATCCTGAATAGCTTTTTGGAGCTTTTGGTGAAACAAGATGATGTAATTGTTGTTCCCTTGTTTTGGTGTTTCCAAAATCAGTATTATTCCGAAATTCAACTGAATGACCAGATATGGTGAATTGCGAACACGTCCATTAAAATTTATGATTCTCTAAAATTTTAATCCTACATCAAAAAGAATATTTCATAGTCTGAGGTATTGGATATTGTTCTCAATGTTGGATTCCAATTTTAATGAATCATTGAATTTTGATGGACGCACTTGCAACAACTCACGGTTGAGTCGTGTAATGTTTCTCGATAGGATTGATTTTTAAAACACTAATACACAGTAAATCTCAACAAAGTAATAAATTTAAATAATTGAGCTCGTGAACTGAAACATCCTAGATGAAGTGGTTGTAATGTTGAGAACTGGTAGTTACTGAAATTATGATTCGCAAAAAGCAAAACTGTGAAACCTCACAGATGGCAGCGCAAATGAAGCGTCCGGAAGAAATTTCGGATTAGCAGAGGGTACGACTCCAAACCATTAAATGAGACTCTTGAAATAGGTATGCCAGATTTCTGCTGATAAAGACTGCTCCAGATTTCACCTCAGCGCTTTCCTCAATTTTGAGGGTCCAAAAGTTGTTTGAAGTATTTGATGAAAGAAAAATCATAACGATAGACTTCATACGTGTTTCTAATAAATCGAAATTCGCGAGATAAAAAAATCAGATAACATATTATCTTCATCAACATTTCATCATCGTTATTTAACTAGGATTTGATAAAATTATAAGGGATCAATTGGTGATGTGGAAACGAGTGAAAATAGCAACATGAGGTATCGTGATTAACTTTTATCACTAAGTATGGGGTTATTAAAGCGGATGGGTTGTCCTCATTCTTTTCGAGAAGCAAACATTATGTAGCTGGAAAAATCCTATTCTGAGGGTTCCTAGAAGCCTACAAATTACTGTGGTGTTACATTTATGAGATCTCATCATACTTGAATGAGCTTCTGAAATCAGTCGCATTGTCAGCAACTGAAATATATTTCCTACACTCCCCTGCAGATAACCGGGGGCATGCCATTATATCTCGCTGAAAAAGGAAAATGAAATCAGGATAGAGAATAACTTCAGCTTCCCCAGTTTATTTGAAGATCGCTTTCGTCGTTTTTATAGAACGCCGTCTGGGTTTTATCACTCCGTATTTCCTTTCATCAAAATGATTAACTGCATAAAATCTTAACAATTGCAGCAATTGAATCTATCCAATAACGATTGGTCTCAATTCAATCCTTTGAATTTTCGATTGAAATCCCTGGGTCGAAAATTTTATCATCAATGTAAAACGAACACGTTTTACCTATTTTATTTATTCTATTATAATTCTAGACAACATAAACTACATTACAGGAACACATATGAAAATGTTTATTGGTGGTATCATACGAAAGGGTTGCGAAGCCTGCATGAATGGGTTGGAAGCAGAACTTGATCGAACGGATAGCTACAAAATTGTTTTCTCAGAGACAGAGGTCATTTCAAACATCAGAAGTAAGTATCCAAGGATGAACATGAAAGCCATTGATATTTATAAACACAAAAACAAAATGAAGAGAAAACATGAAACGTCCTTGATACATGCCGAATGGCTGCCAGTCTTGGATAGGACTCGAATGAAGTCTACACGAAGAAGGAGCGATGGACAAATCGAAATCTTACACGTCAACACAGGTCCTACTCCCTCCATTAGCGGAATTATAAATAACGGCTCAGGATTGAAGCGTGCAACGCAGCGGTCAGTTAGTATCTCAGCGACCGAGTAACAATCTTGAACCAAGAATCCTCTATATATATATTATATATATATATATATATATATATATATATATATATATATATATATATATATTCTTATGAAAAAGAGAGCTAAAATAATACAATAAATGTATTATTATTAATGCAAATCTGATTATTGTATGTATGTTTATTGAAAATATGCTAGATTCTACTGAAAGAATAATTACTCAACAACAAGAAAATCCAGCGTGACATAGTAGTAGGATGGATTTCATTCGGATCAATCGGATCATACTTTTCCGAACCATATCTCATGGGTTTATTTGAATTTTTTCCAAGTACAGTTTTCGTTTCAGAAGAATTTTCATTTCCGGAAAGAGGCTCAAATTTTTGTGTGGAAATGTTAGAATATTTTCATTGCACATGATTCTATTATCAGCATCAAGGTTAACACCACAATTAGAATGACGAATCTGGGGGGAATTAGCCTGATCCTGCAATAATAGATTATGGGAATTGATCTTTTTTCCATTTCGATATTGGAATTAGGCTATCATTGTAATTTACTGCTATAATTCCATTCGAACCGTCACCAACCAGGTCTGAATAATAACAGGTACAGAAGTTAGGGTCCATTCAATATCATTGGGATGAACGATAAATAGTTTGATAGATAGATTCTATTATTGCTTCATGAATTTATCTTCTTTTTTTTCGTAGTTGGGTTGAATATAGTTCTTAACGGTACGGACGTGTCTCGATTGTGCGATCTTGCAAAGTTAATACACTGTGAAAAATCCCGCAAATTTGAATAAAATTTGTTGGTATGGGAACGAAAACCCGAAGTTCTTCGGAAATGAAGTCACTATTGAATGATGTATTCAATAGTAGTGAATTTCACAGCTTATTTTCAAAATTCATCATGGAAAATATTGGTCAATTAATTAAAACTGAAGTGTCTCAAAAGTTAGAGAACGCATCTGGAGAAATAGTGAATCTGAAGAATGAAATAAGAATTCTGAAGAATGAAATTATGGAACTCAAAAGTAAATCTGGGTTAACTACGACCTTAAGGGAACAAAAAATAGATCATAGCATCAAAGATATACAGTATAAACAATCAACGGGTAGCGATACGACGACTGGAGTGAGTGGTAAATCGTATGCGGCGGCCGTAACTGAGGATCTTCCAATATCGTCAACCTCACTCGTTCCTAGAAATGGAGAGCAGATAACTAAATTCTCCAAACCAAAATCTATGATCGTGACTATAGGAGAAAATGGAGAGAATAAATCTCCAATAAACAAACCACCTAAGGACGACTTCAAAACAGTAAATCGCAGAAGGAGGCGTAAACCGGAAGTTCTTGGAAAAAATACTAGCTCGAATCTAAAGGGGGTTGCCAAAATGGCATCTATTTATTTGAGTAGGTTAGATGCTGGAAGTACTACCGAATGTGTTAATGATCACTTAAAACAGAGCGGTTTCAAGAATTTTGATGTAAAGTTGGGTTACTCAAAATACCCTGAACTTTACAAATCCTTTATTATAACTGTTCCTGAGACCGACATTGCTGAAATAAAGAAACCTGAGCTATGGCCCGAAGGAGCTTGCGTCAGTAATTTTTTATACCATCTGATGAGAAACAGAGAGAAACCCAAACCACAGGAAACAAATCAGGAACTCTCGAGTTAAATTCAACTGACGGTCTTATTATGTCGAAGATCCAAATAAAAATAATGCAATTGAATATACAATGCATTACAAACAAAATCAATAATTTAACAGTTTTCATGGAGGAAGAGAGCCCTGATGTTGTGAGTATTGCTGAACATTGGTGTGATAGTGATAATATAGGTATGATGTCTATTCCCGGTTATATACAGCCGGTCTCTTTCTGTCGACCAACCAGAAAACATGGTGGAACCATGATTTATGTAAAGTCTGGTCTCCAAATAAAATACTTAAACATTTCCAAATTCTCAGAAGAAATGAAGTGCGAGATTTGTGGAATAAAATTATTGGTTGGGGAACTCAAACTAGGTATCATTAGTGTGTATAAGCCACCAAAAGGTGATATCGAATACTTCTTGAATAAGTTGGCTTTCATATTACAGTATTGCTCAGAAATTGTTGACCGCCTCATTATCTGCGGTGATTTTAACATCGATTTTCTAAAAGCTGACTGTTCTAGTAGAAAATTGCTCTTAGATCTCTTTGACTGCTTTGGTTTGAAGGTCACTTGTCTTGAACCAACTAGAGTCTTTACAAATATTCGTGGTTATACATCTAGTACGATGGTTGATTACATTGTAACAAATCTAGATATAAATTTTTTTCGATCATATGTGCGAGAAACTTGTCTTAGTGACCACTGGACGCCCATTTTAGAATGTTCGTTCCTGAATAAGACGAACCATAAAATTAGACAAACGCCTGAAACCAAATATGTCAGGATAATTTCTCCAGCTACTCTTAATAGGTTAGTTATACAACTTTCAACGACCCGATTTAATGTTATATGTGATAATATGGATATCGACACGGTTTTTCAGGATTTCATGGATATTTTAAAAGATCTAATGAATGAATGTTTTCCGTTGAAAAAGGTTATAGTTGCGCATGATTCCTCTGAGTGGGTTACCAAGGAAGTTAGAGCAGCTAGCGCTAATTTAAAAAACGTCTACTGGCTTCATGCCAACCTGAAATCTCCACAAAGTCATGATCTATACAAAACAGCAAAACGAAATTATAATATTTTATTGAAAAACAGTAAGCTTCGTTACCATGAAAAACTTCTAGAAAAATCCCAAAATAGAAATAAAACAGTGTGGAATATTGTAAAAAAAGAAACTGGTAAACATACAACTCGTGAAAACAATGAGAATATTAGTTTAGATATAGGAGGAACACTGTGTTCCGAACCATTTGTTGTAGCCACCGCTTTTGCTGAACATTTTTCAACTATTGCTGCCCTTGGTATACAGCGTTGTTACGGCACTAATATTTCCGAGTTATGTACAGCGGCCCCAATGCTGGACCATACTTTTTATTTTTTCCCAGTTCATAGAGCTGAGGTGATTGACTGCATCGGTAGTTTGAAGAATAAAAAGAGCACTGGAACAGACTTCATCTCTTCAAAAATTTTAAAGGTCTCAGCGGAGTATATTGCTGAACATATTGCGGAACTCATAAATTTATCTGTGTCAACTGGACAATACCCAACACTACTAAAAACATCTATTGTCATTCCCGTATACAAGAAGAACAATGTTAACGATATTGTAAATTATCGGCCGATATCGATTTTAAGCACTCTGTCCAAAGTAATTGAAAGAATTGTTTTCACTAGAATTATTAGCTTTACTAATAAATTCGATGTTATATGTGACTGCCAGCACGGATTCAGGTCTGGTCGGTCTACTGAGACAGCAGCATTATCTTTTGTGCAATTTGTTTATGAATGCTTGGATGAAGGTCTGATGGTGGCGGGACTGTGTTTTGATCTGTCCAATGCTTTCGATGTTCTTTCCTTCGAGTTTATGACTTATAAGTACTATAATCTTGGATTCCGTGGCGTTTTTTTAAAATGGCTTTATAGCTTTGTTTCTGGAAGAACTATGAAGGTTCACGTAAAGGGTGCTTCTTCAAATGAGTTCATTATTACTTCAGGCGTACCTCAGGGTTCAGTATTGGGGCCCCTTCTTTTTATATTATTTATAGTGGATCTACCGAATCACTTAACTGGAGGTAAGATTACCTTA
The DNA here is from genome assembly GCA_038502775.1 of Hippodamia convergens. Taxonomy (NCBI): domain Eukaryota; kingdom Metazoa; phylum Arthropoda; class Insecta; order Coleoptera; family Coccinellidae; genus Hippodamia; species Hippodamia convergens. The sequence goes on along the minus strand of CM076610.1, from coordinate 12,088,297 downwards.
TTTGCGGACGATACTTCTGTAGCTGTGACAGCCAAATGTTTCGATGAACTTACGTCTGCTTGTAATAACCTTGTCCAGGAATTTTCTGCATGGTGTCAAAAAAATCGTCTCATTGTAAATGTCAATAAGACAGAGTGTATATATTTTGGAATTTCTAATGTTAACAGAGTTCCATTGATTATCAGTGGCCCTAATGCAGTAATAAAATCACAGGAAAGCATTAAATTTTTAGGCGTTCATGTAGACGATAGATTAAGGTGGTGTCAACATATCGACATGCTATGTAAAAAATTAAACAGTGCATATTATGCAATAAATCGTGTAAAGGATTCTTTTTCTGTCAGTTCACTCTTAAATATATACTATAGCTTAGCTTATAGTCATATAGCCTATAATATTTTAATATGGGGTTCTTCTTCCAATGTAGATAGAATACTAATAGCACAAAAAAGAATCCTACGTATGATATTCAATCATGATCCACGATCATCTTGTAAGCCATTGTTCATTCAGAATAACATATTAACTGTTCCCTGTACTTACATCTATAAATGTCTTCTTCATATCAGAAATAATCTAAATAGCTTGGCCACTCTATCTGGGTACCACGAATATGACACTAGGAATACTAAAATTCTTTCCTTACCAAGACACAGAACAAGCAAGTTCGAAAATTCACCTACATACATGGGAATTAAACTGTTCAACCATTTACCTGATTGTATAAAATCAATGAATAAGGCTAAATTTAAGAAATCTATCCGTGAAATTTTGTTGAAGGGATGTTATTACAGCGTGAATGAATATTTGAGTGATGATTTATTAATTTAGTTTATGATCTATTTGACTTGTCCTATACATTGTTATGTCAAGAGGGACCAATAAAGATTATTATTATTATTATTATTATCGTGGTGCGAAACAGGTATTATTTGTAGTTGATATGATATATGAGGTGTTCATTCGGAATTAACCCGGATTCTATTCATTCCTTTCAATTTACAGCAGTATGGGAAAATATTAAACATACAAATGATTATAGCCCAATCGATCTAGAATTCGAAAATCACAATTTCACTTATTCCAACGACTTAATGAGACTGTTTTTTGTTAATGAATCAAAATTATTTATACAGGGTCTTTAGGATAGAAAGAAAATTGAAAAATAATTGGGCTTTGTTTAGTTAAAAATTTTCGTAACGCCATCCGTATTGAAGATGAAGGCCGTTGAAGAAAAAAAAATATACACATTTTGATGAAACACCTGGCAACATTGTGATAAAATTTTATATGTTTTGGAAGCTAATACATCCAATGAATTTGCTTTTATGTCTGACTCTCATGAACAGAGCTAGTTCACGGCTCGTGCCAAGTAGTATTGACCATAACTTTTTAAACATAAGATTTATCAAGCAAAATTTCAAGTGAACTAAAAATCATTTAATTTCATACCAAAAAAGGTACTGTGTATAGTTTTTGGAATATTTTGATTTGAAAATTATGAATTAATCACCGTTGCTGGTATGAAGTATTGATGAAGTTATTAGCTGACCCGGCAGACTTCGCATTGCCTCAATCGATAAATAAAAAAGCAACTTTAATGTTATAATAAACAATTATGGTATAATACCTTGAAAGTCCTGTACAATATGTGTTGCGCCAAATGATGTAGTCTGGAAACAGCTGTTATATTATTGAATGTTGGCCAAGAAGTGTTTAGAATCATTTCCTATCCCAGAAACTAAAGAGCGTAAGGGTGGTGAGACCAATTGTGGCAATTGGCAATTAGATAAGCTATTAGCTTATCCGGAGAACTTTGTTTCGCATTAGAGATTAATAAAGTTGTACTAATCATTGGTTTTTTTTAAGAAGGAAATATATGAGCTGAAATACAAAAAAAAATACAAAAGTACAAAATATACAAAAAATTTAATTGAATTGAAATAGGTAGGTACGTACAGGGTGGGGTAAATTGGTGATACCTGAACTACAACTTTTTAACCGTGAGAGATAGAGTAAAATAAATGACACGTTACAGTGGTCTTTTTTAGAGAACCTGATGATGCCATGAACTGCATTCCTCTATCTTCTTTTGTTTTCTAGTTGAAGTTCAAAATTTAAATTTGGACGATTTCAGTTTTCGGTCATTATCTGCGTTTCTGTTTGTGCTAGGATGTTGACATGAAAACATTATACAGGCACTTTTTTCATAGCAATCCAGTAGCGTACTCTGTTTTTTCCCAAGAGGTTTCCTTGCTGAGCTATAACATAAAGTTGTGTTTTTTCTCATGGAAACAATAGTTTGAAATGGCTTAGAAAGAATCGTCATATTTTTCCCGTTTCAGAAATATATCATACATCGTTCTCATTCGGTTACAATGAAAAATATAATTTGTATTTGAAATTTGCATTATTGAGTGGGCTGAATCGAAGAATAATATGTCTCTACGAATGGTGTCTTTATTATTATGCCATTGAATACTTGATTCAATTCTCCGTGGTTTGATCTCTGTTCAGAACAACTGTCAATACGTAGTCATTATTGCAGCTAAAATTTTAACATATCATATTTCTCGTAGTTTGCGAACATTTCCGTATTGCCGGCAGTAATGACTTCGAATTCTAGTAATTGACAATTATATTGAACAGAGATCGAACCACGCAAAATTAAATCAAGTATTCAATAGCAAAATAATAATGACACCATGCGTAGAGTCATATTATTTTGTGATTCAGCCTACTTAATACTCAATACAATAATTAAAATTTCAAATACAAACCTAATTTTTCATGATAACTGAATGAATCTGAGGACGATGTATGATATATTTCTGAAACGGGAAAAATATGGCGATTCTTTCTAAGCCTTTTCAAACTATTGTTTCCATGAGAAAAAACGCAACTTTATGTTATAGCTCAGCAAGGAAACCTCTTGGGAAAAAACAGATTACGCTACTGGATTGCTACGAAAAAAGTGCCTGTATAATGTTTTCATGTCAACATCCTAGCAGAAAAAGAAACGCAGATAATGACCGAAAAATGAAATCGTTCAAATTTCAATTTATTCCTATAACTCGAAAACAAAAGAAGAGGAATGCAGTTGATGGCATTATCAGTTTCTCTAATAAATACCACCATAACGTGTCATTCATTTTCCTCTATCTCTCACGGTTAAAAAGTTGTTGTAGTTCAGGTATCACCAATTTTGCCCACCCCTGTACATTGTTATTCATACATCAAACGAATTCTCTTTATTTAAGGGGTTATTTTTTTTATATTCTACAATTCCTTCATTGTAGTAGCTTGTGATGAACAACATTTTTAGTTTTTTTTCTCGGGTGCGAGAATAAATAATAATAAATAAAAAAATAGGGCAGATTGTCCATTGTGAATCGGCACCTACTTCTCCGTGAAGACCTTAGAATTCCAAGGCTAAGACGTTTAGGCAATTCAAGATACACACTAATTGTGTACTAATGGCGAGTAGAATGGGGATTCCTTCAAAACATTGCGTCATAAAATTTTCCGTACTGTTCGAAAGAAAGATGGGTGTATTAACACATGGTCTCAAATGCGTTAATATTATTAGAAAATGTAGTTCACCGAATTAATATAAAATATAATACTTTCACGAAAACGCTACCGTAGCGACACCTACTGGCGTTATTCGCCAGAAAGAAAATTATTTCCTATTTTTTTTTCATTTCATCAAATTTTTCAGTTTTAATGTATTTTATGTTAACCCCACCGTAGAAGAATCCAACTAAAAATCTTTCATAACAAACAGTTCATCCAATCTTGAGTTATAGCTATAAATGGTGTAACCAATAATATGGTCGACTTAGTTTTATATATTAAGATAAGTAAGTACGATGGAGCTACACCGCACTCTGATAGAAGGTGTCGTAATTGGTTGAGTAACCATTTTCCTAATCGATAGATTGGTAGTGGTGCAGAAGCTCCGATTTGTTAGCCCTCTCGGTCATGCGATTTTAATCCTTTGGATTACACTGGTTGGTTGTATCTTGAAGAAAAAGTTTATGCTACAGAGGTAAATTCACCAAGAATTGGAAGACCAAATTCAACGTAACTTTAATGAACTCATAGCTGACTCCAAATCGGTTTGAAGATTAATGGATTCTTAAGAAAAAAGGATAGACTTGTTTATTCGTAAAAACAGAGAATATTTTGTACACCTATTCTAATTGAATTCTGTTTCATGTCATTAGCCTTTTTTATTTTTAATTTTCTTCTTGTGATTTTTTTGTTTGATTAATACATTTTTCATTTATCGAAGTATTCCGAAAACGGTTCACAGTACCTATCGAGTTTTAACAAGAGTACCTTTTTGGTGTAAAATTGAATGATGTTTAAGTTCACTAGCAATTTTGCTTAATAAATCTAATATCGAAAAATATAAATCTAATATATGTTCAATACTACTTGGTACGAACCGTCTTACCGTCAGCTTCCAAAACATGTCGTATATATAAAGTTTCATTACAATGCAGTTAGTAGTTTCAGCAGAATCATAAAAAATGTGTATAATTTTTTTTCTTTAACTTCTCTATATTGAATACGGATGGCGTTACGAAAGTGAGTAACTGAACAAACCCCAATTGTTCCTTTTTTCGAAACACACTGTATTATGTCAATGGAATCTACATCGAGTATATCGTAAAAAAACATTAAATTGAATTGAAAAAAAAAAGGATTTTTACAGTGAAACACGATAGTTTTTTGGGAATATATCCTCACGATCAAATGGACTTTGGGAGGTCGGAGAAACCCCCCCGAGAATAAAGTGTATTCCACATTACAGCTTGAGATCGTTTGTCTCAACATGAGGTCCAATTTTCCGCAATTCAACTTCCAGAATTACGTGAATTCATGAATATCATTTGAACCAGACTTTTCGAATCAGCATATTGAAACATTTTCCGCAAACTTAGAGAAATACCGTTAAAAAGCTCTCGGTACCAAGAAGATGATTAAATATTACCTGCCCCAGAATTTCTGCATCAAGATTATCTTATGAGTCGCATCTACATTGCATTCGTCCTCTTCTTCTACCACTAGTTAACATATCATTATATAAGGTACTGAGGAATGAAACGGAGTGAATCAATCAGAAGTTTACTTTCCTACCAAAAAACGATTATTACGGTATTTATTACTCATTTTATTACTTCTGATTTCCGAATGTAATACGTAAAAGTAGAACAGATTGGTGAGTTCGGAGGAAAAAGTAATTTTCCAAACTCCTTGCCGAATCGATTAGCAAATATTATCACAAACACATTTGTGGAACGACCTCCTATTCACCCGATTAGTATAACTACATTTAAGTATTGCCTTTCTGTTGAAAAATTTGAGTGATGAGTTAAATTTATTTCATTATATCTCGTTTTAGGACATCCTATTCTTGATCTTATTTTGTTGATACCGAATAGATTAGAATCAGGTGTATACGGGGTGTTTTTTCAGGTGAGACTGTGATTTTGACAGGTAGAACTCATCAAAATAAATGATTTCAACGTATGTTGTCCACATAAAATATTCAATATAATAAAAATGACAAAAATTTTAGGCATCTAAAACTCTGAACTCTGCTCATTAGACATTAGATAATAATCAGTATAATCACCCATTATAAATCAGCACGCAACAAAGCATATGAGGTGTTCAGAATGTTTTCCAGCAAATATAGTTCTCGGCTTTTTTGTGATCTGATCTGCGCACTAGAATTTTCGCAAATTTGTATAGTTACCTTTGAACTTTTATTTAACAATTTCCCAAGATCAAAGTAGGGGAGGATATTTGCTAAACTAACAGAAATCCAATCCAAAAACAAGAAACATGGAACTACAATTTCCTTTTTGTTATTTCTTGTAAACCTTTTCTCTAGAGGTTACGGCCTGTTGAAAATTGCCCAAAAATTCAGTTTTTTTTTACCTTTAATTTTTGCCAGTAGTGTATTTTCTAATAATGCGCTCACATTGTTCTGGAGAAAATAGACGAAGTCTTCGGCAGACATTCGTGGTGAAGAAAAAATGGCCAACAAGCATAGCAACACGAGTCGGATCCAGAGAATCAAGGAAAACTATTGCTAAAATACCGTGAGGGTATCCTGTTGACGAAACATGCGGATAATTATGAAAACTATTAACTCAATTTTTTGCGAAAGTGGCTTCGTAAGTAAACAGGATAGATGTTGTAAATCTTGGGTATTTATATGCCACAGGCACAATTCTATTCTTCGGACATATCCTCACTGCAGCTGGTTCAAACTTTGGAGTTTGCTGAAGCAGATGAATATTTTATATAAACGATTGTTGGTTGGTAAACTGACTTTTTTGATGAGTTCTATTACCTGTTAAAAAAAACCTCACTTTTGTAAAACTCTGTATATACAGGGTGTCCTACCGGGAGTGCCCATTAGAAGTTTATGAAGAAATAATAATTAAATCACTTTAAAATTTTGTGTGAAGATATATGCGAAGAAGAGCTTCATTTATGATTCATTTTCAAATATCAATGACTTCCGCATCCACCGGAAATGGTATCAACTTTCTTATTTCAAATGGAACACCCTGCATATGTATTATGATTTTTTCGGATAGATCTTCGAATGCCACATTCATTCCCTATAGCCATCTGGAGCCAATTTCCAGTTATTCACTGTTTTTTGGAAAAAATTACAAATTGAGGCTTGTAGAACACTGAGAATTCAATAAAAGAGCAGAGCACAATATCAGAACTATTTTTTGAAATAGGTTACCGAAAAGATATTCGACATCAATCTGTAGAGAAAATAACGTTTTGATATACTGGGGGGTAAAATGAGAGTGTCAGAGTTGGAATTAAAAAAAAGTCGAAAATTCGATTTTTTCGAATTGAAACCGTATTTTTTCACTCGCATATCAATTTGTGGGGTAAAAATAAGTGGACTCTTTCAGGGGTTTTCTATATCTGAAATGTGCCATTTTCGAGATATTCAGGAAAAAATATCAAAAGTGTGTTTTCAAAACAAGCCAAAACTTCGATTCTTCGAAATGGAAACCGTATTTTTCCACCCACATATCAATTTATGAGGAAAAACTAAGTTAAGTCTTCTAAGGGTTCCATATATCTAAAATGTGTCATTTTCAAGATATTCAGAAACAACTGTTAGATACGAGCATAATATAATATGTGGAGGGTATCTAGTATGACTATGTTGGCCCCTTCATAAGAATCCCTATGATTTCATTCTAAGTATTCCAGCAGGTTTGTTCAAACTCAAGAATTTATGGAGCAATGTATTGGAAGAATTCTGTCCCAGAATGAATGAGGAAATCCACCAATCAAGAAATATTGAGGAGGTGCGAATAATGTTTGAATGGGTGGACGCAATTTTCAAATTTTTTTCTTATTCAATTTTCCATTTTGGTTATTTGAATGAAATTTCAAGAAATTTCATGACTTCCTTCATAAGTTTCGCATTGCAATTTGAGCTCTTGATATGAATGTCATATTTCCTGAAAAATAATTCGTTATTTTCATTATGAGCAGCAAAAAAAACTAGTGGTCGTTTACTTTGAGTAATGAACTAACTTTTGAGAGATGTCAACAACAGAATCATGGAAAAATATTTTTAATAAAGTCAGATGTTTTTATGAAACTGTGAACATAGATCATTTATTAAATTTATGCTCGTAGCAGTTATTTCTGAATATCTCGAGAATGGTGCATTTTAGATATAGGGAAACCTTGAAACACTTCACTTATTTTTACCCCACGAATTGATTTGTGAGTGAAAAAAATACGGTTTCCATTTGAAAAAATCGAATTTTCGGGATTTTCTGAATTCCAACTTTGACACTCTCATTTTACCCCCCAGTATATCAGAACGTTATTGTCTCTACAGATTGACATCGAATATTCGGTAACCAATTTCAAAAAACAGATATGAGATTGTGCGTTTCACTTTTATTGAATTCTCAGTGTTCTACAAGCCTCAATTTGTAATTTTTTTCAGATAACAATGAATAACGCGAAATCGGCTCCAGATAGGGAAGATACATAAAATGAATGTGGCATTCATAGATCTATCCGAAAAAGTCGTAATATACAGGGTGTTCCATTTCGAATAAGAAAGTTGATACCATTTCCGGTGGAAGCGGAAGTCATTGATATTCAAGAATATATCTCAAATGAAGGTCAACTTGGCTTATATCTTAACACGAAATTTAAAAGTGATCGGATCGTTATTCTTCTAATGGGCACTCCCGGGTGACACCCTGTATAGTGTATATTATACATATACTGTTTGAATCGTCCATAATAGCAGGAAGAAGACAACAAAGATCAGCAAAATCAATAAAAAATGAAGAAATTACAGAATGAAAAACTTTACCTTATTTGAACAACGCGCACTACCACGTAAACAATCAGAACTTCATCACGCTTCATCCATAACTTTCTAGATCTTTCGCCATTATCACATCTGATTTATCCCGATAAAATATGATAAGTTCAGTTTCCGATGAAAATACTTGCTTTTATCTAATCTAGACACACCTACTGAAAAAATAGAAATTTAGAATGCGGTTTGAATAGTTTTGAAAAAAGCAACACAATGGTGTAAGAGTATTTCAAAAATGGCGGTATTTCAGGCAGTTCAGTCCAGTGAGAACTCCTCCTGAAATATAACTCCTGAAGATGCCAGACACTCGAACTGGCGAAACGTCGAGAACTAATCTACGACGACGGCCTAAATGCCCGAAAGAACAGGTTACAGCTTTGGCATTATTAACTGATAATCTAATAGGTCTGTTTATGATTAGCGTGCGTGAATTGGGTTACTTCTAAATTTCCATTAAAATAACATTGAAATATCAAACATATTTGAATCAAGAAATATACAACCAATCATATTCTCCATAATTTTTTTCCTTCTCTTCAATTGAATATTCTCTGACTGTTCATTCCGAATAATTGATAATTGCCGATAAACCCCATTTCAAATTTTAGAAGGTGATAGGTGAATAACATTAAAAACATTACTTTTTAATAGGTACCACCAACAATTAGGCAATCCAACGTGTTGAAACATCCTCAATATGGCGGTTGTGGGCAAACTATAGACATAATAAAGGTAGATACGGGGGTAGGTACGTCTGTGGGGCAAACACAGTTGTATATTGCAGTACGTTTCATAACAAAATCATAGCAAGAATACATTTCACTTTTGACAAAAGTGTCCCTTTGAGGAACATGAATTTTCCCTATGCAACTTCCAAAAATAGTTACATAATGGAACTTATCCAAAAATTAAAATATATTTTTATTCTATAATTTTCGACTTAACCTACGTTTTGCACATAACGGCCTTATCAGATCACGAGGTTTGGCCTCCCTTACATTATTTGTCAATAGAAATTCAATCAATCGGTATTTGCTGTGTTTGCTCGAAATGTCGAATAAAAAGGATGTACCTATGTGAACATCATTATCATCACAATTTCATGAGCTGATATGCTGACACAGTGGAAAATATTTTTCCCAGGAACAACTACACCTTCACAACGTTTCGAGTAGTTGTTTATGTCTTTTTTTTTTCCTGAGACCGATATCTGCAAGGTGACTATCACTAATGATGATGATCAGGGACATGAAGCATAACATAACGGAGGTATTTTCAAATATTCATCATATTTCACTCGATATAGAATGTTTTGTCCCTCTCACAACACAAGGGTAAATTCATATAAGTAGGTAGGGCAGATTTGGTTTCGTATATTTATTCGAGTCTTACGAGAAAAAAGGTGCCCAGAACCAAAGGCGCCTGTTATAATATTTTCAGAACAATCATATCACATTTTTTCTGAAAAAAATACTTTCATTATTGACGTGAAGCTATGATAATCAACCATCAGAATTTATTGTAACATAATGATGATAATTTTGCTTCAACTAGAAGTTCGTATTTACGAATTCAATGAATTATCCCCAAATTTTTTTTCAGAAATTACATTTATATATCATGATTATATATAACGATATATACTGAGGTTGTACCAGCGTTCTACAAGGTAATTCAACTGCATAAGGAAATAAACCTAGTGGAGGGAGTAGAGTAAAGAAATCCACCGAGTGTACTGACGACTGATTGGTTTCTATACTGTGATATAAATTTTGATGAATATATTATAATTCGCAAAGTTGGTGGATGCGCACGATCGCTCTGAATCTCAGATTACGCATGGCCGAGATTAGCAGCTCTGTATTCAGACGAATGATCGTTAGTGTTTTGATATCATGCAATGTATTGATGTGAATATACTTATAATAGTGCTTCTTGTGAGTAGAAGATGATAGGGGACCTAGTGCGTACTACGTAAGAAATTATGTCTGAAGATGATTTTTATGAATATGAATCAAGAAAAATGATGGCTGGTCCAGGATATATTTATTGTTAGAAATTGAATTTCAAGGGATGAAGAGTTCATATTGTTTACTGTCTCATAGTTATTGAATACAAATAACGGTTCGATTATTTGGTGGAACGTTCCGGGTAAATTGCCATAATCAGTACCGACGTAAAGGAACAATATTTCTATTGTCGAAAGAAGGCGACCAAGCATAAGCCCTCGAAACTTTGACAGTGAGAATAGAAAAAAATGATTTCCAGATAACCCCCCATGAAAAAACAGAAACAAATGCGTGTAAAACACGGCATGCTGCTAAAGAATCCTACCTTGTAATTGCATTGGAAGATTGTTATTCGAATGCCATCAGTAGACAAATGTATCTTTTGGGATTACAAAGACTTGAGACACGGAAATTAAAAGGGTTTTTCGGAGAAATGTCAGGGGATGTGGAGGTTTTCCTCCGAGAAACAGCCTAATTGAAAAAGTTTCGTAAGGGGGTGAATGGCAAATTAGCGAGGTAACGAGAGTGACAATATCATCAGAGTGAAAAAACATATACTTGCAATCAATGAAACTACTCGAATGTTTAACCATTGACAATGGTAAATTGATCTGAAGTGATTAATCTCTTAGACAAATAAACTGCTCCACATGAATTAGGGATATTGACTTAAATTGCAAAAATATAGTTTCTCTATTTCAGTATCGTAATGAGTTCATTACAGTACCAAAAGTAGTGCTGCAATGAAACCCATTACAGCATTGTTTTGAGTTATATTTTTCGTTTTGTAGTTGTCAGTACTGACCTCCGATAGAATCAAGTTTCGAATCAAATCAATTCAAATTCTGTAATCTCGCTCCTTCGTCGCTCGTTTTCGAACTTCGCATTCGTTTAGGAATAGCTTATTCTGCAACTTGTTTTAGAATATACTATTAAATGAGATTTTGTGATGAAAATTCATATTAATATGATTTCAAGTTGCAGGATATAAAATTAATTTAAGCCTGTAGGTCTGCAGCGTATACAGTGGTTGAGAAAAATCGAGTAAAATAACGAAATATCCGTCCCAGATAATTCAAGCATTTTAAGACTATCAATACAATGTATGGCCTCTACGGTCATCAATAATAGCTTGACATCTTCTTTGCATACTACACACGAGGTTGTTGAACATTTCTTGAGGAATTTGGCTCCATAAAGGATGCAGAAGCTCTCTCAGATCAATTAAGGATTCTGGGGTAAGTTGATGATTATCTAATCTTCTTTGGAGCATATCCCATGCATGTTCTATGCAACTCAAATCTGGCGACTGCAGAGGTATTGGTAAATATGAAATACCAAGACCAAGCTCCTCGCACGCATTCTCAACTATGGCTGCACGGTGCGGTCTAGCGTTGTCGTCTAGAAATTGAAAAGTTTCACCAATAGCAACGTGAAATTTGGCAAAAAAATATCAATGACATGCTCCCTATAGTGTAAGGCGGTCATATTCCCAGGACAAATGTGTAGATCTGTGCGCCCGTTGAAACATATCCCGGCCCATACCATAACACCACCCCCTCGGAATGGATGGACTTCTTGGACATAGGACGATTACGGGTATGAGTGGGATTGTCCATACCCGTATTCTTCGAGAATCTGAAAATCGACCATATCTGGATTCATCAGTGAAAAGGACACTACGCTACTGATCGTTCCAATTGATTATGTTGCCTTGCCCATTCCAGTCTTTGACGCTCTTAATGGACGTCTAGAACCTAGATTCACCTCTCTCAAACGTCGTTTGATGGTTTCGATGGAAACTTGGACCCCATCTGCAGAGTATTCCGTCGCATTCTACAAGTCGAGATATCACACTTTGGCTGACTCGGAGCCTTTCCGCTATAATAACTTTAGTTAGGCCACCCTGTAGCATTCCGATAGCCCTTTTAGCCTCAGCATTTGTTAATGGGATTTTCAGAAAATTCATTTCAAATCGAAGCCGTTGATAAACTGATTCCATTTCAAAATAAGAACATTCATGAAGCAAATGCAAAGAACACAACTTCAGAAAAAAGGCGACCAGATTGACGAAATGTCTCATACTTATTATTATTGGATCGATTCAAGTTGTTATTGAGTTTTAAATGATTTTACAGTGATTTTCTCGAAGATTACATACTTTTCAAAAAGATTGAATACGATATCTTTAACTCTTGTGGAGCAGTATATTAAAACTACATGAAGAGTGATGATCAGTTATAGAAACCAATTAATCACAGATAGTTTCATTAGAAGAAAATCGAAATACTCCATTTGGACTTTCCTCTATGAATCAAAATCCTTGATTAAATTGGTTTAAATATATTCGAAATTTCCGAGGGAATTTCTTGATCAAATAATGACAATTAATGTGTTGTGTAACCTGCCATGATACAAACAGTTATTCAACGGGCTAAAAACCCTTTTCCGGATACAGCAGTTTCAGCAGTTTGAGATTTAACAACGAGTAAAATAAGGCCCTTTATGGAGTGGAATTCTTTATGGAGCGTCACTTGTTATGATATTTTAAATATAATTATGTTCGTTTACAGATATAGATCAAAAAGTGGACCAAGCCTTTGCAGTCTATAGTTCATTGAGGAAAATATGATTTTTTTATGATTTTGAATACAGAGTTGACTTATGCCAGTTTTTTTTCGAATTGGGACACTATATATATATTTTTTATTTCAGTATATTATTATTTTTGATATTTGTCATGAACGTATATTATGAATTCATGTTACATATGCCTCAATAGAAAATAAAAATATGTCTCTCTTTCAGTATCGCAATGAGTTCATTACAGTACTAAAAGTAGGGCTATAATGAACTCATTAAAGCTTTGTTCTCAGTTTTATTTTTCGACTTGTGGTTGTCAACACTTAACGCCGATCCTATCAATTTTCAAATCAAATCAATTCAAATAACGTAATCTGTTGAATTTCGTGAGTCACACAAAAAAATGAATTATAAAAGAATTTTTTTTCGAGCCGGCGATACCAATATAATTTGAATCAATCTATAAAAAATGAAGTAAAACTAAAACTTTCAAATTTTATGGGCTCATGATTAGGTAAAACTCATCAGTTGTTTGCTATTTTGAAGAATTTTTGAATTGTTTCCAGAACAAAAAAATTCACATGTTATTAATGTATTGCGTGTAGAAATAACGGATGCGGGAAATGTTAATGCTTCTACGCCTGATAATGATCTTATCTAATCAAAAAAGTGGGATCTGGAATACAAATAGCATTAATTTCAATTCGGATTTCCCAGATAAAGCCTGCGACACCTTTTTTTAAAACCATTTTTTGTCAGTTCTACAACTCCAAGTACTTACGATCAATATTCATTAAATACGAAGCGGTGAGAGACCATAGCTGAAAATCACCAAATCATCCTAAACGTGCAGTTTTCTGAGATCTCCACAGGTATTTATAACACATTTTTTTATTTGTCTGGTGTTCCAAAAAAAATCCCCAATCCTATAAAAATATCCTTTTTTTCGCAGAAATCCACGACTACAATAATTCCTCTTCCATGAATCGATGTATTGAATTTATCGAATTTGAATTCGGTTGAATTCGACGCAAACATGGAGTGATGAAATTACTCGTTGGAACATGTTATGCTGAACTAATAGAAGCCAGGGTATAACTGAAAGATACTTGCGATATCGATCGTGGGAAGTGCCTGAAATCGCTTGACAGGGCCCTCGTTCGTTCGAGAGCACAAACGTGATTTATAGTAAATCGGAAATGATGCTTCCAAACACAACCAGACATTAATTTCTGGATGATAAGCTCAAGTGCTTTCGAATAGAAGCGCGGGAGAAGACACGTGATTGATATAGGTATCTTGAGCAAAATCCGTTTGTCCTAGTTCTTCATTCATAATTTTATCAAATCCTTTCATCATAAATAACAAATTAGTGAATCAAAAATTCTGAATCCATGAAAAAGCAAATTTTATGAAATTTTTTTCATTTCAAGTTACACAAAAAAATGAATCATGAAAGAATTTTTTTCGAGCCGGCGATACCAATATAATTCGAATTAATCTAAAAAAAAATTAAGTATTACTAAAACTTTCGAATTTTATGGGCTCATGATAAGGTAAAACTCATCAGTTGTTGCCGATTGGATACAAGTTTGCTATTTCGAAAAATCTTTAAATTGTTTCGAGGCAAACAAAAAAATTCACATGTCATTAATGTATTGCGTGTAGAAAAAACTGGAAGGAATTCCAATATTGGAAATTCTGTATACAGGGTGAGTGTTTGACTTGTACATATATTTTAACAATAGATTCTTGGAGTCAAAAGAAATACTTTTTTCGTATACCATTTTTCCGATTCAGCCTAAATAAAAATATATACCCTTTTGAACTTTCATAATGAGCTATGCCACCCATGCGGTCATTCAAAATTCAAAAACGAGTAATGAGCAATTTTTTTCAGTAATTCTTAAAATATACAGACATCCCATTTGAAAAAATGCACTTACAAAGAAGCGTATTTCATAAGACCTACATGATGTATAGAATCTTCTTAGCCTTCTGCATATGAAGTTTCAGTTTTCTAAGATTTATAGTATGAAAGTTATGGATTTTCAACCAAAGCTTTTTTTTGCACAAAAAAAGAAGAAATCATTAAATTACTCACAAACCGCTGAGGGTGAGTATAAGAGAGTGATTCCAAATCATGTTACTATGATGAATAGAAAAAGAGTCATAATATATCAAGACCCCAGAGGTAAGGTGAGTTAAGTCACAAAATAAAATTAAGTCAGAAGAGAGATTTTCCAATTCAATGATTGTTTAAAAAAATGTTTACTGGCATTATTTGGCGAATTGATGTACCTAGGGATTCGAAAATGTGTTCCACTAGTTAGAATTTAATAATGTCAATCCAATATTGTAGATAACTCGTGTCTGACAAAATGTAACTCAACACACTCTACCTCTGGGGTGATGGTATAGGGTGTGCTATTTGAAATAACAAAGTAGTCACTACTACATAAGCGGCTACATTGCAGAACTGAAAATACTTTAGATCGATAGAGCATCTGTTCTTGTCTAATAAACCAAATTTTCAATGAATTTCTGTTTTCCGTAAAAGTCTATCGTACCATCGACCGTGGATCACCTTGTATATATATATTATTTTCTCTAATTCGTTGAATTTTTATCGAGATTTATGAAATACAAACTTCCATAAATAACATTCATGCTTTAAGAAATATTGATTGCCAGAACTGTTTTCTCCCTCATAAATTTTACACCATGTTGACTTTATTATGACTGGTGTGCGATGTTGTTTAACACAGAAGACTGGGAGAAATGTCGAAATAAGGGATCTTATTTATATATGGCTGTCCTTTATTTGAGTTAAGAAAGGGAGGCCAGTCTTTTATTACAGGCCAACTTAAAATCTTTTGTGAATGAGCATGAGTGAAAATATCAAAATAAGGGAAACTTTATTTAAGTTAAGTCTCTATTCGCGTTTTGATAACTCTCTATTTACTGGGTTTCATACCTTGAGTATTCCACAATTATTCCCCAGTGTCACTGAAAAATGGATTGCATGAATATTTCACAACTGTGGAGAGAATAATGGCATCTTTTAAAAATGTAATTGGGCAAAATTCCACCTTGACACACGATAAATGAACGTGTGAGTCTTCCAGTAATCATCTAAATCCTAACGAATGAACGTCTGCATTAATTTCCATAATAAATGTTTTCTAGTCTATAGGAGCCATTAGTGGAAACACCGTTTGCGAATTAACCTAATTGGGTTGTCGCGGAGACAAAATTGCGGCGTATTCGGGAATGTCGTCGAGACGCCTCCCGAAGCGCCACATTGGATGCGAGTGACGACGCCGATCTTTTGTCCTACTTTGAATTGATCCCGTTTTCCGATTGACAGGAGATTAGCTTTCGAGTCTTCGACAACAACAACAGTTGACGGGTTTCATCAATGAATAAAAAAGCGATCGTGGCGCCCCTGTTGTTTTTGATTTGCAATTCTATGTCAGCGTCAAAACCTTTAAATAGGAAAAAATGGCGATTTCAATTTTTGATATACTCCTTTCACTTTCATAAAATCACATAGGAGGTCATGGTATCGTTTTCAGGATACACACAGAAAATATCGTTAATGACAAAATGACGTTGCCCGTTTGTTGCTTTGTTTACATATCAATCGAAATCGAAATATCGAAAATAACTAGTAAAGGAATCCTTTCTATCAATTCATATAAACGTTGATAATTTTCGTCCATCACATCTTTTCCAATTCATTCATTTTCCGAATATCGTATTTCTGAGAAATACGTAATTGCTAAGAATGTAGAAAGGGCAACATAGTGTTGACTTGAAACATAAAATTATTTTGATAAGGGCCATAACCTCCATTTTCGTTCGATACAGAGTGGAATGTGTCAAATTTCCAAGGCCAGAGGTGTGATTTATTTGTGAATGGAGTATACATCTGGTACATTCTATCTATCGATTTGATCGTCTGGGAAACATACCATGGGCATTCTTTGTGAACTGTCAATTACAAAGCGAGTAAAAAATAAAGCACAAAATTCATATTTACCAACTAGTTTTTAGAAAAATGCTTGAATAATTTTTATCATACAACTATTCATGTATTATCGAGCAATTTGTCTACGAAAGATAAATACTACTCGAGTTCTTTCAAAAGGCGACATTTTTTGTGTCATAAATGGACAACCTTTCGTTGCCGACGATGATTTCGATATTGATGCTATTTATAAATCAAACTCATCCGATACAATATCAACTAATTTCCTCAAGACGAAAATACTAGACGATACAGCATGAGCATTCCATCTTAGCTCACTATCTAAAAACACATCCTATTTTGAGTTCAAATTATTTGGCTTCCTTTAGTAGAGTTGTGTAATCTGTAAAGATGACAAAATCCACATCAGGTTCACAACTACCGATATCAATTATGTATGTTATAAAAAGTGGAATGATCCCTATGTTACATATATACGAAATATACAACATGTCATATAGATCAGCCCCGAGATCAACAAACAGTTCTCTATTTTTCGACAACAGAAGATTAAAAAAAAAGGAAAATACATTTTCTTCACGGAGGCTATACCCAAATTATTTTGAAACATACTAGTTCTAATTCATGAAAAGATTTTCAAGGACACAATCAAGATACCTACAAAGTTCCTAGTGCTTTGGCATTGTTTCAGGAATCCTGAATCAAAGTCCTCAGAAATGGATTTCGTATTTCGCAGTATAACAAGAGCCTATAAGCTTCGCTACATCCTGACGCTAGTGAAAAAGCGCGCAAAAATCATAGCATGGTATATATACATATTGACATAACAGAACGTGCTTCATGGTTCGAGTAACTGTTCGTTGCCCATTCGGATATTCGTCGAAATTTTAACGAGATTTCGAATACGCTCGAATTTAATTTCAATGTGTAAAGGAACAAAACCTCACGAGCATTGTTTTATTCATGCCGGTCCAAATTGCCACGAGCCAACGGCAAATACAATTATTCCATTTTTAATACGAGAGTTCTCACGCCTGGTTGGATAGCCCATTAATTTTTTTCTTCCTTTTCAGGCACTTGTTTGCTTTACATCCAGGGACTCAATTCACGGACGCGTGATTATTCTACAGGGAAATAATTTGGCAAGTACAGAATATGCAACATGTTTAGGTAGACTACTAAAGCTGAGATACTGTGGTAGTAGGTACGAGAGTAGGTATATTTTGTCGAAGTTGGGAGATGGAGTTTGGAGTATAATCCGTTAAAAATTGTACGCCAAATATTGGAGTTATATCATTTTACAAGAATGTGATAACCTAGAATCCGCACGATTTTTTTCTGCATGGAGAAGGCGCTTCACACTGTATTTCAAGCGTACAGCTTGAGAATCGTCTAATCAGTCATGTGAAGCTATCATCCCCATATGCAAATTTTGAAAAAAAAATGAAGGGTAGTTTGTTCATCGTAGGTCCATGTGGATCCATCTGATCGTTTGTTCAACGTTAGTTACTTTTATTATTATTATTACAAATTTGAGAGGGTAGAGTGGAACCTATAATAATGAATGAAAAAATAACATGCTGGTAAGATTTCGATGATATAGTACTACATCTCCTAAATTAAAAGTGATTGAAAACAAGTAATATAAATTTCATGTTCTCTTTTTTCAAGAATCATATCATGCTGAGACTCCGCTAGTCTCTATGGTGTCCAGTTTCACATATCATGTTCTCTATTTTTTATTAGACTCATTTAGACAATTTTAAGATTATATATTATGATATACTCCGGATTTCATCATATACCAAAAATTTCGAAGAAATACTTCTTGGTCAACATGATTTAAGCAGGTTTTCGAAAAAAAACTCCTCGAGTCTGTATGAAAATATAACTATAACTGATGTTTTCTAAATCAATCTTACCATTGTGAAATATCAAGTTCTATGACCTCTTCAGTTAAAAGGATATGAAGCAAAAAAAGGCTTTTTTTATTTGGTTTTTTATATTGAAATGTTTACCGGTGTGAAAACAGCCGAACAAGATAGCAGAATATGACCTTGAAAATGTCGTACGCCACTGTATAATTGGGCGGATTTGATGCAAAAAGAAATGAGCTCTTGTCTACGAATGTGGAAACTTATGTGATGACAAGTCATTTGAATTGTTGTTGATTAGATTCAAAAGCCCTAGCAGAAAAAATTTCATGGAAGGCATCCATTTACACCTCTTGGGGGTGGAGCGAAACACCTGTCCAATGAAAAATTTCGATTTCTCGGAAACTGTACATACAATCGATTTCAAATTTAGTATGGACTTTCGGTAGCAATAGCAGAAAAAAATTGCATTAACCGCATCCACTTACACCTCTTGGGGGTGGGAGGAGGACACCTGTCCAACGAAAAATTTCGATTTCTCGGAAACTGTACATACAATCGATTTCAAATTTGGTACGGACTTGAGGAAGCAATAGCAGAAAAAAACTGCATTAACCGCTTTCACTTACACTTTTTGGGGGTGGGAGGAGGAACCTGTCCAACGAAATTTTTCGATTTCTCAGAAACTGTACATACAATCGATTTCAAATTTGGTATGGACTTTCGGTAGCAATAGCAGAAAAAAAATTGCATTAACCGCATCCACTTACACCTCTTGGGGGTGGGAGGAGGACACCTGTCCAACGAAAAATTTCGATTTCTCGGAAACTGTACATACAATCGATTTCAAATTTGTTATGGTCTTGAGGAGGCAATAGCAGAAAAAAACTGCATTAACCGCTTTCACTTACACTTTTTGGGGGTGGGAGGAGGACACCTGTCCAACGAAATTTTTCGATTTCTCGGAAACTGTACATACAATCGATTTCAAATTTGGTATGGACTTTCGGTAGCAATAGCAGAAAAAAATTGCATTAACCGCATCCACTTACACCTCTTGGGGGTGGAAGGAGGACACCTGTCCAACGAAATTTTTCGATTTCTCGGAAACTGTACATACAATCGATTTCAAATTTGGTATGGACTTTCGGTAGCAATAGCAGAAAAAAATTGCATTAACCGCATCCACTTACACCTCTTGGGGGTGGGAGGAGGACACCTGTCCAACGAAATTTTTCGATTTCTCGGAAACTGTACATACAATCGATTTCAAATTTGTTATGGTCTTGAGGAGGCAATAGCAGAAAAAACTGCATTAACCGCTTTCACTTACACTTTTTGGGGGTGGGAGGAGGACACCTGTCCAACGAAATTTTTCGATTTCTCGGAAACTGTACATACAATCGATTTCAAATTTGGTATGGACTTTCGGTAGCAATAGCAGAAAAAAATTGCATTAACCGCCTCCACTTACACCTCTTGGGGGTGGGAGGAGCACACCTGTCCAACGAAAAATTTCGATTTCTCGGAAACTGTACATACAATCGATTTCAAATTTGTTATGGTCTTGAGGAGGCAATAGCAGAAAAAAACTGCATTAACCGCTTTCACTTACACTTTCTGGGGGTGGGAGGAGGACACCTGTCCAACGAAATTTTTCGATTTCTCGGAAACTGTACATACAATCTATTTCAAATTTGGTATGGACTTTCGGTAGCAATAGCAGAAAAAAATTGCATCAACCGCATCCACTTACACCTCTTGGGGATGGGAGGAGCACACCTGTCCAACGAAAAATTTCGATTTCTCGGAAACTGTACATACAATCGATTTCAAATTTGGTATAGACTTGAGGAAGCAATAGCAGAAAAAAACTGCATTAACCGCTTTCACTTACACTTTCTGGGGGTGGGAGGAGGACACCTGTCCAACGAAATTTTTCGATTTCTCGGAAACTGTACATACAATCGATTTCAAATTTGGTATGGACTTTCGGTAGCAATAGCAGAAAAAAATTGCATTAATCGCATCCACTTACACCTCTTGGGGGTGGGAGGAGGACACCTGTCCAACGAAAAATTTCGATTTCTCGGAAACTGTACATACAATCGATTTCAAATTTGGTATGGACTTGAGGAAGCAATAACAGAAAAAAACTGCATTAACCGCTTTCACTTACACTTTCTGGGGGTGGGAGGAGGACACCTGTCCAACGAAATTTTTCGATTTCTCGGAAACTGTACATACAATCGATTTCAAATTTGGTATAGACTTGAGGAAGCAATAGCAGAAAAAAACTGCATTAACCGCTTTCACTTACACTTTCTGGGGGTGGGAGGAGGACACCTGTCCAACGAAATTTTTCGATTTCTCGGAAACTGTACATACAATCTATTTCAAATTTGGTATGGACTTTCGGTAGCAATAGCAGAAAAAATTTGCATTAACCGCATCCACTGACACCTCTTGGGGTGGGAGGAGGACACCTGTCCAACGAAAAATTTCGATTTCTCGGAAACTGTACATACAATCGATTTCAAATTTGTTATGGTCTTGAGGAGGCAATAGCAGAAAAAAAACTGCATAAACCGCTTTCACTTACACTTTTTGGGGGTGGGAGGAGGACACCTGTCCAACGAAATTTTTCGATTTCTCGGAAACTGTACATACAATCGATTTCAAATTTGGTATGGACTTTCGGTAGCAATAGCAGAAAAAAATTGCATTAACCGCATCCACTTACACCTCTTGGGGATGGGAGGGGGACACCTGTCCAACGAAAAATTTCGATTTCTCGGAAACTGTACATACAATCGATTTCAAATTTGTTATAGACTTGAGGAAGCAATAGCAGAAAAAAACTGCATTAACCGCTTTCACTTACACTTTCTGGGGGTGGGAGGAGGACACCTGTCCAACGAAATTTTTCGATTTCTCGGAAACTGTACATACAATCGATTTCAAATTTGGTATGGACTTTCGGTAGCAATAGCAGAAAAAAATTGCATTAACCGCATCCACTTACACCTCTTGGGAGTGGGAGGAGGACACCTGTACAACGAAAAATTTCGATTTCTCGGAAACTGTACATACAATCGATTTCAAATTTGGTATGGACTTTCGGTAGCAATAGCAGAAAAAAATTGCATTAATCGCATCCACTCACACCTCTTGGGGGTGGGAGGAGGACACCTGTCCAACGAAAAATTTCGATTTCTCGGAAACTGTACATACAATCGATTTCAAATTTGGTATGGTCTTGAGGAAGCAATAGCAGAAAAAAACTGCATTAACCGCTTTCACTTACACTTCTTGGGGGTGGGAGGAGGACACCTGTCCAAAGAAATTTTTCGATTTCTCGGAAACTGTACATACAATCGATTTCAAATTTGGTATGGACTTTCGGTAGCAATAGCAGAAAAAAATTGCATTAACCGAATCCACTTACACCTCTTGGGGGTGGGAGGAGGACACGTGTCCAACGAAAAATTTCGATTTCTCGGAAACTCTACATATAATCGATTTCAAATTTGTTATGGACTTGAGGAAGCAATAGCAGAAAAAAACTGCATTGACCGCTTTCACTTACACTTTTTGGGGGTGGGAGGAGGACACCTGTCGAACGAAATTTTTCGATTTCTCGAAAACTGTACATACAATCGATTTCAAATTTGATATGAACTCTTGGTAGCGATAGCAGAAAAAAATTGCATTAACCGCATCCACTTACACCTCTTGGGGGTGGGAGGAGGACAGCTGTCCAACGAAAAATTTCGATTTCTCGGAAACTGTACATACAATCAATTTCAAATTTGGTATAGCCTTGAGGAAGCAATAGCAGAAAAAAACTGCATAAACCGCTTTCACTTACACTTTTTGGGGGTGGGAGGAGGACACCTGTCCATCGAAATTTTTCGATTTCTCGGAAACTGTACATACAATCGATTTCAAATTTGGTATGGACTTTCGGTAGCAATAGCAGAAAAAAATTGCATTAACCGCATCCACTTACACCTCTTGGGGGTGGGAGGAGGACACGTGTCCAACGAAAAATTTCGATTTATCGGAAACTCTACATACAATCGATTTCAAATTTGTTATGGACTTGAGGAAGCAATAGCAGAAAAAAACTGCATTAACCGCTTTCACTTACACTTTTTGGGGGTGGAAGGAGGACACCTGTCGAACGAAATTTTTCGATTTCTCGAAAACTGTACATACAATCGATTTCAAATTTGATATGGACTTTCGGAAGCACAAGCAGAAAAAAATTGCATTAATCGCATCCACTTACACCTCTTGGGGGTGGGAGGAGGACACCTGTCCAACGAAAAATTTCGATTTCTCGGAAACTGTACATACAATCGATTTCAAATTTGGTATGGACTTGAGGAAGCAATAGCAGAAAAAAACTGCATTAACCGCTTTCACTTACACTTTCTGGGGGTGGGAGGAGGACACCTGTCCAACGAAATTTTTCGATTTCTCGGAAACTGTACTTACAATCGATTTCAAATTTGGTATAGACTTGAGGAAGCAATAGCAGAAAAAAACTGCATTAACCGCTTTCACTTACACTTTCTGGGGGTGGGAGGAGGACACCTGTCCAACGAAATTTTTCGATTTCTCGGAAACTGTACATACAATCTATTTCAAATTTGGTATGGACTTTCGGTAGCAATAGCAGAAAAAAATTGCATCAACCGCATCCACTTACACCTCTTGGGGGTGGGAGGAGGACACCTGTCCAACGAAAAATTTCGATTTCTCGGAAACTGTACATACAATCGATTTCAAATTTGGTATGGACTTGAGGAAGCAATAGCAGAAAAAAACTGCATTAACCGCATCCACTTACACCTTTTGGGGGTGGGAGGAGGACACCTGTCCAACGAAAAATTTCGATTTCTCGGAAACTGTACATACAATCGATTTCAAATTTGGTATGGACTTGAGGAAGCAATAGCAGAAAAAAACTGCATTAACCGCTTTCACTTACACTTTTTGGGGGTGGAAGGAGGACACCTGTCCAACGAAATTTTTCGATTTCTCGGAAACTGTACATACAATCGATTTCAAATTTGGTATGGACTTTCGGTAGCAATAGCAGAAAAAAATTGCATTAACCGCATCCACTTACACCTCTTGGGGGTGGGAGGAGGACACCTGTCCAACGAAAAATTTCGATTTCTCGGAAACTGTACATACAATCGATTTCAAATTTGGTATAGACTTGAGGAAGCAATAGCAGAAAAAAACTGCATTAACCGCTTTCACTTACACTTTCTGGGGGTGGGAGGAGGACACCTGTCCAACGAAATTTTTCGATTTCTCGGAAACTGTACATACAATCGATTTCAAATTTGGTATGGACTTTCGGTAGCAATAGCAGAAAAAAAATTGCACTAACCGCATCCACTTACACCTCTTGGGAGTGGGAGGAGGACACCTGTACAACGAAAAATTTCGATTTCTCGGAAACTGTACATACAATCGATTTCAAATTTGGTATGGACTTTCGGTAGCAATAGCAGAAAAAAATTGCATTAATCGCATCCACTTACACCTCTTGGGGGTGGGAGGAGGAGACCTGTCCAACGAAAAATTTCGATTTCTCGGAAACTGTACATACAACCGATTTCAAATTTGGTATAGACTTGAGGAAGCAATAGCAGAAAAAAACTGCATTAACTGCTTTCACTTACACTTTCTGGGGGTGGGAGGAGGACACCTGTCCAACGAAATTTTTCGATTTCTCGGAAACTGTACATACAATCGATTTCAAATTTGGTATGGACTTTCGGTAGCAATAGCAGAAAAAAAATTGCACTAACCGCATCCACTTACACCTCTTGGGAGTGGGAGGAGGACACCTGTACAACGAAAAATTTCGATTTCTCGGAAACTGTACATACAATCGATTTCAAATTTGGTATGGACTTTCGGTAGCAATAGCAGAAAAAAATTGCATTAATCGCATCCACTTACACCTCTTGGGGGTGGGAGGAGGACACCTGTCCAACGAAAAATTTCGATTTCTCGGAAACTGTACATACAATCGATTTCAAATTTGGTATGGACTTGAGGAAGCAATAGCAGAAAAAAACTGCATTAACCGCTTTCACTTACACTTTCTGGGGGTGGGAGGAGGACACCTGTCCAACGAAATTTTTCGATTTCTCGGAAACTGTACATACAATCGATTTCAAATTTGGTATAGACTTGAGGAAGCAATAGCAGAAAAAAACTGCATTAACCGCTTTCACTTACACTTTCTGGGGGTGGGAGGAGGACACCTGTCCAACGAAATTTTTCGATTTCTCGGAAACTGTACATACAATCTATTTCAAATTTGGTATGGACTTTCGGTAGCAATAGCAGAAAAAAATTGCATTAACCGCATCCACTTACACCTCTTGGGGGTGGGAGGAGGACACCTGTCCAACGAAAAATTTCGATTTCTCGGAAACTGTACATACAATCGTTTTCAACTTTGGTATGGACTTTCGGTAGCAATAGCAGAAAAAAATTGCATCAACCGCATCCACTTACACCTCTTGGGGGTGGGAGGAGGACACCTGTCCAACGAAAAATTTCGATTTCTCGGAAACTGTACATACAATCGATTTCAAATTTGGTATGGACTTTCGGTAGCAATAGCAGAAAAAAAATGCATTAACCGCATCCACTTACACCTTTTGGGGGTGGGAGGAGGACACCTGTCCAACGAAAAATTTCGATTTCTCGGAAACTGTACATACAATCGATTTCAAATTTGGTATGGACTTGAGGAAGCAATAGCAGAAAAAAACAGCATTAACCGCTTTCACTTACAATTTTTGGGGGTGGGAGGAGGACACCTGTCCAAGGAAATTTTTCGATTTCTCGGAAACTGTACATACAATCGATTTCAAATTTGGTATGGACTTGAGGAAGCAATAGCAGAAAA
The DNA here is from genome assembly GCA_038502775.1 of Hippodamia convergens. Taxonomy (NCBI): domain Eukaryota; kingdom Metazoa; phylum Arthropoda; class Insecta; order Coleoptera; family Coccinellidae; genus Hippodamia; species Hippodamia convergens. The sequence goes on along the minus strand of CM076610.1, from coordinate 12,062,481 downwards.
AAACTGCATTAACCGCTTTCACTTACACTTTCTGGGGGTGGGAGGAGGACACCTGTCCAACGAAATTTTTCGATTTCTCGGAAACTGTACATACAATCGATTTCAAATTTGGTATAGACTTGAGGAAGCAATAGCAGAAAAAAACTGCATTAACCGCTTTCACTTACACTTTCTGGGGGTGGGAGGAGGACACCTGTCCAACGAAATTTTTCGATTTCTCGGAAACTGTACATACAATCTATTTCAAATTTGGTATGGACTTTCGGTAGCAATAGCAGAAAAAATTTGCATTAACCGCATCCACTGACACCTCTTGGGGGTGGGAGGAGGACACCTGTCCAACGAAAAATTCGATTTCTCGGAAACTGTACATACAATCGATTTCAAATTTGTTATGGTCTTGAGGAGGCAATAGCAGAAAAAAACTGCATAAACCGCTTTCACTTACACTTTTTGGGGGTGGGAGGAGGACACCTGTCCAACGAAATTTTTCGATTTCTCGGAAACTGTACATACAATCGATTTCAAATTTGGTATGGACTTTCGGTAGCAATAGCAGAAAAAAATTGCATTAACCGCATCCACTTACACCTCTTGGGGATGGGAGGGGGACACCTGTCCAACGAAAAATTTCGATTTCTCGGAAACTGTACATACAATCGATTTCAAATTTGTTATAGACTTGAGGAAGCAATAGCAGAAAAAAACTGCATTAACCGCTTTCACTTACACTTTCTGGGGGTGGGAGGAGGACACCTGTCCAACGAAATTTTTCGATTTCTCGGAAACTGTACATACAATCGATTTCAAATTTGGTATGGACTTTCGGTAGCAATAGCAGAAAAAAAATTGCATTAACCGCATCCACTTACACCTCTTGGGAGTGGGAGGAGGACACCTGTACAACGAAAAATTTCGATTTCTCGGAAACTGTACATACAATCGATTTCAAATTTGGTATGGACTTTCGGTAGCAATAGCAGAAAAAAATTGCATTAATCGCATCCACTCACACCTCTTGGGGGTGGGAGGAGGACACCTGTCCAACGAAAAATTTCGATTTCTCGGAAACTGTACATACAATCGATTTCAAATTTGGTATGGTCTTGAGGAAGCAATAGCAGAAAAAAACTGCATTAACCGCTTTCACTTACACTTCTTGGGGGTGGGAGGAGGACACCTGTCCAAAGAAATTTTTCGATTTCTCGGAAACTGTACATACAATCGATTTCAAATTTGGTATGGACTTTCGGTAGCAATAGCAGAAAAAAATTGCATTAAACCGAATCCACTTACACCTCTTGGGGGTGGGAGGAGGACACGTGTCCAACGAAAAATTTCGATTTCTCGGAAACTCTACATATAATCGATTTCAAATTTGTTATGGACTTGAGGAAGCAATAGCAGAAAAAAACTGCATTGACCGCTTTCACTTACACTTTTTGGGGGTGGGAGGAGGACACCTGTCGAACGAAATTTTTCGATTTCTCGAAAACTGTACATACAATCGATTTCAAATTTGATATGGACTCTTGGTAGCGATAGCAGAAAAAAATTGCATTAACCGCATCCACTTACACCTCTTGGGGGTGGGAGGAGGACACCTGTCCAACGAAAAATTTCGATTTCTCGGAAACTGTACATACAATCAATTTCAAATTTGGTATAGCCTTGAGGAAGCAATAGCAGAAAAAAACTGCATAAACCGCTTTCACTTACACTTTTTGGGGGTGGGAGGAGGACACCTGTCCAACGAAAATTTTTCGATTTCTCGGAAACTGTACATACAATCGATTTCAAATTTGGTATAGACTTGAGAAGCAATAGCAGAAAAAAACTGCATTAACCGCTTTCACTTACACTTTCTGGGGGTGGGAGGAGGACACCTGTCCAACGAAATTTTTCGATTTCTCGGAAACTGTACATACAATCTATTTCAAATTTGGTATGGACTTTCGGTAGCAATAGCAGAAAAAAATTGCATTAACCGCATCCACTTACACCTCTTGGGGGTGGGAGGAGGACACCTGTCCAACGAAAAATTTCGATTTCTCGGAAACTGTACATACAATCGTTTTCAACTTTGGTATGGACTTTCGGTAGCAATAGCAGAAAAAAATTGCATCAACCGCATCCACTTACACCTCTTGGGGGTGGGAGGAGGACACCTGTCCAACGAAAAATTTCGATTTTTCGGAAACTGTACATACAATCGATTTCAAATTAGGTATGGACTTTCGGTAGCAATAGCAGAAAAAAAATGCATTAACCGCATCCACTTACACCTTTTGGGGGTGGGAGGAGGACACCTGTCCAACGAAAAATTTCGATTTCTCGGAAACTGTACATACAATCGATTTCAAATTTGGTATGGACTTGAGGAAGCAATAGCAGAAAAAAACAGCATTAACCGCTTTCACTTACAATTTTTGGGGGTGGGAGGAGGACACCTGTCCAAGGAAATTTTCGATTTCTCGGAAACTGTACATACAATCGATTTCAAATTTGGTATGGACTTTCGGAAGCAATAGCAGAAAAAAATTGCATCAACCGCATCCACTTACACCTCTTGGGGGTGGGAGGAGGACACCTGTCCAACGAAAAATTTCGATTTCTCGGAAACTGTACATACAATCGATTTCAAATTTGGTATGGACTTGAGGAAGCAATAGCAGAAAAAAACTGCATTAACCGCATCCACTTACACCTTTTGGGGGTGGGAGGAGGACACCTGTCCAACGAAAAATTTCGATTTCTCGGAAACTGTACATACAATCGATTTCAAATTTGGTATGGACTTGAGGAAGCAATAGCAGAAAAAAACTGCATTAACCGCTTTCACTTACACTTTTTGGGGGTGGAAGGAGGACACCTGTCCAACGAAATTTTTCGATTTCTCGGAAACTGTACATACAATCGATTTCAAATTTGGTATGGACTTTCGGTAGCAATAGCAGAAAAAAATTGCATTAACCGCATCCACTTACACCTCTTGGGGGTGGGAGGAGGACACCTGTCCAACGAAAAATTTCGATTTCTCGGAAACTGTACATACAATCGATTTCAAATTTGGTATAGACTTGAGGAAGCAATAGCAGAAAAAAACTGCATTAACCGCTTTCACTTACACTTTCTGGGGGTGGGAGGAGGACACCTGTCCAACGAAATTTTTCGATTTCTCGGAAACTGTACATACAATCGATTTCAAATTTGGTATGGACTTTCGGTAGCAATAGCAGAAAAAAAATTGCACTAACCGCATCCACTTACACCTCTTGGGAGTGGGAGGAGGACACCTGTACAACGAAAAATTTCGATTTCTCGGAAACTGTACATACAATCGATTTCAAATTTGGTATGGACTTTCGGTAGCAATAGCAGAAAAAAATTGCATTAATCGCATCCACTTACACCTCTTGGGGGTGGGAGGAGGAGACCTGTCCAACGAAAAATTTCGATTTCTCGGAAACTGTACATACAACCGATTTCAAATTTGGTATAGACTTGAGGAAGCAATAGCAGAAAAAAACTGCATTAACTGCTTTCACTTACACTTTCTGGGGGTGGGAGGAGGACACCTGTCCAACGAAATTTTTCGATTTCTCGGAAACTGTACATACAATCGATTTCAAATTTGGTATGGACTTTCGGTAGCAATAGCAGAAAAAAAATTGCACTAACCGCATCCACTTACACCTCTTGGGAGTGGGAGGAGGACACCTGTACAACGAAAAATTTCGATTTCTCGGAAACTGTACATACAATCGATTTCAAATTTGGTATGGACTTTCGGTAGCAATAGCAGAAAAAATTGCATTAATCGCATCCACTTACACCTCTTGGGGGTGGGAGGAGGACACCTGTCCAACGAAAAATTTCGATTTCTCGGAAACTGTACATACAATCGATTTCAAATTTGGTATGGACTTGAGGAAGCAATAGCAGAAAAAAACTGCATTAACCGCTTTCACTTACACTTTCTGGGGGTGGGAGGAGGACACCTGTCCAACGAAATTTTTCGATTTCTCGGAAACTGTACATACAATCGATTTCAAATTTGGTATAGACTTGAGGAAGCAATAGCAGAAAAAAACTGCATTAACCGCTTTCACTTACACTTTCTGGGGGTGGGAGGAGGACACCTGTCCAACGAAATTTTTCGATTTCTCGGAAACTGTACATACAATCTATTTCAAATTTGGTATGGACTTTCGGTAGCAATAGCAGAAAAAAATTGCATTAACCGCATCCACTTACACCTCTTGGGGGTGGGAGGAGGACACCTGTCCAACGAAAAATTTCGATTTCTCGGAAACTGTACATACAATCGTTTTCAACTTTGGTATGGACTTTCGGTAGCAATAGCAGAAAAAAATTGCATCAACCGCATCCACTTACACCTCTTGGGGGTGGGAGGAGGACACCTGTCCAACGAAAAATTTCGATTTCTCGGAAACTGTACATACAATCGATTTCAAATTTGGTATGGACTTTCGGTAGCAATAGCAGAAAAAAAATGCATTAACCGCATCCACTTACACCTTTTGGGGGTGGGAGGAGGACACCTGTCCAACGAAAAATTTCGATTTCTCGGAAACTGTACATACAATCGATTTCAAATTTGGTATGGACTTGAGGAAGCAATAGCAGAAAAAAACAGCATTAACCGCTTTCACTTACAATTTTTGGGGGTGGGAGGAGGACACCTGTCCAAGGAAATTTTTCGATTTCTCGGAAACTGTACATACAATCGATTTCAAATTTGGTATGGACTTGAGGAAGCAATAGCAGAAAAAAACTGCATTAACCGCTTTCACTTACACTTTCTGGGGGTGGGAGGAGGACACCTGTCCAACGAAATTTTTCGATTTCTCGGAAACTGTACATACAATCGATTTCAAATTTGGTATAGACTTGAGGAAGCAATAGCAGAAAAAAACTGCATTAACCGCTTTCACTTACACTTTCTGGGGGTGGGAGGAGGACACCTGTCCAACGAAATTTTTCGATTTCTCGGAAACTGTACATACAATCTATTTCAAATTTGGTATGGACTTTCGGTAGCAATAGCAGAAAAAAATTGCATTAACCGCATCCACTTACACCTCTTGGGGGTGGGAGGAGGACACCTGTCCAACGAAAAATTTCGATTTCTCGGAAACTGTACATACAATCGTTTTCAACTTTGGTATGGACTTTCGGTAGCAATAGCAGAAAAAAATTGCATCAACCGCATCCACTTACACCTCTTGGGGGTGGGAGGAGGACACCTGTCCAACGAAAAATTTCGATTTTCGGAAACTGTACATACAATCGATTTCAAATTAGGTATGGACTTTCGGTAGCAATAGCAGAAAAAAAATGCATTAACCGCATCCACTTACACCTTTTGGGGGTGGGAGGAGGACACCTGTCCAACGAAAAATTTCGATTTCTCGGAAACTGTACATACAATCGATTTCAAATTTGGTATGGACTTGAGGAAGCAATAGCAGAAAAAAACAGCATTAACCGCTTTCACTTACAATTTTTTGGGGTGGGAGGAGGACACCTGTCCAAGGAAATTTTTTCGATTTCTCGGAAACTGTACATACAATCGATTTCAAATTTGGTATGGACTTTCGGAAGCAATAGCAGAAAAAAATTGCATTAACCGCATCCACTTACACCTCTTGGGGGTGGGAGGAGGACACCTGTCCAACGAAAAATTTCGATTTCTCGGAAACTGTACATACAATCGATTTCAAATTTGTTATGGACTTGAGGAAGCAATAGCAGAAAAAGAATGTATGTACAGTTTTCGAGAAATCGAAAAATTTCGTTGGACAGGTGCCCTCCTCCCACCCCCAGAAAGTGTAAGTGAAAGCGGTTAATGCAGTTTTTTTCTGCTATTGCTTCCTCAAGTCCATAACAAATTTGAAATCGATTGTATGTACAGTTTCCGAGAAATCGAAATTTTTCGTTGGACAGGTGTCCTCCTCCCACCTTCAAGAGGTGTAAGTGGATGCGGTTAATGCAATTTTTTTCTGCTATTGCTACCGAAAGTCCATACCAAATTTGAAATCGATTGTATGTACAGTTTCCGAGAAATCGAAATTTTTCGTTGTACAGGTGTCCTCCTCCCACTCCCAAGAGGTGTAAGTGGATGCGGTTAATGCAATTTTTTTCTGCTTTCGCTACTGAAAGTCCATACCAAATTTGAAATCGATTGTATGTACAGTTTCCGAGAAATCGAAAAATTTCGTTGGACAGGTGTCCTCCTCCCACCCCCAAAAAGTGTAAGTGAAAGCGGTTAATGCAGTTTTTTTCTGCTATTGCTTCCTCAAGTCTATACCAAATTTGAAATCGATTGTATGTACAGTTTCCGAGAAATCGAAATTTTTCGTTGGACAGGTGTCCTCCTCCCACCCCCAAGAGGTGTAAGTGGATGCGGTTAATGCAATTTTTTTCTGCTATTGCTACTGAAAGATCATACCAAATTTGAAATCGATTGTATGTACAGTTTCCGAGAAATCGAAAAATTTCGTTGGACAGGTGTCCTCCTCCCACCTCCAAAAGTGTAAGTGAAAGCGGTTAATGCAGTTTTTTTCTGCTATTGCCTCCTCAAGACCATAACAAATTTGAAATCGATTGTATGTACAGTTTCTGAGAAATCGAAAAATTTCGTTGGACAGGTGTCCTCCTCCCACCCCCAAAAAGTGTAAGTGAAAGCGGTTAATGCAGTTTTTTTCTGCTATTGCTTCCTCAAGTCCGTACCAAATTTGAAATCGATTGTATGTACAGTTTCCGAGAAATCGAAATTTTTCGTTGGACAGGTGTCCTCCTCCCACCCCCAGGAGGTGTAAGTGGATGCGGTTAATGCAATTTTTTTCTGCTATTGCTACCGAAAGTCCATACTAAATTTGAAATCGATTGTATGTACAGTTTCCGAGAAATCGAAATTTTTCATTGGACAGGTGTTTCGCTCCACCCCCAAGAGGTGTAAATGGATGCCTTCCATGAAATTTTTTCTGCTAGGGCTTTTGAATCTAATCAACAACAATTCAAATGACTTGTCATCACATAAGTTTCCACATTCGTAGACAAGAGCTCATTTCTTTTTGCATCAAATCCGCCCAATTATACAGTGGCGTACGACATTTTCAAGGTCATATTCTGCTATCTTGTTCGGCTGTTTTCACACCGGTGAAATGTTTATAACATAGGGAACAATAAGGTAATTTTACCGAGAATTTACATTTCCAGGAGTGATATACCTATATGACGAATGAAAACGTTGAAACTATTTTTTCCACTATCCGAAACCAAAGTCTTCAGTTCCTCCGTTGTCAAGGACCACAGAATGTTCCCTCATCCAATTAAGATTTAATTCGATTTTGCTTCATCTGTAACTAAGCGAGATGCGGTTTTTGTCTTTGCCTCCAATCTCAAGGGTTGCTCAAGTCCATTCGCACCATCTTATCCCCTCACTTCGGACGTGTCCCCTAATTGAAACGAATTACATTCGGCCGGAGCGACAATCGTAAGAAGTCGATGTTCACAAGTAGATGAATTGAATCTTTTTGTGCCTTGAGTTCTGGGAGTAGATTGTCCTTGTACAGGGTGATTGTTTATATTTTACTCAATAGCTATCGAAGATAATATTGGTCATACACAAAAGTTCAAATGGGCAAATATGCAGTATTTTTTATGGGCAGTCAGAATTCAGTACTAAGAATTGCAAAAAGGCATCGTTAACCATAAAAATTCTATGTGAAGTATACTTTTTCAACTGGCGCACCCCGTATTTTATTTTCCTTATCGGTAGAGCTCTTTCTTCTGATTTCAAATATATAAACTTTATTGAGGTTATCTCCGACAGTTTTCTTAAAATATAGATATTTTCTTCTAAATCAAAGACAGCTGTGGAATGCCACACGATAACGATGCGATTTTTTTATATCAAAGGAATCGTGGATAATGAAACACCTGACATTTATATTATTTATTTATTAACTGAAAGTAAAATTAGGTATTCAAATGACCCTAATTTACTTCTAGACAGAGTCGATACTTTTTTTAAAGTTTTTGAGCATTTTCCCTACCATTCATGGAATATATTGGGGTTGCCAATTTCTTCCTCTATTCTGAATTTAATGTCGTCAATATTTTGCGGATGGGTCATATACACTTCATATTTCAATTATCCACATGAAAAAATGTCCAATGATGTTAAGTAGGGACTATCAGAAGGACATAGAATGGAACTTTGATAAAAAAAAGTCACAGCATTCTCGAGTGGCGTTCTACAGCTGCCTTAGATTTAGGAAAAAGAATCTATAATTTTCAGAAACTGCCGAAAAAAACCTCAATGAAGTATATATATTTGAAATCAGAAGAAAGATCTCTACAGATTAATGAAATGACATACAGGGTGTGCCTTTTGAAAAACAACACTTCACATAAAATTTTTAGGTTAACGATGCCTTTTCCTATTCTTAGTACTGAATGCCCATAAAAATACTACAAAATTGCCCATTTGAATGTTTTTGTACGACCAATAATAACTGAGATAGCTATTGAGTAAAATATAAACAATCACCCTGTACATAGGAACTTCTGGACTTATTTGGAGTATCAAATTATATAATATAGGACACTGTGGGGTGTGCATTTTTTGAAACACGTCAATTTTAAATTGTCATTCTTCTTCGGAAAAATGCTAATCCTAGAATTCGAAATAGGTCATCTTCTATTCAGAAATGTAATCATTGTCATATTTATTGCAAAAACCAAAAAAGAAGAAATACAATCAAGTATTAGCGAAATTTGGTACAATATCCTGACCTCAAATAAAAATTTCTGTCAACATCATTTTCATGAGTGATATTTCCGTTTGTTCGCGCCTATCGCTAGGGTAAATTGTGTCAAGTGTCGCTCTCTGCAGTGCGGGGGCGTTTTTCATCAGTTGGGATTCACAAAAAAACAGATCATGTTCACTTTTACAGACAGAAGGGTGATACTAGAAAATCTTCAGAAAACTGGAATTCTAGCAGAAACAAAAATTGTTTGAAAAATCAGAACATACAACATACAAATAAAGAAAATAGCGAGAGAAAAATTTAACAATTGCGAAATCAAACAAAATTAATTAATATTAATGATGAAAGAACTTGTCTCAGATTGGGTGAAGATGAAGTGTACAGGGATTATAAACCGCGAGTTCTGAGCTTCTGGTAGTCTCAGGCAGCACAAGCAGCGTTGGAATTGAATCTTGAGCTTATGTGGGGGAATATACTTGTTGCTGTTTCACAATTATGTCAGGATCCTCTGTTGTTTAATGAGAAATAAATTGGATTCCCGCCATTGGATACTAAGCATGAAAATGGCAGCCTTATTTATTATTATATTGGCTTGCAGGTGTGAACGTGTACAACATATCAGATCAACAGATTCTTCGGAATAACAACCTGCAGCCCAAAAGTAATCCTTTTTTTTTGTTCGACTATTGGTTACAGCAGATTCCTGAAATTTGAAAACTTGTCAAGAATCATCAAACGTGAAAGTACAGAGAATACAATGAATTCTTTTTTCTCTTGTTCGGTGACCTCAACCGAATGAAGGTCGAAAAACATGCATTTTCACAAGGAAATTATGTTGTAGGGTTGAATTCGGGTGAAATTTTAGATTTTTAACTTTAAAAAATTTTCGATGTCACTTTTGAAATAAATAGAATTGGAATGGATAGAACAAATGTATTTTGAAATGAATTAAAAAAAATTGAATGATTAAAAAAAGCGGTTTCAACAGGTCTTGTAGCCAGGATTTAGCAAATAGTACCAAAAGTATATATGTATCTATTAATCTATAGTAAGCGTTTTTATAAAAATGAAGATATCCCAAAAACTTTTAATGGGGATTGTATAAGAAAAGGTAGGGAACCGTTTGAACTACATTTTATTTGAGTTAGAATTGTAATGTGGGACACTGCATATTCTGTATAAGTATTCCAATGTGATCAGAGTTTCGATTTCTTGAGCGTTTCCTATTAAATCAGATCAGCTGACGAGGTACAGGATGATGAAACAGAACATTTCTTCTAAAGAATCGCCGAATTTGACCAAGAACCATATGGAATGAACTTTCGGAATAGTAATTTCCTCAGTGCTCAATAAATGAGAGACAATAAAATTAGAATTTCCTAATTAATTTTGTTCACATATGTTTTCTGCAGAATCTTTGAAAAATTGACAAAACGGATTGTATGTTGATATTGTTTTTTGAAAAACTGCTCGCGTTTGTGGATAAGTGCGAGAGTGAACCGAATTTTTTTTTTAATCAATAGGCTATAGCTTATTACCTTCGAAACAATATTCTTTCCATTTTCGAGATCAGTCAATTCCTAAATAAAATAATAATAAAGCAAAAGTTACTTAATCTGTGAACGATGAAGCAAACTAGAATTAAATTTGGGCGTCTGCTTTCGAGAGAAATATCTGGAGGTTGATCTTGAATCCCGAAAATATCAATCTGGACATATAGAGGGAGGGAAACGTGGAGAACTTTCCAATGTAATATACCGAGGAAAGAATCTTGCTACATTTATCGTCTGCTGAATTATCTCCCTTGTCGATTTAGCTCTCTCGAGATGTTCTTGTACCTCGGAACCAAATTCCTCCGGGATTTAGGAGCTTCATCAACTTCAACAGTTACGAACAAAAGAACCAATATCTCGTAGCAAAAAATACTTTTATGGGGCATAAAACGAGGCAGAAACTCCCCAACATGCGAATATTCAGTTATGAAAGAAGTGGGAGTTATGAAACCAAAAGCTAAAGATACGGAGTTTCGGATAGCGAGATGGGAAGTAAAGAAAAAGACTAACCAGAAACTATTGAATACCACTGCAATAATACTAATGGCGGTATTCTGCTTTCATCTGTAAGCAAATCTGTAACTTTTCATGAGATTACAGGCAAATTACGATTCTCGACGCTTTCTATGAATCTGTAGCTTACAAGAAACATATCGAAGGGTATATTGTGAGGTTATGTTGAATGGTTTGGTTTTATCACAGAATATAAAATACTTTCTCTACCGAACTACTTTTGTGTTTCATTTTCGCACTTGGGTTGTAAATTTCTCTTTCTTGTTGAAACGAACACAAATTGAACATAAATATATCCAATAATTAATATTTACGGTCCAATTTTACAGAGAAATAAATTCTATTCTATGATCTTATTACGAAGTAGTTCAAAATTGACACTTCTAATACGACATTTACAGAAAAACTTCCAGAATTTCATTATTTACGAATCTATAAGTCGGCCATATAGATACAGATCAATCGTACGCTACAGATCCGTAGCTTACAGAGAAAAAGCAGAATACCACCATAAGTCCCATATCTATTCTGAAACGAAATTGTCTTTCAATTTGTCACTTTATGGGATATCATTCATGTCAAGTATATGAATTTCGGAACTTCAGACAAATGTTTTCAAAAAAGTTCGGTTGTACGTATAACATCTAAAACGCCAAAACAATTTTTTTGCTATAGGGGATGGGTATTCTGACATGGGCCCAAAAAGGCAAAATACATAGAACACCCTAGCAAGAATAGTCTTTTGAATATGATTATATTTTGTAATTGTTCGAAGGCTGTGGCAGTTTTTAAGCCATTTTGCATTAAAAAAAGCAATGACCAAGGATGATCAGAAAGGAGGGAATGTGAGTGAAAGTACATAGAACCTCAGGAATAAGTTACACATATGTGCTTTATTTTAATCATCGGCTTAAAACACGGTTTGTGAAGATAGTTTGATTTTCAAATTGTAACTCATCTGAAATGTAAGAAAAATGGTTCGATTATCAGAAAGTGTGCTATTAAATAAAAGATTGCGAGTTTTCGTTGATAATAATAATAGTAATTTCAAAACTTTGAATAATAGTCCTTCATAGGACCAGCAATATTTCTGACAATGACAGTATGAAAACTATCAGCGTTTAAGGTGGACTTTCGAGCCGAGCGACATTATGTCAACTACGAAAACACGACAAAAGAAGTTCAAGCTCGGCAATATCGCTGCCGTTCGACGTTTGTCACCGTCGCGGCGTCTGTAACGCTTTAGTTGAATGCTACTCTATGCAATTTCATTGTACTTCTACTGTCGCACTGTCGCGTCGTCACTGTCACTATAGACGCCCGGCTCGAAAGTCCATCTTCACTTTTGTTGATAATTAAACGTTTTTTATCTTTTGATAGGATACGTCATGATTATTCTGAACAGGGGTCGTTATGGCTACGTTTAGCCTTCCGGAAACTTCGAACGGATACGTCATAGTCGTAAAGCCGATATTAAAAAAAAAACAAACTGAAATGAAAAACTTCTGTACATAAAACAAAATTTCGGGAGGGGAAATTTTTACACCTTGTTGGAAGTCCGAACCTTCCTGGGCAATTGAACATTTCCATTTATTAAAACTCCTCCTTCGATTGACGTAACATGAAGTGTGACTCTTGGATATATGGAAGTGTGATCTCTTGGATTCATCGAAGTGAAATCTCATGAAACTATAAAATATTTAGAGTATAGAGAGATGCAAAATGGCGAAAGCGCTATGATGTCAGGATATTGAGAAGATTTCAACAATAGGAAAATCAATCAATCAATCAATCAACCAGCCGCTGAAGTCCACTGCTGGACATAGGCCTCCCTTGTTTGCTTCCACATCTCCCTATCCTGAGCAATTTGCATCCAGTTTGTGTGGATCCGTCTTAAGTCATCATGCCATCTGGTCGGAGGACGACCTCTGCTCCTGAATGCATGTTGTCTTGGTCTCCATTCTGTTATTTTCCTTGTCCAACGATCATCGCTCAGCCTCGCCACATGTCCCGCCCAATTCCACTTCAAACTAGTTATTTTCTCCACTGCGTCCGTGACTCTTGTTCTGGCTCGTACTTCGGTATTCGGTACTTTGTTTCTCAGAGATAACCCCAACATAGATCTCTCCATTGCTCTTTGAGTAGTTCTTATCTTATTTGCTGTTTTCTTCGTTAATGTCAGGGTCTCTGCTCCATACGTTAAAACAGGCAGCACACACTGGTTGAACACCCTTCTCTTCAAACATACCGGAAGTGTACTTTTGAAAATATGCCTGAGTCGTCCATAGGCGGCCCATGTGAGCCCTATGCGTCTAGCAAGTTCGCACGTTTGGTTATCGCGGCTTATACGTATTTCGTGACCCAGGTATTTGTAACTTGTTGTTTCCTCAAGTTGTTTCTCGTTGACATATATTCCGCCGCCAATGACTAGGTTTGTCATTACTTGAGTTTTGGAGATATTAATTTTTAGTCCCATCTGTTTAGAGGCAGTGTTCAGTCTTTGTAACATCTCTTGGGCTTTGTTTATGCAGTCGGATATCAAGACAATATCATCTGCAAATCGAAGATGGCATAGATTTTCGCCATTTATGTTTATGCCTAGTTCTTCAAAATCTATCTGTTTGAACATGTACTGGAGCAGGTTGTTGAATAACTTCGGAGAGATGGTGTCACCTTGGCGAACCCCTTTTCGATACGGAAGTTGTTTGTGTCTTCATGAATTCTGACGTGAGCTGTGGCATTCTCATATATGTGTTTGATCGTGGCTATGTATCGGTGGTCTATACGAGCGTCAGCTAGGGATCTTAACATCTGTTGCTGGCTGATTGTGTCGAACGCTTTTTCATAGTCCACGAACACCAAAACTAAAGGTTTATTGTATTCGACCGTTTTTTCGATAAGAACTTTCAAAGTGTGGAGGTGATCGTTCGTACTGTACCCTGATCTGAATCCTGCCTGCTCCGTCGGTTGGTATTGATCCAGTTTGACATTCAATCGTTTTGTGATTATTTTAGTGAAGAGCTTATATATGTGAGACAGCAGACTGATCGGCCTATAGTTTCTCAGATCGGCCATGTCACCCTTTTTCTGTATAAGAGTGATTGTTGCACTATTCCATTGTTTAGGAGTTATGCCTCTTGACAAGCACTCGTTAAACAGTAACTTCAGTGCTCTTATTAGTTCCTTTCCCCCTTTCTTTAAAACGTCAACAGCAACTTCGTCTGGTCCAGGTGACCTGTTATTCTTCATCTCTGAGAGTGTTTTCTCAATTTCATATGGTCACCTCCGGCATATCCTCTGAGCCTTGGTTTATAATTCGTGGTGTTTTAGTTTCTGTGTTCTTGTTCGTTTCCCTGTAGAGCTCTGCATAAAAATTTTCGGTTATCTCCAGAATTTGTTCCTTATTTGTGGTTATCTTTCCGTGTTTGTCTCTTAGGGATGATATTTGTTTACGTCCTTGCGAGAGCTTCTGTCTTAGTACCTTCAGACTTCCATTATTTTCTATGACTCTTGTCACCATCTCCGTATTGTAATTTTCTTATGTCGGTTCTGACAGACTTTGAAATTCTCTTATTAAGCTGTCTAAAGGTCTCCAAGTTTCCTCCATACTTGTGCGGCAGCTCTCTTCTTTCTCTCATAAGTTCTTTGGTCCCCGCACTCAGTTTCTCGTGTTTTCCTGGTTTTTAACAAAGTGTTTTTCTTGTGCCTTTTTTATTGAGTCAACTATTGTTGTGTTTAGGTTTTCAATATTTATGTTTCCATCCTGTGTGTCTAGTATGTTTTTTAAGCTTGTGTTGATTTCGTTCTGGAATAGCGCTGTGTTTTCGGGTGGTAAGCAGTTTTTTACACACCGTTTGTTCAGGAGTTTTCTACGTTCCTTTCTTATGTTTATGACCAATTTTGTTCTTATCATTCGGTGGTCACTTCCAGTTGAAAGACTGTTGAGCACAGATACGTCTTTTACTATCTCCTTCTTGTCAGTAATGGAGAAGTCGATTTCGTTTTTGGTATGACCGTCTGGACTGGCCCAAGTCCATTTGTATTGTGGTTTTTTACTAAAGAAGGAGTTCATAACGAACAAGTTGTTTTGTTGTAGATAGTCAATAAGTATGGCTCCTCGTTCGTTTCGTTCGCCATATCCATAGTCACCCATCGAGCTTTCCGATAAGTCTTGTTTTCTGCCTATCTTAGCGTTTAGGTCTCCTGTCAACAGCGTGTAGTGGGTATGATGTTCTTGAAGTGCGATGTCAACATCATCGTAAAATTCATCAAGTTCCTCCTTTTCCGAGCTTGATGTAGGAGCGTAAATTTGTATAATCTTGAGCTTGTATCTGGAGCTTAATTTTAAAATCAGGTAGATGACTCTTTGGCTTACTGCTTTTATATCTATTATATCTGATATGTGTTTTTTATGTATAATAAATCCCACTCCTCCATCAGATGTATCCTCATGTCCTTTGAAGTGGAACAGGTGTCCTGACTGCAGCATCAACTGACTTTCTCCCTTTCGCCGCACCTCACTCAGACCTACGATATCCCATTTTATGTTCCGGAGCTCTTCTTCCAGTTCTAGCAATCTTTGCTCTGATAGCAGAGTTCTGGTATTATAGGAAGCTATATATAAGTGTCGTTGTGGTTTAGATCGCGAATTTTTGCCTCCCCCAGATCCGATGAGGCAGCCCTTTGTTAAGGGTGGGATTTACCCACCTGGGGACCATATCCGTCGTTTTTTAAAATTCGCCATTTTAGGGGTTTTTGACCGTACTCTTCCACGCTGGCCATGCGGGTTGGAAGAGGGTTAGGAGTATTGGAGAGGAAGTTGCAGGTTTTGGTAGGAGAAGACTAGGAATGGGACAATGGTTTTCCCGTGTGGCATTGGGAATGAAACCAAGGCTCGCGTAGGCAGGAGCGCATTCCTGAAGTAGATCTGTCACCTATCGGGATCATAGATGAGTATCTACCCGCTACCAACGATTAAACGAGGGAAACAAAACGGATTTTGTTTCGAACAGAAATCAATCGGTATCTTGTTTTATTTCATTTCGATTAAAAAAGCTTGCAAAACGGTATCTAGCAGTTGAAGAAGTGTATTTTTGAGAAAACGAAACAATATGATCTTGTTACCAATGCAAAAACCAGAGCTAGAAAACTTCAAAATTTTTCCCGGGTCATTCAATTTTATAACAGGTGGATGAAAAATCTGGAAACGGTGAATGAATATCGCGCACAGGTCAAAAATCGGAATTGCTGGTGTTTTTAGTAATTTCGCCCATCAGATTCTGGGCCCAAAAGGGCCTTATATGAGATATAAGGTCCAACTTTGAAATTACAATATTGGAGATTCGGATTTAGCGGGAATTTTTCACCTGAATTGGTTAACAAAAAATGTTTTCGTCCATATTTGGGTCCCATGCAGCGTTCTTCGATCAAAAATCAGCGGCATTCATTCAGAGCAGGATGCAAAAATTCATATTCTATTACTGAAGAACTTGATGATTTTTCTCGAGGAATCGATTGTACCCATTAAATTTTAGGCCCGATGGGGCCTTATGTGAGATATGAGGTCTAACTTTGATTTTTGAATCAAACACGATGCATAGGGCCCAAAAATTGATGAAAAAAATTCTGGTTTGAAAAAAACTCGGATTTGAAATCCATCGCTGAATCCGAATATGAAATTAAAAGGGAAGCTTTGCATTCGAAATTTCAACGTTGGAACTCTTATCTGGTATGAGGCCCCTTCAAGGACCAAAATATGATCGGCCAATCGATTCACCGAGAAAAATTACTACGGACCTCAGTATTGGAATATGAATTTTCACATCCTGAATGGATGCCATCGGATTTTTGAACGAGAATCGCTGTATACGGCTCAAATATGGACGAAAAAATTTTCGGTTTTAATTTGCATTTGAAATTCGACCTCATATCCCAAAATCTGATGGGCCCATTCGATTCCTCAAGCGAAATTACTAAAGACCTCCGATTTTTCAACTGTGCGCGGAATGAATTCAACGTTTTCAGACTCTTGAAGCATCTGGTATAAAATTGAATGATCCGAGAAAAATGTTAAATTTATTAAGGAGGAGCAGTTTTATAACCCATATCAGTAATAAAAGAATATCTGTAAATGTCTTCGATGTCAGGATATGAACAAATCAATACTAGAATGCTAAGATGTACAGGAAGGGAAATTTTAGACCACAATGAAGTTTTTTTCATAACAATCTTATTAGTCTAATCAAAATTTGCTTCTCTCTCTGATCAGAAAACATTTCTTCATATGGGAACATGAATTTTCAGAATATTATCCACATGAGTTTTCCACGTTTGTTAAATTGATAATGAATCAAATTATATAATAATAAGAAATTTCTAGCTTCTCAAATAACTCCTGCTTCCTGAGTCCTCAAGAAACAAAATCCAGAACTTCGTCGTTTGTCGCGACAGTTTACATTTGACCTAAATTTGAATAATTCTTCCTGCTTTAAATGAAGATGACGCCATCAAAAAGAGGAGCGGCACTGATTCCTTCTAATGTTTGAAGAGTGCTGGTTTCCACCTGAGGAAAATGCAGCATATCCGATACAACCCTGGCTAATTTCACTAAAAGCTCCGAGTGTTCATTAAACACCTCGATTATTTCTAATATGTAGGTAATTTAATATCCATTTACCTGAGGAAAATGCTTAATGGATTTATGTGTGGATAAACCTGAACTGAAATCTCTCTGTTAGTTTATTGGTGGCCAGTTTTTGAGGTCCGTCCAATAGTAAACGGTTCGACGAGGCGCATTAATAGCAAACTGCCCGGACAACTATACGCGAGACTGCGAGACGTCAGTAAATTTTACACTAGAGTCAAACATTTGTGAAAGATAGAGAGCGCGTGCACGAATACGACCGTCATCGCGTTATTATGCAATGATCCGGAAAATGGATGATTTATCGTCGACTCCGAAGTTGTTCGGATTTTTGTCAGTAGTCCGGAACATCAGTACATCGAAACATCGTGCCGGAAAATATGCGAGAAATCTCAACAAATTCGGAGTCGATGATTCATCATCCGTTTCTAGCCTTGGCTTGTCTGATAATGACGCGATAACGTTACTCCTCCGGGCATCGTAGGGAAAAAATCGGATTTTGTGTGAGGGAGATGTGAGAGAATACATTTTTTTTACCTTTATCATTTTCGGCACATTTAACATTAGGAATATTAATAATCTTGTTTTTCATTATCTATTTTTTTTGCTTGTTCGTGATAAGAAGGGCAGTTGATATCTTTATTCCCAAGTGATTTTACAAGCGCAGTGGATTGTAACTGCAAATCTTAATCGCCGCTTCCATATTTTTTTTTTGGTGTCGCAAGCAAAGATTATAGAGTATAAAGATGGGAAACGAAGCGACTACAGTGATGTCAGCGACATCTGTTTTTCAAAAGTAATCGGTCTATGGTTAAAATATTTAATTAAGGTCCATTTGGCATAGATTATATAGAGATTATTAGTAGGCTGTTGTCAATTTTGAAAGAAATACTTGAATAAATATTCTTGCTGAATGATGATTATATTTTCTCGCGTATTTTCCACTGAAATAACTCAAAAATCTACAAGAGTAGCACCTAGCTCACTCCATAATCTTGGTTTGTGTGTTTTTCTGTTATAAATTCTGTTTTAAAAACTGGCCGAAATTCAAAATGCATGGTGATTAATTGCAGAAATAATAGAAAGAATAATCTTGAATGTGCATTCTTTTCATTACCAAAGAGAATGGAAATGTAAGTTTTGAAACTCGTATCAGGTAACTGTCTTGCTCATTGCTTTTTATTTTCAGTTCTGTCAAATGAATAGAGTTTTCGGGGCAAAAATATATTGTTCTGGATAATTTGTTTGCG
Source organism: Hippodamia convergens (assembly GCA_038502775.1). NCBI lineage: Eukaryota > Metazoa > Arthropoda > Insecta > Coleoptera > Coccinellidae > Hippodamia > Hippodamia convergens. Next base: position 12,043,721 of record CM076610.1, on the reverse strand, counting down.
AATCGAATTTTCTTCGGTGTCATTCATTAGATCAAAAAGTTCCACTCATAGAGGCAATGGTGGTCAGAAGAACGACTTATAGAGGTGGTGGTTCTCTTGACGACCTTTCCAGCAGTTCGACTCATCTACTAGACCCTCTAGACTCATTGAGGTGAAAATACACTGGGTAAGAGATGTATGAATCGGGTCCAGAACAACTGTTTGACTTATCGATGTTCGATTTATCGAGAGTTCACTGTATGAATAAACTCTTGAAGTTGTTATAATAATTCTCTAATTTGTGAACGAATTTTCGAGATGTTCTCAATTTCATAATTATCGAATTCTAGTTGATTTTACACAATCATTTCAAATAAAAATATAAAAAATCCAGAAGCGTATTTCATTTAATTCAAAACAATATGTAGATGGAAAATATAATCCTGATCAAAAAAAACTGAGCTCTGCTTTTGTTTTGTCGATCAGGATGTTTCTCTAAAAGCTCGACAAGGAATACTCAATGGAAATTTATGAGAAGTATAATTCGAATTAATAAAATAGTTTTCTGTACTTCAGCGCCATCTAGGTGTCAGTAAGTAAGAAACTAGCCAAAAATCGTAGTCGGATTTTAGTACCACAGATGTGAGGGCGTTTCCTATCTTTCTAACTCTATAATCTTTGGTCGCAAGGATCTGGCATAGGTACCTATTCGTAATTTTTATTTTGAGTGTAATGTGAAGGGTTGTGTGCCTACTTGGATATATGATATTGAACGAATGTCAAACAGCTCCTGACTAAATTTCAGCAGGTTTTTTCGAATTTTCATTTCTATACCTCTAAGCAAGGATATTGACAGTATGAAATAATTCCTCCACGTAGACTCATCGGAATTTCTCTCGTGAAAGTCGAGTTCCCTCTCATAGTTTCGTGCATAACTCTAGACCGAACTTCTTCAACCAGAAGAACCGCGGTATCAAGGGTGTTCCGATAATTTGATAGAAGAGACGGTCGTCGCATCTTGAATAGAGAATGCTAAGTATGATCCTGAGTATGCAAGTTTACGACATATTGTTGAAGATGACACCCCGAATATTGCAGACCTGCTTCGTCTTTGATATATAGTGTGAGGACGTGGTTTGACTCGGAATTATTAGAATGAAATGGAACAAATATATGTCTTTCTCCTCGGACGATGAGTGAGTCCTCGTAGGAAATAGTAGATAATATAAATTCCTAGATGTATGAGATGTGATAAAAATGAGTTGAAAAAATCAATTCAAAGTTAGTATCCCTTCGAATAAGATCTCAAGGAAAATACTTGAACTGAAAAGTTTGTTCATCTGCTATTGGATGGAATTATTGGTCAATTTGAGTTTGTCTTCCATATCTTCTGATATTTCATCTTTCTGGAGCTGGAAATATACAATCGGAAGCAAATGAAAGTCCTGGTATTGCCCGTCACAATCTCGAGCTGAGAAGCCTTTTTGGAACTGATGCATTGGTTCCATTTCATGAAGTTCAATATTTACCGTTAAATTTCATTAATCAATTTCAGGACACTCATCCAGGGTGTCCCAGCGACAATTTGACCCGCTCCAACTCAGAAACGAAGAATGTTCAAAGATTTAGAAAGAAGCTCAACCTCTGTTTTTTTGGGAATAAATTTCCATCATAGGTTTGTTCCGAAATAACCAACCCGCAACATTTTTTGAAGAGGGTAGAGATGTCGAGTGTTGGTTAGTTTGAAAGTTATTTTTATGTTCCCGGTTAAAATTCTCGATATAGGTAGGTTCATTATTCACAAAATAATGAACTAACCCTCAGAAAGTGTGAACAGACAGTTAAACTGTAGATTTTTTGCGGAACAATGTTGTCAATGTTTTCCCTAATCCAGATCTTGAAAATTATTTCTTGGTTCTTCAAAACTCCCTTCAAAAGCATGTACTAAGAAACTCTCGACATCTCTTTCCTATTGAAAAAATATTGCGGGTTCATGACACCTTCATGGGGCTGTTTTTTCGGAAAAACTCATGATAGAAACTCATCCCCCTCAAAACAGAAATTGACCTGTTTTTGAGTTTTGGAAAGGGGTTAAAATTTTCGTTGGGAGACACAATAAAAAATTTTGAGGCACGGTAGTAATTCAGAACAAAGAATGGTTTCCCTGAATTTTGTATTCAGAACACTATTGAGAGCTTTTCAAATGAAATGGTTGATTTCTAATTTCAAATTTCGGAAATTATTAAACACCAGTTTACATCTTCCATGTCGTATCATTCAGAAGAAACTTTCTCATTTATAGAAGAGAGAAGTAAAGGCACACTTAATAAAATAATTATATTCTCTGACGATCGATTTCGGCTCTAGGCCATCATCAGGTCAGCTGAAAAAAGTAGTCAAGTTATAAAATATGATGACAAAAACAGGTACAAATTAAAATTTCTTTCACATAATAATCTTTAGAATAACAATAAAAGTGAACAAGCGTGACAGACTTGTTATTATTCACTCACCGTCAAAGGAATATGTACCTTCAACTTTCATGAATTTTAGTTTTCTTTTTAAAGTTTCAGTATTCAAGTTTTGTTACGATGTTACGAATTTGGTCGTATTTATTTTTGGGTGGTCAGTGTTTCTCATTTATATAATATAGATTTTGTAACCCGTAGCATTACGAAATCTTCAAATTCATGAAGGAAAATCTATCCAGAGAATAAAGGCACGAGAGGCTGTTGCTTGAAGAGAAAAGTGTAGTCTTACCTTTGAAGTGCTTGATTTAAAACCAGAATCTGCTGAAACAAAAAACAAAATAAATCGAGGGAAATTTCTTTACATTTATGTAGAATGCAACATCTACAGGGTGTCCCATAATAAGACAGACAAACTATTAGAGGATATTCTAGACATTATTTGAGACGCTTTCGACCAAAATCATATAGTACAAAAATGCTTCGTTAAGGAGCTAGGGCCTTCTGAAAATGACTTCCAGGCAACACTTTTGTCACATATCTCCAAAACTGCGTCACCTAAAGTGTTGAAATTTTACTCATAGGCTACTATCAAGAATACGCGTCGAAAGTGTTTCAAATAATGTCTAAAAATCCACTAGAAGTTTGTCGGTCTAATTATGGGACACCCTGTAGAAAAAAAAAACACAGTAGCATATGCAACCTCGTATAGTAGATTGGCTAAATGCGACAAATATTCTATTTTTTCCTCTTACATTGGATGGCCCGTAATATTTCGGTGCATTTCTTGCAAGAGAATAAGCTTTAAGAAAAAGAAACTCGATAAAGCATTCAAATTTAGTTGAGAATATCTTTAGAAAACATATCAAACTGAACTCGAATTGAGGAAACTCTCTCAAAATTATTCCCAGTCCATTTATACTTTATGTTGAAGCTCAGCAAATAATCCCCGTAGAAAAAAAATAGAGAAATCCACCGAATTGCTATAAAAAGTATCTGTATAAAGGTTTATTGCAACATTGTACATTGCACCATAAACAGAAACGGAAATAATGTTGGAAACAGATATCCAGAATATGCCATTCATTTTTCCCTATTCTCTTATGTCAAACAGTTGTAGTTCAGGGATCACTTATATTATTTGTTTCTAGCCTGATATAGTTTTATAAAGAAAACAGGGGTAATAATTGTTATTTTCTAAAGACTCTTAGTTGTACGAAAAGCACTTGCCGTGTCATCAAAAACTTTTCAAAAATTCATTATGCTTTGTCCTATAAGAAACTCGCCGCCTATTTTTCATACTCTAAGTTCCTCGAGAGAAAATGTATAGTTCCGAGAATAATATGAAATAATTTCATATTCACCGACGAATGCGTTGTGAATTTTCAGTGGGGATATTTATTTTCGGCACATGCTCAATTCTAAAACGTTGGATCATTAGAGTTTTTATCCACGGTCGATAAACCGATTTTCCGATAAGTTTATTCAATGCAAATTAGGGATCCCCTCTGATCGTAGGATAACATCGTTACATCATATTATTCGATGCCTCCCGGGCATTGTTTGGCACACTCGTTTTCGACTGAGTTCGTCGTGTTTACGAAGATTTGAAATCTGCAAAACTTTCGGAACAATTGGACGGGCCCTGAACGAAACACTGAAGAGCATTTCACGCATTTTAAAACAACCATGTTCCGAATAGCCATAACAACCTGCGCTTATTGTTTCCACGTTGAAAATACTGCTGTTCCAGCTTCAAACTTCAAGTCCTCTTTAGCGTTTCTGAAAGAATTAATATCGTAAATACGGAAAAGGAACGTTTTATGGAACCGGAAATGAAAACAGGGTTCACTTCATCGCATTTTTCCACTTTAGGTCCTTCTGCTTTGTGATCGTAATAACTTTTCTACTAATGGCGGCTTGTTAGGAAGCTTGTACTTTATAATAGGAGGAAACCATGGAAATGATGCAATCGACTTTGTTGAATAAGTCTTCTTGAAATTCATAAACAGTCTCCTTTCATGTCTCCAGATAATGTCTCGAAGAGTGAGTAAAAAAAAAGGGGTAGGTATTGCACTTATATAAGATATGAACAGTATGAATGAACGAATGAATACGAAGATAAGAATATTAATGGTGTCACTCAACAGTTATATACAGATTATATACTGTCTCTTGGACTATGTTCATTTCTTCTAAATAAACATTATCCGATAATAATAATGAACACCTACAACAGTAGAATTAATGTTTATTAAGTTAGAAAAGATTAATTTGAGTTTAACATTCTGTGTCATTAAAATTATGGTTCACTCAACAGTTACCTACAGATTATATAATATGCTGGGATCTCTTTAACTTGAACCTGACGGTACATAATCTGCATGTAACTGTTGAGTGAAACATAATTTAAATGATATATAGAATTTCAAACTCAAATCAATCTTTCCTAACTTAAATAAATATTAATAATATTAATTCTACTATTGTAGGAACCCTCTATTCAACATTTTATATGAGACGAGTCAAAAGTCCAGGCCGGATTATATAGTGATCAACATTTCTCTTCTTTTCCTCTGCTATGATTCGTAAATGGTTTTTGTCATAATTGGTGAATATATTTTGTCATTATCGGTGATTTTATTTTGTCCT
>CM076610.1:11965123-12038522 GCA_038502775.1 Hippodamia convergens | reverse complement strand
CAAGAAAGACTGAGTAACTTGTCATTATTATCTACTAGCTTGTAAAGTGACTTCGTACCCCTGCATTATATTCCGCTAACTACCACTTTCCTATAATTCAACGATTTGACGTATGACAAATTAGTTATGACAGTTCGCATGAGGGATTTTTGGTGATAATCAAATAATTATGTCGATACACTATAACTCTGCTCTCATCTATGACCCAATCTGTAGGTTATCATAAGCTTACAGGAAAATTGCAATTCTGGACGCTTTTTGTAGATCTGTAACTTGCAGAAATCTTCAAATACACTCTTTAAAAGAAAAAAACCAAAAAAATGTTCTCCGAATTCATTGTAAAATAACTTTCTAAGATGTGAATTGATTTCAATCTTTTTGTCGTCTTCTTGTAACCTATTTACCCTCGTTTATCACCTGATCTCGAGTCTGCAAGATATCAATTGAATTTGATGAATTTCAATTTGCACTAAATTCCTGAACACCTTGAAGGAAGGATAGTTATATGAGTTTTTAAAGCCTAATCTTCTCCTGACATTTTCCTTTTTTATTCAAGTCAATAACATTTTCCTATTATAAGGAAATACGTTTTTCTAAACGAAACTATGGATTGCAACACAAGCCTGTAGAGACCTTGTTATTATAGTAAATGGAGCATCAACTGCTGACAGTTACATCGAAGAAAGTTTAGCAGATACTTTTTCCTCCCTCTGTTGGTCAAAATTGCTAGGCCGCATGTGGCGAGAATTCTAAGAGATTATCTCGATAAGATGAACATCCATGGATTAGAGTGGCCTTCACGTAGCCCCGATCTAAACCCAATTGAGTATGTGTAGGGAGGCTTATTCGTAAACGTCAATCGGAAACCATTCCAGCTCTCAGTACAGCTCCTTTTGAAGAATTGGAAAACGTTCCACAACAGGCAATTGCCTAATGTTTTGGAAGCTTACGCAGCCACCTGGAAGCAGTGATAGGAGCACTTGGAGACAATACTCAATTTTAGAATATTAATATGTGTTTATTTGTTATAAAGTTATCTGTATATTCTTAGTGAGTTATTGTTAATGTTACAAATTGCATATTTTCCTTTAAAAAACTTTTGGGAAAGAGCTATGGACGTGAATGAAGAAAGAAAACGTTAAGAAAAGATCAGGCTGAAAATCTCATATAAAAACTCATCATTGCAACAATAATTACACCTACAGGGTGTTCAGAAATTCAGAGAATTCAGTTATACCCTGTATGATGATATAAGCCACAAATAGACAAAATGAGCAAAATCGTCGCACACCTTCAAAAATGATTTGGAAATGAATATTTTTCATGTCCGGTTTCTTGTCCAGGAGTGTATTTGTCTTTGAGCTACAGCGTATATAGGCAATCGCAATTTTCCTGTAAGCGTATGATAAGCTACAGATTGGCTCATGGGTGAGGGTAGAAACATGATCATTTGTTCAGACATAGAAGAGTCCTTATGGGAACTGTCATAATTCATTTGTCATACGTCAAAACGTTGAATTACAAGAAAGTGGAGTTACAATATAATTTGAAGGCGTACGAAGCCGCAATACAAGCAAGTAGAAATAATGACAAGTTATCCAGTCTTTCTTGTGATATCGTGCTCCGTATTACATTACCGATCATTATATGTATGTATATGGATGGATTGAGGATTCGAAAGAACTTTCAGGTTGTTCAGATTTGTAAATAATCATTAGGACCTATCTTTCCAATTTGTCGAAATCGCCTAGAAATAAGCTTCAAAATAAAATTCCTCATCGATTGATTTGTCTCAATTGAAAAGAATACTTCTATTGGAAAATGTAATACTCAAAACACACGTTGGAAATTTCGATACATGTTTATTATATCTCAGAAATATTTGGAGAATCAAGTCTGATCGCAATGCTAGCATATTATGTCTACGACAAATCGCTAAATAATTAGCGCCGACAAAAAATGTTCATTGTTACAGAAACATCCGAAGTTGATAGAAACGACTCGAAGGACAGCCGTTCTCATGATATGACGAATTTGCCACATTAACGAAATCCTAATTATCTTTCGGATATGATTGATCACGAGGCGAATAACCACTGGTGTATGTCGTTCAACTGCTGCCTCAGTTTTTCTGCCAGCCAGAAGTCGAATTTCAAGAAATGCCGACTGCATTTACCGAAGTCAAGAATTTCGTCAACTGCTCTGCAGCTCGAGATAACCCTCTCTCGGAATTCCGAATACATGTTTTTTCGGTCACGTGGCTTATGTGGATAATGATCGGTGCCATCATTTTCTGGTTACAGAAGTGTTGTCGGTATTGCCTATACAGAGGCGTACAATTGAATATACAGGGTGTATAACGGTCGATGGTACGTTAGACGTTTATAGAAAACGGAAAGCAAGAATTTATTGAAAATTTGATTTAGTAGACAAAAACAGCTGCTCTATCGATACAAATATTTTCAGTACTGCAGTGTTGCCCTTTATTTGATAAGTAGTAACTACATATACACCCTGTATAATAATAATAATATATTTATTAATCTTCTAAGACATATGAATATGAACATTTATGTATAGGACAGGTCAAAAGAAAAAAATTGAAAAAAATTGCTCGATATGAAACAAAGTATTTTCGATAATAATCAGCAACAGTGTAAAAGCATTCCTCTACCCATTTTCCATGTTTCCAGTTCATGAGATTTAATACTTGTTGGTGGGTGATTAAATAATTGAATGCACTGATAAACTGCTCCATAAGAGCATTTCGGCCGTCGTGCCTGAGTGTTCAGGCAGTTCAGTCCAGTGAGGACATATCCTGAAATATAACTCTTGAAAATGCAGACACTCGAACTGGCGAAACGTCGAGAACTAATCAACGACGACGGCCGAAATGCTCGAAAGAACAGGTTACATTGAACGATGGCCGCGAAAGCTTCAACCAATTAATGCTCCAAAAGAGTAATGGTCCCTATACACGATCCGGCGGCCTGCAGTCCCAGGACTGTCGATTTGAACTGACAGTCAAGGTCTGTAGCGCACTACACACGATACAGTTTTAAATCGTAACTGTCAGTTTAACTGAAGTTAATCGTAAGGCCCACGATCTGGATCGCCCACACATTGATCAGTTAATCTTAAGATCTCGGACTACAGTTGGCGCGGACTGAAGGTCTGTAGCACTCTACAGGCGAGGATCGGAAGAGGGATCGCCGACCGGCACAGATCTGTCGGACGGTAATCTCAGGTGCCCTCCGCCACACACTGTCAGTTGGCCTGCAGGCTCGTGATCGTCTTATCTCCGATTCTGTTGTTCTCGTCAGTTTTTCGACAGGCCATTTTCATTCCTGCAGCAATAGTGCGAGATTGGACTGACGGGTAGAGATGGACAGTAAAACCAGGTTTTATTTCCGGATTTATTGAATTTTACCGAGCCTATCCCTGTTTATGGAGAAATTAAAGATGACGCGTATCCAAATAAACGGCTACGGATGAAGCGTACAACGTGCTATTAGAATTTCATAAGAAGACTGTGCCATTAGCTACAGTCGATGCGGTGAAAACAAATTTTTTTGTATTTGATTTCCGAAAAGAACCAGAAAAAGTAAGAAACGGTAATTCAGGATCATCGGAGATGACGTAGTCAACCTTTGTTCAGCACTGATTGCTTGACTTAAATGGGTGTCCTCTCTACCGATGATACCAAATCTACGAATTTTCGGAAATCTTCTTCACTCATTTTCAAATTATTAATCAAATAATCGCGATGAGATTGTCTCACTTCGCGGAGCAATGTCATATTGTTTCTATCTTGGAGGCACCTAAAACCACCTCCAAAAATTGAAAGAAGGTAAATAGCACAGCATTTCGGACGAAGCATGGTGGACAGAACTGTGTGAGATAACTGAAGTTCGCCTGCAATCCCGTTTTGCCATCGGCATTCCGCCTGCAGGCACTGGACGCATAGTGTGTACCACCATCAGGCCAGAATGTGCAATTTTGTACGTCCGCCTGCAGGCGGTTAACTGATAGTGTATGTTGCTGTGCGATTTTGATCTTACGTTCTCCTATTGAGGCGACGGCCTCCAGGCAATCGCATAGTGGGTGGACGCATATGACCTGATCTGATAATCGAAAACTGACAGTCCGTGGACTGAAGTCCATCCTTAATTTGACTATACACGTTCAGTTCAGATCCTCAGTTTTCCCAGTGAGGAACTATTAAGTATGTCTCTTGAACGTTAACGAAAATCGACTGCTGCCATGATTGTGTTATTAATTGAAAATGGAAAAAAAGAGATTATGGACAAAAGAATGGTTGTTGAGACGTGATAAACTATCGCATAATGAATTATCTGAGAATCAGAGCAAAAGAGTCTACTGTTGAATTTTCATCAATAGTTTTGTAAAAGTTTACAAGTTTTTCATAGGCCCTATTTTTTGTTCGATTATTAGAATATTCGCCTATTCGAATTTATTAGACATTTTACAGCCCATTTTGGCTGTAAAAGATCGAAAATGTTGGAAGTTCTGAACTGTCGATGGGATCTGAAGGAATTGCTCTACACACGGCAGTTTTTCAAACGATTTGCCGAAACTGTCGGCCGGGACTTATCGATTATCTGTGCTTGTGTAGTGATAACAAAACTGTAGATCTACAGTCCCGGACTGCAGTTCGTCGGTGCGTGTATATGTACTTTTAGGAATATCGTATTCAATCATTTTGAAAAGTATGTATTCTTCGAGAAAATCGCTGTAATAACAACTTGAATCGATCCAATAACAATGTGTATGAGACATTTCGTCAATCTGGTAGCCTTTTTTCTGAAGTTTGGTTCTTTGCATATGCTTCATGAATGTTCTTATTTTGAAATGGAATCAGTGTATCAACGGCCTCGATTTTAAACGAGTTTTCTGAAAATGCTAAGACGTAAATTAACAAACGCTGAGGCTAATAGGGCTATCGGAATGCTGCAGGGTGGGCCAACTCAGGTTGTTGTAGCGGAAAGGCTCCAAGTGAGCCAAAGTGTGATATCTCGACTTTGAAATAGGTTCAGGGAGACAGGTTCCGTGTTGGAAAAGACCAAGGATTGGTAAGCGACAAAAAACAACACCTGCCCAGGATCGTTTCATCACCGTTTCGGCGAGAAGAAAGCCTACATCTACGAGTAGAATGCTACGGAATACTCTTCAAAATGTAGATGGGGTCCAAGTTTCCATCGAAACCATCAGTCGACATTTGAGAGAGATGAATCCAGATTCTAGACGTCCATTAAGAGGAGTTCCATTAACACGTGACCATAAGCCTCAAAGACTGGAATGGGCAAGGCAACATATCAATTGGAACGATCAATGGTAGTATTCTTTTCACTGATGAATCCAGATATGGACGATTTTCAGATTCTCGAAGAATAAAGGGTATGGACAATCCCACGCATACCCCGTAATCGTCGCTATGTCCAAGAAGTCCATCCATTCCGAGGGGGTAGTGTTATGGTAGTGGAAGGGATATGTTTCAACGGAGCACAGATCTACACATTTGTCGCGGGAAAATGACCGCCTTAAAATGTAGGGAGCATGTCATTGACAATATTTTGCCAAATTTTCACGCTGCTATTGGTGAAACTTTTCAATTTCTAGAAGATAACGTTAGACCGCACCGTGCAGCCATAGTTGAGAATGAGCTCGAGGAGCTTAGTATTCCACATTTACCAATACCTCCGCACTCACACAGATTTGAATTGCATAGAACATGCATGGGATATGCTCCGAAGAAGATTAGAGGATCATCAACCTACCTCAGAATCCTTAAATGATCTGAGAGAGCTTCTAACCGTTTATGGAACCAAATTCCTCAAGAAATGTTCACAACCTCGTGTCGTGTGTAGTATGCAAAGAAGATGCCAAGCTGTTATTGATGCTTGTGGAGGCAATACATCACAAAATCTTATTTAAACTAATTTTTTTGTAATTTAAGTCAATATCTCTAACTTATGTCGAGCAGTTTATTTTGGTGACCTTTTCGAATTTAGTTGTTTTATGTTTGGAAATGTAAAATAATACGTCGTTTCTGGTATTATAGTTGTGAAAGCTTTAGAGTTTTGTGTTTCCTTCATTCTCCATAAAATACATCAGGCACTTGAAAATGTACATGCATGCCACTGTTAGGATTCCTTTCTCTACAAAAGTCGGGCGACAAGACGACTTCAGAGGTATATTGAAGATCATTCTTAAAATTCTCTTCTGAATTAAAAATACCCTACCAACATTAGTTGAGTTCCTCCAGAGCATGATATTATAGGATAGGTGGCTGTAAACGAGGCCATAGTAAACATTGATGACAGCTCTCAGAGGAAGCGAGTTTTTGACTCTGCTTATTGCGTAGAAAGAACTATTCAGTTTCTTACAAACGAAATCGATATGTGCACTCCATTTTAGATTTGAATCAATGTATATTCCGAGACATAGAAATATAGTCAGCAAAAAGCAGAATTCGAATCGACTCATTTAACGAGAAATGAATCGGGGAAATTAATCGAATTATATATTATTGCATTTTTTCTTTTCATCGTTGTAATATGATTATTTTGGTACCACTTCTTCATACTCATCTTCAGCGATTTCTTAGTAATTAAATGTTTTCCTCTTGTTTTGTACAAAATATAGCTTTGATTAAACATCTATAACTTTCATACTGAAAATCTTAGGAAGCTGAAATTTCGGAGACAGATTGCCAAGATGCTTTGCATCATTCACGTGTTTTTATTATAAAGTGTCATTCAAAATTCGAAAATTCGATGTTTCATCGAGACTTACAGAAACGGTTGAAAGTGTATTTTTCAAATGGAATGCACTGCATATTTTGAGAAGAGTCAGTATTTTTCAATATTCCGACACATAATTGTACGGATGGTCTAAGAAAATTTTTTCTTCAACCCTCATAGCATTTGACTCAGCATTGGTATCGAATTAGACCCCACAATCAATCCGTAAAATCAACACATAGAAAAAATTATTGAAAAATCTTTTTTGTAATTATCTGTAAGATCCGTTCATTCTGCCACATCTCGTAGAACAAAACAATGTTTGAATATTTCATTCTAGCACTGTTTTCAGTAATATTTATCGATGACATGTTGGCCCCCTCTCACGGAATCATTCAACATCTGTCAATATTTCATTAATTTCGATAAAAATTCAGCGAATTAGAAAAAATAATGTATGATACTCTTACAAAAGACTCATTCCAACACTCGTTCATTAGAAAATCGCTTGAATTTCGAACTCGTGTAAGAATATCAATGCCCTCTGCACTTGTATCATAAATAACTATTTTGATAGAATCCATGATCCTGTTATCATAAAAGGACAAGTTCTTGGATACTTGAAAAGGAATTAATTCCTAAATTTCTTCTTAGTTGGAGTGATATTACTCTTTCGTTGAAATCAGCAGACTTTCCAATTCACACCGATCGTTTACGGTTGGTGCAAATTATTTCTTAATTGTGTTAATTCTAGTTTAACTTCATTAAAGCAGTACTCGAAACGATGACAATTATTTCAGAATCAGGTAAGGTTATTAGGAACTAGAGGAAACTGCTGGAGTGTTCTTTTTTCCTGGACTTTATTGTTACGAGAACAAATATGCGATTTTGATGAACAGATGGCGAAAATTTATGTAACAAATATTCACAGAAAAGATATGGGCATATTTTTTCAGAAGAATCATCTGCGAAATAATAAATGATGAAAATACGCTATTTCACGGGGTAATTTGTGGAGGTATAAAAAAAGGGAAACATGGTTTGCAAACGCTTCGTTTTCGAGATACAGGATGTGAAAGTTTCAATTTATTCGAAGTTTTTTTTCATAGCATACGAATATCAATATATTTAGCTGAAATTTGACCAGCATATGACCGAGGTTATGACAAAATGCCAATAAAACATGTTTTTTTCTAAATCCCTCAACCCTATAAAATAAAATCATGAAATTTTTTCCGATAATTTATATCAGTAAATTGTCAGGAAAGTCCAAAATTTCATAATAATTCGAGGCTCTGGCATATTTGGTTAGCTACATCGTTTCGTTATAAGTAAATTGGCTATTTCCTTTATCTGAGGCAGTGCTAAGAAAAAAAAAATTTGAGAATTCGAAAAATGAGCATGACAGAGAAAATAAATTTCAACGTAGAATGCATTCAACAGTCAGAACGGTAGTTAGTTACCAGATCATTCATCAATTATTTCAAACAATTCACCTTCCACTACAAATTTGAATCGAATCAGATAAATTTGAGTCGATCAAAATCGAATTTGCAACAATTATTATTATTCCTCGACTTATTTATCGAATGTTGACGGTAATCAAAAGACAATCGGGTGCTCTATCTGCTGTAATGTAAAGGAAAATAGAACGTAAGTTTCTAGTAGGGATAGAACAGTGATAATAATTGTTGAATTAAATTTCTGATGAGACCATTCTTATTATATTCCCTTACAGTATATTAGATAGTTGAGATTCCATATAGCGATCTTAAAAAAAAAATTCAAACCAATCCGAACGCTGCATCTTACTTGATGGATAAACTCATAATTCTAATTTAAATTTTAATTAGTTCATTTACAAATTAAATAGTCCTTCTTTTGGGGCAGAGAAGGAGAGATGAACTTGTGAAAGCTGGAAATTTCATTCCGAGTAAAATACTGAATATGAATATTTAAAGCGGGAGCTTCAATTCATCTTGTACCAAATGGGCGGAATAAAAATGAATTGATCCTTCAAGTTGGTCAATACTGGAGAAATTAAGTTTGCATTATCCATCAGAATTTCGTTTCTATTAGAGTTGAACTGTTTAACAGTTATCCAAAAAGAGAATATAAAACAAATTGAGGGAGGAGAATCAGTAATACCAGGAATCAAAGATTATAGAGAAGAAAGATTGGAAACGAAGCGTCTACACTAAACTCACGTCAGTGTTATCTAGTCATTCCGAGTTAATTTAGGAAATATCTGAATGCACCTGATATTAATATGCTAAATATGATGATTCAGAAACTCGTAATGTAATCAGTTGTTAGAGATGTTCATTTGGGACCGCGAGGTCCTAGTTCAATTCCGGCTAGAGAAAAAATGTCAAGTCAATTCTTTGGTTTCGTCGCACAAGATGTTATTTTCTGGCCTCGACAAAGACGAAATCCAATTTAAGTAAGCATGATTTCAGTGCCATCTAAACTTTCAGTGTTCCTAACTAGAATGAGCTCCGTAATGAATTTCATCAAAATAAGTGAAAGAAAATTATAATTATCAATCAGAATCAGTAAAAGACAAGTGAAGCGTTTTGGTTCAATCTGCAAGCATGGTCTCCACTGGCCCATTACTAAATTCATGCTCGGATTCATGGTGATCATGATTCGCAAATAGGGTGTGAACTTATGATAATATGATTATTATTATCTATGATCAAATTCATAATTCAAAGGAAGTTCTTCGACAATACAAAACTCGCCTATACGCATAATCCGAGGCATGATCCAACACGCATAAGGAATCCCATTACTATACATTGATTATAAATGAAAAAATAAGTATAGTAACTAACTAGAGAATGAATATGAAATTTATCGTTTCCCAAATAGGTTAATGCTTGTTCGCGAAAAGCTATGATCAACATCCTTTGTTTGATCGCATCTCTTTTATCATGGTAATTTCTGTTTAATAGGCTGTTTCGGCGAGAAGTGGATCGAAATGTATGAATAGAACTCCGCAATTCCTGAAATGTACCCGTGTTGCACAAACAAGTCAGAGAGATTAAAGTCTTATTGATTCTCAGCACAAAATGTTCATGTTCGATGCTCGATAAAATATGATGAGCTCATTAACTTGAGAGATATGGCACTGATACGCTGAACTACGCTACAATTACCAACATCATATTTCTAGACTGTAAAATATCAAATGAACTCATTGTTGTGACCAACAGAAATTTGAATTTCGTGGAATGGAATGTAAAGGAATCTGTATTTCGCAAGAACAAAATGTGAACAGAACTGATGACAGCACCGAGGTGCGAAGTGGACACAACATTAGCGGAGATAAATTTTCGGACGACCTACATTTGATGGAAAAACCCCTCGGAAAAACTACACCGGAGAGGTGAACTCAGAAATATATTATCAGTTTAGATCCGCTCAAAATTAATTGATCTCAATAACTAGGGACGGACTTACATTTCATATTGGTTTTTTCAACAACTGATTACTGTAATTGAAAAAATCGAAGAGATATTTCATCTGGTTGAATTAATATATCAAATTTAGTGCATTATCTAAATTTGTTTTGTCATTTACATGATGCGTTCCGCAAATGAAATTTTTCTCGAGTACCTATATTCAATTTTTTTTCTATAATTTTGCAGGTGTACCATAAGAGACTATTTATTGAAGGTTAATCAATGTTGTTTTGTCTTCCATAACAGGTTTGTTGACTGTTTCATATACAGGGTGATTTTCTTCATGATTTAGGATAATATAAGAAAAATAGAGTGCGGTCTTGGAAATTAATCACCTGTTTTCCTCTGTAGTCCTCTTACATACAAAATTCCATGAATCTATGATGAATCGGCGTAGTAACCTCTACATATGTGGAAAGTATGTACAGTTCATCAGGATTCGATTCATCCTGTATATGGACGGTCAGCAATCACAACAAGATAATGCGCGATTACATAGCCAGAACAATGAACGTTCGACCATAATGAACAAACACCATCCAGTCGATTTGTTGCCTTGGTCTCATAGATCTTCGACTAATAACACACCCCATTTTATATTGACATTTACCCACACCAGAATAATCGAAATAGATATGCAAGATGAACTGCTATAGGATAAATATGATTTGTTATTTTAAAAGTAAGGTTTAAATCAGATAATGAGCGACTTATTGGAATTGAACGAACAATCATAATGCACTATTTTTCATGTCCTTCGAAATTAATAAATGTTTCGAGATGAAGTGTAATATTCAGTTTATAATAATAATAATATTTATTCATTTCATAACAGTTATTGATTGTGTACAATAAAAGGGAAATACGTCATACAAAAAAAAAAGGAAGAAACACATTTTTTAGTTATATTCTGCGTGATGAAGAACTGTCACCCCAGAAAATGATACCATATGATAACAGAGATTCGAAGTTTGCAGAATATATTACATTGAGAACTGGCGCATTCAAGTGATACGTTTAGTGAGTATATCACCGAGTGCAGACGTTTACTAAGGTGTCGCAGTGGGTTTACCACTTCATGTATAAACATTTTAAAAGCATCAACATTGTTTAATATCGATAATTGCCAAATGTGGCTATAAAAAAGTTGAGTTGCTGTTTTTTTCAGGGTTTTCCAATTGCCAAGGTCGGCCTTGCTCAAAGCAAAGATTATAGAGAAGAAATATTGGAAACCAATACTGTGTTTAGGTACATCAGCGCCATCTAGTTATTCCGAGCTCATTCAGGAAATATCTGAATGCTCAAGATATTAATATGTGAAATAATAATGTTCAACAAACACGTGGTGTAGCTCAGCTGTTAGAGTGGATGACTTGAAACCGCGAGGTCCGAGTTCAATTTCCGGGCTAGTGTTGAAATTTTCTAGTCAACAATACTTTGGTCTCGTCACACAACATGTTATTTTCTAGGCTCGACAAAGTAGAAATTTAATATCAATAAGCATGATTTCAGCTCCATCTAAACTTTCAGAGTTTCTAACAATGGAAAATCACAGTCGGTTTTTAACACTACTGATAAATGGCTGTTTCCTATCAAATCAAATCAAAGGAATACAGAGGAAACTACGGAAACAAAAACTATGGCGTGGAAATGTGTGCATATTACGTATAATGTGACTCTTAGCATCGCTAAGGAATGGTAGCTCTCAGAAAAAAAAATTTCATAAAACTTACCATTTTCACAAAAACCTAAATGTATTACCTTTGACCTCGAATTACTTTTGTAGCACACTTGGATCGACGGAGACTTTTAAAACTTCATTTGTAATTTTGCTGCAAGGCAATTTTTGATATTTCAAATGAATTGAACGGACTAATTTATCCAACAGACACGAAGCCCGTTGGACTGATTGATTTATTGATAGAGAAAATTCAGAAGGCTTCGAGAATCCTGTACCAAAAAAGCCATTCGAACAACTGAAATGAATATATAAAATGAAGAAAAATATAAACTCTCCTGCGTGCAGCTGCTAGTATGCATTTAACACCAAAATTCATATAGCATGTCAAAAAGGGAAATGTTGAAATGTTTCATAGTGACCGGTGTGAAGTTACCGGCCACTTTTTCACGGAGATAGCGGCCGTTTCACCAGTGGCGTCGGTGAAATAAAATGTATCACAACTTTTTACTGGAACCAAGTAGCGATCTGAAATTAATAAAATATCTTTTTCGAGTAATTTCCAATATTATACCAAAAAATTAGATTTTTTTTTCACTTGGAACAATAAAAAAAAAACCCTCAAAAAAAACCAAAAATTATGATTAATTAGAAATAACCGAAGAAAATGGCCTCTACAGATGAAACTCACAGAATAGGTTTTTTATGATGTGAAGAACTAGTGTTATCAATTTCATTTCCTTCGGAAGGGGCTGAGGGGTGGAAATCGACACCGCCTCCAACAATCCTATTGTCATCAGGGAAATACCGAAGAAAATGGCCTCTACGAATGCAACTTTCAGGAAACGTTTATTATGATCTAAAAACGAGTGATATCAATTTCATTTCCTTCGGAAGGGGCTGAGGGTGGAAATCGACACCGCCTCCAACAATCCTATTGTCATCAGGAAATACCGAAGAAAATGACCTCTACAAATGAAACTTTCAGGAAACGTTTATTATGATCTAAGGAACGAGTGATATCAATTTCAACTCCTTCGGAAGGAGCTGAGGGGTGGAAATCGACACCGCCTCCAACAATCCTATTGTCATCAGGGAAATACCGAAGAAAATGGCCTCTACGAATGCAACTTTCAGGAAACGTTTATTATGATCTAAGAAACGAGTGATATCAATTCATTTCCTTCGAAGGGGCTGAGGGGTGGAAATCGACACCGCCGCCTCCAACAATCATATTGTCATCAGGGAAATACCGAAGAAAATGACCTCTACAAATGAAACTTTCAGGAAACGTTTACTATGATCTAAGGAACGAGTGATATCAATTTCAACTCCTTCGGAAGGAGCTGAGGGGTGGAAATCGACACCGCCTCCAACAATCCTATTGTCATCAGGGAAATACCGAAGAAAATGGCCTCTACGAATGCAACTTTCAGGAAACGTTTATTATGATCTAAGAAACGAGTGATATCAATTTCATTTCCTTCGGAAGGGGCTGAGGGGTGGAAATCGACACCGCCGCCTCCCACAAACCTATTATCATCAGGGAAATATCGAAGAAAATGGCCTTACAGATGAAACTCACATAATGTGTTCTTTATGATCTGAAGAACCAGTGTTATTAATTTCATTTCCTTCGGAAGGGGCTGAAGGGTGGAAATCGACACCGCCGCCTCCAACAATCCTATTGTCATCAGGGAAATACCGAAGAAAATGACCTCTACAAATGAAACTTTCAGGAAACGTTTACTATGATCTAAGGAACGAGTGATATCAATTTCAACTCCTTCGGAAGGAGCTGAGGGGTGGAAATCGACACCGCCTCCAACAATCCTATTGTCATCAGGGAAATACCGAAGAAAATGACCTCTACAAATGAAACTTTCAGGAAACGTTTATTATGATCTAAGGAACGAGTGATATCAATTTCAACTCCTTCGGAAGGAGCTGAGGGGTGGAAATCGACACCGCCTCCAACAATCCTATTGTCATCAGGGAAATACCGAAGAAAATGGCCTCTACGAATGCAACTTTCAGGAAACGTTTATTATGATCTAAGAAACGAGTGATATCAATTTCATTTCCTTCGGAAGGGGCTGAGGGGTGGAAATCGACACCGCCGCCTCCCACAAACCTATTATCATCAGGGAAATATCGAAGAAAATGGCCTCTACAGATGAAACTCACATAATGTGTTCTTTATGATCTGAAGAACCAGTGTTATTAATTTCATTTCCTTCGGAAGGGGCTGAAGGGTGGAAATCGACACCGCCGCCTCCAACAATCCTATTATCATCAGGGAAATACCGAAGAAAATGGCCTCTACAAATGAAACTCTCAGGAAACGTTTATTAAGATCTAAGGAACGAGTGATATCAATTTCAACTCCTTCGGAAGGGCTGAGCGGTGAAAATCGACACCGCCTCCAACAATCCTATTGTCATCAGGGAAATACCGAAGAAAATGGCCTCTACAGATGAAACTCACAGAATAGGTTCTTCATGATCTGAAGAACCAGTGTTATCAATTTCATTTCCTTCGGAAGGGCTGAGGGGTGGATATCGACACCGCCGCCGCCTCCAACAATCATATTGTCATCAGGGAAATACCGAAGAAAATGGCCTCTACAGATGAAACTCACAGAATAGGTTCTTTATGATCTGAAGAACCAGTGTTATTAATTTCATTTCCTTCGAAGGGCTGAGGGATGGAAATCGACACTGCCGCCTCCAACAATCCTATTATCATCAGGGAAATACCGAAGAAAATGGCCTCTACAGATGAAACTCACATAATAGGTTCTTTATGATCTGAAGAACCAGTGTTGTTAATTTCATTTCCTTCGGAAGGGGCTGAGGGGTGGAAATCGACACCGCCGCCTCCAACAATCCTATTATCATCAGGGAAATACCGAAGAAAATAGCCTCTACAGATGAAACTCACAGAATAGGTTCTTTATGATCTGAAGAACCAGTATTATTAATTTCATTTCCTTCGGAAGGGGCTGAGGGGTGGAAATCGACACCGCCGCCTCCCACAAACCTATTATATATATATATTATTGAAAATGGCGGGCGAAGATGACGCGAGTGAAAGTGACTCTGTTAAAAATTACAGAGAAATCGAATATAAGTGCATCCAATGCAGGAAGAAAGTTGTGGAACCGATAAAGTGCTATAAATGCAATGAAATTTTCCACCCTAAGTGCATGGAACAGGCTGCAAATCAAAAATCCTCGAATTGCAGACATGAAGAGGCCAATGTTAACAAAATGGCGAAAGAAATTAATGAACTCCAAACTGAGAACAAAATCATGAACATCGAGATAACATACCTGAAGCAGCTAATTAAAGAAACCCAAGAAAAGAATAAAATATTAATGGAAAATAACTCCCTTCTGATAAATAAGATAAAAAGTCAGGATGAGGAAATCGAAAATCCAAGCCAATGTAGAAACGTAAACAAAGAAGAAAAAAACAAAGGTCGAGAACAAAGAGTAGATAATAAACAATCTAAACAAGGACAGAATGCGGAGACCGAACTTAGAGCCGACAACAAGTTAACCTACGCAAAAGTGACAGATTGTAGAACACTGGAACTACCAACTATCAAAGGCAACGTCACAAATCATCCGAACAGTCAAATAGGTTATGCGAACGCCGTACGTCAAAACAGGGAACAAATACAAACACAACCAGATAAGGAATGGACAACAATTCAATACAAGAAAAGGAACAGAACAAAAAGTAGCGTAATTTGCACTGGTACAAATAGGACTAATAATACAATAATAAGAGGAGCGGCCAAACGAAGATGGATATACGTGGGCAGAATACAAGGGAAGGACATAACAGAACAACAAATTGAAGAATATCTTGGTGAGATAAATAAAAATGAAAAAGCAGAGGTAAAAAAGCTCGACACTCTAGGAAATAATTCAGCTTTCAGTGTCGGCGTTTACACAGATGAATCCTATGACTCAATCTGCAAACCGGAAATCTGGCCTGAGGGAGTTGTCGTAAGAGAATTCTCCTTTCGAAACTTATTTCGAAAAAACAGAAGTACCACCTAAAGAACCAACTAATGAACGGACTCAAAATGTAAAATTCAAATTATTACACTTAAATATTCAATCATTATCCACATCCTTCAATGGACTAGAAGAACTTGTAAATGAAACAGAAGTCGATTTTCTTGCACTAACCGAGCATTGGCAAACTTATGATCAACTTGCAACATATAAACTCAATGGCTACAAGCTAGTTACAAGTTTCTGTAGAGAAAGAAACAAGCATGGAGGCTGTGCCATATTTGTGAAAGAACATCTACACTACAAATGTAAAATAAGAACCGATATTAACAACATGACTGTTCCCCACGTAATTGAGTGTACGTCCCTAGAATATGAAACTTCCCACACAAAACTAATTATAATTTGCATATACAGGCCAAACACACCACCCAAAGAGAACATAAATATTTTTTTCCAAACTTTTACATCAATATTAGAATTACTCCTCGTAGAAGGAAAAACATCGAAATTTATTATAACAGGGGACTTTAACATTAACTTCCTAACTGAGGAAGATAAGCATAGTCAAACAATCAAATCCATACTGGAAATGCATAACTTGAAGCCATTAATAAATGAACCTACAAGAATAACACCAACCACACAAACATGCATCGACAACATATTTTCAAATATCGGCGAAGGAAATGTCTCTATCACTCAACCACACCTATCGGACCACTTGGCACAAATGTACTGCTTCAAACTGAACGACACCACAACTTCAAGATACAAAATAATCAAAACACGGAACATCAATGAACACACAATTAAAAATTTCAAGGAGGATCTATCAAGCTTCAACTGGACTGACCTGTATAGATTTCAAGACGATGATGTAAATGGTATGTGGAATTTTTTCTCTACAACATACTGGGACATGTTTGACAAGAACTTTCCATATATCACTAGGAAAATTTACACAACTCAAAAAATACCTTACCACAAAGACCAAGGAATTAAAGAACTCAAACAAAGACTGGATATCTTATTTCTTGTATCGAGGAGGAAACCACAGCTAATAGACATGTACAGAAAAGTGAAGAAAGACTACGATAATCACATCAGGAAATATAAACAGCAATTTTACTCAGACAAAATACAATTCTCAGACAACAAAACGAAAGCAACATGGCAGATCATAAAAAAACTCACATCCACTTCAACCTTCCAAACTTTCCCAACAACTCCACTCGGTGATCCAACAAAACTAGCAAACGATTTTAACAAATACTATGTGAACATAACATCCAGTATCAGAGCGAATCAACATCAGGGAATTTATAACAACAACATCAAAAGAGTGGACAAATCAATGTATATATTCCACGTAACTTCACAAGAAATCACAAAAAACTGTCAAGGCAATGAGAAACAACTTCTCCAAGGGATACGATGAAATTCCTATGCATGTAATAAAGAATACAATATTAGAAACAGCTGAAATAGTTGCATACATTATCAACAAAGCATTTATAGGGGGTACATTCCCAGATGCACTAAAGTTGGCATTGGTTAAACCAATTTTCAAAAAGGGCAGCAAGGAAGAACTTGGAAATTACAGGCCGATAAGCATGCTAACATCGTGGGCTAAGATTTTCGAAAAAGTGCTGGCGAACCGCCTTATATCCTTCTTCAACAAAACTAATATTTTTTTCCACTCATCAACATGGATTTGTTAACAAGAGGAGCACTGATACCGCAATATTCGAGGTTACCCAGCAGGTTTTAGATGCTTTTGAAAAGGGACACATTCCAATCGCGTTATTTTTGGATTTGTCAAAAGCTTTTGACTGCGTTGACCATAAGATACTATTAAGAAAACTTGAAACATATGGAGTGAGGGATAAGCAACTTAAACTACTGGAAAGCTACTTGAAGGCCAGAACACAGAGGACCATTATAGAGACAAAAAATCAAACAGTCACATCCACAGAACTAGAAATTAAGGAAGGTGTAATACAAGGAAGCACACTGGTCCATTACTATTCATTATCTATATCAACGACTTACCAGAGATAGTGACTGAAATTGCAACACGAGACAACGAACTGACCGACATACAGAGGGATATCGACCAAGCAAATACAGCTGAACCATATAGTAACAATATCACAATATATGCCGACGATACAAATATAATTTCTACAGCCAAGGACGCCACAAACACAATAAAAATTGCGGGAAACATTTTCAACAAAGTAGAGGAATGGTGTACACATAATAAACTCAAACTGAACATAAATAAAACTGAATGTACCATATTTCATACAGAACAAGGTGGACACATAATACCACAGAACATGATATTAAACAATGAAGTCATAGAACCCTCTAACGAGGTGAAATTCCTGGGGATTTGGCTTGACTGTAACATCAAATGGAAACAACACATAGAACACCTAAACAAAAATTTAAACTCTATTATATATACCTTAAACGTCATGAAACACCACGTCGAAGAGAATAGTATGAGAACACTTTACATTGCTAATTTCCAATCACTCATATCATATGGAATCATCTTCTGGGGAAACAGCCCCCATAAGAACAAAATATTCACAACTCAAAAACACGCTATCAGAGTCCTATACCGAATGAAATATCTGGATTCATGCAGGGGAGTGTTCAGAAATAAAGGCTTATTAACAACAACAGGGATCTATGTACTGAAATGCACTATGTTTCTACGTAATAATAAAAGATTATTCCAAGAATACGAGAATCATAATAATACAAGAAAATATCACCATACAAATACCCAAAAGTACTACTCACGCTGACACAAAACAACACCAAAATATATGTGCATCAAAATTTATAATTCTCTACCAAAGCGGTTTCATGAAGCAAATAACGTGGAGATTAAAAAGGAACTGGTAAAGTTTTTGGTGGATGCTGAACCATACAACCTGCCGGAATTTTTTGAGAAATGTAAATTGTCAAGATAGTACACAAATTGTTCATATAGGCTATTTACTTTGAAATATTACCTTTTGTATTTGAACTTGACGTCGCTCTCATGCAATGAATGTATTTGTATATGATTTGCCTCGAGAAATAAAGGTTATTATTATTATTATTATTATTATTATTATTATTATCATCAGAGAAATACCGAAGAAAATGGCCTCTACAGATGAAACTCACAGAATAGGTTCTTTATGATCTGAAGAACCAGTGTTATTAATTTCATTTCTTTCGGAAGGGGCTGAGGGGTGGATATCGACACCGCCGCCTCCAACAATCATATTGTCATCAGGGAAATACCGAAGAAAATGGCCTCTACAAATGAAACTCTCAGGAAACGTTTATTATGATCTAAGGAACGAGTGATATCAATTTCAACTCCTTCGGAAGGGCTGAGGGGTGGAAATCGACACCGCCGCCTCCAACAATTCTATTATCATCAGGGAAATACCGAAGAAAATGGCCTCTACAGATGAAACTCACAGAATAGATTCTTTATGATCTGAAGAACCAGTATTATTAATTCCATTTCCTTCGGAAGGGGCTGAGGGGTGGAAATCGACACCGCCTCCAACAATTCTATTGTCATCAGGGAAATACCGAAGAAAATGGCCTCTACAGATGAAACTCACAGAATAGGTTCTTTATGATCTGAGAACCGGTGTCGCTCGTTTTCGAACTTCGCATTCGTGTTGGAATAGGAGCTCAATCTGCAACTTGTTTTGGAATATACTATTAATATTTATATTTACAAATATTCGTGAAAATATATTCTCACATGTATCTTAATATTCAAAGCTCATTTGTAGAGGCCATTTTCTTCGGTATTTCCCTGATCACAATATGATTGTTGGTGGCGGCGGTGTCGATATCCACCCCTCAGCCCCTTCCGAAGGAAATGAAATTAATAACACTGGTTCTTCAGATCATAAAGAACCTATTCTGTGAGTTTCATTTGTAGAGGCCATTTTCTTCGTATTTCCCTGATGACAATATGATTGTTGGAGGCGGTGGTGTCGATATCCACCCCTCAGCCCCTTCCGAAGGAAATGAAATTAATAATACTGGTTCTTCAGATCATAAAGAACCTATTCTGTGAGTTTCATCTGTAGAGGCTATTTTCTTCGGTATTTCCCTGATGACAATATGATTGTTGGAGGCGGCGGTGTCGATATCCACCCCTCAGCCCCTTCCGAAGGAAATGAAATTAATAACACTGGTTCTTCAGATCATAAAGAACCTATTCTGTGAGTTTCATCTGTAGAGGCCATTTTCTTCGATATTTCCCTGATGATAATAGATTTGTGGGAGGCGGCGGTGTCGATTTCCACCCCTCAGCCCCTTCCGAAGGAAATGAAATTGATATCACTCGTTTCTTAGATCATAATAAACGTTTCCTGAAAGTTGCATTCGTAGAGGCCATTTTCTTCGGTATTTCCCTGATGACAATAGGATTGTTGGAGGCGGTGGTCGATTTCCACCCTTCAGCCCCTTCCGAAGGAGTTGAAATTGATATCACTCGTTCCTTAGATCATAATAAACGTTTCCTGAAAGTTTCATTTGTAGAGGCCATTTTCTTCGGTATTTCCCTGATGACAATAGGATTGTTGGAGGCGGTGTCGATTTCCACCCCTCAGCCCCTTCCGAAGGAAATGATATTGATAACACTAGTTCTTCACATCATAAAAAACCTATTCTGTGAGTTTCATCTGCAGAGGCCATTTTCTTCGGTATTTCTCTGATGATAATAGGTTTGTGGGAGGCGGCGGTGTCGATTTCGACCCCTCAGCCCTTTCCGAAGGAAATGAAATTGATAACACTGGTTCTTCAGATCATGAAGAACCTATTCTGT
Organism: Hippodamia convergens; assembly: GCA_038502775.1. Taxonomy (NCBI): domain Eukaryota; kingdom Metazoa; phylum Arthropoda; class Insecta; order Coleoptera; family Coccinellidae; genus Hippodamia; species Hippodamia convergens. Next base: position 12,017,719 of record CM076610.1, on the reverse strand, counting down.
GAGTTTCATCTGTAGAGGCCATTTTCTTCGGTATTTCCCTGATGACAATAGGATTGTTGGAGGCGGTGTCGATTTCCACCCCTCAGCCCCTTCCGAAGGAGTTGAAATTGATATCACTCGTTCCTTAGATCTTAATAAACGTTTCCTGAGAGTTTCATTTGTAGAGGCCATTTTCTTCGGTATTTCCCTGATGACAATATGATTGTTGGAGGCGGTGGTGTCGATATCCACCCCTCAGCCCTTCCGGAAGAAATGAAATTAATAATACTGGTTCTTCAGATCATAAAGAACCTATTCTGTGAGTTTCATCTGTAGAGGCTATTTTCTTCGGTATTTCCCTGATGATAATAGGATTGTTGGAGGCGGTGTCGATTTCCACCCCTCAGCCCCTTCCGAAGGAAATGAAATTAATAACACTGGTTCTTCAGATCATAAAGAACACATTATGTGAGTTTCATCTGTAGAGGCCATTTTCTTCGATATTTCCCTGATGATAATAGGTTTGTGGGAGGCGGCGGTGTCAATTTCCACCCCTCAGCCCCTTCCGAAGAAATGAAATTGATATCACTCGTTTCTTAGATCATAATAAACGTTTCCTGAAAGTTGCATTCGTAGAGGCCATTTTCTTCGGTATTTCCCTGATGACAATAGGATTGTTGGAGGCGGTGTCGATTTCCACCCCTCAGCCCCTTCCCGAAGGAAATGAAATTAATAACACTGGTTCTTCAGATCATAAAGAACCTATTCTGTGAGTTTCATCTGTAGAGGCCATTTTCTTCGGTATTTTCCTGATGATAATAGGATTGTTGGAGGCGGCGGTGTCGATTTCCACCCCTCAGCCCCTTCCGAAGGAAATTAAATTGATATCACTCGTTCCTTAGATCATAATAAACGTTTCCTGAAAGTTTCATTTGTAGAGGCCATTTTCTTCGGTATTTCCCTGATGACAATATGATTGTTGGAGGCGGCGGTGTCGATATCCACCCATCAGCCCCTCCGAAGGAAATGAAATTAATAACACTGGTTCTTCAGATCATAAAGAACCTATTCTGTGAGTTTCATCTGTAGAGGCCATTTTCTTCGATATTTCCCTGATGATAATAGGTTTGTGTGGAGCGGCGGTGTCGATTTCCACCCCTCAGCCCCTTCCGAAGGAAATGAAATTAACAACACTGGTTCTTCAGATCATTAAGAACCTATTATGTGAGTTTCATCTGTAGAGGCCATTTTCTTCGGTATTTCCCTGATGATGATAGGATTGTTGGAGGCGGCGGTGTCGATTTCCACCCCTCAGCCCCTTCCGAAGGAAATGATATTGATAACACTAGTTCTTCACATCATAAAAAACCTCTTCTGTGAGTTTCATCTGCAGAGGCCATTTTGTTCGGTATTTCCCTGATGACAATATGATTGTTGGAGGCGGCGGTGTCGATATCCACCCCTCAGCCCCTTCCGAAGGAGTTGAAATTAATAACACTGGTTCTTCAGATCATAAAGAACCTATTCTGTGAGTTTCATCTGTAGAGGCCCTTTTCTTCGATATTTCGCTGATGATAATAGGTTTGTGGGAGGCGGCGGTGTCGATTTCCACCCCTCAGCCCCTTCCGAAGGAAATGAAATTGATATCACTCGTTTCTTAGATCATAATAAACGTTTCCTGAAAGTTTCATTCGTAGAGGCCATTTTCTTCGGTATTTCCCTGATGACAATAGGATTGTTGGAGGCGGTGTCGATTTCCACCCCTCAGCCCCTCCGAAGGAAATGATATTGATAACACTAGTTCTTCACATCATAAAAAACCTCTTCTGTGAGTTTCATCTGCAGAGGCCATTTTCTTCGGTATTTCTCTGATGATAATAGGTTTGTGGGAGGCGGCGGTGTCGATTTCGACCCTCAGCCCCTTCCGAAGGAAATGAAATTAATAACACTGGTTCTTCAGATCATAAAGAACCTATTCTGTGAGTTTCATCTGTAGAGGCCATTTTCTTCGATATTTCCCTGATGATAATAGGTTTGTGGGAGGCGGCGGTGTCGATTTCCACCCCTCAGCCCCTTCCGAAGGAAATGAAATTAACAACACTGGTTCTTCAGATCATTAAGAACCTATTATGTGAGTTTTCATCTGTAGAGGCCATTTTCTTCGGTATTTCCCTGATGATGATAGGATTGTTGGAGGCGGCGGTGTCGATTTCCACCCCTCAGCCCCTTCCGAAGGAAATGATATTGATAACACTAGTTCTTCACATCATAAAAAACCTCTTCTGTGAGTTTCATCTGCAGAGGCCATTTTGTTCGGTATTTCCCTGATGACAATATGATTGTTGGAGGCGGCGGTGTCGATATCCACCCCTCAGCCCCTTCCGAAGGAGTTGAAATTAATAACACTGGTTCTTCAGATCATAAAGAACCTATTCTGTGAGTTTCATCTGTAGAGGCCATTTTCTTCGATATTTCGCTGATGATAATAGGTTTGTGGGAGGCGGCGGTGTCGATTTCCACCCCTCAGCCCCTTCCGAAGGAAATGAAATTGATATCACTCGTTTCTTAGATCATAATAAACGTTTCCTGAAAGTTTCATTCGTAGAGGCCATTTTCTTCGGTATTTCCCTGATGACAATAGGATTGTTGGAGGCGGTGTCGATTTCCACCCTCAGCCCCTTCCGAAGGAAATGATATTGATAACACTAGTTCTTCACATCATAAAAAACCTCTTCTGTGAGTTTCATCTGCAGAGGCCATTTTCTTCGGTATTTCTCTGATGATAATAGGTTTGTGGGAGGCGGCGGTGTCGATTTCGACCCCTCAGCCCCTTCCGAAGGAAATGAAATTGATAACACTGGTTCTTCAGATCATGAAGAAACCTATTCTGTGAGTTTCATCTGTAGAGGCCATTTTCTTCGGTATTTCCCTGATGACAATAGGATTGTTGGAGGCGGTGTCGATTTCCCACCCCTCAGCCCCTTCCGAAAGAGTTGAAATTGATATCACTCGTTCCTTAGATCATAATAAACGTTTTCTAAGAGTTTCATTTGTAGAGGCCATTTTCTTCGGTATTTCCCTGATGACAATATGATTGTTGGAGGCGGCGGTGTCGATATCCACCCCTCAGCCCCTTCCGAAGGAGTTGAAATTAATAACACTGGTTCTTCAGATCATAAAGAACCTATTCTGTGAGTTTCATCTGTAGAGGCCATTTTCTTCGGTATTTCCCTGATGATACTAGGTTTGTTGGAGGCGGTGTCGATTTCCACCCCTCAGCCCCTTCCGAAGGAAATGAAATTGATATCACTCTTTCCTTAGATCATAATAAACGTTTTCTGAAAGTTTCATTTGTAGAGGCCATTTTCTTCGGTATTTTCCCTGATGACAATATGATTGTTGGAGGCGGCGGTGTCGATATCCACCCCTCAGCCCCTTCCGAAGGAAATGAAATGAATAATACTGGTTCTTCAGATCATAAAGAACCTATTCTGTGAGTTTCATCTGTAGAGGCCATTTTCTTCGGTATTTTCCCTGATGGCAATAGGATTGTTGGAGGCGGTGTCGATTTCCACCCCTCAGCCCTTCCGAAGAGTTGAAATTGATATCACTCGTTCCTTAGATCATAATAAACATTTCCTGAAAGTTTCATTTGTAGAGGCCATTTTCTTCGGTATTTCCCTGATGACAATATGATTGTTGGAGGCGGCGGTGTCGATATCCACCCCTCAGCCCCTTCCGAAGGAAATGAAATTAATAACACTGGTTCTTCAGATCATGTAAAACGTATTCTGTGAATTTCATCTGTAGAGGCCATTTTCTTCGGTCTTTCCCTGATGATAATAGGTTTGTGGGAGGCGGCGGTGTCGATTTCCACCCCTCAGCCCCTTCAAAGGAAATGAAATTGATATCACTCGTTTCTTAGATCATAATAAACGTTTCCTGAAAGTTTCATCCGTAGAGGCCATTTTCTTCGTTATTTCCCTGATGACAATAGGATTGTTGGAGGCGGTGTCGATTTCCACCCCTCAGCCCCTTCCGAAGGAAATGAAATTGATAACACTAGTTCTTCACATCATAAAAAACCTATTCTGTGAGTTTCATCTGTAGAGGCCATTTTCTTCGGTTATTTCCAATTAATCATAATTTTTGGTTTTTTGAGGGTTTTTTTTTATTGTTCCGAGTGAAGAAAAAATCTAATTTTTTGGTATAATATTGGAAATTACTCGAAAAAGATATCTTATAAATTTCAGATCGCTACTTGGTTCCAGTAAAAAGTTGTGATACATTTTTATTTCACCCGACGCCACTGGTGAAACGGCCGCTATCTCCGTGAAAAGTGGCCGCTAACTTCACACCGGTTTTCATAGTGGAAAGTTAAAAGCTTCACATCATGGACAGAATAATAGTTTTATTTGGCTCATCATGTCGTTCAACGAGGATTGTTTTACTAAGGGTAGTATAAACAACAATCATAACAGGGATGGTATAAACAACATATGTTGGCATTGCAGAATTCACATGCCAGTAGAACGAAGCGATTTCAAAAATCGCGATTTGTTGTCAATACAACGTCTAGGCTGGGAATTTCAACAATGATTTCATGCCAGTATATGTTATAAATGATTATTTAAACGTAGATTTGTGGAACACAAACGTTTAGAGATAATCAATAACGTTAAGCTCAATATTGTTGAAATTATCAGCATAAAAGTTGATGCATAAAGAACAACTTTACGTAGAAGACTTATTCTGTAATCCTAAATGAAGAGAACGAGAAAGGAAATGACAATCGTCATAATAAGTTTTTATCGTAAATTCTCAAACACGTACCGTATATTCAAAGCTTGCACAAAATTGTAACAAAAAAAAAATATTTTTTCCAAAAGTAGGAGAACTCAAGCGGGATTTCTGAGTTTACTCAGGCGCGGCAAATTACTAAACAGGGGATTCCTTGTACCTCCACCAAATATGAGCGCCACAACGAGTATATGGCAGCCCATCCAGGATAAAGGATCAGATTAGAAAAAAAAATGATTATCGGACATTCTCGAGCGCGTCCCATTGAGTTAGGGTGAGTTAATTACATACATGCTGAAAAGTGTATATGTCGTAGTCTTTTTATAAACTCAGTCATATTATAACACGCCTAGGCTTTTTCAATTCGACAAGGCATATTGCAATATCATCAAAATAATGGACGATCTCACAATTTGACTGGCCATTTAAGGATTATTATAATACGCCTGCATGGTTATTCGGCTTATTGTCAAAACTTAAAAGCGCGCGATTTCCCCAGATTCTGAAAGAGGTTATACTCGTCGTATTGTAATTCGACTGAGGCTCTCTATCTGTTGTTGTTGTGACTTACTACTCTACTAATTTGCCCACTGAAATTGTCAAAACTTGAATACTGAAGACGATCTGGAAACAGTTCTAAATAACACTTTATCTGAATATGCTTGCTCTGCAGATACATCACTAGAAAATAATAAATTATTATCAAGAAGTCCAGATAATGTCACAGATCTAAGCCAAAATGAAGAAATAGTCGAGAACCAAAGAAAAGAATATGTAGAGGGCAAGAAAAGAGCTGCGGCAAAAATGGTGAACGTAAGAAATTGAAACCTTTTGAGGTTGATCAAACAGTAGCTATTGAAGTTCCTAAAGTAAATAGAGGACCTCTGGATTCCAAAAATATCACAGAAACCATAGTAAAAGTCTCCAATGACGTTTACCAAATTGGTACCACCCATGGTCTGTTAAACATCTCGAGAGATGAAATTACTGATTGCCAAAGATATAAGAATATTGATATTCCAGATAATAAAGTAATTTCCCTAAGAGAAGCTTTAAGATTATTCGCAAAATTCGAAGAACAGGGATTCACAACATGTTCTTGCAAACCAAGCAAGTCACAGTATCGAAATAATAAAGGTTTATGTTTTAAATCCCATATTAAATGCACAAGTGAATGTCATAAGAGTAATCCATGTTGTAATAAATAATCCAAATCTAAAATTATTTATTTATTTTTGTCCCTAAATCGATTTCCATAATCTGCCTGATACACTTCCAGACGTATCATAATACGAAGTATTTCATACAGTCAAATTCTAAAAACAATCGCGTACAGGTTCTTTCGAACAAAAAGACTAGCAAGGCGTCAAGCGTATTATAATACATCTGAAAATATCAGTCATATTGTCAGATTTTCACTTGCTTTGGTTGTTTTACAATACGCCTAGTCATATTGAAAAAGCCTGGGCTTATTATAATAAGACTGATATTATAATGAGCCTGCGACATATATACCGCCAATCTGATAAGTTGACAGTGAAGAAAAGACAGAGGGGACTACAAAGTTGTAAAGATAAACTTTGTCTGAAGATTCTCGAGCGTGGCTAAATTTTCTTTTATTTTGAAGGAAATATTTCAAGGATAACGAAAAATCTAACGATTTCCACAAGCCGAACTAACAGAAATTCGCCAAAAAAGTTCAATGTGTGCATCTGAATAATGACTCTTTTCCCCGCTCCGCGTCTGCATCCCTCCCCCACTCTGGTTTCTGTTGCCATAGACGACACCACAGTTTATGGCACAAACACAACAAAACGTTTTGGCATATCTCAAGTTAGGTAAATTAAAGGTTTTGGAGTATTCACTATCAGTAATATAAATATGAAGTGTGTTTTTTGTGGTGAAATAACATTGCAAAAAAATATTCACATTAGGAACAAATTTTGGAATATTTTCGGGATAAGCCGAGTAATCCCGAACATTAAACGTTGATCTTGTACTTTCTATAGAATCTTCATTAAATGAAGTGTATCATGCACAGTGCTATAAATTATTTACGGCAATGAAAATTGCACTGGACGTTCAGTATTTACCACAGCAAAATGTAGAATATATGAATTCATTGAATAAAAAAATGCAGTTTTTTATTTGCATGCTATTTCCTGTGCTTTCCAGTTTATTAAGTCCAATGATTAGAAATTGTCAGATTAAGCGAATCCCTCAAGGTCAGATACAGCACATCTAGGACATGAAGATGGACCATACATATCTTAAAACGATTTCAAGCGAATAACCAGTAATGACCGCGGTTATCTACGGTTCTGCCTGCGGTTATCTACGGTTATAGTCTTCAGGGATATTCCTTGTAAAATGATTATAACCTACAATGACCGAAGTCGCTTGAATGCAGTTGGTCCTAGTTGGTAATTACCAATGAGGACCAGGTTATTCGCTTGAAATCGGTTTTTAATCGCGAGTATCAAACTGACGAATTTTTTTTTACAACTTCAATGTATAGTCGCAAGTTTGAGTCATATCCAAATCGTCAGATTATTGAATGAGAGCTTTTTTAGGTCCACTTAACGTCCCCTTAGAACATTTGACGCGCTTGAGAATATTTCATTTTTTTATTTTCAACCCTTACTTACGCCGAAACCCATCATTCAAACGATCAGATTAACCTATATTCATCATTATAAGTACGTAGAACATGGATGCTACCTTAATCTGACGCGCTCGAGTATGGCCGTGCAACAGTTGTTTTTATATTTTTGAAAGCCTATATATGCTCCCCCACCAATGAAAAGGTATGCATTATATAACTTTTTTTGTTTTCATCATCAAAGCTTTGCAACCCAATAGGTCTCTACGACGCTCGAGTAAATCCCAATTTGGCATCGTGGGTTCCCCTACTAAAAAGCCTGTATCTCCTGAATGAGAGCGAATAGGACTTATTGTTGAGACATTAGGAGCTGTCATCCGCCAAAATGTCATGGAGCTTGTAGAAAATGTTGTATTTATATAAAGTAAAGTTGAAGTCCTATACTTAACGACGAGGACCATTCGGATATTGAAAAAAAAGTACCAATATTGAAATATCATAATCGACGGCCAAGTCTGTTCTACAAATAGTTCTCGTAAATCAAATTCCACCGTCTAACGAGATGAGATACTCATTCAATGAAGCTGTAATGATGATACCGATAAGGTCGAGTAGCTCTGGTATTGTCCGCGTGTTATACATATCATCAACAGTCGGAGATAAATTGCTTCCGGTATTTAAATTTTATATCGTATGTTGAGGTGAAGGGAAGTTACGTCCTTTCGCTGGATATATTGGGATTGATTATAGCAATTTTTTTAATTTTTTGCAATCATATCAGAATGATCTTTATATATTGTTGTCAGGTGATTGGTGCCCACGATATCGGGATTTTCCATTTAAAATTGCCGTCATTACCAAGAGCTGAATGTAACAATAAATTTTGGCTATTAATGTTTACCGTAACATAATGATAAAGCCGTCAAAATTATCATCATGTTGTCGACTATCTTAGTAGTAAAATTGTTGCCACGTCCAGTTAATTGTACTGCAAAAACGGTAACACTGGTATTGGTATCGTATATCATTCTTGATGTAAAACTAGCACATTGCCAAAAATTCAAGTTGAAATTTTTTATATATTCACCTTCCCTGTAAAGTATGCCTAAACTACTTGCTCGTCAAATTTACAGATGACCTGTAAGAGATTTTGGGTATATTCATGCTCATTTATCCTTTCGGTAGCTACTGAAGAGATACAAGAGAGTGAATGTTTTTAAACGGTTAATAATAATCAATGAAAAAGATAAGCTTATACAAAATGATCGTGTGAGAGGGAGAAACTGACTGTACATGACAATTTGTGTCCGGCACGAGGTAAGCTGTTAGAAAACGCCGCAAGGCCCAAATGTTCGTATTTCATCCCATCTCTTCTCTCTTCTCTGTCTGACCCAACATAAAACTTGAGCTACTACTGACTGCCGCAGGAAACCTCAGACTTAAAGTTGCAAACAAAACTATGAGGTAGAATCCATCTGGTAGTCGTTTACTGACAGGTCGGAGTGGCCTGTAAATTTACCTGCTCGGTAACCAAAATTTACATACGACTTCGATCTACTAGGAGGTGAATTGTATTCAGTGGAGGGTGTATAATGAAGAAAAATTAGGTATGAATGAATACTGAAAATTTTGAAAGTTCTGACCATTTCTAAATTACGCAAAACGGCGATTATCAAAAATTTCAAGGGGTATCGAAAAAAATTTATGCTATAGAAATTTTTGGAAAAAAATGAACCAGATCAATGAGGTTGATGACAAAAAATACTAACTACATCGTAATGTGATACTTTATCAGTTGAACCTGGGTTATCTAATTCAATGATTACTCAAAATAGACTTAAAAGGCACTCATATCATGGAGTCACAATAATTAAGTATTCTCAGACCTTAATGATAAACTCTTTCTTTTGAATTTTTCATCGGTAAATGCCGAATAGAAACAGTTTGAAATAAGTATTTACTTCTAGGATTTGTCCACAAAATATTCAAGTTTGAACTGAAAATTAGTATTATTTGATACTGAAGGAAAACTTTTCATCACAGTACAAAAATAAAATTTCAATCATTTTTTGATCGGTTGAATATAAATTAAGTTTAACTGAATATAAGATACGAAATCAGCTTTCACACTCTTCGCTAAGGAGAACATCTAGAATATTGAAAATTAGGGTTTCTGTATAGTCTTCTTCAGTGTGGTCCTTTTTCGATTTGGTTCTCTTGTGCTTTTTTCCAAACGATCAGATGCAACATAAAAAAGTGATCCATCAGCAAATTTCTATCTCACTCATTCATCTCAATTTTAATCAATTTTACTCTATAACAATTGTGAAAGATTCAATAAACAGTAGATTCTAAAATACATTGTCGGTTTATTCAAGAACATATACAAAGAGAACTAATTTCAAACAGTTCTGTTCGTTAACTCAAAATTTAACGGAGAAAAAAAAACTTTCCAAAGGTCGATATCTGATTACTTCGGTTATGTTCCACCATTCGCTGGTAATTTACAACGATACAGAACGAAAGAGAAAGAATGGAGTCATCAATTCACGCATTTGTTATTTGCGTATGCAAAATTGTTTGAAAGTTAAAAAAAATTGTATTTGATTAAGATAACTTAATATATAATCCTGTGATTCTTATCCGACACCTCTCTATATGGTTGTAGATCAAGACAAGATTTGAACTCATTGTATCGATTGCCACTACTAAAAAAAACATGTGATCTTGAAAATCGAAACTTTAAAACCCCGTGTTACAATAGAAGGTTATCTTTCAGTACTAACATGACTGCTGCAATTGGAAAAAATATTAATATATTCTTATGATAATCGCTTCCTCTTCAGAACATTGCTTCGCAACAGCGAATCACACAGTGAAAACTCGAAAGAGAATGTTTGTTGATTTCTGGTTTTGGATAGCATTTTGTACTCTCGTCTGTGTAACAGAAAACAATTTAATAGAATACTGAAATTCTACGGAAAAGTGTATTTACGTCGGTTCTAAACACCCTTCTTGTATTAAATAAATCATATCAATAGACATGAATGAATATTTGAGACATAAAGAAACTTTTCAACAATTTCTTCAAACCTTGTGAAGCCTCAATTAGATTAAATCAGACATACATGTTGACATAATGTTTTTCAATTGAAAGTTACATGGATTTTTCTTTCATATGGCGGTGAATTAACGAATGGCCCTGTATTTTGGAACTCGTCCAAATTCCAATACCTACCGAATATTTCAACATCTGCGTAACATCATTATGACGAAACATTTTATGTTTCGTAAAGAAGTTCGTATTATTACATCCCCCAACTCTCACATGATTAGAGGATTGTTGCAGAGGTTTATTGAACTTCGGATGCTAGATAGATAGGGCTGATTCCCCCACAGATATATTTGTGTGCTGTCTGCAACTCGTGTGATGCTTCTCTAGCAGACTTCGTTCGGATTTTATTATTCAGGTAAAATATATTCAGGCCAGGTAGAACTGCGGTTTCTGGTGGAACACACGATAGCGAACGGCATGGTTTTTAGAGGGTTGGTGCTATACGATGTTGTGGGGTAGTTCTTCATTATTCAAGACAGTTTCTTAGGCGTTCGTGATTAAATATTATATCTACCTAACTCAGTTTCCTTTGCTTCGTATAAGGTGAATAGTTAGAACTCTTAAATTGGGGTCGATGCACGAATAACATCACGATCATGTAGAGTTCAATCAGGAATCATATCGATCCGATTAAATAACAAAGTAATCGGTCTTGGATATTCCGATGCGTCTGCTCTTGCCTTGGTGTATTTTGATTGAATCTACTATGTAATTAACGCTTTTCGCTGTCTCCACTTTGGCATCACATCATCAGTAAATTTACAAAAGTAATTGGAGAGATATACAACATATCCAACAATGGTATAGAAGGAGAAGGGCAATTTTCACGAAAAGTTCCAAACACATCAAGATAATATTTTTTCCATGCTTGTTTTTTGAAGAGAGCTGAAAATATGTCTGAACGATTAGCTTGGAAATGATTTTTTTCTGATCTGGTTTTGGAAAAAATGTGATTTTCTAATAATTTTTTCTCATATAATTTCAAGAAAGTAATAGTAGATGGCACTATTTCTCCCATTGTTTTTGAAAATTTTTATCTCAAAGCAAAAGGCACAGCATTCCTCATTACCTGAAGAGCACGTCCCGGATATCGATGAGATAATGGCAGTATTCAGCAGCAAAGACCTGATCGAAGAAAAAATTCATATACAGGGTTTAGTCTTCGACTTGTACATATGTGGGCAAAATTGGTGTGCCCTGAACTACAATTTTTCTAATCGTAAATATAGAGGAAAAAAATGGCAGTTTTTTCAAGAAACTCATCATGATATCGAATGCGTTTTCCTATCTTCTTTTGTTTTCGAGTTATAGGACAAAATTTAAATTTGGGCGATTTCAACTTTGGTCATTATCTCTGTTTTCTGTTTATGCTACAAAGTTGAAATGAAAACATTATATATGAAGTCATTTTTTAAAACAATCCAGTGGTGGTTTCTGATTTCGTCGAAGAGGTATCCTTACTGAAATATATCATAAAAGTGTTGATTATGACTTTCTTTTTCCGTTTCAAAAAAGAGTAAGATTTTCTATAAGGAAATTTTAGACAGGTTCATCTTCTGACGCCTCAGGGGTGTATGATCCATACCCTTAATCAGGTTGGCACTCCAAGATTCTCAAATGGCATTGGGTGCTGCACTTGTATTATAAATAACACTTTTTCAGCAGCTCGTTTTCAGATAAAAATGGTGCCAGAAAAATAATTTTTATTTTGTTCTCGAAAACCAGAACTGACGAGAATAAAATTGGGCAGACCATGTGAGCGAGAAGGCATACCCGAGTCTTTCTCTGTTTTCCTCTATATGATTACAAGGGGAAATTAATTCCAAAGAAACTGTCGCAGTTTTCAGCCCAATCTGTATTGAGCTAAGAATATCATTACCGGTGAGCAATGAATGTATAATTTCTCATGTAATTAATTAGATTTCATAGAACCGTTGACTGTTTTCGAAGAATTTCAAAGTTCAAGGTGGGTTTCACAAATCGTTGATTAAAAAAAACTTCGAATTCGAACCAATCGAATCATTGACTTCAACCATCTCGGAAGCTCTTATCAACTTGACTTGACAGTTCTTCATCGGCCATCAAATCACTAAAGATGATTTTCTACAATAGATCAGATCGAGCAAATCAACATTACAGGATCGATCAAAACGAGGGTCAAAATTATTTACCAAGAATCTGTGTAATTTTGCTGAAATTCATAGCCTAGAAATTCGGTAGGATCTGAGTAGTATTTCCATGCAGCTTGTCTCCCTCTCGGTCTTCCTATATTGTAATCAATCTATATGTCAACGAAGCTGGGTAAGATATTCAGAATATAACGGCTTCATAATGATAACTTGGATTGAAACGTACGAATAAATCAAGTTTTTCCACACACGTTGAATGCCTGATAATTTCGCCCAACTTGGAGTGTATTATATTACTGTAATGAAATACAATTTAGTAGTGGCGACAATAATCGTCTTTTGAATGTTCTAGATTATTCCTGTAACGAATTGAAGAAGTCTGCATTTTCATGTAACCCTTTGAGGTATTCTACTATGTATTTACTTAACGGATTTGTTAGGCTTCAGGGATATCATTTCAGAGTGCTCGCCTATGCTCGCAACGTATTCCTCATTAGTAAAATGAAGAATGTATTGCTAAAAATCTACTACATAGTTGTAAAGAATTTTTTGTGTTTTCAAAATTGTTAATTCGACACAAAGTAAGTTGGGTGTGTAGTTCGATACTGTTAAAAGGACTGATGTGACCTTCATTCGAATCAGTTATGATAAACCATATAATACGATCGCTGCAGCCCGAGGCAGCCCTTCATTCAATTGTTTTTTTTTAAGGAAGACGAATTAATAATTCTAGATTTAGATGATGTTCGGAGATTTCGGTCGATTCATTCGTGTTTCTATTAGAATTTCATATTGCTTTTTTTTTAACGAGGATACAATTTTCTGAAAAAGCGTACATCTCCTCAATGGAACTACTATTTAAATTTCTTAAAATTTCCTACTGATCTACGGTCAAAGTGATTATTCTGAAAGAAGAAATTCCATACCTATTGAACAGAGTTAAGCCGAACGAAAGTAGTCGGTTAACACAGGATATAACTCGGGATATATGTAAGTTTTCGAAAATGAACAGATCTTTCAGACTTGATTGCATAACTCCGGTTTGTTTGTTCATTTATTTTAAGTAGGCTATGATTTCAGTGATCGGAAGGAAAATCAGAATAATCAATCAGAATAATGAATTGGGCAACGTTGCCAACTGCTGACAACATGAACTTCAGAAATTGATTTGTTTTGCATCCGATTTCAAGTGAATACAGTTTGCATGACTGATCTTGCCACAATATATGTGACGTCATGCCATAAACTTCGGTAAATGTTTGCAATTATTTCATCAATTGAAAATTGAATTTGAAGAAAAGTGTCTTTATCTACAATGACTATGAAAGTGCTTTTCGAGCACCTGAACAAACCGAGGAACAAACGTTATCATTTTGACCAAATGTCTGCAATTTTCGCATTATTTCATAACCAACTACCAAAATTGAATTCGTTTCGATCGGTATGTTCTGAATGCTATCAGTTGAGTGTATCTTCAAGAACTCGCGACGTATTTGCCCATTTAAGAAGTTCAGACCTCAACGTACCGTTAGTCAGTTTTTTATGGACGGCCGGAAAGACAGAATTAACTTTTAACAGCGAATTCCTCGTCAGTGGGAACCACCAAAGTGTTCGATACGTTTGCGACTCAAAATTTGAAAATAACATATATTAGGGCATAATGATTCATGAAATGATTCATAGAAAAAATCAGAAGAGTTTACATAGGTATTCAGACTTAGGTGTACAACTTTGCTTCCGCTGTTTTTTCCCGAAATTCGAGGCTTTATTGTGAAAAACTGGTTATACATTTATGATTCGAGATATTGTCTAACGCTGACCACTACTTTCTCCATCTTCCGGCAGCATACGACTCCCTAGTTGAAGAAACTGGTAGTCTTTTGAATATCAGCCTCACCATAGTTATTTGAGAGCATTCGGTGAGCCTCAGTCGCAGATTTCTTCATATTAAAGCAGAAAATTAAGGGCCGTATTCATAGATCACCCTTGAGGGTAAGTGGGAAATTAGATCGCCCTTAAGTACAGGTACATAAGGGCGATCTCCACTCACACTTACCCTCAAGGGTGAACTATGAATAAGGTCCATAAACCTCCCGCAAATGATGAAAATTTGGCTCGTAAACTGACCTGATTAATCGAGAAAAACTTCATGTTGCAAACACGAATCGATTAAAATTTCGAAGGCGTTATGTTCACAAATACCTAAGCTTATTGTGTGACATCTAAGATCTATTTATTTCAACTACTGCTACAGCCAGCTATTACAAAACGGCGGAAGCAAAGTTGTACACCTAATATTTGTATAATCCGTTAGAATTATTGCCATCTTGGGCGGCTGCGAAAAATCGAAATCATGTTGGTGATACCTAATCAGTAACATTTAAGTTGATCACCAGATAAGGTGAATGAATCACATCGAAATTTGGGTGATGGATCACTTTAGGTATATGTTGAATGTGTCAGGTATGTATTGAATGATAACAAGAAGAAATGGTCATCATGAGTTTGAAAATGAAACTAAGAATCATATTTAAAAAAAATACCGTACAATCTTTATTTGCGATATTGTGGATGTTCGCCTTAGCGGAGAGTATGTAAAGTTGTAGAGAGAGGTGTAAGGCGTAGGTGACTGCATTAGACCTGGTATCAGCGGTGAATCCAGAGATTAAGCTGGGGTTAGTGGCAAGGGAGTTGACCTGAAATATCAAAAGATAACGGACTTGAATAAAAGCTGGGGGGGGGGGGCAAATTATTATTTGCATTCCTAGATTTAGAGTGAAAAACTCATTCTTGGAACGGGGGTGTTAATTACCACCAGTACATCAACCCGTGGGTGTGCCCCAGCTTGGTATGTTATACGCTCCCAAGCTAAATTATATGCAAAGATCATAAAATAATTGAAATTGTATTTTTCCACTATGATGAAAAGTTTTACTTCGAAATAACATATTCATGACTATTATGAACTATTATGAAACCAATGGATAAACTATTGAAAATCACCAAAGCTCACAAGCACACTCGAACTCGGGAATATGTAGATTGATGAATTAGTTGCTTTCGGGGACTCGCAATTCTTAATCTGAAATGAAAAAAGACAAAAGCCGAAAAAAAAAACAACTATTTAGAATAAATTAATTAAATTAATCTGAAATTAACCACCCATTTCAGAAATGCATTTGTTATTTTGTGTACAGGATCGAAACCATCTTGAAATGTATAAATGGGACAACTATTATTTATAAGATGTACTATAGTCTCCTCAATTTGCCCACACTCACAACTAGGGCTCTCAACCTAATTCCATCGGAAGAGCATGATGTTGCATCGTCCATGGCCTGTTCTCATGCGATTTAGAACAGACCATATTCTCCTGGGAAGGTCAAAACCATGATGGAAGGATCAGAAATTAGATTGAAAAAATTGGAAACATTCTATTCAGATTGACAAATTTCTTTGTCGCTTCTATTCATATCAATCAGAAAATTTGACAAAAAAAGTTTACGCGAATTCAATCTGGGGTCCTTAATTATCTGGAATATAGGTATGGGAAATGAATTTGGAAAGGAATTGAATTTGTTCCAAAAATTCAAAACTGTTGTCTCTGTGCGAATATGGGGAGGGACAATATTTGAAGATGCCAGACACTCAAACGAAACGTCGAGAATGAATCGAGGTTCAGTATTTATGATTAGTTGGTGAAGAGAATGAGGAAAGGATTATCTTTAATGTCCCTTAGATATGTTGGACGAAAGTTATAAAAATTCATTGAAGAATACAAAAAGTTGCGTAAGTGATAATTTACGAGATAATTTATGAAATATTTCGAGAGAAGTGTTTATTTTTGTGCAAAATTCTGGATATAGACAAATCGGGAAGAGAAAGGTGTGATTTTCATAACGTGCGTTCAAAAAACTAAGTCGTCAAGTAAGCTATGGAGTTTTGAAGGTTTAATTTTCTGTACGATAAAAACGAGTTCTTCCCGAGTTTCTTCCTGTTTTCCACCTAGGGTTGCCACCTCTCCCAGATTTGGCCCTGAAAATATGAATTTCCAAGCTTCCGGTAGGACTCTCCCGGAATACTTTCGTAATGTCTAGTGAAATTTTTGATTAGGATAGTGCAAGTGAGCGGGTCGGAGCGTGTGCCAAAAAAAAAAAGAAAAAATTATCTACGTCGTTTCAAGAAAAGTTTTTAATTTTGTTAGTTCACGATATCTTGAAATATGTACGATTAAATGCATAATATTTGTTCAAAATGAAACGAAAAGTTTATGAAATTCCTTTTGTTGTTTTTCCTCCTGGAATTTTGCAGCCAAGAGTTGGCAACCCTAATTCCACCTCCACAGCCCAGAAGACAAGTCCATAAGTTAACCAGAATTGGAAATTAGCGAAGCATACTTTGTTTTTAACCCGGTTTTTAAGGTACTCACATCAACTTACCTTTCATGTCTTTCAATTTATACATACCGAAAAATTTAACCTAGAAATCAGTATGTCACACAGTGCAAGTTTCAGCCTAAATTTCGACCAGTCATCATGCCGTTTTAGTACAGATCAAATCCCATCTGAGTCATTTGAAGATAGGTAGGTACCGAACCTAATGTGTCAACTACTGTGAACTGTCGGTCGACTAATCTTTGTTTTTTTAATAGAAATTAAAGCCTCACGCTGAGACTCTCGATGTGTTCTCCTTTCAGGCTTATTATAAGGTACCTATGTAATTTAATGTATATATTCCACTTATATGTTTATTCCCATTCATACGCTTCCCGTTTTACTCGATAGACAAAAAATTTTTAAATTTTATTTAATATCTAAGAAGTACTATTTGTATGTATATCTATATACATGGTGGTCGAACGAAAACTTAATACCTCGATATTCCGACTTTAAAATGGAAATGTGGAAAATCGCTCATACCCGTCAATTTTTCCTTGAGTTTTGAATAAGGGAGTTGAGATAATTGCTTTTGAAGATCGCATCGAGCACAATCTCACCCCGAGTCTCACCCTTAAATTTCAGTTCAAAACATCCATCGATTATGAAATAACAGCGGAAATAGTGGAAGAGAATGTGGGATTTATCTCGAGAATAATATTCTTATCCGATACATTTCTGGTCATTTCGAAGTATTCAAAGTTTAGTACTGTATTTTACTTGTCATTTCGTTATCAATGGAAATTTTGAAGCGAAATATCAGGATCAGATAGTACTCGATAAGATCTTCAAAATGATGTATCTCAATACTCCTCATCGCCATCGAGGGGTTGTGCTCACCAGCTCACCCCTGTTAGAAGCCTGCAGTTACGGGGATGCAGAGAGCTGAAAAGTTTTTTCCACCTCGAAGCAGAAATTGACGGGACCGAACGATTTTCCACATTTTCACTTTAAAGCCGAAAATCGACGTGTTAACTTTTCCTTGGGACAAGAATTCTCGTAAGTTCATTCTACTGGAGAATCATTAAGATCGTGATTTTGACTGAATGATGATATCCTCTCAGAAGGCTCTTAATGAAATTGCCATTTTATATTGATATAGGACTCATATTTTGTCTTCTGAAGATGGCTATGAGCCGAAACATGTTAACACAATAAATTAGAAAGTCCAAGGACCCTGGAATTAAGACTATTCATTCAATTTCATTGGACCACACAGTATGTACAAAACTGTAGAAGATAGGTATCCCATGAAAAAGAAGTAGAGTTGAGAACAGGCCAAGTGGAGTTCCAGATACCGTTAAGTGGGTACCTATCTCATTTAACCCACTCTCCCCTTTCGTAGATACCCTAACAGGTATCCAATTGAATTCACAATGAAAGAAGTAACTTCACCCCCAAAATTGAATGTTCTATTTTAAACTAATCGTTTTCCGATTAAACATTCATTATTACGTTTATCTTTGTGTGAAATGGTTTTTTCAATTCAGTTCGATGATGTTTTCATGGCTAGGTCTAGAAGTGTGAGGTTCAGTAAAACCGGGAGTAAAATTGTTAAAATATGTTTAATTTCGCTTAATTTCCTCTCGATTTAGAATTAATTTTTTTCCATTTGAAGTTTTCAAGATAAAAAAAGAGTTCACTCTGAAATTTCAGACACAAGACCTATAAAATCGATGTTTAATGGTTATTCTCTTCTATTCATGCTCCGTTTCATGGCATGAATACTAATATCTTACACTTAATCACATAATATATTATATCTGCTTATTTTAATAAAAATACATAAGGGTATACCATCTCATATGTATCAAAATTATGTTCAGGTGAACAAAGTAAACATCAACATCTTTGTCAGAATTTCGGACGGATCAGGTTTAAACTTCGGTGATATGGGTTCAGTTTATCAATTTTATACCTTCTCGACTACGTATATCCTCATTAAAGGAACAAAAATAAATGAGTTGTGAGTTTATCACTGACCCTCTCGTTATCAATAAATTTGAGATTGACTAAATAATAAATTGTAGTGGATCTACGATTGTTGGTACTCAACAATTCTGAAGGTTGAAGACCACATTAATTATGCAACAAGATAGGTAAATCACTTCAAAGGATTAACCTACGTATTCAGATGTGGTCAAGAACCGGTATCAATGTCAAGGCGTTGCTTTTTATTTATCATCTTAATTTGGGAGAAGCCTCTCCTCTTTATGATAACGACCAAAATTCGCAAGATATCATCTGCCCAATTAAACCAAGGTTATCGAGGGCCTAATAAATGTCCGTTTGATGAAAGTGAAGGAAAAACTTCCAATAACAAAGAATAATTCAGGTCTACATTCATAAGGTTCGATTACCGCTAGGAGAAAACCTCAAGTCGAAGTCTACCAACTTTAACGATTCGGTCAAGCATATCGTTCAAAAGAAATCCAGGATAAAAAACAACTGTATTTTATTGTACCTACCAAAGTTTTCAATTTTGGCAGGGTCAATGTAAATGCAGTGAAATTTTGATGTTATTTTATCTGAATGAAACGTACCTATGCGATTTTTTTCCTGAGTTTTCACAAAATGTTTCACCCCAACTTGCACGTTAAAAGAACCCGCGACAATTTAAATTTTATCTTTGTTTGTTTGTTTATCTTAAACGTCAAAACACAACCACACCACACGCCATCGCACCGGAGACTACTTTATTAAGGAGGGAGTGAGAACCCTCGAGCAGTGCGTTGGTTCTTGTTCAATCGATACAGAATGGCGCGGTTTCGAACTGATATTCTTTGGATTGATAATCAGAAGACTTCTGAAGGGGAAAATAAATGTTATGTCTTGAAAATCTATTGTTGTTCCTTTGACGATATTATTCAGAAGTCAAAATGAAAATGAATAAATAAAAACTTCCAATAGAGATATATATTGTTTATTTTCAGATTACCGGCAACACATAATACAGCTTACTTGTTAGAGAAGTTGCGGTCTAAAAAAACAGATCTACTATCTCGATAAAATATATTATGATTTTCGGAGATACCATTATGATTTAAAGAAGAATGTTCGAATAATTTCGTTTTGGTTGCAGGGATTGAATGAAGTACTCATTTGAATGAAGCGTAAAAACGTAGGAGTGATTTAATTTCCATGCCTTTGAAAATGGTGCGAACAGCTTCTGAATGATTAGCAAATGGACGGTCATAACAAGAGACTGTGAGTTCTTTTTTTGCCATTTGGTTACGCAATCCTGAACAACAAAAATCAATTCGACTTTTTTCATCGAATAATTAATCTTTCTTTTCTTCCTTCTCGCGTTATTTTTCTAATAGTTCATGGCAAAAAATTTACCTATAACTATGTAAGGAATATTTAAACGTGATTTTCAACTTGAAAAGTACTAATAAATCATAATATAACTGGTACTGGTATCATGTGTATAGGTGAATAAAAAATTTCGTTTATTCCATATTAGTGCATCCACCATTTTTATAACTCCAGAGGAGAAATCCTGCGATTCCTTTTGATTTTTGAATTTCAGAAGGAACATGTTTATTCTCTCTTTCCTCTATCGCTCTTTCAGATGTCTTCTTCTTCTTCATATAGTAGGCCTTAGTCCTGTTCTGTAACGATCTTTCCTCCCTGTGATGGCTTTCATAGGCGAATTTGAGATGTTGACTGCCAGCTATCTCGCCATCTTTTAAATGGACGTCCTGGTGGCCTTTTGCCAATTGGTTTCATGTCCCTAGCTATGCTTCCCCCACCGCACAACATCCTGAACATCACAGAGGCCTCTAATTTGACTACTGGGTATTCGGTCTTGCAATGTTTTCCCAACCATGGATCTCAGCGTCTTCATTTCTGTGGTTCGCAATATTCTTTTAGTTTCTGCTGTGTCCGCTCTGATCTCGAAAGAGTAAGTCAGTATTGGTCTTACACATGCCTTATAGATGCGCACTTTTCCTTCCAGTCTCATATCCCCATTTCTCCAGACGATATCCCTTAGACAACCAGATATGTGCGCTGCTTTGTTGGCCTGTTTTCGGACGCTTGCTTTCAGATCTCCGTAGCTAGATATTTCCACGCCAAGGTGTTCAAATTTGGAGACTTGTTCTATTATCTCGTCATTGATTACGAGTTTGCATCGTCTGGGTTCCCTTGATACAACTAACGACTTGCTCTTCTGGGTTGAGATCTTAAGGTTATAAGTTTCCGCCGTTTTCTGAAAGAGGTATGTCATTCGCTGCAGGTCATCTTCATTAGTCTGAAGTTTTTTTTTTTTAATATTAATTAATATTAATATTAATATATGTTTATTTAGCTCAATAGCTATTACATTACATTTCATAACCTTAACATCTAACATTATATCAAGAAACATAAACAGTGTTATTGAATATTCAAGTACATCCGCCTCAACCTAGTTTTGAAAACCACAACATTTGGTGATGTTTTCACTATTAATGGTAAGTTATTATACTCTCTCAAACCTTCGATGAAGAGTGTTTTCTCCATAGCACTAGTGTTGAACCTCTGTATATGGAAATGCTCTGTTGATCTCAAATTATAATCTACCAACTCTGATCTTTTAACAAGGTAATCTCCTAAATATACAGGAGCTTGTTTATTAACAATCTTATATATTAAGACTAAGTATGACCCGGTAATAAGTTGACGGACATTCAAGAAATTTAGAGTTTTTAACATAGAGATTATTGGAGTAATATCTGTTGCATTTAAGAATAACTCTCATTGCTTTATTTGAAGTAATTGCAGCCGGTAAATGTGTTCATCTGAACAAGAAATGAACATTGACATACAATAATTGAAATGCGGAAATATAATTGTATTGTACACAATTTTTCTGCACCATAATGAAAGATTTCTACAAACTCTATAAAAATACCCAACTTTTTTGCCAATTTTTTTGCATAGAAAATCAATATGTTTAGAAAAATTTAGTTGGGGGTCAAAATATATACCCAGATATTTTATTTCATTCACATAACTAATTATAGTGTTATCCATTTCAATGACAAAATTACATTGATTAAATTTAGCAACATTATTCTTACTACCTAGAATCATACATTTTGTTTTGAGACTATTCAATTTGAGCTTATTTGCCATTAGCCATTTATTGAGAATGCCCAGTTCCTTATTCATCACTTGTACTATTTCTTTGAAGTTTTTTTCCAGATACAGAAATCAATGTGTCGTCAGCAAAGAGGTTAACGAATGACTGTTGTAAATACAGATTTATATCATTAATATATAAAATAAATAGCAAGGGCCCAAGGACGCTTCCTTGGGGGACACCATACAACGAACCCATTTCAAGTGAACAATCACCATTGATTTTCGTTTTTTGACATCTACCATCGAGATAGTTTTCCAACCAGTTCAATACACCTCCTGTTATTCCGTAATTTTTACATTTATATAATAATTTCTGCCTATCTATTGTCTCAAACGCCCTTTTCAGATCTATGAAGACACTTATAACTATTTTACCATCATCAATATCTTTCTTCCACATGTTACAGACTAACTGACATGCAGACTCTGTCGAATGATTACATCTAAATCCCGATTGATTCACATACAATATATTTTGTTTATTCAAATGCTCAGTTAAGTGTTCATGTACTAAAATTTCAATAATTTTCTCAACGACTGGAAGTAAATTAATAGGTCTTAAATCTTCAGGTTTAACAGGTTTACTGATTTTTGGAACTGGTATTATAGTACTGCACTTCAACCTCGATGGCAATACCCCCCCCTGCAGACATGTATTGACTAGATTCAACAAGGGATACCCAACAACTGGAAATATATCTTTTATTAACGACACTGTGAGCACTTCATCCCCAGTAGTTTTGTTTTTTTAAATTATTTACCACTTTAAATAATTTACTGAGAGAAATGGTGGGAAAAGAATCAATGATGCCATCTATATCGAATGTCCTTTCAGAAAAACCGTCAATACTCGGAATACTTTTAGCAATTTCCTCTATACTATCGAGGTAAAATTTATTCAGTACCTCACTCGTATCACTATCTGACCTGATATCCAATGAGCTGATGTCTGTGTCATTATTACTGTTGTTGACTAATTTCTTTAAAGTAGACCACATTTTTTTACTGTCATTACGACACTGATCAACCTTTTTTTCATAAAATATTTTTTCCTTTCTTCTGATTAAACATACCACTTCATTTCTCTTCTGTCTGTATCTTTCAAAGTCTATCGGATTTTCTGTATATTGAAATCTCTTGTAGTATTTATCCCTTTCTTTTTGCATATTTCTGACTTCTTCATCTATCCACCCGTTCCCAGATAGTAATGTTTATTTTGTATCGGTGCGATTTTATCTAAGCTGGATTTTATATTATTTATGAAGGTTTCATAGAGGATGTCCGCGTTAGTAGTCGTATAGTCCCAGTCTTGTTGAATCAAATCCATTTTAATGTCCTCAATTTTTTTCCGGAGTAATATATCTCGAGTGAATTATTTTTGACGTTTTTTCCGTAGGGATGTTAATGACCGTGCCAATAACATCATGATCTGTAAATTTTGGGAAGTTACGTTCAACTTCTTGAAGCTTGTTATTTGTGATAATCAAATCAATTAGTGTTTTCAGAGTGACTGGTCACCCTTGTTGGTTTTTTTAACGATCTGTTTACACCCTGCCAAATGGATCATGTCTACAAGTCTAGTTGCACCTGAACCTAGAGTTAATAAATCAAAATTAAAATCACCCAGTATTATAATATCATTGATGCACAGTACTTCAAGTTCAAGCAGCTCCTGGACAAATTCCAGAAAAACTGACTGACAACCATTAGGAGATCTGTACACACCCCCAATAATTATATGTTTACAGCCAACAGCTACTTTAAGTAGTGTACACCAGTATTCCCCTTGAATAGAAAATTGTTTCACCTCTTGGCATTTAATATGGCTTTTGACATAGCAAATTACACCGCCTGTGTGTCTACTGGTAGAGAGATTCGCAAAATATTTATAACCCTCTATGGAATACTCAGACTCTTCAATGTCATCTGTTATGTGAGTTTCTGTTGCTACCACAATAATAGGCTTAACATCATACAGGAACTGCCTAAACTCTGAGAAATGTGTTGTAAGCCCCCGTATATTCATACAGAGAACTAAACCATTTGGAGTTGACTTTAGTTGCTATTGATAATTTACCCTTTCTTTGTTTCTTTCGATTTGTTTTAAGTAACTTTTACATTTTTATATCAAAAACATTATGTTCACAATCAATATTTTTCAACTTTAGAACTTCCACCGCATACTTACAATTTGCACATTCATATTTGGCAGACTGACATTCTTCTTTTTTGTGACTTTTTGAGCACAGAGGGCACACTACAGCGGATCTACACTTGTCTGCACGATGGCCAAATTTCCAACAATTAAAACATCTTAAGACACTAATGAAATCAAAGAATCTATAACTAGACCACCCTATATATATTCTGTCTTTGTTTTTTATCAAGTACCTATACTGTTCACTAGACATCTCCACTAGCACACTCCATTTATTATTTGATTTGGATTTATATCTGTGAATAAATTTAATCTCATTCTCTATATCATCCGGAAAATTTTGGCTTACGAACTGGGAGATAAAGCTTTCAGAATCTGTAGCATCTTCTTCCATTACATTGATTATTTTTATCCTTGGCTTCATAAGACTGCCCACTTTTATTTCATACTCCCGTCCTAATTCTTTTTCTGTTGTTGATTTCAGTTTTTGCAAGGAATCCTCACTGTCACAATGAATCACCAGAGATCCTTGAGCTGCTTGTTTCATTCTAGATATTGATACAGAAATATCTGACGGGTTAACTTTTTTCACCAACTCTTCTTTTGTCGTACTACTATCTTGCTTAGAATTTTTTGGTTTGATGATAAGTGGCTCAACTTTGTTTTTGTTTACCACGACTTCGGACCACAAAGGTTTATTTTTCACAGGATTTTTATTTTCAAACAACTCAATTAATTTCTGGGTCTTTTCCAGAATTTCTTTGGTTATAAACGTCACTATTTGTGGATAGGCTTTTCAACTTGTCATTGACAGTGCATAGACAACCATCACAAAACCATTTTAAATTCGGAATATCTTGCACAAACTTTGATATTTGATCTTTGATCCTCACACATTGTAGATGAAAATACTGTTCACATAGTTTACATTGGATATTTCTTGTGTTCACTATAAAATTATCAGAGCATTGGGCACATCACGTCCATCTGCGTAGCATAGTACTTTGATAGATTTCGTGGATAGCTTATATCCTTTTCCTTCCTTTTTCACTTCTTCAATAATCCTGTCCATTATCATACTGAACAGCAACGGGCTTAGGCTGTCTCCTTGTTTTTCTTATTTCTATTTCTGTTGACAGTTCGTTCTCTTTCAGATGTAAGGAGAAATATTTCTAGTCCTATCATACTATGATGTTGAAAAAGAGTAGACAACGAAATTCATTGAATAATATTATGTCACATTATCATATTCCGAAAAGCGAAAAGGCGTTCTTCATATTTTATGAAACTTGACAGTATTATGAAACAACTGAATTTTCATTTGTTAGGTGATGTTAATTTTACAGGATTATTGAATTTGAAAAGTGGAATTCACTAAACGACATAATTGGGTCTTTTGTAATAAGTTGATCGTAATCATAATCATAATATGTAATTCATTTGAAGCTACTGAATGAACTTATGGTAACATTTAATATCGAACAACAAACACTTCAGAATGATTATTCGGAAAAATGAATCCTTATTTGAAAATTATGAGGAATGTTACATCGCCATAAAACTCACTATATGTCAGAACCTTTTTAGTCCAGCCATATATGAAAGTGGATCATTTCGATTTACAATTTTATTATATCAATTGCAGTTAAAGAGTGGAGTCTCTATCCAAAATAAGTAAGTTAATTGCGAAAACTTCTTCATGTCTATAGGAATAGCCATCCACATTTTCGCATCCACCATATTTAGATTCAGGCAATAATCAAAAACCTTTCAAAATTGTTCATCGTCTGAATAAAGGAACAGATGGTATAAAATAAACTATATAAATAGGTAAGAAAAATTGAGGGTCGAGAGGGCTTCCTCAGGTCTTCTAGTCCTCGAGGCATTATTATAAAATGTATTCATAATTCATCCACCCATGGGCGCCCGCAGGCCAGATTTTGATTTCCTTCTTGTTTTTGAGCAAAACCTAATACTGATTTCGCCTGCGCCTCATGAAATGATTATTTGCCCCCCCCTGAGAAAAAATTCTGCGGTCGCTCATGCATCCACCAATATAATTAAATTATGCTTTATTATATATCTTCGAAATATTAGAATACCTTTGAAATATGAAGATATTTTTCCTAGTAGGGAATTTCTCAAAATCACAAAGCGCTAGCAACAACTAAGTTCAAATATCAGTGGCTTGTGGTTTCACCATTTCTCTCAGCGCAGTGATTTGAATTCTGAGAAGTGCAGAAATCGATATGAAGTGATCAATTCTTGAAAGACAAGATATTCGAAGAAATTGTTGATTAGATGCTGCTCTCATCGGTGGGTGTCATGTTACACTTACTTATTAACACCTTTTTTTTTAACTTCACCTGCACCTACACATCTACATATGTGAGGAAATGTCCAAAAATGATTTTAATACATCTCAAATCGCAGGATTAGATTTGAATTAATGCTCATCATTTATCAAGTGCCGATGACAATGAACTGGAAAGAGACCAATGCCAATGATCCCCTTTCCTGTAAGATAAATCATTTTATTTAAAGATGAATCTATTTGAAGACTTTTTTTTGTATTTGGGCTTGAGTGCACGTTTATTCGTCAATAGAAAAACCTAATATAAGTTTTAGATGTATTTAAAAAAATATATTTATATTCAGAAAAAAAGTTTGTGAAGATTAAGAAAGTTTTATGTTAACATCTTCTTATTCAAATCCTTTTTTTTTCTTACCTGCGTGCTGCAGAAGTTGAAAAAAATATTACAATATTGCCTTACAAAAAATTTATTCTACCTAGTCTGCTTCTCAGAAGTGAACATTTTCAAAAATATACATATACATATGTCGGAGGAAGTTGTACCTCCCCATATTTTGGTTTTCAAAAATTGATATAAATATATTAAAAAATAGCAATTTCAAAAAAAGTCTTGTATCCATTTGTTTGTATAAAATAGTCCAATATAAATATAAAATATACCTAAATAATACTTTTGAAAATAATAAATATTCTTTCATGCTCTTTCGTTCATCGGAACTACTTCGGCAACTGAATGTTCCAACATGTCGTACTCTTTGCTGAATACCATCCTGTACAACAGTCCTGCTACCAATCCTCCAAGCATTGGTCCTACCCACCAAACCTGTAATCGTTAAGACAACTGTGAGAAATTGCTTCATATTAATCGCTGCATGTTTTCAGTTATAATGATTTTCTGGTACCCATGCAGAAAACAAGGGACTATTAAACATTCATTGGGTAGAGGGCATAATTTACTATCATATAAATATCAAAAGTTTTCAGCGCGAATGATGATACTACCTACTACCTTCTGAATAGATTACACATACGATCAGAGAATGTATATCTTATTAATGGTAGAAAAACGATTCAACTGCTGATTTGAAAGAAATGATTTATGTGGTAGTTAACAAATATCAACAAGTGTAAAAATATCATTCATCACAAGACATTTATCAAAGTAAAAATATTCTCATTTGAATTATTCTGACTTTCTGACATAGATGAAGCATTGAAAACTCGAGAACAAAACCAAAAAACAAATGCTGTTCTCTATCATGTTTATTGAGATCTTGGCGGATCATCATTGAGATTTCTCATTAATGAATTTTGAAAGGATGATTTTATATTCAGATATTATTCTGATCGGGAATCGGGAAAAGTTAATATAATTCGCTATTATCTCGAAATGTAACTCAATAACTGAAATACATAAGTTCTTTCATACAGACTTTCGTTTTTCTACATCAATCAATTCAGAAATGCAAGAAAAAAAAACATCGGCTGATAATTACAAGTTAATAGAGGAATTGAGGAGAGAACTATTGATGCAAGAGATCGTTATATAAAAATAGACTTCTATTGATTTGAAATTTTTATTCGAGATTTGTTTACATTATAATCTCAATTGAGTAGTAAAAACATAGATTAAATATTATTGGCTGCTCCTTAGGAAAATGTATTTTGTCACTCGAAATTGTCACGAACTCATTTTTCTGTTTCACTGATTTTTTCTCATAACTCAACTGAATTGGTCGAATAAAGTTAATTTTAACATCACTTCTTCAATTTTTGATATAAAAATTTAGTAGGTAACAGAAGTGCAGGTGTTGAGCCCTACAAGAAAGCCTCGACCTTGAGAATTTATCATTTTTTGATCTTATCCCCGAATGTCTTTTGTCATTTTAGCTCATCAGCCTCTTCGTCTTGATGAATTAAAAGAACTAATAATATGTATTTAATTTTGGAAACTTTTCAAATCTTAATGTTTTCAATTGTTAAGAAGTTCTTGTAGAATAGATCCGGTTGATTGTTATAATGAGTTGACGAAATATAATTGCGTCTGGCACCATTATGACACTATACACTTCACACCTCCATTGTTTTTACATCTCACCTCATTTGATGTTGTTCATCATGAATGTCTGAAAGTTCCTAGTTTCAGCAAAAAATGTGAATTATTATAGTCCCTCCTGCAATGAACTTCACTCATACAATCGGACTCCATTTTTAATTAATTTCTGATAAATCCATTCCTTCAAACAATTTCATGTTACTGCTGATGAATGAACCTTCACAATAACTGACATGTTAAAACGAAACGAAAAACAATTAAATTTGCTACAACATATGTAGCAAAGAACTGAATGAAAATTTAAATTGAACGAGGATTGATAATACGTATTTATACTGATTTGATTATTACAATTTCGAACTCTCGTGATAGATAAATTTGATTTAGGCCCGAAGTTCCGCAAAATGATACAGGTAAATCACCGATTAACCCTATATATTGTTTGAATAGCCTTACTTACATTGCCTCTTCTGGTGTAATTTTGTAAACACTGATTTGCCGATCAGCCGATGTATCATTATGAGGAAATTTTCCTTTACAGTACCTAAATGCAAAAAAAAGTTTTTTGTTCATAATTCGAGGATGTTTTTTTTTATTTATGGTCTATTGCCTCGGCGATTCTTGGTATGATGGAATACAGGGGACATCACTTTGCGCGGACAATCTTTGGCAGTTGTTTCGAATCACACTACAGGCCATCTACAGGGACATCCCTTAGCCTAATGTCAGAGCTTCTGCCACAGAACGATGCGTTATCTTTCAAACGGCTGATGGTTTGTATCACAACTTCATCGTATCCAGCGGAGTTTCGTGGCAGATACACATTGCATAGGTACCTAGTGGTGAAGATTGATCCAATAAGAAAAAAAGCATTCGGCTTGGTCATCATCCCGTTGGTGAAACAGAGGTTTCAACACATTGTTGTCACGTGGCTTCAATGAGCCCCGAGTAGTCCTTGTAAACGTCCACAAGATGATCCGAGAGATTCTCTGATTGTTTGAATAATTATCGATTAAATGGTAAATATACACGAATATCCCTCAATTGCAAAAAAAACATTTCCTAAATCCATCAGTAGAACTTAAAAACCCTGACAATTTCACTGAAACGTTCATCCTGGAACCTCATTAGGATGGTACTTGAAGATTTAGGTTGTACCTTGTACCGGCAATGGATAACAAAATTTTTGCATGAAATGATACGAGAACGTAAGAGGATGATATTAATTTTGACATGAATTTCAATAGTTTCGGATTGTCGTATTTCTATGAAATATGCAGGATATTGTTCTATAACTTCCTCGAATTTAAAAATTGGTTTCATTACTCGTTTTTAGTAATGTGCATGAAGTAGGTCCCACACTTTTAAATTTCCCAAAAAATATTTTTATTCCAAGTAACTCTCACAATATTTCAAAAACTGAAAAAATGTGATATCCCAGCACTTTTCAAAAAATTGGATTCCAAGGACTGAAAAAAAATTGTGTACACATGAACTGACTTGTACATTTCGAATTTTTCCTGACGTCTCTCTGATTTCCAGAAATTTCGAAATTGAAAAAAAAGATAGCCAGCACATTCGTTTTTTTTCCCACAAAAGAATTGCAAAAATTGTGCTGTCTTGGGCCGTAAATATTTTCACGAAAATTCTTCGGATTTTCGGGCAAATTGCGAAAATGAAAAGAGACATTTCTTTTTTTCCAAAGCAAAAATGTGCAAATTATTGTGCTACTCGTAGTAAAATGTATACCGTTTTGAATTTCACGTTAATATATTATGAAATATTTACGGTTGTGTCGGTCAAGAGTTTCATAAAAAGTATATAGTTTTTCCTTCATATGGAAATAAAGGGAAGAATCAGTAGATTGTAGAAAAATCAGTATACCTGGCAACAGTGTGTTTGAAGTTTGCCCACCATTAGTTGATTTTCGATAAAACAATATTTGTTCCTAATTGTGCTAGGTTTGTGCTGCTTTAGGCCTTGATTTTTTTTCTTCCATACGGTTCTCAGGATATTTCACAAAATATGTTCTAAGAAGTGTTTTTTACATTTTGTTGAATATCTCGAGAACCATATGGAATAGAAGAAAAACTTCAACGGTACACGCATAAATCCAGTACAATTATAGGAACCAATAATTTTTTTCGAAAATCAAGAAATTCTTGACACACTGTTATTCCATAGAGGGTAAAACTGTTGAAAAATGCTGGGCTCCTTTTTTTCATTTTCGTAGTTCGCCAAATTATTTTTGTGAAAATATTAACGGCACTAATTGATTGCCACTATCTTTTTTTGTTCCCAATTTCTTATCACTCGTCAAGTTTTTTAATGTGACAAAAAGAAGGTTATCGCTTGGTTCCATGTTCGGACTGAATATATGGTGGATTATTGAGATTTCCATTTCTAACCAATTTCCCAGAGTTTCTGGACAAGATCTTCAGACGTATATACAAGGAGGATTGTTTTCATCTCGTACTCGAAAATGATAATTGTATTCTTCAAGCACATTTTCATTCGAATATGATAAAGTGAATTTTCTTATCCACCCATTCTCAAGATAAGATGGGTAGTTCTGAGCTCTTTTATTAACAAAAAGGAAATAATCAACTAAAACCTCAGATATTCGTGGATAAGTATGATGAAACTAAGTTTTGGATTAAATTCAGGAATGCAAACACATTCGACAAAGTTTCGACTGTGACACACAATACTTGGATAAATGCTATTCAATGGTATTCAGTTAAAACAACTTGTTCCTACTACATATTCTGATGAGAGTCGTTCAATCTGATTCTAATGAAAATTTTCAACCTCACGAACACGAACCTTCGGATCTTTCACGTCGGAAAAACGTGCCGTTGAAGGCTCAGAAACAGTGACTGATTTTA
Organism: Hippodamia convergens; assembly: GCA_038502775.1. Classification (NCBI taxonomy): domain Eukaryota; kingdom Metazoa; phylum Arthropoda; class Insecta; order Coleoptera; family Coccinellidae; genus Hippodamia; species Hippodamia convergens. The sequence continues at coordinate 11,986,112 of CM076610.1, read as the reverse complement.
AAATTTTTCAAGAAGCAATACGGGATAAACATGGTTATAAATGAATGTATCCTATTCTAGCGATTTCGATAATTTTGGAGATCTCTGGAATCATCAAGTGAACGTTTTCAAAGAAAGAACTTCCGTTTTTCCCAGTACTTACCCACCAATCATTCCAGTCTCCGTTAATCAAGGCTGGTCCAAAGCTTCTTGCAGGATTCATGTTAGCACCAGTATAAGAACTCTAGAAAAATACATAACTATTAAAATTCATTTCGGAATTATCGAGATGAAGAAATTTACTAATCGATTTATACTTACAGAAGACGATCACATTTTATTTCTATAAAAAATTTATCTGTAACTTACTCCAACCATCGCCAATACAGCTACCGCTAAACCAAGCCTAATAGACAAAGAATCTACTTTGTCGGTGTTCCGGCAGTCCCAAACAGCAGCGCACAACATGACCAAGATGAAGGTTAGGGCAAATTCTACACCAACTCCTTGCCATGGATGTAGATCGGTACTGAGGGGGCCTGGTGAGCAGATATGGGTTGTGGTTCCGTTTACAATTGGCTCAGTAGCTTCAAGCGGACTCAATGCCTAGGAGATAAATCAGGTGAAACAAATGAAGAAAACTGTTTTATTTCCCAAAGAATTGCAGAGACTCAATTTTGCTACGAATTTGTGGAATATTATTTTCCAATATAATAACCTGTATGGAACTACTAGATATTAAAAATATTACCTTCAATAAACCAAAGCCTCCAATTCCTCCCAATATTTGTCCGATGAAATAGAGCGGAATGTGCATAACTGGAGTGTGACCCAAGATAACAGCAGCAACTGTTACAGCAGGATTGATGTGGCTTCCAGATATATGACCAAAACACTGAAAAATTGTATGTTTTAGGAGATAATTCAGCCATAGCTATTGGCTTTGTTATTCATTTTTATCTTCTTTCGTAGTTGTTTTTGCTCATATCTTCTAAATTTCTATTGTTGGATATACTAGCATAGCAAAAGAACACCCAGTAAAAATGAAATAATTACAAAAATTCATATACATGTAGATGTACCTATATCTGGAATGAGATGATCGAATTCCTCTTGAAAATGAGATAACTCATTTTCTAGGTGTTTTTCATTTTTACCCAACTAGGTAAGCACCTGAATGAAAATTCAAAAATCATTCCGCTTATCATTATAGGTTTATTGGTATACTTAGAACTAAAAAGCGGAAGTCTGCTCGAAATATAAAAAAAATTATCAATGGCAATATTTACCAATTTCTCAAATCAATTCGAGAGTGTCTGACGAAGTTATAGTTTCGATAATTTGATTGTTTCCCACAAAATTACTAAAAAAACGCCTTGTGTTTTGTAAACAAAGCATTTCCCGAATGTAATTCATAACGCATATTAATCTTATTCTCAAATTCTCTATCTCCTTCTTAATTTTCCACCTTCCTATGAACTGCAATTTTTCAAATTAGGTGCAGAAATAGATTATCGGACAACGAACTTTATTGGAAATAGGAATTTTGTACCTTCGCTTCGGTAATTCAAATAACACGAAAAAAGACATCAGCCACGTTATTAATTTCTGGGGACATTAGTGAATGAACCTGTCTCAAACCACTGGCATTTATGTTGTCTCATATAGATTTTGGCATTCAATAACAAATTTATGAATCATTGACTCCGTGATGGAACGGATTGGTCAGAAAACGCTGGCTATATAGTAATTACGAAAAAAACTTAAGTGTGTATTGTTGATTGGTGAAGCTTCGAAACAAATCCTACTGTAATTAAGATATCGATTTAACTATCACAGATATATACTAAGTTGATACATTCGGTGGAATTATTCGAATATCTTCTGATTGAATCATTTATTGCTTGGTTTGATGAGAGTTTCCTCGAGATTTTTATTCTAATCTCTGTCAAAACAATTTCAGTCAATAACTGTTCTGTGGTGAATATACAAATACATTATTTTTTCTCAAACAATAATTAGTAGGAATTCTTCTCGAAATATAACACTTGAAATCTTGTGAAATATTGTTACTCGAATTTGAAAAAATGTGGACTGAGCAGTAATTAAAAATTGCCCTAAACTCGTTTTTATGATAAGTGAACTACCAGAATGTTTGCATTCGATAAGAGATGAGATGAAAATATAAATTAACTCAATTCAATTATTTCTCATATCTCACTTTCTTCGAATAAATTAACACATCAGATCCGTCTGCTTTCATTATTTCACTAAATTAGTAAAATTAGAGATGATCTCCTTAAGTATAATATCCTACTTGTTGACTTTACAATTTTCACTGTAGGCCGGGATAAAGCACATAATTGTTTCCTCAATTTAAAAACTACGACTAATCTCATCTAAAATAAAAAAATAAACTTATTATTAAGGAGGGAAACTTCCCAAATTTGTTACAGCGTTCTATCCATAACATAAACTTAGGTTCATGAATTCACCAATTCGGGCGCCTAAATTGAAAGAGAATATTTGTCGAACTATTTAAACATCCTTCTCTTATTTATTCAGGATTAATTGTGGGGTCATAAACCATGTCTGCTAAATCTAGCTCCAACCCTCACAAAAATCTCGCAGATCTTTTTAACATGAGTAGCATTATGATATACTTACTTGTACTGCTATCATTATAGCTAATCCAAATGCGAATGCAATTTTCAGAGGATCAGGTAAACTACCCATATTCGCACATCCCATACAACCAATGAAAACAAGCATACCAGTTCCTAAGAATTCTGCGAAACATAAGACAATTCTGTCCAAAGTACTGAGATTGTCGTTGATGTAGATTTTTTTGGCTTTAGCTGAAACAAGAATGGTTATTATTATTTTTAGAAAGCTTTTGGAACATTATTAAAAAATTTGAAGTCAGAAAAATATACAGGGTTACCATACCATGATATACATTGTCTTAGGAAATTGTTCGGTTAAAATATTTTCAAGAAGAGCACCGAATTTTAAATCAAATTCCACATGAAAGTTATGTTTTGATGAAATGTCTTTCTGTAATGTTCCTCATACTTCCGGTTTCAGCGGAATGACGTGAAATTTCGTTTTTCAAATTTTTTTTGAGGGAAATTCGAAATTCATTTTGAAAGATCATACCTCTGGAATTTTCTGATAAAAATTATTTTATTTTTAGTTTCTAAAAAAAAATAGTAACACATCTTTCGCGGAAGTTAAAAATGAAATTTCAAATACAGGTGGTCCAATATGCAGTGTCAAAGTTAGATATGACGAAAATGTAAAAAGCCGATTTTTTCAAAATACAACCCATTTTTTTATTAGGTATAAATTGTATAATCATCATTCAAGAATAATATGAGCTTATGTGCTATACTAGTGGGTTTAAATGAAGACTCACTTCGATTCTTGTCAATTTATGCCAATGGGTAGTTTTTTTTTAGATGTTGTTCATTTTCAGTGTTGTTAGAATAAACAAGTTCTTTAATACTCATAAATAGAAATCTGAAGAAGTCAAATCTGGTGATCTTGTTGGCCGAAGAAAACGACCTATGTTTCGCGAACAATGTGCTTGAGCCCCATCCATCTGAAACTAATCATCAAAAACCACTGACAGCGGCAACTCGCTTATTGGACAACCTTTTGCAAAATTCTCAGATAGAGAGCAGAATTCAACTTGTGTTGTTCTGCGCTCAGAAATGTCTATTCCTCCTATTCAAAACTTCTTGATGACAGAATTTAGCTTCATCAGTCCAAAGTATTCTATTTAGCAAGTTGGGTATCTCTTGAAATTTTAACATGCAATCTCTTCACAGAATTCCTTCCTCTGCAGTAAGTCATCGAGAAGCAATCTGTGCACTGTTAGAACATGATGGATGTGAATTTCTGATGTAATTCGTTGAACGGAGATTTGCGATATTTCAATATCAGATGAAGCTGACCTGATTGAAAATTAAAGATATACCTCGAAATATGCTGAAACATTTTTTTGGTTGTCTTCATTTCCAGTCAGTGATTTTGTCTTAAATATGGGGTATTTTGACATTTGCATGTTGGGAGAAGTTGTTTTTAATTCTTAGGATTTTTCTCATTTGAGGTGAATCAGGGTCCTTTGCATTGAATATTCTGCAAGTACGATCGATAATTCTACCGTATTCACAAGAAATGATTAACAAATCATAAAACACGTTATTTGGGTATTGCTGCATATCGAATATTCGCGTAATATTAACGTTCAGATCAATTAAATCCGAATGAACAAATTGTTTGAGATTTCAATGTTCTCGATAACTGTTGAACACAAAAAAAATCATTTCATTCCTCTTTCTTAGAGTACCTTTTTGGAATTTAGCTATTTAGAATAAAACAGAGCATTCGCTCCTGTACCTAAATATTATTATGGACAAACGAGCAAAAGATCATTGTTTTTCCCATCATTTTCTATATTCATTCGGCACATAAGACGATGGACACATCAATTCGTGTATTTATGCTTTGGCCGGAATACTGAGGTAGGAACAGATTTTTTGTTATTCAACTTCTATAGCTAACAAATTAAGGATGAGAATTTGTTACACTATCAAGAACTAATAGTAAAATTTGCTTCAAGGCACAACATATCACATCCTTCAAATGTCTAGGTGTTCGAACTCATCACTTAGTAACACCTGATCGGAGAAGATGTAATAAGATGCCAGAGAAGTGGATTGCTTTTTTTTTTGAAGAGTCGAACGTCGATAAGTACTACCTGAAGAGATAACCTAGATGTTTCGTTCTCTAGTCACATTCACAAGGTTGGCGCCTGCAAATTTGCGTAAATATTGACCGAATCTGGGACATGATTCGACTAATGAAAAAGTTCATGAATTTATTCATCGATCGTTCCCGCAAAACCTTACACTTTAATTTATTTGTGGAACTGCCTTATGAATGGATCCGCCAAGAAATTATTATCAAGTGGTGCACAACAGAATACAGGTTTCAAGAAATGATGTTGAAATATGTGTATCATGTCGATGTGTCGATGACGTAATTTAAAATCATTCACTTCGAGCTAAATGCAATTAAAAATTCTATGGTCAAGGTTGAAGTATGTTGAGAGTATGAACAAAAACTGAATGGCCCCCGAAACCAATGCAATGTAGGCATTTTGTTGTCAAAAATGCGAAATATACTGTAGATTTTTGTTTCCACCTCGAAGTTATTTACATAAGTAATTTCCGTTCTTCTATGAGCATTGTTGATAGAACTGGAGTTAGGGAATGCCCGAAGGAGAGTAGTTGGGGAAGTTAGATGACGGAGGGCGCTTTAAATGAATAGAAATCCTAAATCGATCAAGACAAATTCAGTAGAACTGTGTAGAAAAATATGAGATTCTGTCAAATCAAAATATAAAGAGTGGAATTGGCTTGCCCTCTGTCACCAAGTGGTCTGTATTGAATATCTGGAGATTCATTAGCAAAGCTATAAAGGACCTCTAACAGAAACATTCGAATTATGAATTGGTATGCCAAGACATTTAACAAAACTAAAACAATTTTAAACATCTAGACATTAATTTTGAAATGAAACTAATATTGCATTTATAGTGTTACATCCAGAAATAGTAATTTTGCGAACTCTACGAGTCAAATCGCTGATCAATGTTTTGCAGAGATACAAAGTATCTAATCTGTGATGTTTCGAATAAATCTTGACCTATTACCTGTAACTATACGTACATTATATCACCTCATTCGAGATTTTACAGCCAGTTCCATAATCGAAAGCGAAGTCTCCTTTTCCATGAGAAGCCTCCTTTACAAATGAAACTTGTTCCACAAACCAATGTTTGGTTTTGAGGTTGAAGAAAGCTTTTAAGTTTGAGTTTGAGATAAAAATTATTTAACCAGACTGCATATCGCAAAAACAGCAGTCCTATTGGTTCAATTAGAATATTCCATTGAATTAGTTTGAACTTACTATCGAGATACATTGTAAGCCTTACTAGGAACCCATCCCGTTCTGTAATTAGTACTTCGAATGGTTACCAGCATTTATTTTTCCACTAACATTTACTTCTCCGACTCAATACAAATAACCAATGTCATAAATTTCTGAACTGTTCTTTTACCGCAAATGGTAAATAATATTACACCTTCTTCCAATTACTTCGAAATATCAAGATGAGCAGTATGAATCATGTCGATGTTGAGACACAGAAATCAAATGAAGAAGATGTAAATTAACTGGCTCTACTCTAAGAATAAAAACAAATATATTTATGTAAATGTGAAGGGGTTTTCCTAATTCTTTTCCATATAATCCTAACAACAATAATTCCGGCTAACGACCGCAGTAACCAATGTTTTGACACCGGAAAAATTGTAATTCAGAGAAAAGAAATAAAGCTATAATTCTAGATAAAATAATACGCATTCAATAATATAATTATAAAATTCGAGAAAACCAATTTCAAAGCCTTCGAGGTTCGAAACAGTATTGTTTATTAATTTTAGTTATTCAATAGAGAGTAATTGGATGAGATAGATGACAGATGGCGCTTCGTTTAAGGTGTTCATTCAATGAGTTCAATACAAGTTCTACTATGAAAAAGTCTCGCTTGAATCAAGCAAGACAAATTATATATACTGTATACAAATATGACATTTTGTCACAACAAATAAGATTATAGCGACACCCTGTGTCCGCCAACTCTCCGAAGAACACTCCATTGAATAACTAGAGATTTACAAACAAATCGTCAATTCTATAAGAAGAATAACAGAGCATCAGGAATTTCATTCAATTTTCTCAAAGAATATATTTTCGGATTAAAACATTCAATGTAAATATAACTAATGTGATACGATGTTAGGAAAAATTACCAGAAGGGTTAAATCGAAATATAGAAGGGCTATAAAAAATGCCTATTAGGTAACCATTATTTATAAGCTATATAGGTTACTAAAATTAGATATTCGAACTATTTTCCTAAGCAAAAAATTAGGCACGACCAGGGTTATTGATAAATAACCAATAATTTGACATCCGAAAGTCGATTTCTGACATAAATAAGCAGGCAAAAAAATTGCAGAATAGTTATTTATAGTACGAGTACAGAAGACATTGGCTGCATTCACCGAACGAAGATTTCGGTACCGCTACCTAGCATAAATTGAAAGCGCTCCCAAAAATGTCCACTGTTCCAGAACGTGTTGAGTTTGTAGCGTATGTGCCACCGAACGATTCCGCAACAGTTCCACAACTGTTACGTTCGGTGAATGCAGCCATTGATACTCTTCCACGAGTTTAAAATTCAAAATCGAGCCACGAAGTGGAGAGTGTTTTGATGAACGAGTGTTAGAATGAGCCTTCTGTACGAGTATTGCACATTTTTTTCTTTTCACTGAGTATTCATTGAAATTAAAAGAATATTTCCATGAATATCATTCAATGATTTTTGGATTGAAAAATGTTGGTTGGCAAAAACTGTTTTCGGTATCTTAAATTTTACAGGAAATAGACTACCGACATGAAATATCCAGATGAAATTTGTGTGAAACCATTGAGTATTAATATATTTATACTCAATGGTGAAACTGTGATATTTCCGAATGAATTTATTCTATACCTATGATATGACAGACTTGCCACAGAATTTAAAAGAAAATTAATACTTTGATTTCAAAGGAGATAACTAGAGATCACATCAGGAAGTATGGGATACGCAGTCTTTCGAAGTAGTGAGCGTTTCAAAATGGCTGATTGTTAAAAACAGGTAAAAAATGGAAATACCTACTAATTCAACACAGAAGAAAATCCCGAATAATTTACTAATGAAGCCGTCTTGGTTCATGAAATTGATCAGAAATCTGAAGGTAATGTTGTACAGGACCGTCTTGACTACAAAGGTTAGAATTAGGCCTCTAGGCGAAATAATGATTGAAAAGATTGAAGAGAACCTGCTTTTTTCAAATGAATGGTCAATAAGCAAAAGAACTGTTACTATGCGCGAAATATTCAGATTTTCTACAGCCCTATAACGATATAAGGTTTTTGATAACTCCTATACATCTTGAAATAATCGAATGTTTCGGTCATTTTTTTCCAATCCTCTATGAAGACATCTTATTTCAGAAAAATATGTCTAATATTTTCTAAGATAGCTACTGTAATTAAAAAAAATATTTTCTATTTATTCTGCCAAAATTTTCGTATTGTCATTTCAAAACGAAACTTTTGTTTCGATCGAATTTTTGTATCATTGAAATTCTTATAGTGATTTCATTTATATGTGTCATCATACGAATTCCCTGAATGGCATATTCTTCAGTCCGAATGAGACTGCTTTTGTTAATAGGAAAAGACGGACAAAAACAAACATTGTTTTAATATACGATATTATGAGTTCAGGAAAACTTATAATTATTCAAGGCAAAGACACTCTAGAATGGGATTGACATATATTCATATCGCACGGAAGAAAGACACCTTGAAATCACAATATTAATTCTAATATTGTCAGGTTTGTCACAAAGCCTGAATAGAAGTTTAAATAAACAGCTATTGTGTCAATTCTCTAACTCGAAGTATTACTGTAATGGAAGTGAGCAAAAAATCAGTATCAAGAATACGATTCTGAGATTTATTCTGTCAATTTCGCATAGATTGGACTTTCATAGGGCTTTTGGTATTTTCAAGATAAACGTATCTCGAAAGTTCTTTGCATTTTCTGAGTATTTCTGCCCATAGTACCTAATGTATAATTTTTCCAAATCATCCATAAGAAGAGATTTTATTAAATTCAAATTCTACCGTAGGTTAGTTTTTTTATCGAATGATCCGAAAGTTCATCATTTAATCTTACATATCTGTAAGACGAGCTTCCATGACTCAATTCAGCGAAATTAGTTTAATATCAGTGAACTGAGTGATGCTAAGAAAACCGGCTACTGATTTTCAATTTGTTGTAAGTGTATAACGCTACCAAATGCCCGTATCCTATAGTTAGTACTTGATTTTCAACGATCTGCACGTTCTGTGCAAAAACTTTAATACCTCCTCTATCTGCTGTTTTATGATCTCAGTATTTCTTAAGAATTCAGACACTTTGCAATTAGTACTGATACAACCATCGGTGGAAGAAATAACATCAATTAATAGCCGACGCGATCAGAAGGATGGGATGAAGTAAAGAAAAAATGGAGAAAATACAGGTAACTGTGTATGCGTCGTAAAAGAAGCTAACCGTCTTCGAGAATTAACATTTCAGATGAGTATGACCTTGAAGTTTATAGTAATAGTCTTATAATTATTGTTCTGAATTTCTGCGTTCATATTTGATCCTATTGCCATTACGGCAAAAACTAAAATTCAGTGTGTTCGATACACATATAGATTGTTATTGGAATATGTTGAGTTTGATGAATTTCATTCGTCCAAGAGGAAGAATACCCTGTACATTCTGGGCACAAACAGCAAAAATAGAAGCTAAAGAATTTTTGTTTCCATTCTGAATTTTAAAATGAACATGTGCTATTATAACACTTTTTGCAGTTCAGAACAAAATTGTACAGATTATGATAAGATTATCGAATTAGTCGTCTTATCATATCAAAAAAGTCATAAATTTTCACCCAAGGTATGGCATATTGGTGGAAATGTCATCAAGATAGTTATACATATATTGATGAAATAATATACAGGGTGTAGTAGTCGAAATGAGAGGTGGTCAGAAATTTTTCTAGGGGGAAAGTTTTACCTATACAAAAAGTCCCCACATGCTTATTTTCACTAAAAATTCATATTTTCCCGATATTCAATATTTTGAAAATGTGTATAGGATCGATTACTTACTGCCGAGTATAATATTTTTGTTGCTTCTAACAGGAAAAGAGTTTTTCCTGAACCAAGAACCACCATTTTCGATCTAATTCGAATAAAACCATGCCATTGTCAAATTTATCAAGCATCAATCCTACGAGATTAAAATCACAATTTTTTTTGAAAAAAACACTTCATTTTTGTCCCCAAAGGTTCATTTTTGTTTAATTTTCCGAATAATATTCCTCCCTCTTTTTCCCAAAAAACATGATGAGACGGTACTTGGATTGCTGTTATTCCAGCCAATTCTGACTATTCACGTTAACTCCGTGAGAAAGAGCAAAATTAAAAAAAGTGTTAAAAAAAACCTATGAGAACTGGCTATTTAAATCAAGATGGTTCCGGAAACTCCAGAAATTGTTCCATGAACTTCAAATGATGAAGAAAGAAAACAAATTTGTGAGAAATTGAGACACTTTCAATTATGCTGAAGTATTATGTTGCTCAATAGGGAAAACTTTTATGGGAAAGGCATATCCAGAAGATCTAGAGTTATGAAATTTTGAATATAGGTAAATATTACATGAAAGATAACCCGAATGACCAATCTGTTAATGAATATAACCATGGGTCGAAATCTCTTCTGGTTACATAATCGAATCTCTTGAAAAATCTTTTTTCCGAGAATTAGTTCAAATATACAGTGCCATGAAGTCAAGAGGAAATCGAGTGAAAGTAATGCACTCACCACTCTTTGCCTGTATATTTCATTCAACTTGCAGGAATATAAATATTCAAATCGAAAGAAATTATGTCGAAAAATCAAATATTCGGAAATGAGAAAATTGATTAGCTTCACAGAGATTCAACAAGTTTAACGATCATGAATTATTCGAATTTGACGGATGATCTTTTATTATGTTGAATTAATGGGAAGACGACGTTCAGTTATACGCATGCTATTTTATGATACAAATACTATTGGTCCTTCGATTTTGGCGCGGAAACGTGATTTCAATATGAAATTTTGAATAAGTCATGAGCATGATATCAGAAATTACCTTCAACATTAATAACCATTTAAAATGTTCATTTATCGCTCAGACAGGTCCTATGATCACGAATTCTGCCGTTCTGAGCGTCATTTTCTCCGTCATTCGCCATTTTGAGTAAAACTCTGAAACCCATTCTAAAAAAATACTCTCAACATGACAGCCGAAGTTGTTGATCAGGATGTTATGATAACTCATTCTGAAGTGTATTATATATCATAGTATAGTATATAAAAAAAAAATGAAATTTCAATATGATGAAAAGGTATTTAATTCGTTGTATATTCCATAAATCTTCATTATTCGTTTATTCAATAACAGTTGCCTAATAACTGCATTCAATGAATAGTGAATTCAATAGGATATGTAATGCTTTTCAAACATTCGGAAATTTTATACAACTTTACAGACTTATCAGAATGAAGTCTCACATAACATCCTACATTCGAAAAATTTGAGGGGCTGATTTTAACATTGGCTTGTGTATGGTCGCAAGTTATTTTGTTATTCTTTCATGTCAAAGAAAAATTTGTTATAATATAAATCTACGTACTTGAAGATTTTACTGGAAAATGTGTTGTGATGAAGAAAATTAATTTATCCGTTACCTATATACGACACTTGCTGTATAAAATATCAAACGCATAACTGAGTGATTTAAATAGTAATATAGAAAGGAAATCGGTGATTGATGATGGAAAAATCATGAACGAAAAATATCATTCCCTTCGACAAATTTTTCTTTTTTTTAATTCCGTACAACTAATTTTTCGGTTTCATTGTTCCAATAAATACTCTAAAGTAAATGAATCATTGTTCAATGTTTCTCCTGATTTTTCAATGTAATACACTGTAAGTATTGAATATACATATGTATTTCGTTTCATAAAATGAATTATTCTAGTGGCTCAACATTCTGAGTACCTACGTACTTGAAGAATATAATTCATTAAGAACTTTGAATGTGATTGAAAATAATGAAACTAATTTTCCTGCTTACAATGATGGAATATGCAATTTTAATGACACATGAGAAGTTGCGGAATTTCATTCAGTTTTACCTTTTGAAGATAACAAAACGGCTATAATTCTGAACTTCGCAATGCAACCAGTAAGTTTACAAAACTGGAACGTTTTCCGCAGGTCAAATGAGTTCGCGATCCATTCCATTATCTTATATTTTGCCAGACACTTCAAACGTTGCATTATTTGAATCCATATCATCTTAATGAATCACTAATTTCGCAGGAAGAAGGGACTCATGAATTTTTGAAAGGGATGTTATTAGACTCATACTAAAATAAAAGGTCTTACCTTTCGGTATTTTCCCAGAATTGGACATTTTTGTGATTTTGAACGCCTTTTTAGGATCCGTGATCAATAGTGGCGAAAAAGTTTGAGATTCCATTTCAGGTGTAATTCAAATTGTCGAAGAAAAGAACTATTATTTTTATCACTGAGCGTTCACGAGCTTTTCGCAGATTTACGACACGCAGAGGACGACCTTCACTTTTATTATAAACCTTTAGTAATAATGCCAGCAAGTTTCATGCCGCTGAAAATGCTTTGTTGTTTAAACTGTAATGGAATTTAATTTTATATTACTGAACTGTTTGATCCTTCATCAAGACCAGAGTGGGGAGGCAGGTGGGAGTGCCAGATTCGCATCAACAAATGATTTTCGAGTTTCTCCAAGACTACTCAGCAGAGAAAAAGATAATTGGATTTGCCTTACCCTCGCCCCTTCGGTAATCGACCGAAAAAAATACAAATGTATCGAATTATACACTCAACGTAAATGAGTTCGATGAAACCTCTGGTTTTAGGGCATCAATTCAATGAACCAGAACAGATTATCATTCAGCTAGAATGAGAGATGATTTTTTCTAGCAGCATTTTGTGTCTTTTTATCACGAAATTTCGAAAACAGTGTTTTTATACACGTATGCACTATAGGTGTCTTATATCTTCAGTCTTAATTTTCTATTTTCTGCGATAAAATTGTTTTTGCAACGTCCATTTTTCCCTATGGAAATGCTTTCTTTCATTAATTTCCAACATTTTTTTCAGTCGAAAAATTGTAGATTGTCACTAAAAAAACGAAAAATTCAAATTGAGAAACTGATTTTTACAGTATCATTCTCGACTAAAATGATAAATGATAAATTCAAGTACCTGCGTTCCACTGAGAAGAAAAAACATGTATAGTAAGTAGATAATGGAAATAAAAATTCAGAAATTAAATTTCGGACATACATGTGACAGATTGAATTCAAAACTCATTTTTGCATTTATTTTCCTTTTTATTTCAACTTCTGAAGAATTGATTAGATCCATGATGAATTAATTTAACAAAACAAATCTCATGCCATGTTTTCTATAGATGAAGCTACAATTTTAAAGTAAATAAAAGTATCGAAATTATTATGTATGTCAAGAAATTCTTTAAATAACTAATTTTCGGTTTTTGTATTATTTTCGAATCGAGCTTACTATGGAGCTCGTTAATCGATGAAAAACAACAATGTTAATTGGTAAGCTCTGAACTATACCTCGGAGTTCTCAGAAAATCTACTATTGCGATATAATTATCAGATTGGAAAAATTTCAGGAAATAAGTAATGATTTTAAACACTAAAAATCTCAAATATTTAGTGAGCTGTTGGGATTTATCGATTACAGTTGACATTATTTATTCAGCAAATTAAGTTACCCACTACAATGAACATTGTCGTTATTAAGTCTATGTATTTTTCAATGGATTCCGTGATTGTTTATTTGTGAAGATAATAGAGCAAATGAGCACATCAGCTTAATCGAATAAGTTCTTGGAGGCTCTGTAGAGCAGGTTTACAAAAAAACTAACTTAATGCAAGGAATTTTTTCAGATAATTATATTCACCGAAGAGGATGTATGTACTTCCAGGAGTCTACTTGAGAGTGGAAACTAGAAAGGACATAGAGTTGAAGACTGTAATCAAATATTGGGAGCACCTGTGGCAAGCTGATGCGGATACCCATTTAAATGATTTCAAAGTAAAGAAGTCGATATTCGTTGTGAAAACAAGAATTGTAAATGTAATGACTAAATCGTCTTCGAGTAACTCATCAAAGCGCTCTAGGATTTTCAATTGATTACTCTGGAAACAATATCAATAAATGAATGAATACGAAGGCACTGCATATGAAGAAAAACATTTGCTATAGAACTGAATTAATTCCATTCACACTAGGACATATTATCTGATTCATCAAAACTAGAGTACATTTCAATGTTGCTCCATTAGAATTTCAACAATATCAAAGATGAAGCATACATATATTATTTCAACATATTTTTCATCCTTATTTATTTTTCGAGCAAATAATATTTCATGTAATTTGAAAGTAATCCGAGATTTTTGCATTGAAAAATTTTGGTTGGCAGAACTGTTTTCTGTATCACAAATTCGACCCACCTCTACCAAACCTCTCAGTTTTTTCTGCCTATTGTGCATCTAACAGCCGTTTTCAATAACCGATCTATACACCGAAACGCTCTATAGATAGATACTACGCATGATGCAGATGAAATGTTCGAATGACCATTTCGGTATCTATAAATAAATGGCTTGGTTTTGAAAAATCAATCTTATTTCGGAAAATTTCTAATTATTCTACATAAAAACTGAAACCTTTTTTACGATTGAATGAGAAGACTTGGTCAAGTATTGGACACTAAACGATTCATTAGTCGAAGAATTTTTTATCGTCCTTGCGATAGTTGCAATTATATCGATGATAAAATTTTCCATGAATCAAATACACGAAGAACTACGTCTTCGACCAGAAACATATTTCTTTCAGTGGAAAAATATTGCCAATAAGCGATGAAAACATAGTAATAACTAATCAGGAATGAACGGCTTCTGAAGGTAAACGTGTTCAATTGAGATATACTTGATAAGTTTGTCATTCGTCGAAATGTTTTTCGAGAACGTAGTTGATAATTCAACAGGACATATATTTAGATGGAAAATTCGAATAGGAAAAGTTGACAAAATTAGTAACAGCTTCGGGATAAAATAGGTTCTTCGGTGGTTTTGATCGGCATTACAAAGGAGCATTCTTATAGTCAGTCCTATACCCCAGTCAGTTGAGTGTCTTCTCATCAAATGAACTCGAATTCATACTCATGTTCGAAAAAGTTGTTGATTTTTTAGTGCGGAAAATATGAAGGATAATATTTTCAAATATCCTTTGATTTTCTGATTGAATTCATATTTGAACAGTAAAAATGTGTCCGAAAGATATGCTGTTTTCAGGAAGAATCTCCTCCAAGTATTTTTTGCGAAAAAAAACAGAAAAGCATACAAAACGATTGCTAGGTTTTCGCAAGAAAATATAAGGATAAAAATTGTTGACGACCTCATTTTGTACAACCCTTTTCTTTGAGTTGACTTGATGCGATGAAAAGTACAAAAGAGAGATCGGTCCAAAGCACCGAAGGAGTGTATTTCGCTTTTTGGGCTTGAAAATTTATATTTATACCAAGAGTATTATTGAGAAAGTTATTTGTAAAAAAAACCTATAAAATTGATTTAAAAATTTTTCTTAACCTATTAACCGTTCAATAGATAGCGTGTTACAATTATGACGTTTGGGTTTTCTATGATGAAATAAACTTTTTTTAAACTCAAAATGTTGAAAAATGTTCGGCTATATTTACAATGAGAAACTAATCTATCGAACAAAATTATAAATAACAAAAAAATTTGAGAATATACTGCACGAATATTTTTTCATTGATCAAAAGAGATATATATGTGGAAAAATTTCAGGTACAGTCATATGACATTTTTTTTTAATAATCTCTTTGAAAGAAAATGGATAAAATTCATAGCTTTCATGAAAATCTTTTTTGAAATGTTTTGTACATATACTAATCCTTGTTTTGTCTGCTTGTTGCGCCCGCCACTATTATGTGGATTGAATATCATTACAGTAACAACAATTGTGTCATCACTTATTGATTCAGACAAATGTTCTTTCCAACTATAGCGTCGAAATTATATATTTCGAATTATCCAGATTTGTTAGATTGAATAACATTTTTTCAATTTTATATTATATATGTATGTATGACAGTTACTCGACCAAGAAATGAAATGAATTTTGCGGATTTTTTTGATACGAACAACTTTCTTGTTGACAAAGTTTCGATAAATAATAATTTCTTGTCCAAAAAGCGAAAAAGCAGTTTTTTTTGATACTTTGGCCCCATCTATTTTTTGTACTTTTCATCGCAGCAAGTCAAAAAATTGTAGAATGATTTCTTCAACATTTTTGTCTCTACTAATTTTTCCAAAAACCTACCATTACGCAGATGAATAAAATACAAAAAAAGTTTTTTCGACCCCACATTTTTGAAGTTACGCTTCTGAAAGCTCCTTGAAAGATTTTTTTTCGTAATTTTTCGTCACAAACTTAACACATTTAAGGTGGGTTTCCAAAAACTTCGACTGTCCGATCAAAAAAGCTCACGTAAATCGAATCACTTCATTCGGGATTTCAACGCATCTCATAAACCGAACACTGCTTAATCGGGTTATCAATGTTTTGTGAAACTCACCTCTACCTTACTATATGGAAATGCAGATCTAGAATGGAATACCTTAGCACTAAAACGAAAAATATTGATAAATTTAGGTTGAATTTGAGTATGGAAGAGCATTGTCGGATTAAAATTCTGCTCGGCTATCTTTCCTTTGATTAATTTTTCGTGTTATGAATTTTTTTAGATTTTTTCTAACATGAATGTGAATATTCTTAATTTCGAATAAATAAGAATTCAATTCAAATGTTATCTAAGCGTATGAAAATTTGCAAATGTTTCATGACAGAATATATTTCAGAAGAGGTACACTATTATCGAAAATTCCCAATAATTTTTTTCAAATTCATCTGTAAATCATGAGGAATCGAACAAAAACGCATTCTTGCACAGATGTTCGAGCCGTGTTGGCAGTTCACAAACTGGTCAGTATGCCGTTGAGATATGTAAGAATGAATCAACTTACTCCGTCTCATTCTCGAATTTGAAACGATTCAACCACCGAAAACACAAATTTATCACAAACTTCAATCGAGAAGAGATCCACGTTTTCTTCTTCAAGCCACTCCTGATCTTTGATCGTGATTTAGAATCAAAATCGGCTCTTCGCGCAAACTTGAATTCCAGGCATTTCGAATGGGTAGAATGAAATAGAAAACGGAATGAATCAACTACCTCTACGGTATCTATAAGGGTCATCTCGAAAGTTCTCACGCGTGCTGGTCTTGCAACGTGCTGGGCTATTGGATCTACTGTCTAGTCCGATCCTGTCGAAGTAACTACTTTTTCATCCGTAATTTTCTATTTCGGCTCAACCGTCTCCAGAAAAAAATGCAATAAAATCAATTGCATAGTCAGTTACAGCTGATAATGAAATGAAACCTATTTCATAATAAATTTCTTATATTATAAAATGTCTTAAAAATAGGTTGTCTAAAAAATTCTGGGACAAAATATTTTGAATTAGTTTATCAAGATAATAAGAAAATTTTATACCGGACTCAAAGTATGAAACATGTAGAATGTGCAGACATGAGGTTGTTTATTATTTACTTGGACGAACTACTGTGTTGCCAGGTTATAAACAGGTAAGCCGAAACCAGTTACTTTCACTTGTGTGATAATAGAAAAAATTTGATATCAGCAGAAGCGCTGTTTTATTGTGAACACGTTGATATAATATGTAGGGTTGTCTGCAAAAAATTTGGTCCTAATAGAGGTTTACGAATTTTACAGATTCTTATTTTGACGCGTGTGGAAATGAAAGACAGAGAGGTCCGAGGCAAGTATACCTTGTAATAAAGGACCGAATATCGCAGTCGTATCTGATGCGACCCTGAATGCGAATGCTCGGTACGTAAACTACGGAGAAAAGAGGTACCCATCCTACCCTCCATACTGTAAGCCATATTGCGAAATTTTATGAAAAATCATTTTCCAAAAAACATTAAAAATATTCTGTTCAGGTTTTTTCACGCAACCTATTTTTAATATATTTTCTTATATACGAAATTCTTTAAAAAATGGGTTTCATTCTATTATCAGCTCAGTGAAGATTGTTTTGGGTTCGGATCTTCTACTATTTGTTATCATCAGGGTAAGAAACTGAATGAGTTTCGTTTCAGGAAAAATCTTCGCCACAAAAAAAATTTTTTCGCAAGGTTGGTGTAAAAACATTCACGATCATATATGTACTTGGAATGTCAACATTTCAGGTGTTCTCTTTGAAATTTTATCATGCTCATGGTAGTAGGGACGGATAGAATTGAATTTGACCTCGAATTCTTCATCATATCAGTGTATCAAATGCTATCAATGAGACAGAGAAATTTACATCGACTTCACTCACGCAAAGCAACGTGTAAAAAGATTTCATTCATCTCCACTGAATGATATAGTAAAAGAGCAAAGTGTGCAAAATTGGAGCAAATTTCTACTTAGAGAGAAAGTCCAAAAAATGAAAATATTTGTTCAAAATTTGTATACAGTGTAGCACAAAAAAGTTGGGACCGTTCAAACAAAAGTATAGGCTCGTTTGTGACGCCCTCTACAAAAGAAATGGTTTGTAAATTCGTTTTGCTCATCCCGTAAGAGCCATAAATACGAAATTTCGTCGAAATTTTATCAACGCTGCAAGAAGTACAGCAAAAAAACTGTGAGCAAAATTTAAGTTTAACACCCTGTAACTTCGTTAATAATCAATTTTCGAACCACTTTTATATGAAAAGGTACCTTTTATATTGATTCTATAAATCACCCTCGAACTTCGGTAACTTCAACTCTTCCTCTATCCAATTGAAACAGAGATATAATATATAAATCGCCGAGACGAAGATAAAATTAAGGGCAGAGTATGAATTATATCCCTATTTATATATTATATCTCTGTTTCAATTGGATAGAGGAAAATTTGAAGTTACCGGCCAGCATAAACTCTCCCTTTCGATTCCAATATTAAACAATAAATCTAAATAATTTTCAAAACTAAATTCTGAAACGAACACGAATGCCGATCATTTGAAGCTTGCTAGAAAGATAGTTTCATCCGTCACCGACTGTCTCGCAACAGCAATAAAAGTTGAGTCTATGAAACAATACAGCATTTATAGAAGCCAGTGATGTTGCCAGCAGTTCAATCAAAATGTTGAGAAAATGACAATTCCGACATATAAATTGACAATTTTTCCAACTGATTGACGTTATGAAACTTCTCACCTTAGTCGATTTCGTATGGCTGTTTTGGTTGGTTAACGGTTGACCGCTCGGTTCATAAATGACAACGTCAAACGAACCGCGCTCTCGAATACGGTTCAAATTTCGACGAAACAGCTGATTCGAGACGTCACCAATATGTCATTCGAATGCGCAGGGCCGTCTTTAACCTCTTGGAGGCCCTGGGCATATTAGGATAATTGGGCCCCTACCCACAATACCACATACAAAATACAAATAAAGCGGAATTCCCTACCGCCGAGTAGGTTTATTCACGATATACATAGACACGGTATTCTAATGCCGTGATGTAATTACTAACGAGTCATCAATGTGGTAAAAACTTGAAAAATTATTCAACAAAAATGCATTAATTTTTTTGTGCAAACATATCTATCAACTTGTCGATGTCCAAGCTTCTGGACATCTTCTTGGACTTCTTGTCCAAAGCTGAGTAAGCTCAAAAGTTTGAGAGACGTGTTTGCGACACGTTTAAGGAGAGTCCCGAAAAGCTTGACGGTTTATTCAAAAAACCTTGAAAACAGGGTAGCACATGGAGTAATTGAGTGATAATTCAAATTTCGAATGGAATAACTGGAAAACTCATGTTTTTTTTTATAATTTAGAAGTATATCTCATTTTTTCAGGAATGATCATTGTAGCTTCTATGTATAAGTTTTGTTCGTTATATAAAGGGAAAGATCTCGCGAATCGGCAAGTTCAATAGAATGATATTATTGGGGCACCATTTGATGCTGTTAGCTTGGCTTGGGGCCCCTTTGGGCGAGTTCTGTGGGGCCCTCTGATAGGCCACTGATTTCTTGTCTTGTAGCGCTGTCTGAAATTCTGTAGTTGAATGGGGTTTTCCTTGAAAGATTCCCAATGAAAACAATAATGTGATCAACAACACGATTCGAACAGATGTTTTATGGCGAACCACCCTAACAAATAACACAAGCTAATAATGGCTCTTATCTAGTGTATGCCGGTATGGGCACGAGTCATAAAACTTGCAGCCTTCGAAAACTTGTTGACGAGAAAGTGGGAATTCCAATTCATTTGGAGTTATTTTTAATGAAAACTACCGCCATTTTACCTGAAGGGAATTTAAGTACGCGAAAGGGAATTTTGAAAGAAAGAAGCGTTTAGGTCTTTTCGAAAAAATCTGTTCAATAATGATATATTGAGGAATTGAGGAAATTTTACATCCCTTCGGTTCAGAACAATTGATCTGAGCGGGGCCCCTATCGATCGCGGGGCCCTGGGCACTTGCCCATAGTGCCCTAGGGGAAAGAGGGGCCTGCGAATGCGGTTGGTCCAAAACTGACGGACAAATCTATGAACCAACCAAGAACCAAAGTCAATCGAAATCGCCTCTTGTGTAACTAAATGTACAACGTAAAATATTGTGCAACTGGTGACGAAATAGTTATTCATGTTGTGAGTGTTAAAACTGATGGTCTATTTTTTTGTATACCTGCTCTATTTTGGTAAAAATATGGGCGAATTTGGAATGACATTAAACTTCAAAATGTAATTTTAACACTCAAATAATCACAAGCTTGTTGTGAATGGCAAACGTTGCCAACGCTATGGTTAATAATGAATGCTTGTGAATAAATAAAACAGGCTGTCACATAGTCACATTAATATTAATATTAATGTTCATAAGTAATGATTGTTAAAAATTGATAATGAAATTTTTTCACTCTGTTAAAAATATAATCATTGTATTAAATATTTTTCAATGTGTTAAAAATATTTTTAACACGCTTCCGCTTTCAACACTCTTATCTGTTTTCAAAACTGTCACTTTCAATGGTGGCTGTAC
>CM076610.1:11867154-11965023 GCA_038502775.1 Hippodamia convergens | reverse complement strand
AAAACTGTCACTTTCAATGGTGGTTGTACAAAAATGGATTTCACAAGTATTTGGTACATTTCTCAAAAATCTTAAAAGGGAAAATTATATACAAGTTATTCTAAAAATACAAGCATTCGTAATCTTATGTTCATAAGTGGTCTTCAATCAATGAATTCTGCTTCAATATGGTTTCATTAATTTCTGGATCTGGATATCATATAAGCACTCTTTTATTATTTGAATGATGACTTATGTGAATATAACTCGCATTTATTCTTTTTCCCTGTCTATTTTTGATTTTGTTTGCTAATATCGGGCACACAGATAACTGGAACATTTTTCAGAGACCGAAAAGATGGTCTTACCTTACCAAAAGCGTTACGAAATATGTGATATGCAGATAGGAGGACACTCCACCGTACTGAAACTTTGTACATTGCCGGTAACATTATTTTTCTCATAGTAGGTATATAACTTAAATATACTACTTCCGACACTCGCTTTGAGTTGAAATCCCCCCATCTTCATCCAGAAATTGTGAATGGAATGCATTTATCATAGTTTTCCCCGATAAACAAAAACATTTAGCGCAATAGGAGACTCACCACATTGTATACAGGGTCCGGAAATGATGAGCAAATGATTCGAGGGTGATTTATAGACTCAAAGTAAATGGTACCTTTTCATATAAAATTTGTTCGAAAATTGATTATTAACGAAGCTACAGGGTGTTAAACTTAAATTTTGCTCACAGTTTTTTTGCTGTACTTCTTGCATTTATGGCTCTTACGGGATGAGCAAAACGAATTTACAAACCATTTCTTCTCATCGTGTAGAGGGCGTCACAAACGAGCCTATACTTTTGTCTGAACGGTCCCAACTTTTTGAACAAGTATTTCATTTTTGGACTTTCTCACACAAAAAAAGCATATTTCTTTTGTTTCGATAAATCTAACCGTTTAAGAGAAAAACGCAGAATAATAATAGTAATAATAATAATAATAATAATAAAATTTCAGACTGTATAAAGAATAGGACAAGTCAGCATACAAAACTCTCGCAAAATAAAAACTAATTAATATCGAATGTCACTCCTCCACATGATTTCAATGTAACGTCATTCAAATATTCCGAAACAGAATAGTAACCTTTGCTAAGCAGTAGATCTTTTATACTTTTCTTGAATTTCATCTTATTCAATACTTTCAAAGAAGTTGGCAAATGATTGAAAAATCTTACACTTTTATAAGATGGTTCAAATCTAGAGGTTCTATGATTTGGTATCATGAGGGTAAGGTTATTTCTTGTGGAGTAGTGATGACTGCTAGACAAGCTTATCATATCATTCTCATTTTCCTTCACATGAAGTAAACACCTGAATATATACACACATTTATTTATTTATTTATTTCAGATGAACTACCCCATACTAATATATTATAGGACATATGTGGGTAGCAGAGACTGTAGTATACATCTATGAGACATGCATTGTTTGCATGCGATTAATAAGAAATCTTTTTTATTTATTTTCAACATAAAACACGGAATCCTTTGGATACATGTGCGTGCTATGGTTGCCACAGAAATATTTCGAAAAAATTGTAAAAAAAGCTGTGAATGAAATTTAACCTAAACACCCTGATGGAATTTTGTTAAAAATCTATTTTCGAAAACATTTTGTGGGAAGAGGCATCTTATTTATTTCTGGTATATAAATTACCCCTGAATTGTTTGCTCATCATTTACGGAAACCCTGTATAAATTATTCACTCACTATTCAATAACTTTTAACCTCGGATAATTAAATGTTCAGAAATTGTGGGAGTTTTGATTACTTCTAATGTTTTGTTATGAAATTATTGCCGATGTAGTCATTCGCAGTGGTGTACTTGAAAAAATTACTTACTTCTACTGGAAAGTGTCCCAATGATAAACATTTTCATATAAATCGTTGAAAAACACAATCTTTAGTCTTATCATAGTATATACTAACATTCATTGCCTCGCTCATTACTGATCGTGATCTTAGTTTCAATTTATCTCGGTTAATTTTATATTTGCAACTGAAAAACAAATTCAACTACACGTATGTCAATTAGAAACTCGTTTTCCGTAAGTAATTGCTCATGCAAGAATAACTATGACCACTATGGGATGAATAGGAGATTTATATTTTGGACACCTATGGATCTTCATCATACAATAAATTAATTTGTAACTAATCGACAATGCCCGAAGCGCCATCCCACCTCATCCATCATTAAGTTGTGGAAAAACCCATAATATAAAATTGTTGTTTTTCGGAATTGCTCTCCAAATTACTCGTTATTGTTCTTTTCATTACAAAGGTATTATCTTCGATGATTACATCAGCAATGTTCTCGTCAGGCTTCATTTCATGAAATGAGCCTTTAACAAAATCAAAAATAATTTTAATTGCTTTAATTTCAATTCCAATTGTTTTCGTATGGAATTTTTCCAACTTCAGAAGAACCCAGAAAGAAATTATTTTTACCTAATTCTGTTTAAGGAAAACCTACTTATCTATAAGAAGCGATATTCTCATTGAACCGCTGCTTCCATGGGTACTTGCAGAAAATTTTTGCAATTTTTCATATTTCTTATCTACATAAATGAAATTAGTTTCAAATTTTTAATGAAAAGGGCTGCTATGAGAAACTCTATCTCGAAAAACATATCGATATCAGAAAGTTCGTTCGCAGTTTGGTTTTAAGAAACACAAAAATTAATTCCGAAATCCGAATGAAAAATAACTTATTTCTAGTTCGCAGAAATCAAATATTCAAGATCTCAAACAAAACGAGTGAGTAAATTCATATAATTGGATAACCTAATATCCATTTTCTACAGATCTCAACCGTTTAATATGCCATCAATTATTCGAAACAAAGTATTGAATTAATTCCATTCATGAAATTTATGTAGAAAAAAAACAGTGTGTCATTGTTTTATTTTGCTCGTATTCCATTCATTTTACGGTATTGAAACTACGATACATTTATAGGACAATGATAATAAAAAACTTATTTTGATCGATATCGGATTATGTCTCAACAAAGAATTCATTTGATTTATTAATGAATTTGTTATAAAACTTGATTTATTGGATTGAAGATCGAAGTTTACCAAGAAATGGTAAATATATGTTTTGTTGTGTATTATAGTCCAAGAGTCCAGTTATTTTAGTCAAAATCTCAGAATTCGAGGTAATTGGCTGTAAACTTGTGAAGGCCTTTATTTTGACATTTCATATCTTGTCTCAACTGTGGGCTCGTTCCACTTGGCGATCAAAATGCTCCTTTAGCCGCCCTATTTAACGATTTTGAGCGTTGTGGTCGCCAAGTGGAACGGGCCCTGTATGGTGTCCGCGTCTATTAAATTCAAAGGGTCAAAAAACATGTCAAATATCTCGGTTCCTATCATATTTTCGAAATTTTTATCCATTACAAATATTATAGAGGAATGAGGAGTAATTATCTACAACTTTTGTTTTTGAGATAGAATGCAGTCAGCGCGCAGTATTTTACAATGTGGAGTATCATTCGAGCTCAGTCGATAGTCTCGTTCATATGTTTAAAAATTCTTAATAAATATGTAATTAAAAATAATTATCATTTTCAATTAACTAACTTCAAATAACATGAACCTGCTGGTAGGTAAATAAAGGTAAACATATTCTTTATATTTTGATTTTAATCAAATTTAGACTTTATACTTCCTGAATAACAAAAAGAACAAAAATTTATTTTTAATAGTGTTTAATTAGTTATCGAGAAGATTGATGAAATATAAAGAATAAATTATTCATAATTATATATTCATCAACAAATTTTAAACATGAATACGGTCACATTTTGGATTTTCAACATTAGAGACATATGAGGGAGACCACTGGCTCGAATAATACTCGACATACTAAAGCACTTCTCGCTAACTGCCCTTCATCCCAAAAACAGTTCGAAGTACAAAAAAACTTTCAGTACAAAAATTGTAAAGAATTTATTCCTCTACAATGCTTATTATTTTTAAAAATACGGAAAATATTAAAGGAATCGAGATATTCGAGAAAAGTATGCTTAAAGTCGATTTATTTTACCTTTGGCGCTTAGAATTTTATAGACGCGGACACTCTACAGTCGGAAGAGTTTCAGACAAGTTTTGAGATGTCATGAAAGCTTTCACAAGTTTACAGCTAATTATCTCGAATTACGAGGTGGAAACCCTAAAATGACTGGACTCTAGTAGAATGAATATCAATCATCTATTTCCTTATCTGGTGATTTTTCCATTTCACACCAGAAAGATGAGTTCTAAAAATGTTGGTATTTGAAATCTTGAAGCAACTTTTTTGTAATTCATCAACTCCATAATTTCCGCCATGAAAACTGAATCTTTGATGTTTCACTTCCGCAGTTACTTTTGAATTACAAGATTTGTTCAGTCTCTTGTATAATCAAGAACGGCTAGAATGGATCAACAGATGAGGTGAATAAATCACATAAAAATTCAGTTCATGGATCACTTTTATACATAGAATGTATTTGTTTGTTTGCAATATATCAAAAGAAAAACATACATCATGGTTTAGAGGATGGAAGTGAAAATCATTTATCAGAAAAACAGACAGCAATGAAGGAAAAGACTCTACAGCAGTCCTAACTTTGAATATTTTGCAATTGCTCCTTGCGGAGTCTGCGAAAACTAGCTGCATTAGACTTGGTATCACAGTGATTACTGTGATATCAATTATTTCTAACTATGAACTTGAACTAATGAAGATTTTCTGCTTTTATCCAGCTTTCGTTTATCTCGTTCAATATTACTGTTCTGAAATAGATTTTCTTTGAAAAAAAAATTAATACTTTTCTAGATTATATTTTTATATTTCCTTTCTATGATGGATCCATTAAAATTTTTTGATACTTTCAAGGCCTACTAAGATGACGATAATTCCACACTATATCTTCTACCCCTTGAATATGAGATATCAGACTTCATGATGACAGCAACAGTTTCTATAAAAAATTGAAATCAGTTATTTCATAAATTCTTCCTATTTATACAAAAGGTATATGTTGGGTTCTCTCTCAGGCAGTGCTGCAGCTCTCTCTTCAGGCTCCTTAATTAAATTTGCATCACTACTGGAACATAGTTTATAGTCCGATGTCTAGATTCTTCCTTTCTGTTATTGGGAAGGTTTGGTTGTTGTGTTTGAATCGCTATTAATTTCGTATTATAGGTGTGAAAATATGATTTTCACTTAGCAACATCTACGACGATGATTGAACACATAAGCCTTGAAGTAACCATTTTATTTTCCTTAATACAAATAAAAGAGGACTCTCTCCACCGAATGAGACTGTTCATCGTGATTTTTTGAAATGTGGGAGCTTCTGGTGCTTCTCCGTATTATTGTATTATTATATTCCACCCAAAAATATTGAAGTAATGAAGAAATTGTACATTGAAAAGATTATCTTGTTGGGAAACCCAAGACACAAGAAAAAATTACAGTCCAATGATACGTCGAAAAAGTAACTTAGTGAATTAGATAATTCCTCCTCATTGATTCCTTTGCCTCATTCATTCATAGAACCATGAATGTTTTCACATTCTACACAAGAGACGACAGTCATGGTACAATAGAAACATCACTAAAAATGTTTCCATATTTATGATGTGAATGGTCCACCGGAATGTTTAATCAACAAACTTAAATCGTTATATTTTCTTTTCTCAGATTCACCAAAATATTTAGAATTTCGCTGAATTGTTTCTCAATCCAATCCGCAGAAAATGTTTTCAATTTGCTCAATGAAAGTAAGCAATAATAAGGTCATGGCACGATGAATTCATGTAATAGTAAACAGACAAAATCACCACTAATCTACAGAAAT
Organism: Hippodamia convergens; assembly: GCA_038502775.1. Classification (NCBI taxonomy): domain Eukaryota; kingdom Metazoa; phylum Arthropoda; class Insecta; order Coleoptera; family Coccinellidae; genus Hippodamia; species Hippodamia convergens. The sequence goes on along the minus strand of CM076610.1, from coordinate 11,959,120 downwards.
GAATCATTGTTGAATTATAAAATCTTATTTGGAAGTTACTGAAATTATTGATTCAATTTTTTTTATCCATCATATTTATAAAAAAGTTTATCATGACTGAAGAGGTTTGTGAACATTCTATTCAGACCCTTAATCGTACATCTGAAAAAGTCCCCTCACTTTATTACAACCCTTAAGTGATCTTCATATACTTCAAATAGTAGGTGAAGAGTCTTCATCTCAATGAAATTAAAAATCGAACAACCTTATGACCAATAAAAAACTCATTGATATTCATTTTGTTGTGTCATGTGTATTCAATGATATCATTGAATTCACACATGAGTGTATTTGAACTTTTATAAACATTAATGAAGAGAAAACTGCTTGAGAATTCAAAACCACATCAACTTGATGACCTTGAACTGAATGATTGCTATTTTTAGCAAATATTTTTCATTGATGAAATGTGAAAAACTGGCGAGTTCATTATTTCCGCTCATTTTCCGCAGCTTTTTAATGTTTCAATCTTACTTGATGGAGATCAGAAATTCCGAGGAAAAATAATTTGTTCATCTTCTCTTATCAATCTAGTTGAGAGTCATTTCGGGGCATTTCAGGCAGAGGCCTCTTCATTCTTGTTCATTGTCCTATAAAGCTTTCAAATTTCACAAGCTGTACACATTCATCTTGGACAGTAGTTTTATAGATCATTATATTCTGCGTTTCCTATGGCCATGTTCTTCGTATGAAAATATGTCTTTCTTTTGAGTAGACAGCATACTCATTCACTCTAATATTTGGCATCATACATAATCCGTTTTTGAACGTTTAAAATTTTAATAATTTTCATAGTCTTTAACTTTTTCCAATGGAAATGTTAGATCAAGTTAATTCCGGTGAAGAGTATACTCTTCACACATTTGTATACAAATTTCACTAAACGTGGATGACAAGAATTCTTTTATCGGTATAGTTGTTTCGGCTGAAATTTTTGATTCGAATATTCTTCTGTATCTATTTTCATTATTTAAACAATTAGAGTAAGATAACTAAAAAAAATTTCAACCTTTTGACATTCTAAAATTACTGCAAAATCCTTGGAATCATTCACATATACGAAATACGGTTACCCACATCCGATTTATATTCTTCCGAAGTTGTAACCTAAAATATTCATGTTACCCTGAAGTGAAAACTTTCCACCAACTTATTGCCTTGAACTTGATACCTACATCAGAGATATGTTTTTGTTTATCTACTATACTAAATTTCATTTCAACCAGAGAATCTTTATGGCGGGTGTGAAATCGGTTTGTATACTAATCAACTAATCAATAATGATTTCATGCTACAGAATGATTTGCGAATCACTTAAATCTTATCAGGTAATTGGGAGAACGTGTCTCGTCGTGAATTCTGAATAAACCACGAAATTGTGAGAGAATGATCAACATGTCGAACACAACGTCATCTTAAATCAACAACTTCATTTAAATTATGAACGTCTCGACAAATTGTTGAATTGCTTAATGGATTTCAAGATACTCTATTGAGGTTTTCTAGATCATTAAGTGTATTTGTCGCTTGTTTTTAATTCCGTTTTGAATATCTGAGATTTGAAGTTCAGTATCACCTTTCGAACATATCGATTTTATTTTTTTTTTATCTCATACACATTCTGAATTTTTGTTCTGAGTGAATTTAAATATGAAATCAAAAATATGGCGGCCCTCATACACTGTGCGACCTTAATTTTGAAGTTTCGCTCTACTTTCCTACATTGTGTCCATCTGTTAGAGCATGTTCCGCCAGTGCGGATTGAGTCGACAGATTCGTTCGTGCTCCTCAATTCTCTTATTGATACTAAGTTTTGTTGTACCAATGTAGACTTTACCGCAGTCGCAAGGTATCCTGTAAATACCGCTTGTGACAGCGGGTCGACTTTGTCTTTGGTAGTTCTGATCATTTGGCCAAGTTTTGGAGTTGGCTTATCAACGGTCTCGCTGTTTTGCCTCTTCAGCATTCTACCAATTCTATGAGTTACCTTAGGGATGTATGGTAAGATAGCTCTTTCATTGGGGGTGAGTTGTGATGTGTTATCATCACGTGTGGAGATTTTTGGTCTCATTGCCCTCTGAATTTCTTTGCATTATATTCATTGTCGATGAATGCATACTGTAGATGTTCAAGTTCATCCCCCAGAAAATCTGGCTCACATAATCTTCAGGCTCTTTCTACGAGTGTTGATTGGTGTGGGTTGGTTTTCTATATATCCTTTGTCTTTGTTTCCCATTAGGCTTTCTAGTTACTAAGAACGTCTAGAATTGAAAAGTTACAGTCAATAATTGGCCAAATTCAAAAATCACCCTGTCGCTTAATTTAGCGAATCTGACTACCTGTACAATTTTTTTGCAACTAATTTTATGAAATTTTATAGATGGACTTTCCCTAGTCCATTTTTTTAAGTTATGATAATGTGGAGAAATCTCCATGAGGAGCACAGTAATATCAAATCCTGTCCAGCATGCGAATTCGACTCGCACAATTAAATTTATTGGTTCTGTACGTTCCTGAAGACACCGGTTGATGAATTTTGTGGAAGGTCCACGTATACTTTTTTTTTCCATTTCCTTTTCGCAAATGACCGCAAGAACGCATTTGAATTTCTTTATGGGGTCGTTGCGTTCCATATGAATAATTCGGAGTCATTGAACTCTGTCCTCTACTCACAACCGTCTTCTTCAGGCGCCGTCTGATTATTTTCGCTCGAGACATCCCAACTGCTCACTTTTTTTCGAGATGGTTCAATGTCAACCTGTAATGTTTCCCAAAATGGTCAAGACCTACTTATTTCACCTTTATATGGCGTCTTTCACGGAGGTTTGAGCATTAAGTAGTGTAGCTTTCTGCGAATTTGATGACTTGATTGATATACATATCATCAGTGAAGAAGAATAGAGAATGTTGTTATTGGTTTTGGGTTGAAAGAATTTTCACTTGGGTATTGTTTCAAACGTTCAAGATTAGTCCTTACCAGATTTACAAAATAATATTCAGAGGGTGTCTGTCTGGTGGTTATAGCAGATTCGAGTTGATACAGATTTCTTGTTGAAATTCCACATGACAAATCATTTGCATTCAGTGTTTGAACCAATTTTTATTGTTTCAATTTATTGGAATCTGAATGTAACAAATACTTTATGATAGCCAGGTATCTAATGAGACCCACACAAAGAACAAAATAACGACCATGTTTTTTCAGGCAACCGAACTCTTTAATATTGATAAATTAATCAAACCAAAAAGATTTTCATGTAAAATATTGCCAAGACGAGGCCGTATTTCTCATATTATCAAAAAGTTATCGGATCTCATGTAGAGCCAAGCTGCTAACTCTACACTCTTTATCTTCACAAGTCCTTATTTCACAAACTCTATGCCTTGGTCAAAATAAGTGACTTGGTCGTTTCTCTTTCGCCACTTGAGCCTGAAGTGAAAAATTCATTCGCTTTTCATAACTTTTCTGTTATACAATAGTTTTTATAGATACGAAACGGCCAAGTCACTCATTTTGACCAAGGCATAGAGTATGTGAAATAAGGACTTGTGAAGATAAAGAGTGTAGAGTTAGCAGCTTGGCTCTACATGAGATCAGATAACTTTCAGGCAATGTTAGAAATACTGCCTTGTCTTGGCAATATTTCAAATGAAAATGTTTTTGGTTGAATTTCAATTCATTTTGTACATTGCTTATGACAAAATCTTTTCATTTTGTTAATTTTTCCCCAATAAAAATTAAATAAAATATAATTATTGCGAGATCTATTTCAAGTCAAACTAATTCACAATTTATTATTATTCATGTTCAAAATCAAGAAGTATAGAAATATACCTTTACCTACCTAGGTTCAAGCTCCGATGGCGATGTATTTGAGAGCTGCCATCACAACCATTGTATAAAGAATCCTATCATTATACAATGATGACAACGGAAATTGCACAATGAAAACTGTGGTTGAGGTTATTACAGAAAAATTGTATTTGGTGTGAATACACATGAGGCGCTTAAGCAACGCTTCATTTTATCCCCTTATTCAAAATGTGGGAGTAATTTTCCCTGAGAATTCTTGAATATTTTTTTAACATTTATAACAATTTTCCGACCACTGGCATCAAAATCGGCTGAAGTCTGATAAAAGCTCATACATCCCCGGGTTCTTAGGGTTGGAGAGAGAAAGTTTCAAGTTTAAGAATTTTTTCCGTTGTTTGTGTACGGAAACTAGCTCAGTTACCAAATTTCAACTTGATAGGATATTGGGAAGTACCCTAACAGTTTTTATGATCATCAGTGAGTGAGTGACGAAATCGGGGGTTTTTAGATATCTATACGAGCTATACACTTGAAACTTTGCACGTTCGATAAGTTCACTACTGGCATTATATCCTCTACTATATTCCAAACTCAAGTTATGAGGGTTCAAAAATACGACGGAACACTTCTAGAAGTGATAGGTACTGCCCCGGCTCGGCGCTTCGCTTGGCTCGTTTTGGCGGGGGCACTACTGTGTCCTCAGATCTGAAGATATCAAATATTAATATCGTGTCCTCCTAGACATGAATCACTTCATATAACAAATACCTAAAGACAAAAATGGCCGCTGTTTCATATCAAAATCCCTGCCCCTTTTTTTCTAGCGTTTTTTAAATCGAAGGCTTATTTTATTGGCCAACTAATTTCGAGAAAAAGCTGAAAAAAATGCGCTCTGAAGTAGAGGAAATGAATCCTGCAGTCATCGAGCGAAGTGTTCACACTCATATAAGTCAGTGCCAAATGGTTGACGGAGCACAAGAAGAACTTGAACATTCGAGCTGAATTTGTTTTTTTTATGTTTTATGTTATATACCTTCAGACATGAGAGGTATATTTTTTGTTCTTACAATCAACATGTTGTTTTCTGAAAAAACTTGGTAAAATTTCAGAGTTTGCGTCATCAAAGCCGATAATGAGGAATGTTCACATTTTTCAATTTCTACATATTCCTATTCTCCGTAGAAAATGAAAATATTGTGTCCAAAAATTATTTGAATACTTCAAATAGAGCCCGAGATATCGAGTTATAAACATGAGTTCGATGGATCCGTGTGACGTCACTTTACATCCAACGACTTGCGAGGTTCATTACGTAGCCGGGTCCAATATAAGGGCCTTTCGTCTCACGGAGTGCGATTTGCGAATGAAGTATGACGTCACATCGCCGCGAGGTATTGAATATTCACGGGGTTGTAAAATCCGAACTACTAGGTCTTTTCGACTGAAACAAAAACTAGTGATTTCATATACATATAGGTTATACTGTGACGAAGTTTCGATTGATTTTGCATACCTGTGAACATTCCTAATTGTTTGTTCATGCGCTTGCTCCAAGTGTTTTCTCGGTAGACTCGTATCAAAATTATTGTCATCAGAGAAAGTAAAGAAATTCCAGTCGGGGCTTGTTGAGAATATTCTCATATAATACTCATAACCTGTGCAGCAGCAGTATATTATCATTGCTGAAGACTTCTTCATACAATGATATTATATTCATCATTGTTGTATTGACAAATTTTCGAACCTCGATTGCAAAAAAGCATATATCTAAGATGACGACTAAAAATACTCAGCCACCTTATTTCACTGTAGATCAAGCATGGAAATTCAGGATTGATGAAGAAAATGGCTTGAAATGCTTCAACAAAAATCATTCACGTTTTTGAGGACCTCCATTATAGAAATATCATTCATTGAAAAATGAAAACATAATCAAAGATCACTAAAAGTTCCTTGTGGCCTTTTCTATGAAGACTCTTCATCAATATCTGCATTCTTGATGACTATAGAAATTTCAGACAAGTTCTAGTCAGTGTTTTCAATATTAAGAAGGAAAAGAGTAAAACTGAAACACTTGTATATCCTAAGTTGTTGAAACAAATGGAAATTATTTGTTTCCAATGTTGATTTTGATTGAATTTCGGCTACTTTTCGGACAGTTCAAATAAGATAGGTAGGTATGTAAACTGATATATTCATTATTTTATGATTTTAGGAAAAATAACGTCGTTTAACGTCTCTTTGAAGGTATAATCATGTTGGAATAGATTTCCTTCCTCTGCCAACTCCTGGCTGTACTGACTTGCCTTCTCCTTTTTTCACCAAAATTCTTCGGGCAGTTCTAGGTGAAATCTGATTTTAAGACTCATTTATCATTCAGAGAACACCTTGAAAAGACAAATGATTGTTTACCTGAAAAATTTGCGAAACGCGATCAAACTAGCAGAAATATCTGCTGTGTCTTTGAAAAACTTTCAGTAACACCGATACACTGCCTCGCGTTCCCTTGTTGTTAGGCGAGAGGTATCTTGATGAATTCCAGTCATTTTCAATTCGGTAAGACATAAGAAATACTCAAATTCAAAACTAGTTGTTAGTATTCAAAACTAAATTGTCGATTGGATCAAAAACATACACATACAGAAATTAGTTCGAAATATTTTCAATGGGTTAACTCAAACTTGGAAAAGTGATAAGTCAGTGTTTTATATAAACACCAACCTAAATCCTTCAAAAGTTACCGATGGGATATTATCAATATAATTTCTAGTTGCCATAGGCGCCCAAGATGCCAATAATTCTGAAACACACTATATATAGTAGTTTGTCGAATTATTCGTTGAAAAATGAGGTTGGATGGTGCATTTCCAATCGTATGAAACAACTAAATACTTGTCTTTTTGAATTCGAATCTGTAAAATTAAGACTTTATATTGATTCAGGTTATTCTTCCATTCGTCCGTTCGAAGCAATTGGGCAGGAAGACGCTAATATGTACCAGCGCATTCGCCATTCAGTAATGATGAATAAGATAACTACATATCTGATAAAGTGATAATAATAAAAATTTCGAGTTTCTTGGTGTGGAAATGGATCAAAAACCAAGATAGCAGTGATATGTATTGAATGTCTTGTTATTATTGTATTAGTTATAATTATTCTTGACTAAAAAGAATATCGATAGTATATTGTAGAATGCTGATTGAGGTATTCACAATACCTATGTATTGTGTATATGTATGTATATAATTGGAGCATTAATGAAATTTCTTGATGCTCTTACGATTCCACTTCACATCGAGGCGCCTTTACTAAGTAACACGAAAGAAGAACACGCAACAGGCTGACAGCTCAGAGATAGAGCATTAAGTTCGTGATTGAGAGACTAAACTGAGAACTTCTTTATACAATGATGGTATTAACCTTTTTCTGCCATAAACCGGTCTGCGGATGACGCTTCCGGTACGAACACGTCAGAAATTCAGCGTTCGAGGTATAATCTTAGACCGAGAATCCTCTGAAGATGCCTACCGAAGTTGTAGGCGAAACGTTAGGTGAAATCATTCCTAATGGACCTCGGCCATTAGGCCCAGAAGACTCTTTTAATACCAGTATATCCGGTCGTGAAAGCCTTAAACTATTTATTAAACTAAGAATCCTCAAAATGAAAAACAAAACAACAACGATCGCACGACAACGACCCAAGGTTTTACGGGTGGCCAAATTGAACAGTTTTGAAGATAGACGAAATTTTATATCGGTCTAATTCGACCTATTTTCATGAGAAACTTATTGGTTTGAACCTCAAATCAACATCTACCTATCGGCTGTTTTCCGAAAATGCTCATTCTCGGAATATTGCCGTAAATTAGCTTCTGTTGAGAACATTTCATTTCTGTAGAAACATTCTCATTGTAGCTTTTCGAAGAAATTAATCAAGTTGGTTAAGTTTTTCGCAAAACGATATTTTATGAGATATCTGAGATATCTATATGAAAGTAGTTCTTTTAAACGGGTCACCTCGTTTACTTGTGTATATTTCAAAAAAGAGAGTTGTATATGCTCAATATTTTTCGAAGGTATTTTCGAAATATGGAGCTTTCAAATTCCAACGTATAGATGCGAAGATTTGGCATCAGACATTTTTTTTAATCAACATATTTTGTTTGTTTACCAATCATGGTCATTACTATGTTTCATGGCGATATTTGATGAAATATCGCTTTCCGGAAATTTAATCAATGATTATTGCAAACATGTTTATGATCCGTCCAAAACGAACAAATTTTAGACAAGATCTCGAAAAATTCTCCTTGAGAACAAGGCTCTGGATACAAGCTAGTATAAGAAGCCATATAACAACGATTCTTACTTCACAGTGCAAAAAACGCTGATTTTTGTATTAAAATGACAACAAAAAAATCATTATCCCTAATTGGCAATTCCGGAGATTTTTTCATCAAGTACGCTTAAGTAGTCTCATTTAATCAATAACAGTAAGGCTTTGCCAAATACCTATGATATGTAGTTTTACTTGTCAATTCCTTATCTAAATCCTCAAATATATCGAGTTGAGCATCAAAGCAAATAAAGGTATTTATTGCTTACATGAATAATTGCATTCCATATGTTTTCTCGTTCGGAAACCCGAAAAATTGCAGATAATTCATAATATTAGCCTATCAGATAATCTCTTTATACCGACAATGTTGCCCACAAATTCAAAATGAATTTTCTGTTCTAATTCTTCGTTTCATTCATTTTATACAAGTATCATTTGATGTAAACCGTAATGAATCGAAAATAATTTTCGAAGAATGTCTGAAAAGATATTTATAATAGATACAAATGCAGGAGGCATTGATATTCTTCCACGAGTTCAAGATTAAAAAACGAAGTCTCGAGTTTTGAATGAACGAGAGTTAGAATAAGCCTTCTTTCTGTACGAGTTTCATACGTTATTTTCTCTGATTCACTGAATTTCTATCGAACTTAATGTTATATTTCCATAAATATCTTATAGTGATTTCTGCATCGAAAAATATTAGTTGGCAGAACTATTTTCTGCAACACTAATTTGATAGTTGACAGATGAATCCGCGACACGAAAGTGCCGAGTACCAATTAGATATCCCCATAAAATCTGTACGAAAGTGAGATATTCTTGCACGATTCTGTTCTACAAGGTATTGCAGAATGAAGGGATTTGATGCAGAATTAGGGAAAATGTAATCATAAATTTAATGACTCACAACCAATGACATTTCCATTCTCTCGTTCCTCGGATGGGCTCCATTTGGCGACAGCCGGCTGTGGCGATTTTTCGACAGGAGCCAAAACTCCATGACCATTCTGCATGTTGAAATGTTGATCGAGGGCGTTCAAGATGTTGTAAACCGTGAGGACAGCTCTGTAGTCGTGTAATTTCTGGTTAACTCTAGACCTCTTATAGCTCGGGTGTTCCTAGAAGTTTATAGGTTTCAAAATATACGAAGCTTCAATGGAGGTATACTCCAATTATGATGAAAATCGTTTAAATTATGTGTGCTTGAATATATACTGTTTTTAGGAAAAGAAGAATATACTTTCGACATGTATACAATTCGTGTATAGATTTTTAAGAATCAATTTCTTGTGGAAAGGATTGAAATTAGAATTTCTTCCATCGAGAGAATTAATGAGAATTCAATTAATTGTGGATCACATGTTGAAACTGTAATAGTGATCAGTTTCGTTTGAATATTCTTCATTTTTTAACTGATGGGAATACAAAATGACCAAAGGAAAAAATTACTAAACAAAATAATGTATGATATAACCTTTTCATTCATCATATTTGAGATGATGAAAAAAAGAAGAAAGATAAAAACTTTCATATCTAGAAGGACCATCCGTCTTTTTGTTTATCGAAATTTGCAACTATTGCGATGATCAAATCTCAAAAAAGACAAAATCTAAGCAGAGAATAGCATTTTAATTTAGTTGTAAATTAAAAATTTTTAATTTTGATTATGTTGATGCTCTCTATATAGAGAAAATAATTTATAAACAGAAATGCTGATGCTCGATTTTTAAACTTATTTAAATTATCCAATATATCTTTGGATATGAAATACGTCATTAGTCATCTTTTGACTTGAATTATTTTTAATATTTCGTACCATACACTTTGACAGACCATAGCATTGATACTAACCAGTGTTCACTCATTAACAGATTTAGCTAACTTTATCGATAATCATTAGTGTGCGATTTCGATGCACTCTAGGTATATAATTTTTTGTTCTAACGCAAGCATGTTTTCACATTGTATAGTATTGAAATTAATAAAATAATGATATCACGCTTGATCGAGTTTGGTTAATTTTCGTGTTTATATTTCCATGATAATAATATTTTTTACATTTTTGTTCGTGTCATTCTGAAGTTGTCACCAATTACTGAAGAATGAAAATAAAATAAAAAGTGAATGAATCGTTCAGCTATCGCAATCAGAATTCAATTGATCACTTGGATAAATTTCCTTGTTCATTTTAAAAATGAAGTCTCTTTTTAGTTCAAGAATTATCATTCCCCGAAAATGTTGAAAAAATTAATACAATCCGTTATTGACAAATAGAATATAAGAACAAATGAGTTCAGTAAAAGTAATATTCTCTTTTCATTTTCTAGATATTGCATAGGGTTTGATTAGAAATGATTTTTGTACCAATAACTGGTTCTGTTTTTCTTCAAGTTTCAAAAATTTTATAAATCCACTTGCTGAAACTCATGAGCAGCTCATAGTAACAAAAATGAATAAACTCACCATGTTATCAAGATGCAAAGTCAAGAATATTTTCCATTGAACAAAAAACATTAATTTTTATCCGAAAAGGGAATCATTTAAAGAACACAGCTTGGGCAGTAGACTTTCAGCTGAGAGACAAGGATAATATTTCACGTTGATGGTTGCCTCGCTACTTTGACACCCTAGTTAGCTTCGACATCAAAGTGCGACATTATTACGATCGAATAAAAGAACAGGGTTGTAATTGATTAAAATTCGAACAACGTCCTCATACATCATCCTTGTTTTTCGCAATTCCACGGGAGAAATACACTATCTCCGTCCTGATATAGTAGTAGAAGAGGAATAAACAAAAATTTTTCATTTTAGTTGATTATAATAACCAATAACTGTACATTAAGTTGTAAATAATAATACTAATTTTCGGGTGTTTTCTTTAAATTTCATTGCGGAAGGTTTATTCTAGCTGCATAATAATCTCCTTGAAATTTAGATCAATGAGATAATATGATATAACTCATCCCCGACGGCACTTCCTGAGAGCTTCCATAACTCACCACCATGACCTACGGAGGGTATGTCTCATTGCACCCCTGATCTTTGACACACACATTGTTCATAGGAGATACGAGTATATCTAGTTAGTTCACAATTACTTTGCTCCAGGGAATTTATTACCATGCAAAATGATTGATAATCCGAGCATAACAATCACTGATCGATTTTACCATCAAGGTAAGATTATCGGTTGTATCGATGAAGTTCTTTATTGTCGTCAATTCGGGACCGAATCGATTGGTATACTTGAAAAAAACATATGTTTTTTCAGGCCTATATAGTTTAAAATACAACCTAGAGTTGAGAGAACCTACTTTTTATTGTCAAAAGAGATTTCCGAAAAACAATCTGGATTACACTAGGTACCCATAATTTCTGATCTTGGTTTTAAAAAATGGTTTTTCAATTGCCTAGAATTCGAATATATTGAATAGAACTTGTAAGAATTTTAAGAATTTATTAATGAAATCTCTCATTATCTACTCAGACAAATTTCTTGGAAAAGTTTTCATTTTCAAATTTCAAGATCTTGTACAAACTGTCCCGAGATTAGATTGAAGGTTTTATTCGTTTATTCTACGTCCAAAAAAAAGATTGGACGAAGGTTTTTGACAGGAGTCCCCTTTAAATGGTGTTCTTGATTCTATTACAAACTCCATTACATCTCGGAGTCAATCTTGATTGCTCCCTAAATTTCAGTGTCCATTAAGATGATCTGCGTTAGAAGGTGAAAACTCGAAGATGATTGATTATCACTGGTACTATCATCTCTTCGGAGAGAGACAACAACTTTAAATTTTTTGAACAAATTTGATTCATTTCCCATACTGAAGTCGCGTATACCATTTTGGTCAAATTTGATTTGAACAGAAGCGAAAGGGGAATTTATCAATGTGAATGGAATGCACGCATCTTATTATTGATCCTTTCATCAGAATTAATGGATTTGTCCTTCCCAGGAGAATATGGTCTGTTTGAATCGTATTAGAAGTACGTATAATTGCTATCCGTATAATACCGCATCGACGATGCAACAGCATGCTGTTCAGATGGAATTCTGTTGAGATCCCTAGGTGTGAGTGCGGAGAAGTTGAGGAGACAATAGAACATTTTATGAATAGTTGTCCCATTTTTTAATTTCAAGGTGGTTTCGAGTCTATAGTTGAAGTAACGAACGCATTTCTGATAAGGGTAGTCAATTTGAAAACAATTTATTTTATTTTAAATAATTGGTTTTGTTTTTTTTTATTTCAGATTGAGAATTTCGGGTAGATTGGTGAAGACACTATTTTTCTCTATCCATAGAAGAAATATACTTCTAGCTCACGTAGATGTCCTTCAAGATCTTCTGATATATAATATTTTTAATAAAAACTCTTTCAGAAGAAATTTTAAAGAGATGCTTTATATAAAAAGAACTCCCAACACTGTGAATTATAGGACTGATTTGGGCTGACTCAATTCTACGTATTTGAATTAAATAAAAAACAGTAGATTATAGACCAAGCAAATTAGACTTTTGCCTGGAAATAATTGGTGAAGTTCTGGAAAGTGTTTTAATCAATTATTTAGTCCTCTAATAAGAGTAGTTTGAGTTTTGCCGCAATTTCCCAGTGGAGCGTATGTCGTGACCTTCGAAAGACCTCGAAATTTTCGGACTATTTTAGGGTTTTCCGAATAATGATAATCGGGAAACAACAACCGTCAATGTTAATGAATTCCATTTCTATCTTATTCTAAATTCAACAAATATATACATTATTTTGATTGAGAGAGCTAATAGTATATTCTAAAACAAGTTACAGAATGAACTCCTATTCCAACACGAATGAGAAATTCGGAAACGAGCGACGAAGGAGCGAGTTTTCGAAAGCACGAGTGTTGGAATTGCCTTCTGCAACGAGTATTAGACGATATTTTCTCTATAATAATAATAATAATGTATTTATTTTCACAATTTTAAATTATATAATAGGTAGTAAATAATAACTTCGTGGTTAGATGGTAAATGTTATTGTGAAAAATGGCGGAGTCCAGTTATGCTGATGCATACGCTGCTCTACTCAACCCGAAAAGAAGAGAGAAAAAAAAAAAGGAAAGAAAAAAAAGATATTCGCTCTGACTTGTCCCTCATTCACATTTTTTCTTACAGGCGTTCTGTGTTCACTATTAGAGACTCTCCCAAAAATGAATTAGGACTCGTTCTGTTCCCTCAAGTAATATTCAAAAATTTTTGTCCTGAATTTTTGTATATTCAAAGTCTTGTAGGTATATGGGATCGGGTTATAAACCTTAGCAATGCTGAAAGTAAAGCTTCTTTCAAAAATGGCTGTTCGGTGAATTGGTGGTGTTATGAGACCTCTGTTTCGTATATTTACGTTATGAACATGACTTCTATATACTATTTTTCGATGGAGGTAGCTTGGCGTTTTATTCATTTGAATATTGTGGTAGAAACAGGCTGCATGTAATTTTCGCCGGAAATTCATGTTTAACCAATCAATTTCTTTGAGTTTATGGGATATTCTATCAAACTTTCTTATGCCGAATATGAATCTCAAACAAGAATTTTGAACTCGTTGAATTCTCGCCTTAGCCTGTGCACTTAGGCAATCCCCATAGACCACGTCACCGAAATTGAAAGTCGACAGGACAAGGGAGTCACATAAAATTTTCTTTTGTTTTTCTGGAATATAGTGACGATAACAATATAGAACTCTCAATCTATAGTATGCACGACGAATACAATTTGAAATATGTTCGTCAAATCGAAGATTACTATCAAATATCATTCCTAGATTACGTTTGCCAGTTTCAATTTTCAAACTTTTGTCTCCGATTTTTATATTAACTAAGGCTTCCACTTGTTCTCTACAGTTTTTTGGTCCGAAAAGCAATGCACTACACTTTTCTGCATTGATGTGAAGATGATGAGTGGCTGAAAACTCCACAAGCCGCTCTAGCCCAGAATTCAACATGCCACAGGCCTCAACGACACCACCCCCGGTCGAAGGATATGTAAACTTGAGTATCATCAGCATAATAATGAGCTTTGCACCTATCGAAAGAGCTACCCAGCGCAGAGGTGTACACGACATAAAGAACCCCCCCCAGAACTGATCCCTGTGCAACCCCTTTAGTGACACACAGCTCCCCGGACAGAACACCATCTATCATGACCCTTTGAGTCCTTCCATCAAAGTAACTATTGAAAAAGGCGACCGCGCTCTCATCAAGCCCTATGTAATGGAGAATTGCTAACAATATAGAACGATTTAGGGTATCGAAGGCTCTACTATAGTCTAAGAGAACGAGCAAGGTGAATTTGCCAGTATCCGTGGCACGGAATATATCGTCCGTGATATCTGCTAGTGTGGTGGAGCAATTGTGGTGTTTCCGAAAGCCAGATTGTGTTTCAGGAAATATATTATTAGCCTCTATATGATTAATGAGTTGTTCATTTATTATTTTTTCAAGTATCTTCGACAAGCATGGAAGGATGCTTATAGGTCTTAGGTCCTTGTACTCTTTAGGAGAAGTTTTTTTTGGTTTTGGGATTATAAGGGCCTTTTTCCAAGCAGTTGGAAATATTGAGTTGGAAATACAGTAGTTTATGAGATGTGTGACAAAAGGAAGGATAAATGGAGTACATAAATGTAGAACGAATATATTGATGCCATCAATTCCGCAGGCTTTAGATTTTAATTGTGATAGAATTTTGAGTATATCCACTTCCGATACAGTGCTGAATTTAAGTAGAGAGGTTAGAGACTCCTTCCGGTTTTGCGAGTAGTATGATATAGTGTCCTCCGCATCAACTACCGGTGGGATCGATGAAGTGAAAGAACGATTGATCTCATCAGGGTTCCTCAGGTTATCTGGAATTTGGGCGGTGTCCCTAAAATGACCGCAGTAATGTTTCAGATCTTGCCAAAGATTGTCATTCTTCGAGAATTTTTCTCGCAGAAACATTCTTTTCTCGCGCTCAATTGTTGAAGATGTTAAGTTCCTTAGTGATTTGTAGTAAGCTCGATTTTCGTCAGTGCGGTGTTTTTTTATATTTGCTTAAGGCTTTATCACGCAATTTCATCAGGTGTTTAACATTTTCGAGCCTATTTCAGTAGAGTTTTGTGGAAAACTCTAAAAATTCAAATAAAAATTCAGATTAGACTTTTGTATTGTATCTTGTCAGTTGGTGTCACTAACGAAATTTGACAGATTGCGGAATTTGAATTGATTTGATTCGAAAATTGAGTGGATCGGAGGTCAGTATTGACAACCACAAAACGAAAAATATAACTGAAAACAATGCTGTAATGAGTTACATTACAGCACTACGTTTAGTACTGTAATGAACTCATTACGATACTGAAATAGAGAAAATAATACAATAGATATTGAAAAAAAGTACCTGGGTGAGGTTAATGCAACGTAATAACATACAATTCTGCGTTTGATGAAAGAGGTTAGGGAGGAACTTCAGCAGAATAAAATTTGATAATTAATTTGTTTGTTAATTTTTCGCTCTAAATTTGATATTGATATGAAATTTGTTGGGTAAGTAACAAGTAACCTCAAGAAAGATTGAAAATACAGGATCTTCATAGGTAAGTTATTGTAGCATCATAGTAAGCATTGATGTTTTTTCAGTTTGCCATATCATGTGCAGACTCATATTTTCAATTTTTTATATAAAGAATTATTTTATAAAACGACCTGAACAAATGTTTAGCCGTAAAATTGTAAAAAAAAGTCATCTATCTATCTATTTTAATAAAGATCAACAATAATCGAAAGCCAACTGGAATGTATCAATCATCAGTAAAGATTTTCATTTGATGTTTATGCTCACGGATGGAATTTGAATTAACATCATTTTTAGTTACTTTCTTCAATTCCTCACAAGGAAACTCGTTAAGTAGAAGCTCTTTTCCATTTAACTAATTGATACTCCTCCCACGAGTGTTTCATTTATCTCATTTTTTTCCAGTTTCGTCCGCCTTTGATATTATTCGACCCTGTTTGAAATTATTTTGGTTTCTTATATATATTTACTCTAATTATGTGTCAGTTCCATTCATTCTGCCACATCTCGTAGAATAAAACAATATTAGAATATTTCATTCTAACACTGTTTTCAGTAATATTTATTCATGGC
This sequence comes from Hippodamia convergens, assembly GCA_038502775.1. Classification (NCBI taxonomy): domain Eukaryota; kingdom Metazoa; phylum Arthropoda; class Insecta; order Coleoptera; family Coccinellidae; genus Hippodamia; species Hippodamia convergens. Next base: position 11,942,761 of record CM076610.1, on the reverse strand, counting down.
AGGTTGGCCTCCTGTCACGGATTTATTCAACATCTGTCAAATTTTATGATGGCTCATTTTTGAATTCTGAACTCGTGTAAGAATATCAACCTTCTGCACTTGTATCATAAATAACTATTCTGCCTTACACATTACGACTTCGTGACTTAAATATGTAGTCGCTCTCGATTTGACGTTTAAATATATTTCGAATTTATTGCCCTCAGTTCTCTTGATTTAATTCAACTTCCATATTACATGCTGCCCCTTGATGTTTCAAGGACCTATCCTGATTTAATAAAAATGTTGGAAAACTTCCACAGGCAATGATGCTTTCATCTAGACACCGTAGGTATACAAAATTCTTAAATAATTGAAGTAGACACTTAATGAGACTCACACGATAGTCCATCACTCTCCCAAATCTAAATCATATCTTGATCTGCAAAATTGGCAGGTGCAGATCTAAATTACCAATCTTAAGTCTTCCTCGTATGTACTTTCGATTCAATAATTTGAACCAATTTTCGAAGCATCAGCAGAATCAGTCCAATCGAAAATTGCATATACGTAACCCATAGGTATGATTATTGGCAAGGAGTAGTCCATATGATTAACACATACCAAAAAGGAGTTGATGAACTTTCATCAACTCATGAGATTGAACTCATCTCTTGTAGATATTCAAATTCACGAATAATTTCAAACTTTTTTGTGTGGTATTCATCATTCTGTAGGAGTTTTCAGGTTTACCTGTCTAATATGAACATTTGCACATTTTATCATCTTCATAACAAATAACAAGGGTTGTTTATTAAAAGATTTCGCCCTATTATCGGTATTCATAATCAAATATCAAATCAAAATATCCACGTTAAGTGTCATTTTATGCAAGGGATGAAAGCAAAGTCGAAACTATTCGGCAGACTTTGCTCATTTTCTCATGAAGAAAGGAGGTCATACATTTCCTGTAAGGGTGAAGTCGATCCAAATATTTGATAAGCGCTAGTGAAAAAACTTCTGTGAAATAACCTGAATTCACCAACATTAATAGTTATTTATAATATAAGTGCATTGATATTCTTCCATGAGCTCAAAATTCGAGTGTTAGAATATACTTATATATTCTTTTGATTGGGAGAGCTAAAATAGTACCATACATATTGAAACAAAAAAGTACCTATAGGTGAGATAAGTGCAACGGGATACAATACAATTCTGCTTATGAGGTTAGGGAAAAACATCAAAACGAAGTTTGAGAACATTGTAGGTGAGAGACTCTTTTTTTGCAATTAATGAAAAATAATAAGAGGTCAGAATTAACAAACTAAAAACTTTTACAAATGCTACAAAATATTGTAATACGAAAATGTTTCAATATAAGTCTAACCAACAAAATAACAAATTACAAGTAAAGCAATAAATACTCCATTCATTTTTCATGGATCCCAAATAACCGTGACCTCTGATTTATTTTATTCTAGATTTTCTAGAAGCATTCTCTATAGATACATAATATTGACATTCCAGGACGATTTCCGAACTTAAAACACCTATGTTTGAAATCCATGAAAGTTTCATTGTATTCAAACAACATAAATGTGTTTATCTATTTTTCCTCCGCTGCGTAGTTCAGATTAGTATTGACAGTTTTATCATCAATAACGTATCTGTAAATGAACATTTCTTACAAGAATTAAAAGCAGATATTAACCATGACTCGTTTTCGAGTGTAAAGAAATTTTCAAAGTTCCGAGAATGAGATTCGAAAAATAGAAAAGATAAAAGATTCACCAAAAATGAAATAAATGAATGACACAGGAGCACATGAGGTTACAATAGGAAGAGGAATGTATAAATCCTGAATTGCATTCTCAAAATAAATTTGCATAATCTTTAACGTTGAATGAATCGGATTGGCGTAAAAGCAGATGGAAAATAAAAAGACAATACCGGGATCACGAAAAAAATATATGATAAAGATTTCAAGCATCAAATTCTGTAATAAGAGGAGAAAAATGTTAGTTTAATTTAAAATTACCTGGGTTTTTCCATGATTTGTGGTTGAGCCAAAAATTCGATTATTTAGGTATTTCAAGAGTTGTCATGCATTTTTTCTTGTATCACTATTTGTACCTGATTTTTTTCCAATTTAAAATCAGTTGAATTTCTTGAAAAAAATTATTTTGTTAGAGAGAGTTTCCAATGCTGTTTCTTCATTAGATTATCTTGTTTACCTACTACTATTTTCTCGTCACATTCTGATTGAAAAAAAGTATTGTTTTCTGATATCAACTCTGAGAGAAGAATCAGAGAGTAATTTGAACAAAATCAAATTTTCTCAAGAAAATTTCATTTTTCTTAGATATCAAGTAGGAATTTTCCTGAAGGAATTAAAGCTCAAAAGTATACCGGGTGTCCCAGTATACCTATCCTATAGATTACCTCAGCCATTGCGAATGATTAAAATTTGAAAATTTCAGGTGCTCCAATTCGTTCAAGGAACCTTCAACTGAGAAAAACAAAAATTTCAATAGATAGTTCCATTTATTTGGAGTCCTTCAGATCCGAAATCTCTACAGATGTATCGAACATTTTTCAAAAATAAAATGAAATACAAAATTCTGATTTTGGCAATCTCTCCCACACCCCATGGGTGAGACGATGCATAGAGCATGGGAGAGATTGTTAATAGGCGTTCAACATAACATGTTCACTTTTGGGAAATTGTTCTCTTCCCACAAGGCATATAAGATATTTTGAAGGATGTGCACGTGTCAGGAAGCCTCCTGCGAAATTCCGCTGTCGATTTGGTATTTTCGTAGCGCTCCAAGCATCCTACGGATTCATTTTAATCAAAATACTTGAGGTTAGGTGTAAGAATAGCTGAAAGCTAAACCTCGCCTCATCAAATGTACTTACCACGTACAAATAAAGACCTTTTATTATTATTATTATTATTAAAAGTTTCGGCGTGTGTGGAATCGTTTGTAAAAAACGCACTCGTCGAGTCGTCCTGTGTCCTTTTCCCCCTTGTGCTCTTACGACTAGCGACTAGTGTAACAAGTAGCCATTTTGGGGTCTGAACAAAAAAAAAATATTGTTCGTCATCATCTATCCCGAAACGTCATGTGTCATCTATCCGAAACTCATGGGATAAATGACACACCTGTTTAGGTTACAACAAATTCCGAGAGGAGACGTTAGACCTTAGATTAGTGAATATACATAGCTATAACTATTGAGTATTAATATTATATTTATACTCAATGCTATTACCCAACTCCCAACTGTCTTTGACAGAACCTCGAATATCAACGGATTTTTAATAAAAAGTGGGATTAAACTAAAGACCTTGAAAACTTTTGGGTACCTACCAACTAACTATATATCACCAAATATCTTGTAACTTTATTGCACTTTCAACACGATTTTTCAAGAACGGCAAGAGTAAAACGTCTGCATGCATCTATCTGATTGCGTCGTCTCTCCCGACACGTCATGTCTCCCTGTTTTACCCTTTGAAGAATTGATTAATAAGATGAAAAACTGATTAATATGAATAATATTTTCACCCCATTTTTCAATTATATGAATAATATTTCGATTTGAGGCTAACTAAGAACTAAAATAAGCAAAGTATTTTCGCATTAAAATTAAATTGAGATGGGAATACCTATGATTAATACGTTTTCACTGAAGTAATGGGTTCTTGCTTAGTATTAAAAGGAGGCTCTCATTTCAAATTCTACTTGCCACTATCCGTATATCTTTAGCAATCGTCTCGGTCTCGATAAACACGACTATAATTTAAAAATTTTTTCGTCTCTGAGGAATGAAATATGTACCTACCCATAAGATATTCGAACTTGATGATATTGAAAACTTTTCCTAGATCGCACTTGAATTATTATCTCTATTACAAGTTCAAAATTCACACTAAACCTGTGATCTTACAATATATTGCAGATTTAGATTTAACATAATTCGTTCACCTTAGCCTAGTTTTGTTAAATGACTTAGGTGATAGAAATTATGATATTGTTTGATATTCTCGGATGGGCTAAATTATTTTAGAGGTTTGATCACAGTTATACAGGGAATTCTTTTTGAAATATGGACAATTTTTGTTAACAATTTTCTACACAAAATTTGAAACACCCTGTGATGATACCTATTTAACGTATTCAAAAGATGCACGACATTCTCACATTTTTTTTCTTGACATTATATGAAAACAGTTAAACAGTTTGCTCTTGGGATATTGAGAATACAATTGGCGAACATAATACTGATTATACGCATATTCGACTATTTTTACATTGTTTTCGATATTTTGAAAACTATTTGGACTCATCTATCGATTTGAAGAGCAAACTCCTTAGAATTGAATCCTTCATTTCGAAAAATTTTTGAGAATTGAAAAAAATTCATTTCCTGTATAACTGGAAGTGCTCACAATCTTCAATCTTCTCTGTGGGAATATCAACCAATAAATATGTTTGAGGTTTTGATATTTTCGTGATTTTATAAGATAAGTTTTTTGAGTATGGTATTCGTATTCCTGTTTAAGTTTTCACCTTTTCCGTTGTTGTGTTCCTGTTGAATAGTCTATATATTCGTCGTTTTATTATTGCTTTATTCTTTTTTGTAGGGCTGTTGTTTTTGATTAGTATATCTTTTAGTCCTTCAATTACTTTGGGTCTTACATCCATTTTTTTATATTGAATATTTTGTACGAGCAACATACGTTGACATAAACTATTTCGATGAATTTTATACAGCTTGTCATGTCAAAAAACACCTTAACACCCAGTATACATCAATCGAAGTAATATCTTACAGAATAATCGATACCTAAATAAATCTACGAATGCAAAAATTGATTATATCATTGGCCTTGTCCCATAAAATGATGTACTTGTCATCCAGTAGGTATATATGAATAAATGCAAACGATATAAATTCTGAATCATGATATTTCGAGACTAAACCTTGATCTACAATATGGAAATTCACAAGAAATAATTGCTTGAGTGGACAACTAGTAATTTGAAAAACTTCCTCTTTGTCATTGTTGGAAACGATGTCCCATTGCAGTTATTGAAAAGATTAAAATTTTCAAATCATAGAGAATTCACACAATATTTTGATAAACATTCATATAAATGAATCAATGAAATGTTCAAACTCTTACATTTGTCAATATTTCAGAAAGTGATTTTTAATATACATGGTGAGTGTTTGAATTGTATATACATATATGTTATGTATGTATGATTCTTCCTAAGTAGATGAAACTTTGTATGTACGTAACTTCTGAACATGATTCAACGGGAAATCCCTAGAGTCAAAATGAACTCTTTTATTCTTTACTAGTTTTTTCGATTCAGCTGGATTGAAATAGTACAGGAGGTTGAGAATACATTAAAATAGGATATTTTCGAATATATCTTGTAAATGAACGATTTTATTGAATGAGAATGAAACTCTCAACAATAAGTTGATACTATTCAGTGCATTCTTGGTCATTTCGGAAAAAAAATAATCTTCGTGATATCTCGTAAAGAGCATATTTCTCGAGTAATTAATCATTAGAAAAATATATAACAGCAAAATTGAAAACACTATTTACTTTGGCTGAATGCAACTCTGTTCAAAATATTCACAGAATAAAATTTCTGCTGAATTTTTTTGGAAAGTAAGTAGGCGGTAGAACTAATGCTCTGAAAAACTTCAGGGGCATGTTTCCAGGGGCGGCAAAACGCTTTTATCTTTTTCTACGGGCATTATAGAAAAAAAATATATACGAAAAAAGTATTTCTTTTGAAATCCATTGATCATTGATTTGAATGAAGTGCCCAAAAAATATTCTTCTAAATAGTCAATATGCTCAATTTTTTTATGACTCGTTTTGTAGATGACTTATGTTAAAGTTGAATATTGCTAATTTGTTTCAAGTTTCATGTGCGACCTTATGAATCTGTTGCTTCAATGCGTTTGCTGCGAATAGAATCTCAAATACGAAAAACGAAAAATCTGTGATATACAAACATCTGATGAAGTTTTTAGCCAACATCAATTTTTCTTTTGTGACATCGGAAAAGCATTTTTCCGAAAGGCAGCAAGCTTTGGTATATCGACACAAGAATTAGCAGTTAATATTTAATATATTATGTAGACCACATTATAAAATTATTATTTTCATCTGAAGATTCAATAGCCATAGAACCATATCAAAGAAGGCATCGTGGTCAAAAATTATAACAATTCTGAAGAGTTCCATGTTTTTAAGAATTTGTCTGACAAAGTTTTTCGCAGGGGCCGAAAAAAAAGAAAACCTCCGGATAATTGAACCATCTTGTATAATTCGAGAGATATGAGTTCATCCGTAACTACAGGTTGGTACATACAGAATGATAAATCCATGAAAAAAATTTGTTCCATGTTAATATTCCTAACACTCTCCATATGAAATTCATTTTCAACAATATTTGCGTCAAGACAGAGTAGATTGCAGAATAAAATACCGTAATATATTTGTAGATAACTCTTAGTCATGAGTACCTATTTTTAAATGACATTCACTATAGTATTACCCCCAAATCTTGCTCTTAAACAAAAAATATATAACAGAATAGGTAAGGTTTCTTCTCGCTCTTCAAGATAATTCGTTTTCAGAATAAAAAAATGAACAATTTCATTCTCACTTAGAATCATTGATTTTTTTTTCAATTGCAGAATTTCAATGATATCTTCTTCTTAGCACTGGAATATGTCAACCTTCCATCGATTCAGAAGATATCTTAATTGGGCATCTCTGAGTTTCATGAATTTATTCCAGCAGTTTCTGTTTGGAAGATATTTTTTCAATATTACAGAAAGAATATCTGATTTTTCCAGGCAATCTATAATACAAGAGCTGCCAGCATTTCACATGATAAGTGACCATATATTTTGAGAAATCAGCTCAAGGGGCTCTAATTAAGGTACCTATTTAAAATTCAGCGATTTTATCTACAGCAAAAAGGAGTAAAATAAGTGTCAAATGAGGTTCAATTTGAAATATCTAATTTTCAGATTTGATAAAATTCAAATCAATCCGTAATAATGTCTGAGGTAGTAGTTTTATTCATATTTCATAATATCAGAAGTACTTCTTAATTCAGAAATGTTCTCATAGTTTCAGAGAAATTACCTACATGAATTTGAGCTAACACGAGAAATGACAATGTCGAGGTCTAGGTTTTCAAGCATTTCTTATATTTATCAAAATTTCAGAAAGAAAAAATTATGAAAGGGAGAATATATGTATTTTAAAATATCTTATTTCCAAAAGAATAATAAAAGAGCATATTAAAACAATTTATTTTGAGCTGTTCACATATAAGACTCAGCCTTCAACTTTTTACAGTTAGACATTTAATATTTGCAAATAGGACGAAATAAATAGTTATGAAAAAATCAACTTACCCGGTTAGCGTCGTATCTCACGCCACAACTCACTAATATGGAGTTCCGTTTTTCCTATACTGCCAGAATTATGAACTTGGAGGGACTGATAGGTATAATCATATGAAGCATTATTAACAATTCCAGAGCTCAGCTTTTATTTTGGTCTTGTTTGTATCGCCACTGTAATGCACGTTGACGTATTCTTTTCATCTAATTAATCAGAAAATAGAAGATAAAGAGCTCATCATTATCGATCTCCTTTAGTAGACTGACAGGGTACAAAAACTTTATAAACAATGAAACAAACTTCTATATGGGTTTCTTTTTGAAATTCTCATAATTATGAGAACATATCCCTATAAGGGACATCCTGGATCTTCTGAATTTTTCTCAATAATGAACAGGAAGAGATAATTTTCTCGTTTAATCTGTCAATCATCAATTCGGAGCTGATATTAGATATTAGTTACCGTCCTACGAAATTTGGGCAGGACTCAGAATGGTAAAGCAAAAAACTGAACACATCAATCTATAATAAATATGTCGAAAATTGTAGGATGCAGCTTTAAGTTGCTTCTGAGGGGTTTCTCAAAAACCCACAAGGCATGGCAAACACGGTATAAAAGTGAACCTTCATTTATAATAGTGTCGTTTGTGAAAATAAACATCAATTGAATAGTATGAAATGACGCAGGGTTAGGGCGTTATATTGAATTTTGGGCTCTATGCTCTATCAGATATTATCTCGAAGTTCGAAGGGTTAAGTGAGTAAATGTCAAGTAAGGATAGGTAAGATTATATTCTTTGCTGTTCTTTTGACAATTAAAGAATATTTCATGAAAGATGAAGCAGGAATGATTTCTTTTCACCTGTTGAATTGAATACTTATATTTTTTCATCAAGTTCAAATTCAGTAGAAAAAATTTCAGGTTCCATCTAAATTCAATCAAAAAAGGTTTCCGAATTTGTGCAAATGAAAAATGTCCAAAGCTGAAATAAAAGTAGGGGTTAAATAATGAATATTTAATAGCCCATTATCCTGATTGAAAATTACGTTTCAACCTTGACACTAAATTCCACAGTTTCATTCTTCAATGATCAGTATTGGTTGGCACATGTTGAAAAATTTTTAATCAATAATCAGACACATTATATGATGATATTATTTCAATTAAAAAGCCGCTACACTGCTACACATTGTCTCCAATATAAAGTTCATTTGTTTGTCCTTTAGATCTTCAAATCTTTCTAATTTTCATATGAAAAATACCAACCTCAAATATCAATCCACAGATATCCGTATAATTCTATAATTAACAGTTCCATATCATCTTAGTTCCTTTGAAGGGCAGAAGCTGTTCCAACTTGTCATTTCGAAATGCTGGAATTGTGCTCTTCCAGAGTCGAACAAACGAGCATCTAGTATAAACGGCTGCTCTACGCTCTACATCACATAATGTAAATAATATATATAAATATAAACACCGAAGTGAATAAAAACAAATGAACCAATTCACAGAACCCTTCAAAAAGGGGAGGAACAAAAATTTAAAAAAATAAATCTCATCTTAGCCATCAATGAAACAAACTTGAAATTCAGAAAAACACACCGATCAAATCATGGTGTCATGGGAGGCTCACTCCACCAGTCAAAAAAATCTTCCAATTTTTCATTTTTCCTGATATCAATATTCCACACAAAAACAACATTTCAGAATCATTTTTTATATTAGTATATAAAATCCTCTGCAGTGCCCCTCTAAAGTCCCCCCCCTCCAGGTGCCAGAAATAGGGTCTCGTAGATCGTAGAACAGGACTTGGATGAACCATTCAGAGTAGGTATATTACTTGCCATATTTATGATCGAATTTAAAATTATCTAACGAAATGACGTCGTCCGCCATTTTGATTTATGACGTCACGAAATTATATCAAAAACGTTGTTGGGGGGGGGACTTTAGACGGGTACTGTATATTCAATAACTAATACTAATTAATGAATTTGATGATAATAATAAATGAATCAGAAATTCATTATAATTTCAGCTGAGGAGAAAATAGGACATGCCATAAATAATTGTCAAATATATAGATTTCAGGATGGTTTTTAAGTCGAAAGAAACATGAAGTTTCAGATTCATTATCAAATTGGGTTGTCAATTCAATTTAGATGTTTGATTTTATTCTACTTGGTCAAATTTATGTTCTGAATGCTGAATGATTCTTAGTTGCGTTCAATATTTTCACTTTCATATTTTTCTGTTTTCAGATTTTGAGTTATGGTTCCATTAGAGGTGGCAACGTCATCGAGATGTCATTGAAGTGGGATTTGAGTTTGGATAAACTTAAAGAAGTCTCACTTTATACTATGATTTCAGCACAATAACTAGGGAGTAGGGAAATAAAGTGCATTATATTTGATACTTGTATTTCTACTAAATTCAATCTTCTGAATAATGTATTTTCCAATTGAATGATACATAATGGCAGTATGGTGATTCATTCGATTGAAACCGCTTCTAGTTCATTAGATTTGTTTTAACCATGAATTTTTTTCGAATCCATAATAGGTATATGAATTTATGAGCACAAACAATATCATAACAGAACTATAACATAGTTATAAGTACCACTAAACTGCCGTTGACATTCGACCAAATAAAAATACACATTATTTTCATGATATATTAAGTACAGGTATTGGTCTCTTCGAATAGATGAACTCTGTATCGAAGATATTTAGTGGAAGTTCTGATTCATGTAGATTTTATTGGAATACCCCTAGTCTTCTAAATTATGTGGCGAAAGTAATAATGTGAACAGAATTGCATTTTTCTCACATTAGTTGTTATATTTCCATCATGATAGAAATGAATTAAACGTTATATTTATGTGGTATCTTGGTTTTCTACAGAAATTGAAAAAGTGTCAGTTCTTCCGTGCATTTCTTGGATTTTAATGACGGTACAATCATTTGAAAGTTGAAACTGTCCATGATTGAAGTGACAATCTCTACCTTCAATATATCATTATGTACTGATTGTTCATCAGCAAGCACTTCCATGATTTCATCAACTCGTATGCAATTTCATACAATTTATTTCAGTATTCTTTTAATCAAAAAACATAGCATTGTCCTTCAATCAAGTTGAACTAAAATTCCTCGATTTTCTTAACTCTACATTCGATACTTTGATTCATAAAAAATTTTGGCATTAATCATATACTTAGATTTTTGTCTATATAATTAGGTACTTATATAATATTCATATATACATCATTTTTTCACTATTAAATTCAGAAGAAAACTTCATGAACTACTGAATATTGCTTAGATATCCTGAGGTCTCTATGAATACAAATTTATTCATAACTAATTTGTTGTTTTAGCATTCTGAATCGAAATTTTCCACCAGAAACTGAAAAGTTATTATTTTCATTGAAATATTGACTATAATCAACTAGTGATGTTTTATGAATAGGTATATACACATCGATACTAATGAATAATAATTGATGCTCAATTCAGTACAAATTTCCATTCGGACACGAATAATATGAACAATTATGTGAACACAAGCACAAATGAAAAAAAAAATTAAGAATTTAATTTAAGAAAGTTCTTGCTACATTTGCTTAGTCTTGTTTGTATCCATTGGCAGTTGGTTCTTCGGCGTTTTCACTCTTGGAGATTTGATAATAAACCACCAGACGGCCACAGAGCATGAAAAGGAAAACCAGAGCTGGAGCAGTTCGCTCCATCTTATCCGCAACCATGTAATGAGAATACACTGCCAGTAAGGTCAGGAAGAGTAGGCAAATATTAGATCCATTTTTTACCTTATCTGAAAAAATTCAATATGAATCGAATAAGTAAAAAAAATTTCATCAATGATCATATAAGAGAACTTTTGAACTATTTGGCGAAGTTTTGCAGATCTGCATTCGATTTAGAAATGCGGAATTAAAATTAGACAACAAACAAAAAACCTAAAACGAAAAATCAAAATACTCATATAAACTAGGAGTACTATGTTCTTTAACAATATAACAAACGAAAAAACATTAGATGTCAAAGATCACAGTACTTCTAGTCTAGTTCATACATATACAGAGTGTCCGGAAATGAGCAAAAAATTCAAGGGCGATTTCTAGACTCAAATTGAATGGTACCTCTTCATACAAAATTTTTTCGAGAATTGATTATTAACGAAGTTACAGGGTGTTCAACTTAAATTTTACTCATAGTTTTTTTGCTCTATGTTTTGCCACATTGATAATATTTCGACAAAATTTCGAATTTGCAAACCATTTCTTCTCATCTTGTAGAGGGCGCCACAAACGAATCTACTCTTTTGTTTGAATAGTCCCAACTTTTTTGTGCTACGCTGTATACAAATTTTGACCAAAGATTTTCGTTCTCTGGACTTTTTCACACAAAAATGGCATACTTCTGTTGTTTCGATAAATCTAACCGTTTTCGAGAAAATAGCATTGCTTCTATGCGATGAATAAGAAATCTTTTTGATGTATTTGCAACCTTAAACATTAAAATTCTTCGGCTACGTGTACTATGGTTACCAAAGAAGAACGTTCTTTCGAAATAATAGTAAAGAAAGCTGTGAATAAAATTTAACTTTAACACCCTGTAACTTTGTTAAAAATCAATTTTCGAAAAAATTTTATAGGAGGAGGTAATTTTTGGTATGGAAATCACCCCTGATTTTTTTGCTCATCATTTCCGCACATCCTGTATATCTGCTTCTCGGACCTTGAAAATTGAAATGAAAATTAGATAACACACAAACTACACATTTATAAACTGGAAGTACTGTGTTCCGTGACAATACAATAATAATAATGATTATATGTATAATGTAAGATAACTCGTGGGATCAGAATAGCAATACGAAGAAAATAAAAAACTAATTTAATAATAACAATAGGCCAATTCGAACATCGATTCACTTGATAAACACGCGGAAAAAATATCGAAGAGATCTTGAAGAACAACTCAGGAGACAGTGGATCCTGTCACTGAACTAGTGAGTTCAGTGTCCACAAAAAAATTGTCTCTGAATCTTTCATCGTGATGATTAATATCGGAAATATAATAGATAGATAGATAGATAGATAATATCCTTTATTCCATAGTATGTACAAAACTCACACATAAGAGGAACAGTGTCAAAATTAAACAAATTACATTAAATAATCATTCAAAGAATATGGTTCTATAGCCACCAGATATTCCCTGACATTTTTCTTGAAAATCTTAAAATTATTTAAAAGTTTGATTCTATTAGGTAGATGATTATACAATTTGATACACATATAAGACGGATGTTTTTCCGATAGAGACAGTCTATGTATTGGATAATGTAAATTCAGTGATCTTAAAGGATAATTACTTTTACTTGTATGAACTGAAAACATATTTTTGTTCTTGAAGAAAAACATTAAACATTCAAACACATAAATACCAAAAATAGTCAGCATATTATTTTCTCTGAATACTCCCCTACAAGATTGAATATAAGACATTTTGAACATGCACCTTAAAACTCTCTTCTGCAGGACAAATAATCTGCTTACTTCCGAGCTTGATCCCCAGAAAATAATACCATATCTCAACAAGCTTTCGAAGTTTGCGAAATATATGATTTTTAAATTATTTACATTTAGATATTTTGCCATAGTCTTAATAGCAAAACCAACACTACACAGCTTTCCCGAAAGATACTCTATGTGAGACGACCACTTTAGGAAACTATCAAGATAAACTCCCAAAAACTTGACAGATTCCTCAATCCTGATATCACAATCAGACAGATTCAAAACACTCTCTTTCATTTTCTGTGATCTGGTTGTGCTAAATAATACAGCTGTTGTTTTGCTTTCGTTCATAATCAATTTGTTCTTAGCAAACCATGATTTTAACTGAACATGAAAAGAGAAAGCCTTTGCTTTGATTTCATCAAACCTACTACCCCCAATCATTAAATTAGTGTCATCAACAAAAGAAGTTAACAACTTAGTTATATCCTCAACTATGTCACATATATCAACAATAAATATAATGAAGAGAATGGGACCCAACACACTTCCTTGAGGAACCCCGTATTTTGATTCAATTATGGCTGATTTAACATCTCTACCCTTATTAACAATAGCTACCCTCTGCAGACGCTCGGACAGATATGAAGCTATCCATTCTCTTGCATTACCTCTTATTCCCAATATTTCAAGCTTTTTCAACAAGAATGGCCTAAATAAACAATCATAGGCACTAGCTAGATCGATGAACAAGCCCAAACCAAGCTTATCATCCTCCAGTAGCGCTATTATTCTTTCTGTGAACTGATATAATGCAGTTTGAACTGATCTACCTTCCAAATATCCATGCTGAGAATCATTAAATAAATTGCACTCATTCATAAAATTCAACAGTCTGTCACACATTACATGCTCAAAAATCTTTGAAAAACTGGACAATATACTGATAGGCCTGTAGCTCTCGAAAGAATTTTTTTCTCCTTTTTTATAAATGGGTTTTATTAGTGCTAGTTTTAGATGTTTTGGAAATATTCCGAATTTGAGTGAATTGTTTACTATGTATGAAATGACAAAACTTATTTCATCTGCACAACTTTTCACAATATTTACTGGTATTCCGTCATCCCCACTACAGTACTTATTCTTAATTTTTCCTAATATGTTAACTATTTCTTCTGGATATGTTGGTTGTAAATCAATAGATCTGGGGTTTCTTGGTAAGTTACAAAAGAAAGCCCTATCATCCAAACCACTCAACAAAATAGGAATTTTCTCGACTAAGAAATTGTTATAATTTTCAGCTACATCAATCAAACCTTCATTGAAAATATTGGAACCGTTCTTATATTCTGTGCCCCTAATATCATTACAAATGGACCACATAGTTTTATTCTTATTGTCAGATGACTGAATTTTCAGATTATAATAATTAGCCCTGGCTGCTCTTAGAAGTTCGTCATAGTTCCGTTTTTCCGTATAATATAATGTCTTGTAAGAATTGTCACATGATTTCAATGTTAGCAAAAGGTCCAACTTAAACTTACAATCCCTGACTTCTTTAGTATCATAATAGTTATTCAATTTCCTTTTTTTTAATTTGAACAATTTCAACGGAAAATGTTTTTCAAATATGCGAGAGAAACATGTCATAAAAGCCTCCCATTGCAAATCAACATCTGATTCATTAGCTGAAAACACTGACTGCCACTCTTCCTGTTGCAGATCATTTCGAAAATTAATTTTTCCCTCATCGGTATAAAATCTGCGATAGATAGACATATTGCTATCAATTTGTTCCATAACAACACTGAAACTTATCTTTTGACCGAAATGATCTGAAACAGTGGTCTTAATTACTTCTGCATCAGCCTTAAAATTAACAAATATATTGTCTAAGCAACTACTTGAATTAGGTGTAACCCTTGTAGGTTCATTGATCGTATGAAAAAGTTGGAAAAAACTCATTAAAGTGAGAAACTCAGTCTTCTTACTGGTATTTACTAAAAGGTTAATATTGAAGTCACCAGCTACCATGACATACTTATTTTCGTCAGTTATCAACGAGAGGACTTCTTCTAAACGTGCCAGAAACACGTCCACATCACTACCTGCACTGTTTGGTCTATACACTGCCAGCACAACGAAACTTTCACTACCCAGGCACAATTCAACAGCAGCACACTCGAACTGGCCTATTATGGAAAACTCTTCTAATTTCTTCCTTCTTCTACACTTAACTCCTTCCTGGATGTATATTGCTGCACCACCATGTTTCCGTTCGGATCTGCATACCCATGAAATTAGGTTAAAATTATTCAACTTTATTTGTACTAATTCATTTTCAGTTCTCCAGTGTTCTGTCACACAAACAATTTTACAGTTTTGTTGGGTTGAAAGGAAATGCTGAAAACCATCGATACTATTTCCGATGGATTGTAGATTTTGATGGATTAAAATATAATTTCCCACAACGGAATTTTGATCAGTTCTGATTTTTTGAGGTGGTTGAGGTGGCAACTTTTTTATAAAAAATCAGCCTCAGCACAAGTTTTTTTGTATACTTGAAAGTTGAATCTTTTAATGACAACATTTTCAGGCCAAAATTCGGATTTATATAACTCATCCTTTCTTTTAATAGGAACCTTCACTAAGAAACTTTTAAGGTCACCTTTCTTATTTTCAAAATTTAATTGTTTAATTTCCACTACCTCATTTTCGAAACCAGGTTTCTCTTTGATGTATGTTTCGATCATTTGTTCAGTGACATGGGCCTTAACACGGCCTATGAAAAACCATGCCTTTTTTTCTTGGCCCACAAAACCTTTGTTGGAATCGCCTTCTGGTACCTTGTTTGTTCCGAACCTAGTTTGTCTGATATTTCTCCTTTTTCTCTGAATTGATTTCCATTCTCCCTCATTTTCCACAGTGGCATGGATATATGATGTATTGTGTAGTGTACTTCCCTCTGTATGCTTTTCTGCAGCAATGTTTATGTTTTTATTGTTTATGTCATTGTCATATTTACCAAGGCTTATGACATCCTCCATTTTCTTCCTTTGCGCAGTCTCCAACGGATTTTCCATCACATTAGAATTCTTCTTCGTCCTAACCATGTTCAGCGATTTGTTTATATTATCGCCTGATGTTGCATCTGGTTTCGACTTACTTGAAAGCGCATCTTTGAATGATTTCGGTGCAATTGACCTTGAAATATCTGCTTCTTGATTGTTTTGGTTTTTTTCTAAGGTTTTTATCTTATTTCCTTGAGATAAAATTTCTTTTTCTAACATTGAAATTTTGTATATTAACAATGCATTGTTATCATTCATTAATTGATTCTTTTCTTCCAATTCTCTAATGATTCTGATCAAAAACTCAATTTGAGTTGTTTGAACAGTAATTTGAAATTTATTTACCGGATTGAAATCCACTTCAACGGACTCCATCATTCCATCCAATTCTTCATCTGATTGATTTTTCTCAGCACAGCAAATAATGGATTGTTCACTCACGATTTTTATCTTTTTCAACCGGGCCGTACAACTCGGGTGAAATATTTTGGAACAAATTTCACATTTAATTGATTTTACGACATTTCTACGACAATAGCCGCAGAGCGCATCGTTAACCACCTTCTCGCCTGGCATCTCGCGATAGCAGAACTGACTGCAGAATATGTGTTATTGCAAAAAATTTGAAATTTCAACAATATATGTTATTTCCTGTGCGATATTTTTTGTTACAAAAAATTTGAGAGCACATTGTGTCTAATTTTATTAACTAATTCCATAGTGACATTAAGAGAGTCTTCTGGACTTATTGGCCGTGGTCTATTAGGAATTATTTCACCTAACGTTTCGCCCACAACTGCGGTAGGCATATTCAGAGGATTCTTGCTCTAAGATTGTAACTCGACCGCTGAATTTCCGAAAGTGATGCTGGATTCGATCCGTTGGCCCTACTTATACCCTGATCATTGGCGGGAGAAGGTAGTGGGTTTACGCGCGCGATGTTGATGTTGATTGATCCTACTTCGTATTGGCTTGATTTTGGTCTTTTCCAACACCGGCAACCATGCGCTATGTACCAAAGGAGCCGGAATTTCTGGAGGATTAACTTGAACATCTACAGCATGCATTCGTCGCTAACGGATATAATGCTAAGGAAATTCAGGGGGAAATAAGACCAAGACTTTCCACACGTGATGATAACACATCACTACTCACCCCCAATGGATGAGCTATCTTACCATATATCCCCAAGGTCACCGATAGAATTGGTAGAATACTGAAGAGGCACAATATAGAGACTGTCTATAAGCCAACTCAAAAACTTGGCCGAATGATCAGAACTATCAAAAACAAAGTCGACCCACTCTCTCAACCCGGTTTTTACAGGATACCTTGTGACTGCGGCAAAGTCTACATTGGTCAAACGAAGCGAAGTATCAATACGAGAATTAAGGAGCATGAACGATGCTGTCGACTCAATCAGACAGAAAAATCAGCACTAGCGGAACATGCTCTGATAGATGGACACAATATTGTTTTCCCAAAGGCAGAGGCTATTTCAAACATCAGAAGTTTCTATCCTAGGATGAACATGGAAGCCATTGAGATATATAAACATAAGAACAATATGAACAAAAGTGAAGAAACTCCTTTGGTACATAGCGCATGGTTGCCGGTGTTGAGAAAGACAAAAATCAAGCCAATACAAAGTGGGAGCGATGGACCAATAAACATGGCGCGCGTAAACCCACTACCTTCTCCCGCCAATGATCAGGGTATGAGTGGGGCCAACGGATCGAATCCAGCATCACTTTCGGAAATTCAGCGGTCGAGTTACAATCTAAGACCAAGAATCCTCTGAAGATGCCTACTGCAGTTGTGGGCGAAACGTTAGGTGAAATAATTCCTAATAGACCATGTCCAATAAGCCCGGAAGACTCTCTTAATGTTAATATATCCGGTCGTGGAAGCCTGAAACTATTTATTAATTCTATAATCCTGAAGAAAATCTTCTGTCTAACACTCATCGAATTGAGAAACGAATAACAAACATTAGGTGTCAAAGATCATAGTACTTTAAGTTTATAGAGGTGTGTTTTCATTAGTGTTGCCTAATTATCATTTCGATTTTCAAGCCCTGAATCACCAGATGTAGGTCCGCTAACCTTCGCCAAATATACAATCGTTTGGAAATAAGTTATTTGTCACCATTGTCCTGAAATCCTGCAACCATTTATTTATAATAAATCTTGGAGGGCACTAGAGAAAAGTCCCAGAAGAAATGCTACATCGTATAAACCTTATCACTAATTTATTTCTGTAGCATATTAGAAAGACCTGCTTCGGTAATATACGGTAATATAATATGTTGGTTTAACAACACCAAAAAGAAATTTCTCTGAATGTTGTTGCGTCACAGCTGTCGTTGCTTTGTGATAATTTTTCTAGTCGAGAGTTATACTGAAGAAAACTTGAGGATGTTACCTCCTTGGGGCCATCCCAGATACTGGAGTTGATCAGAACTCTGAAACAGCTCTGGTGGGGGACAGTGAAATGTACTCTCTTAAAATCTACAATCTATGCAGAATATGATAGAAAATACAGGGTCTTTCACGAGGAACCTCACCCATATTTATACGGGAAACTACTGAACGTATTTTCATGAAATTCAGCACTTATAAGTATTTCACGATGCTGATGAAATCTAAAATATTTTCAAGGCATGAGCACCTCCGGTTTTTCCGGAAATGTAGTCAACTTCCGTTTTTCAAATTAGAACACCATTTTTTTATTGCAGAAATAGATTCCTTAGAAAATTTCAAGTTATTTTGATGTAACATTTTTCAGTTTTGGTTGGAAAATTCTCTCTGAGCGGGAAAATTCGAAAAAAAAATCGAAAATAGAGCTCCGCTGAAACAAGAATAACTTCGAGGTTTTTGGATGGAAAATTTTCATTTTTGGGATTTTTTAAGATGTAAGATTGATGTATCCACTTTAAAAATCGAAATCGCGATTCATGATACAGGGGGTGAAAAAATCGCTTTCAAAGTTAGGGATGACAAAATCGTGAAAAATCAATTTTTTCAAATTAGAACCCCATTTTTTTATGGCAGATATTGAATCTACGTTAAAAAATAATGTGAGTGTATGCATCACACCCTTGCCCTAAAGTGGATAATATCTGAGTTATTCACAAAAAACTGTTTTTCGTCTTGAATTTTCAGCTATTTCTTTTCCCTTCACGCCAAAAAGATGAAATTTTCAGGAACTGTTATTTGAACCATGAGTGGATTTTTTCACCCCTTCTTGAAACCGACTTCAAGTTACTATTAGGAGAACCATGGCAAACTCTCGCAGTTATAACTAGAGAAGATGCTCAAAGTTTTGACCGTTAATTTCTAGACATTTATTTATACGTCCCAGGAATGCTTCGTGCGTTGCTCTTCTTATTTCATCGGGAGGAAGAGATCTGCAAAAATTTTCAAAACCAAATTGAGTTTCAAAACTATGAATCTAAAAATCTAAACAAACTTCAGTGGCGTAGCGCAAAATTTGGGGCCCCCCCGCAAGATCCCAGTCGGAGGCCCCCTCTATAGATCTATGTGTGATAAGTTTTGCCTGATACGCCACTGTGATGAATAATTCAATGCGACTCAGGCATTGGCTCATTAAAATATTGAAAAACCTTTCATTGCTTAAAAAATGCATTTTTTCTCTCTGTGGTTTTCTTTTGCAAGCTCCACTCAATTTTTTTTTCCTCTCTGACATTTTTTCTAATATCTGAAAAATTATAGGATATTCAAACTGCCGTTTTCTAATTTGCGCATTCAATAACTCTTCTTTTTTTCATATAGAAATGAATGAATGATGAAAAAATACGGGAGACATTTCTTAACGGATAAATAAGCACGCAATTAATTCTAGAACTAACCTTCCATGAAATTGTAATCCTGAATCTAAAAGCTCTAAAGAAGTCAGAATATTGAGAACTTTGTCTCTGAATGTAAACAAACTCACAACGTGGTTTCGTATTCAAACACTTGTTACACTTGTTTCTCTCACTAATAGAATGGAAATAAAAAGATTCCATAATATTTTTCCCTTTTTCATGTGTGATTGGAGAATTGACAATGATTTCTGCAATAACAGATTAGCCGCCTGAAGAACATGTGCGACGTTCAAAGAGAAATGCCGAAAAGCTTGGGGCTATATAAAAAACTCTTAAAAATAAGGTGGTAGCACAGGGTGTGATTCAATCATATGTCGAATCGAATTACTGTAAACCTTTTATGTCTTTTTAATATAATTCAGGAATATTTCTCTATTTTTCGAGAATAATACCTTCATTGTTTGGGTTTTGTTCGTTATATCAGAAAAATATCGCGAATTGGCAAGTTCAATAGTTATTGGGGCCCCATTCAAAGCTTTTCTTCTGGCTCGAGGGGCCCCTTAGTGTCGGGGCCCCCCACACTGCGGGGTCTGCGCGGCCCTCTGCTACGCCACTGACAAACTTGAACGCATTTCTGACTCGTTCTATGCAGTCCTCTTTATCAGTCAGGGGAGTTGAGTAGACAATATTTTTTATCCTACCCTAAACATAATAGTCTAAAGGAGTTAAATCGGGAGAACGTGGTGGCCAAAGATGTGGACCATTGTTCGCCAACCATCGATCTTCAAATAGCCTGTAGAAGATATTTGACACATTGAGTGAATTGTGTGGAGGCGCGCCATCTTGTTGATACCATAAGTCATTATGGTTCTGTACTAGCGGCTCAATTATTTGAGTCAATATGTCAGAATAACTATCTCCTAAGGGAGAACATTCTTTAAATAATGCAAACATGTGTAGTGTTCTATCTTACCAGTTAAAGTCCCATCATAAATGTGAACATCGAGAATTGCATTATTTTTGATGGCGTAAAAAACATTGAAACTCCAGGTCTCTTGAAAGTTCCATTGTCTGAAGTGGTGGTTGTTCTCTTCATCCAAATAATGACTGTTATGCCTATTGAAAGAACCATTCTTTGTGAATTTAGATTCATCTGTCCAAATTATACAGTCCAAAAAGTTTTCATTCTCTTGAAATCGAATCATCATAGCTTCGCAAAACTCTGTTCTCCTGACGAAATCAGTTTCCTCCAAATGCTGTACCATATTGAATTTATATGGGTGCATTTTATGTTTTTTTAATATTCTCCAAACACTCGATTAAGATAATCCCAGATCAATCTCGGCATCTTCGAGAGAATTTTGAGGATTCACACGAAAATATGCAAGAACTGTAATTTCGTTGTTCTCATCTTCTACTACACTTTTTTCTCTGTGTATAGTTTTCTTAACGAAAGATCCGACATTTCTCAAGTTTGTCATGGTTCTGTTAATGGTATCTCTCGTTGGTCTGGGTCGGTCAGGAAACCTCTCAATGAACAGTCGAATCGTTCTATCTACAACTTTATTACATTCTCCATGAAGTAGAATGAGATTTAAATAATCTTCATTGGTAAAATTAGGCATAGTGATCGATTTTATAACTCAATACGAATTATCACCAAATTAATAGTAAACACAAAATGCTACTGAATACAGAGGAATTTGGCAGATGTAATTAATGATATCTATCATTAAAAAAAGAATGTAAAACGTGGTAAGTTTTTGCATATGGTTCATAAGGAATTATTTATTTATCACTGGAGAGAAAACCGATGGCCGATTAGTTGAAATAAATAGGTTTCCGATACAAATTCGAATCAAAATTCGCCATCTATTTAGGAACAACCTGTAACTTTTTTCTCTTGCATATTAGGGTAGTAAAATCTAAAACATGGTTTAAGTAACAGTTCCTGAAAATTTCATCTTTTTGGCGTGAAGGGAAAAGAAATAGCTGAAAATTCAAGACGAAAAACAGTTTTTTGTGAATAACTCAGAAAATATCCACTTTAGGGCAAGGGTGTGATGCATACACTCACATTATTTTTTAACGTAGATTCAATATCTGCCATAAAAAAATGGGGTTCTAATTTGAAAAAATTGATTTTTCACGATTTTGTCATCCCTAACTTTGAAAGCGATTTTTTCACCCCCTGTATCATGAATCGCGATTTCGATTTTTAAAGTGGATACATCAATCTTACATCTTAAAAAATCCCAAAAATGAAAATTTTCCATCCAAAAACCTCGAAGTTATTCTTGTTTCAGCGGAGCTCTATTTTCGATTTTTTTTTCGAATTTTCCCGCTCAGAGAGAATTTTCCAACCAAAACTGAAAAATGTTACATCAAAATAACTTGAAATTTTCTAAGGAATCTATTTCTGCAATAAAAAAATGGTGTTCTAATTTGAAAAACGGAAGTTGACTACATTTCCGGAAAAACCGGAGGTGCTCATGCCTTGAAAATATTTTAGATTTCATCAGCATCGTGAAATACTTATAAGTGCTGAATTTCATGAAAATACGTTCAGTAGTTTCCCGTATAAATATGGGTGAGGTTCCTCGTGAAAGACCCTGTATATTAATATAGAAAAGTTGCGTGCAGGTTGAAGAGACTTTTACTCTCTTTACCATATCAACTTCAATCATTTCAACACAAAATGAGAAATATAAAAAATCATATAACCTTTCTTCTCTAGATAACAGGTGGAAATAACCGGAAAATGTGTATGCTTTTCAATAATTCGTTATATAAATGAAGGATAAATCTTTCAAGAGCTGAATTGGATAATCTGCTCATAAAGAGACGATCATAAATGACCATTTCAAGACTAGAAAGAGGATCTGTATTGATAATAATTGATGATCCATCATATACCTAAATGAAATATTGAAGAAATGTCAACATTAGGTATTGTGTCAGGTCAGTTTAGTGGGAGGATAATTGGGTTCAACCGCGCAAGAGTATTATGCTTTCGGAAATAACCGTTTCAAGATTGAAATTTTCCCACGCACACGACCTCAGTCACTGGAAATATTCACATAGATCAGGATAAAGACGATGCAGGTTTATTTTAGTCCGTAACATTGACAGAATATGGGTTGCGGTCAAATATTCGGTAACATTTCCGAAAATAACCCACCTCAGAATTTGTGTATATTAAACGATCAACTATTAGGATTAGCTGTTTCATTGTCAATGATAATATTCAATTCAATTGACGAAATTCTTATGGTTTTATGAATATCTTAGTTGAATATGCTTTTGAAAAGCAAAAATAGTGTCTTTATTCTCAATTATCAGCAATATTTGAGCTCAGATCGATCGAATCATCATAATGTATTATTATGATCTCAGAAGTTTTTATTTCGCCGTTTGCCGATACGACGCAATCCCAAACTTGTCGTAAGTTGTTTTTTTCACAACATTCGAGCAAGTTTAGGCAACAGGTTGACTGCCCCATTCAGGCAGCTCATTTAGGCGAAAACGTCTCCTGAAGTTTTGGCTTCTTTGGCTCCTGAAGATGCCGGACACTCGAGCAAGCGTCGAGAGTTGGTCCGCGACGACGGCCGACGTGGGTGAGAAAACAAGTGACATTGAACGATGGCCGAGAAAGCCTAAACTAATTCATTAAATATATCTATTCTCTCCGGTTAGCCTAACTGAAATTCATAATCCATAAATGAGTCAGTCTCTATTCAGATTTTTATTGATAATAATAAATAAGTATGCGAATATTTTCTTCGATTGAAATTAACTCATAATATAATGACACTTCAAAAGATGAAACCATAAAATTATATGAAATGAATAAGATTTCCGAATATCGATAAAACAGCCTAATAGGAATCCAGGACAGAGGGTTTACAGAAAACAAACCCACATCGACAATATCTACATAAAGAGTCCAATCATCCCCACAACACGAAACACCCGGGGATGTATCATGTATCAAATTTTCTGTTCATATTATTTTTATGTTCATACCGGGATGCATGGCACATGGTTATCAGTCTTGGACAGGACCCTTGTAAGTCTGATATGATACGGACTGGGAGCCAACCTCGGAGCCAACGGACATCGCCCCCCCCTCCATTCCCCATTACCGAAGTTCTAAATAACGGCTCCACTGCAACAGAGCGGTCGGTAACTCTACGGTCGAGTAACAATCTTTGACCAAGAATCCTCTAAAGATGTCTACCTCAGATGTGAGCGGAATGATGTTGAAATAATTCCTAATAGACCACGACCATCAAGCCCGGAGGACTCCTAATGTAATGTCACTAAATCCGATTGTAAATCACGAATTTTTCATAAGTGGATGATGCTTATTTAAACAAAGGAGAAAAATAATTTATGTCAGTCTGAGACGATTGATTTGAATCATTTTTCCTTATCATCATTTGTCCATCAAAATGGTTATTATTTTTGTACTTACGATTAGGATAAAATGCCAAGGCTATTCCACAAATGATCTCTATAGACCCAACAATTCGCCTATACCACTTGGAAGGTACTTTGAAATCTAACGTTTCCGAAAATGGAAACACCTTAGAGTACCGGACATATTCTTTCCTCTGAAAAAAAAATTATTCAGAAACAAGCCAAAATTGGGCATTCACCTGTAAAACGTAAGACTCATCTATGCCAACCTCTATGTATACAGGGTGTACCAAGTTCGACGGTATATTAAACGTTTCTGGAGAACTGGACGTATTTGAAATATGAAAATTGGGATTATGATATTGTTCGATATTATCTATTGAGCTAAAATACAGTAGCCGCTCAATAATCCGGCACCAGAATTTTTCCCTTCATGCCGGATTATCGAAAATGCCCGATTATCGAATTTTTACTAGAAAATAAAGCTAACTTGATATAATTTTCACCAATATCAAATTTTCGCAAAAGTTGACCGCTATTTTGTCATGGGACGCTGTGAAACAAGAGAAAACAAATACGGGACATCACTGTCGAGGTTAGGTCCGGACTGCCAAGAGTGAGAAACTACTCGAACCGCTCGGTAGTCCGGTGTTCAGCTGTATAAAATGCCGGATTATAGAGCGGGTTACCTGAATCCCAAAGTGCCGGACTACCGAGCGTGCCGGATTGGCGAGCGCCGGATTATCGAGCGCATACTGTATTCTTGAAGCTTGACCACCTTCAGATTTGCAGGGAATGAAAAAAGAATTAAAAAAAAAAATTTTTTCTATTTTTTCGTTTCCAATTTTGATAGAGTATTCAATTGACTCAGTGTCAGAAATTCAGCGTTCCACCGTGAATCCTCTGAAGATGCCTACCGAAGTTGTAGGCGAAGTGTAAGGTGCCCGGAAGACTCTTTTAATACCAGTATATCCGGTCGTGAAAGCCTTAAACTATTTAACTCAAGAATTATTCATTGTAGGTGCATTGACATGTTAGAACACTATCATTATTTTTCTGCGCAGAATCCAACGCAATCATAAAAAAATAGGCTTCTAATTTGAAAATAGAAAGTTATGGGCCAATCTTGATCCCAATTTTTGTCCCAACATTTAGAACACCTAGTGACGAGTTTTTCAAAAATCAAAAAATGTACAATATTTCCAGTCTTCGACTCCAAAAATATGAAAATGGTTTGTGCTTAAGATATTCAGTATAGGAATAACAAACATAATACCGAATAATACCGAGCTTATCTCCCTTTTTTCTTCAGTTTTTTTCCCGATATTTTGAAAAGTATTTAGACGAATGCAACGATTTGAATGAAAATTTATTCAGAATTCAATACTCTATCAAAATTGAAAACGAAAAAACAGGACAAAACTATTTTCGAATTTATTTTATTCCCTGTAGATCTGAAGGTGGTCAAGTTTCAAGAATATTTCAGCTCGGTAGATAATGTCGAACAATATCATAATCCTAATTTTCAGATTTCAAATAGTTCCTGTTCTCCAGAAACGTTTAATAGGCCGTCGAACTTGGTACACCCTGTATAAATTTGATGTAAACATGCCAATATAAAGACGATAAGCTCGAAGTCTATTCTGGATTCTATTTTGAATGGGATGGAGACATATTCTATGAAAAATAAACATTTATTAAAAGAGAACATGTACGTAGGTAGTGTACGTCAGATCATATTCAGGCGACAGAAATTCAATCTTTCTCAATTTCTGCGGATATAGAATTTCAGCGATTAGAACATTTGCATTTCACACATTATTGGAGTTGGAAAGGAAACTGTATATACACTGCTATCACATGAAATGGGCCTGGGTGTAAATAACAAACAACATAAAAAAAATTTAACGTTTTAGTTTTTGAAAAATTTTTGTTGAATTATTGTAATAATTATGAAAAGATATAACCAATAGCATGTTATCAGGACTGAAGACATTGGAATCATTTATCCGATGATCCATGAAGAAACCATATCGTACGAATATTTTTTCTTCGTTCTATTTAGGAAATTTCTAATGATGGACAGAAAAATTTCCCAAATACACCTTCAACAACAATTAACAATTCGTAATTGATCAATTACTCTTTTTCAGGTAAAGCGACCAACATTGTATACCTACGCCAGACTAAAAAAAATGTGCTGGATGAAGTTGATATGCTCGTGTTATAAAACGAAGCAAATGTTCATTGCAATTTCATTAAAATAAAATTTTGGCGCGTAACAATCAAAATGAATCAGCTTCATTGTTTGAAAAATATTTGCACTACCGAATTAGACAGGCATTGGGCCAAAAAACTGGTGAACAACCCACTATTTCATTGTGTAATACTAGAATTATAGAAAAAACTTACCAAGTCTTTATGTAAATCCTTAGAAATGAAACTCGTCAGTTTGATGAATCCAACAAAAATGAAAAACAATCCTAACAAAACAGAGAGCGACTTCAGGACAATAGCCATAATTTCGAACTTAATCAACACTATAACTTTCCAAAATGTATTTATATGTATTTATTTCTGTCATTGCCTTTTTTTCATGATTTCTCGTTTATTTTTGTCAAAAACTCAAAAGCGAGGTTTTCATTTTCGCTGCTCGCAACGTTCTAAGAAAATCAATAGTGCGCGATCTACTGGCCGTCCTAAAAATATACATCTATCATATACAGTCCTGACTGAAACTGTACGACTATAAATTCGCACAATGAAATTATTTCACGGAAAGGAACATTGAATTAAAATTCAGTTTTCTTCATGAAAGATGTGTAAAACTGAAGTCAACCACCGACTTAAACCTGAAATGCTTATTGTATACACCCTCCTAGGTTTCTCAAGAAATAAACAAAATACGTTCTGAAAATGGGATGAATATTTTTGTCTATTTCAACAACAATAAGTTTGATAGAAAATCTTTATTACTTTGTTACTGTTTGCTTGATGCAGGATGAGATAAAATAGGAAAAATGAGAAATAATCCAAATTTTATCTTTCATTTTTGATTAATTATAGTTAATCCACAATTATATCCAAATTCCTGAAGGGCTAAAGTCAATTCCTGAAAAGTTCAGGGTAGGTTTTGACGATTAGATATTGATCTCCCTGAAGAATCCTATACGTGCTCAAATGGATTCATTTCTGGTCAGTTCATTCTCTGGATAATGTTCTCTAAGAATGTTTAAAATCCTTTGTGCGCGGTGTGGTGGGACGTTATCATCCTGATGAAATGAAATTATCCCCAAAAACGTTGCGCAGAGAAAACAATAATTGGAATGATGTTTTCTACGTAGAATCTACGACTATGACTATACTATGACTGGTGCCATCGATGTCACCAGTCATAGTTCGTTCAACGATAATAAGAGGGGTATGGCGACCGAACATTATACCCCGCCACATAATTGATCTGTCTTGAAAGGGCACAACTTTCCGGGCGAAATTGAGTCGCTCAAAGACTAGAGCTACTCACTTATCTGTGCTACTCAATTCCGCCCAGGTAGACGCCAGAACCTCACCAAACCCTTTATCGTCGACTCCCTTTGTAAACCCAATCTCCACGAATGTGACTCGTCCGAAAAAAGTATAAACGTTGAGCCATTGTTTTAAAAGCCAGTCTTCTGCCCTTTGTCGCTTTGAAACTCTATGTTCAGGTGATAGTCGAGGTACTCCTGAAGGTAAAGGTCTTCTTCCCCTTGAATTGGAGGAATGCAACCGTCTCCCTATGGTACTGGTTGACACTACCCGCCTATTGTTCTTCAGAAAATGAAAAAAAAAAATTATTCCTTCTACTAAAATTTGCTATATAATGGTCATCCCTTGCAGATGTTACTCTGGGTCGAACAGACACCGGTCTCCAGGTAACGCTGCGGTTTCCAGGCAAAGTCAAAGCTCACATGATATAAAAAATATTTGATAGGTATTCTTCCAATTGTGGACCATCTTCATCTTAGCATGCCATATCTACATCGACCACTACGTATGGCATTGCAGATGTGAATCTGGTGACTTCTGTTATCTGTTATTGCATTTTCTGTTCTATTTTTTAATTGTTTTTTATATATTAGTGTTTCATCTTCAAATATCCCCAGAGCCGTCACTAGACGATAGACGGTCGATCCCAGCTTGGTTCCTTGCGACCTTGCATATACATTTTATTCATAGACAAACTATTCCCTATTTGTATATGATTTTATTAATGAAGAATAGAAATCTATGGTCAATGGTTCTTTCAAAAACCCAACCAAACATCCAGAGCATAGATATAGATAATCTATATCTATGATCCAGAGACATTTCAAAAATCATAACCAAACAATTTACTATTTCTATGATTCTAAGTTCTAAGGCGCTAAATTTCTACGATTGTTGTTTATTGTTTCGTAGTTGATATCATTTTGAAAATTAAATATTGCTCCAAGGTGGTATTAATTTATTTAACCTTCTTATATGTTATACACAACTGTTTTATGGTGACGATACATTCGAGAATGTAAAACAATTACTATTTATGTTGAGGAAATAGGTTCAACGAATATTATTCGAGGATTTCTTGCTATAAAAATGGAAGAAAATTTTATTTATGATGATCTTGCACCCCAGGAGGACCTTGGAACAATAATAACTGATGTATGTTTTTATCTTCCTTCAGCATTTCGAATAATAATTTCTTTTTAGCTTCAAACAAGGAATGCGGAACTTCAGCATCATGTGGCTTCTCTTGAAGACGACATAAAAAAACTATGTGACAGAATAACTGAAATGAAATCTATACAAGACAATCTTACGAAAAATATATCTGAATTATTCAATACAGCAAAAGCTGAGTTGGATAGAAAAGATCGTCGAATTAAGGAACTCCAAAGTAGACTTGACGATATGATTTTCAAAAGGGGGCAAGCATCATCCAATTCTGGATTTAAACGAAAACTTGAGCATCAAGACATTGTAAAGAGCAATAAAATACCCAAATGTGAGACTATTGGAGCACCACAAATTTCAAATGCTGATGATATGTGTAGCACTAGTGGTGGAAGAAGTGGAATTGGTGTAAAAGAAGAAGATGTTTGTAAATCTAGAACGGAAAGGCTGAACCAAGATTCAGTTTTAACTGATTACACAAGACAAGAAAGTGATCATATGAGGAAAACACATACAAGGGATAATTATAGGGATAATAATCATGCAAGAGATAATTATTCAAATTATTACAATAATATGAGGGAGAGAAGGAATAGAAGGGATAATTTTCGAGATCATGATAGAGATTGGAACAATCAAAGAGATAGAACAGACAATAGGGAAATCAAAATGGGACAACGGGAGAGTCTTAGAGAAAGTAGATATAGTAATAGAGGCTATTTTAATAGAGGTAGAGGACCTAGAAGTAAAAGCAGGGATTATAGAGATGTTAGTAGAGAGCATAGGGAAAGCTATGGGGAAAACTATAGGGAGCATAGGGAAAATCATAGAGAACAACATCCTGATAATAGGAGAGAAAATTCAAATGTTCCTTTTGAAAATAGAGAGAGAGCATCTGAATATAAGAAAGAAATCCGCCAACATGGACAGCATGAAAATGACAAGTGTGATGACATTAAATATGGTCAAGATAATTGCAAACAGGATAATTGGCATTCTGAAGTTAAACCAGAGTGAGCCCTTCTTTTTAAATTACAATTCTATATCTTTTCAGAAAATAGAATATAACAAGTTATATAATGTTTATTAATTTTTAACTAATTGAACTTGAAATTTCAAGAGATTCATTCCTATTATGCTCATAAAAGCAGAAGATATCTTCGGGAATCGTGAATACTTGTAGTATCAGAAAGTATTTGTTTTGTAAGCTCTGCCATCTGTACAAAATCAGGAATAAATATTTTTTTCAGTATTTAAATGGGCATTTCAAAATTCCTCTAATTTAGCTGTACAGCTGAAAATATCCATAGATACGAGATTCATTTTTTTATTGGAAGTAGATTAATACAACGAAGAAAAATACGAAATATATGTTAATTCTAATATTTCTTCCTTAACAAAATGGCTACATGTGTTACATCCTCCCAAAAGGTCATGTCCTTGCTCTAGAATAAAGAAAATGTCTCAACTGACACTTACCAATTAAAAGATGCAGATTATTGCATTCGATCTTATAAGTAATTAATAAAATTTACTCAACAAATTTGTTGCAATTAAAATTCAAAAATAAAGAGGAATATTAGCTTTTCCAAGAAGGGGGTTACAATCAATATATTGAAAAATGGAACCTCAATAGAAAATGAATCAGTAAAAGGGGGGAACGATGTTGAGAAATAAAAAAATGAAGGAAACAGACAAAATTAAGCAAAACAAACCCAGGAGGTCAGATCGGAGATGCAGGACCATACTGAAGAAAGAGGGGTCCCAACCTATAGAGAAAGTAATACTGGGTAATCAGTAGAGCTGAAGGTGTTCTATCTTTTACTCTGGTGATGAAAACCTTTCAGGTGTCGCAAATGGTTTTGTTGGAAAGAGAGTAACTAGCTCTGGGAGTGATCAAGGTTTGTTGAAACGTGCTTGTCACAATTTGATTTATTGGAAATGTTCTAAAAAGCTCTAAAATGCACTTGGGTTCTAGCTTTGACACTTTTGAAGTTCTACTGTTTTAAAAGGTTCTACAAGAACAATTGAGTTGATAAATGCCCAATCTAACAAGCAGTTGTCCCAGATTATTACCTTTAGGAAGATGTGATCTCTCTTTATTTCTTATAATGTCCGAATAAATTCGGACGTTATACTGGCGGAAAAATCTTTGTAGTTTCTTGGAAATATTTGGGATGCATGGTTTTTCAGTCTTATCTTCCATGGGGTCAAGAGTTTTCAGGGACCTAATGTATTATAGAGACTGTGTATGATTTGTTGTGGAAACCATACTTGAAATTTTGCGATGCCAGGGAACTGAGAAAAGCTTACGAAAAAAGGACCTAAAATCGGTCAATTTTTGAGAAAATGAGTCTTTAGCACCCCTTTTTTTTAAGAAGAATCTTACATTCCTTTTTGTTTCTGAATTTTAATACTACAAGAGGAACTGCATCTTTTAATACTAAATGTTTTTTCTGTTGTTTCAGCTGCGTCGTACTTTATTTTAGGGCTTAAAGAAAACCTCCTGAAGGGTCCAAACATAAGAGCTATTTTGTTATTAAAGAAAGATTGGAGATGACATAGATTTTGCTTCTTTCTGCATTGTAAAAACATCCCACTCATGTGTTTTCAAGTTGTTATTAAAACAGCATCTTGGGTCTTATTTCAATATTACACTCCAAGAAATTTTGGAACCGCTGATTATGATGAGATACTCATTGCATAATATTGTGAATTAAAATTTGAAATTTTTAGATTCTTGTTCCTAGTGAAATTTTTCTAAATCATGTTATAAGATTAGAAAAACAACATTTGCATTTCAAACATCAATTTTATTCTCATCAGTTCAGAGATAACCACCAAATGAATACATTAAATTGTTCATGCATAATATTTTCCAAATAATTCAATAGTGTATATAATTTGTTTCATTTTTAGATTTTCTGAAGCCGAATCAACTTCTACTTTATTTGACACAACTGAATTCTCAGAAAATCCTAAGGAAGAAGGTGAATTATCTGACGAGGCATCTCAAAATGTTTTGTCTAGAAAGAAAGATTTTGGGAAGGATGTACCCGTTAGCATTAAAAAAAAATTCAGTGTAGATGAATACATTCAGAAACAGAAATCACTGAAAAAAAATGTGAAAAAAATTAAGACAAACGATAATCAAGAAAATAAAATCAATGATTCAACTAATTACAAAAGGGAAACTGAAACTATTATTCGAAAGACTGAAATTATTGCAGAAAAAAGGAAACAAAGTTGTGGGGTCGAGAAAAAAGATGCCTCTAATGGAGAAATACAAAGTATCTCGAAAAATATAAAATTTGAGGAAACAAAGAACAAAAATTCAGAATGTGATAAGGAGGAGAAAAGTTCTGCCATAAATATTATTTCTCAAATCATTATTAATGAAGAAGTAAAGGTGAGATCATATGATTGGGTAATTCATATTTATAAGTACCTTATTCGAATAAGATATATTCACTCAATAATACACTCAAAAAAATTGTATTCAGCACAAGTGATCTGATTCCAAACAAATAAAAATGTTGGGTCTATTTTTGATTGGAATATAGCCTTCTTAAAATTATTGCTTAGTTGCTGGATTGTCCATTATAATTCAATAATTCATTGAAATTTTAATCCTACATTCAACAGCAGATTGATCTGCTGTTTGAGTCCAATTTTTGCGAGTTACCGTGTTACAAGTTCGGTTATACTATTGGTAACATTGCAGTTATCCACACTGTCAACTTCTTAACACGGTTATACATCCACGCCAATACATACTTGGTAATTATGTTTTAGCCAGGATGTATCAATTTGAATATGCATATTTCCAGAAATGTTAAACACTTTTCTGTATTATTTTGGACTATTACCTACATTCTCTATTTCAATACAAAATTCAAATAGAAAATTAAGCGAACCCTCGCCTCTTCAATTTATATCTGTGATTCCTATTATATGTGGTGCGCGTTCACATTATAGCCCAGAATAAATTTTGTTTCTGCTGTTTACGGCCCCATTTCATGAGGTGTTGAACTTCCGCTGGTGGTGGGTTTATGGCATCACCTAGCAATAACCAGCTAGATCCCTAGTCAGAAATTCTATTAGTTGAAGGCAAGTTAGTCCCTTTTTCAAGTATAAGCATAGCTCTTTGGCTTACTGAACAGGTTACATAAAACTCAAATTATTGAAAAAGTTTGATTTTTATACAATAACGATTTTTCTAATGATTCTATTCTCTATTGATGAAAACTTTTTCCAGTTCTATATTGGTGTTCTTAAGTTGTTCCAATCAACTTTACCCTTGCAATGCTAGTGCAAGTGTTTTTCTATAGGGACTTCATCATTTTCATAATGAATGCTGACTCATTTTGCGGCCGAAAAAACATGAATAGGTTGATTTATGAACTGAGAAAAAAAAAAAAATATATATATATATATATATATATATATATATATATATATATATATATCTTTTCCATGTACTTCACCGATCCCTCATTATTTATCCTTATATTGTGTTTGTATTCCTGGACTCGGATGTCACGCAGGTGGCTAAAGCTGCCTCCGTGGTGACGTTGGATGTTGCCCTGGAATGCAGGGTCTTCCAACCGAAATCGCAAATGTGCGGCTGGCTCCCTTGTGTTGACTCCGTTATGTGATTTCAATTTCCAACTTTTCACCGTACTGATGAGGGCCGAAAGCCCGAAACAGCTGTCTACGGTTCATTTTCGTTTCAGAGGGTTATGTCCGTTATATATATATATATATATATATATATACAGGGTGTTCTACAAGCTCTATGATAAACTTTGACAGAAGGTAGCTGTGCTTGTTTTGAACATGCATATGTTCCTATGAACATATGTCCTATGAACATATGTCCGATTCGTTTTTGTTTCGGAGTTACGAGCATTTGATGGTGCACCACCAGATAGAGGGAGACAAGTAGTCAGTTGGCTGAATGAATATTTCCTGAATAAATGGATAAGTCAAGGAGGACCAATGGAATACAATGGCCACCTCATTCGCCTGATCTAAATCCTTTGGATTTTTATTCATGGAGACATATGGAGCATCTTGTTTGTCATGTTGAAATCCAATCTCATCAAGAATTACTTGATAGAATTCAAAATGCAGCAAACCAAATGCGAAACTACCCATATCCGATCCGCCGAGTAATGGCACCTTTAGTCTAGCTTGCATTCAAACCGAAGGTGGACATTTTGAACAAAATTTATAGCCTCATAATTCCATTTATTATTATGATTTGAACATAAAAATATAATTTTTCAAATGCTTGTATCTTCTAAACAAAAACGAATCGGATATATGTTCACAGGAAAAAAATGTTCAGAACAAGCACAGCTACCATCTGTCAAAGTTTGTCATAGAGCTTGTAGAACACCCTGTATACAGGGTGTTTTCAAAGGTGAGGTTTTTTGGCACTTGAAAGAACTCGTCAAATTGAGTCACTACACTGTTTACCCGCAAATCTGAGAAATTTCAAGCCCATATCTGACTTAAAAGTATTGAGCCTATCTGTTTCAGAGTATTCACAGTATTGAATATTATCCATCAGTTGTCGCGATGTCATTGTACTAAAAACAATGAGAAAAGAGTTCACGTTTCATGGAAAAGCATACTATGAATAATAACATGGATACGGTCACAATTCAGAAAAATTAATTTCTGAAATGCGACCGGGGATCCGAGACAGTGTATGATTTTTGCAAATGTCGCAAAGTTTTGAAAAATGCCGCGGATTTATTTAAAAGTGACTTGTTGATGTGATTTTAATTGATGATGTGATGAATATAGTACGAAAGAAGTGAAACAAAGCATTGAAAATCCTTGTACATCAAGGTTATCAATGAGTTTGTAAACTTCCTTATTTTTCATTACACAGTCTTTTAAATTAGCAATTATTCTCTCCTCACTATGAACTTGAGAATTCCTCTCAGAAAAAATTGCCTAAAAAAGCTGCAAGATAACACAATATTGCCAAAAATTATAATGGTAAACAATTAAAAAAAATTCCATATTGCGCTGCTTCGTAACAAGTGACTATTATCTAATGAACAGAGTTATGCAGTTCATAAAAGGATTAAGGCAGTGATGCCCAAAATTTCTTTCACTTTTTTTAAATTGAATATCTTGTATGAGTAACATACGTTAAAACGAACTTTCTTGATGAGTTCTACCACCTGTCAAAACTAAAGCCTAACCTTTGAATTGTAAGGATGTAGGGACGTATGTTTGTTACTCTTTCACATAAAAACTCTGAAATGATTGAGATGAAACTTATAATTTAAGACATGCTATATTACTGTGAAGTTTCATCTCAATCATTTCAGAGTTTTTACAGGCTACATAAAAATGTTGTGTAATTTGATCTCTGAGAGTTATTCAGGCGTATGCTGCATAAACCCTTGAAGTGACACGAAGAAAATGAACCATAAATCCAAATTAGTAAGCTATAAATGCAGTTAAATTGGATAACCTTTTTTAAATGCCCATTCTACAGTATTTACTAAATTTCTTGATCTTATTGATACTTTTGCTGTTTAATATGTAGATGGAATTTGCCTTTCACACAGATTAATTTAGACCAAAAGTTTGAAAGTTATTAAGATAATAATTGATCTGAATAAAGAACAGGGATATGCGTTTAGACATAGACGTCGTTTAAACTGTTAGACGACGCATCCTTGACAGTTGTGTTCATTTTGCATTTTATCTTATAACTAATCCAATCCTCGAAGCAACTTATTGCTTAAAGTAAAGTAGCTGTAAATATTAGTTTAGTTAGTTTATTTCAAGTAGAAATACGGTTGTATTAAATATTCAACATCTATTTTAATATTTTTATAACGTAGAACAACTTTTTGAAAGAAACACCCAATCTAGCTGATG
Source organism: Hippodamia convergens (assembly GCA_038502775.1). Classification (NCBI taxonomy): domain Eukaryota; kingdom Metazoa; phylum Arthropoda; class Insecta; order Coleoptera; family Coccinellidae; genus Hippodamia; species Hippodamia convergens. The sequence goes on along the minus strand of CM076610.1, from coordinate 11,906,845 downwards.
CCTGCCTATTCATTATTACCCATTTTTTTATACAGAATTTTCTTGATGTAGGATAAACAAACCGCTGCCAGTGCGTCTCAATCTCAACCAGAACAAAAAAGTAAGAGTCAACCAAAAACCCAAGAAAGCAAAAAAAATCCAGAAATAGTTGGAACAAAAACGGTGGAAAAGAAAAAAATGGAATCCGGAGTTCCGAGAAATCTTACAGATGAATTGAACATCAACATGGAAAGCTTGAGGAAAAGAGAAAAGTTGATGACAGAACTGTTTGGTTCTTCTGAAAAAAAAGTTGATTCAAGAAGTTCTCACCAATTTAGCCCTTCATATGGAATAACTCTCAGTCATGATGGGGAAATTCCTAAGATTAAATTGTTTTCTAGTCCATGTACAGCTGATAGAAGTGAAAACTCTTTAAGTTCAGAAGAAATAATGGCCGAAAATCCTGTAACGAAGTTTCAAATTTTCAAAACTAATCTTCCCCAGTTAGAAAAATCAAATTCATTATCAACCTTCAGTGTCCAATTTCAAACTCCTGACAAAACAGAAAACATATCTCCCCTAAAACAGAAGGAACACAAAATCTGTTTGAGCAAATCTGTCTCTGAGCAATATAAAGACCAGTCTACCAGTGATATATGCAATATGAACTTGGATATGCTCAATATGGAAATTGGACAGTGTAAAGCAGAAGATTTCCCAAACTTAACTGCTGATTCAGATTCAAAAGAAACATTCATTTTGCTATCAGCATCATCAGAAAAAAGGGAAAAGAATGCTCAGAAAAAACCTAGGAATGATACTGGAATAGGCAAGAGTAAAAACAATATCAATGAAAATAAAAAAATTTCAGAAGCGGGTATTTCCAAAATATCTTCCAAATCCACAAAAACAGGCAACAAAAGAGGAAATTCATCCTCAAGTATAGATGGCCAGATTAAAATACTATCTGATGTAAATATAAGCAAAGAAGGAAAGAACAATCCTTTGCAAAAAGAAGGAACATCAAAACATCCAGAAGTAGAAAAGAAAGCACAACCTATATCTGAAGAATTAGATTCTAAACAATGTCTATTACTTACTCAAAAAGATACTGTAAATGAAAAAACTTGTAATAAAAGCTCTGTGGTGCCCAATTCGGATAAGAAATCAGATAAAGAATCCCCAATGAATCCGTCAAGTTCAAGAGATATTTCTGACTTACTGTTAACACCTATGAAAGAAAATATTCAAACAGTTTCAAGAAAATCTACAACTGTAAGTAAAACAGGTAGAAGTGATTCAAAAATCAAATCAGTAAACTCTATCTCCAAATTGTCACAAGTATCTCCAGAAAAAGAAAAGAAAAAAACAGATTCATTATCCGACATCACCCCTCAAATTAACACAACAGGTAATCTGTCAAATGAAAAATCAAAACTTTTATCAGAAGAAGCAAAGGCGTCTTCAATGCAAAAAGAATCGACAAAGGATTCAAGTAATTCAGAAGTAATTCAAGTAATTGAGAAACAACAAATACAAAAGGCTTCTCAATCTAGTTCTAAGAGCTCCTGTAATTCAGAACCCATAGATATAAAAAGAAAAACTGTTCCAAATAAATCTACAAGTACAGTCAGGACTAGAAAACATGCAAATAAGAAGGCTGCTACAGAGGAAAATACTCTGAATCCATCAAAGAATCTCCCAGAGACGAATACTGATAAATCAAACTCATTAAAGAACATCCCTGAACAAAGTTCAAAATCGGTTAATGCAATATCAGGTGAGGAAGAAATCAAAATTTCTCAGCGAAAAGTAAAACAGAAAAAATCTCCTACAGAAAAAATAGAGGATATTTCGAAACAAAAAGAAATATCCACAAAACAACACGAAGAATCAGCACAAAGTCAATTTCCTACTCAAATAGTGGTTGGAGGAGACCATATTAGGCAGTCTTCCAGTGATACCTGTAATCCTGGCCTTGATTTGCCTAATACCAATCCAGGGTTCCATGAATCAGAAAAAAAAAGACCTGAGGAAATGCCTGATCTACTGTCAAAACCAATAGATGAAAATGAAGAAATAATTACAAAGAAAACTATAAATTCGAACGTAACAAACAAAAGTGCAAGTTTTAAAAATGCAGATGAAGAATCTATGAATGTGACAATTCCTAATTCATCTGGGAAAGTTGTGAAGGAAAGCAAGGATGATTCAAATGTAAATAAAGAACTGAAAGCTCAGGCAGTACCAACCAATGGCTCAACAGAAACAAAAACTGGGCCCAACATCCGTAGAAGAAGATGCGTTGTCAAATGGGTCTGATAAATAGTCCAGTTGTTTCGTAAATAATGTATTTATTATGGATGAGAGTATTTTTCTGTAAAAGCAGCAAACGTTTAGAATATAAGAATATGTTATGTAAAGTATGTTTTTTTATTTTAACAAATTTTTTCATAGTTGGGACATGTGAAGTGGATTGGAATTATAATGATGATACTATTCAATTTTTCATATAACATATAACTTTCAGTTTAAATTATGTCTGACAAAAATTGCATTATATTCAGTTATATTATAAATATAACTTTGAATTATAAAATATATATTAATCACATATATACCTCAATTTATATTCCTTGATGCAGGTAATTAAAAATATACAGCTTTATCAAATGAAAGATCTTATTGGTGAACAATTCCAAAATAACTTATATATAGAGCAGTTAACATATTTCAAGTTGATCTTAAATAGCACGATATGTATTTAGTTCTACAGATAGCATTCTTTAGTAGGCTCCTAAAGGCTAGTTTAGATATTGCTCATAAATAATGATTTGAAAAATTCAATGAGATACGATCATAATTATTTTTTCTTCGGGGGACATAATTTGCGATACTCAAAAGAATTGAAAACTAATTTAATTGATTCTTACTATTCAAATAGCAACCTCACATTGAAAATGTCTTGTCTAGAAAATAATAACTTTTAGTATCAGATACATTATTAAATTATATTATAATACACATCATTAGATCAGTTTCTACTTGTTCTAACTCCATAAATTCTCTAACCCGAAATAATTTTCCCACATAAACTACACCAAATGAAAATTTCTTCATTATATTCAGTTCCGCATTTGATAGCGGGCCCTTTCTTGTATTTGGGTATTTTATATTCTTCAAGGGAGGTGGGTACACTACTATACTAGTGGTATGATTTACAAGTAGTAAAATATATTCTGAGAAATAGTGCGGTGTTTAGTTAATGTATTTTCTTTAATATTTAAACTATGTAATTCGAAATGACAATAAGTTCTAGAAATATGGATATAACAAGGTGAAATGTGTTTGTTTCAACAACCTTTTTTTATCTTTATTGCTCGAGCTATGATACACATATGATGTGGATGATCATGTTTTCTCAACCCGTAAAAAACTCAATGGAATTTTGAACCTTCTGCCCAGGTCCGACCTCTCTAGGCATGAGCAATTTTTTCCAAGAGGCAAAAGTTTGAAATGCGATAATACTAAAATCTCAGGTTCCACTTTATGGAAATGCTTAAATCACTATTGTATGGAAGCTAATGGAGCTCAATTCGAGAATATGAAGTGTGAAATCTTAGTAATTTTCCTGAACAGTAAAATCAGCAAATCAGGAGAGAATATTCTATTCTAATAGGGAATATTATAGCGCCCATTACAATTTCATGCAGAATGAAGACACGGATGGTACCACCGAGATGCCAGAAAAATTCCCGGTGGGGTGGAAGGCTGGTAGCCCTGAAGCATTTTTTTAAAGAATATTGTTTTATTTTGACAATTTTATTTTCGAAAAGAATACATCTCTACAATTATTATATAGAAGAAGGTAAGTTATACGTTGGACAAGATTCTCCGCCAGAGGTGTCACATCATTTTTAATGTCTTCTTAATTTAATTCTGGTTGTCATCGTCTATTGAGTTATTCTACCCTGATGATGAAAACATCATCGGCTGCTTGCTATGCACTGTCCAATCCTTCGCTGGAACCAAGTCTTTCTCTGCAGTTTACCTTCATGTAATTGAGATTTTGACTAGCCCCATTCTTATGCAGTGGCGTAACTGGGCGTGGGCGACCGCCCACGGCCTCGCGCCCTCAAGGGCCTCGCGACCAAATGATCCCCTTTCCCTCTAAGATTAATCATTTTATCTACAGATGAATCTATATGACGACTTTTTTCTTTGTTTACGACGATTTCTATTTCGTACCTCTCAGCTTACCTATCAACTTTCTTTAGCGCAATATATTTGCAGAAATTCACACAAACCTAAATCGTGCCAGGAATACCTACATACATCAGTTTACTCTGGTCGCCACCTGAGGGTGACAAGAGCGTATCTCCAGCGCCCTAAATCAGAAAGATTATTTTTTTTACTATGAAAGCAGCGATGAACCTGTACAAGGTATCCTAAATTGCTTGATTTTGACTGTTTTGGTACATCTGGTCTATACCTTTTCAACTTCAAATTGAGACTAAGCACATTCTAATTGGTATTAAACAATTTCAAATCGGGAAAAATCAACTTCAAATTGGTAAGCACAATCTAATTGGGAATAAACACATTCAAAATGGGACTGAATAATTTCATATTGGGAAATGACATGTCTTTTGTTATAGAGAATTGTCATCATTCTGAAGACTTCCATGAATAAAATATGCTACAATCTTTGAAAGTGTTATTTCTTTTTCAATTGTGAGGTTGCAAGTTTTTGAATGGATTTGGCCTTTGACCAATTTGTGCACAAATTTTACACAGTGCTCTTTCTTCTACTATGTATTAAAATTTTTTTCTGATTGATTTTCGATCCAGAGACTGGAAGAGGAAACCTTAAATAAACGAAATCTTTCATAAATTCTTATACACCTCTGCATATTTTCCTCATTTCTATTCTCAGATATTTCAGAATAATGCTCTCGAAATATGATATGAAATAAAACGACTCTTTTTAATATGGAATAGTTTAGTGTCAATATAAATTTGGTAAATTCCAATTTGATTGTGATAACCATTTTGAAATTGTTTAGTCCCATTTTGAATGTGTTTATTCTTAATTCGATTGTGTTTACCATTTTGAAGTTGCTTATTCCCATTTTGAAATTGTTTAATTCCAATTTGAATGTAATTAGTCTCAATTTGAAGTCGAAAAGGTATAGATAGGGATAGGGAAAAATTTTCCTGGGCTCGATTTTCGCGAAAACACTATAAATGGAAACCGTTTCATAATATCTTCATTTTTTGTAGGATATAACTGAATTTTGAAATTCAATCGATTTCGAAAGTGTGCCATATCATTTTTATTAACGAAAATATGTGACAACGATTGAAATTTTTATAGGCTATAGTTTCACAGGAAATAATACACTATATTCATTTTTTTGTCTCGTCTACTTAGAGTAAAAAAAAACTTTTTCCTTTTAAAACCACTGCATTTTTTCATTTTATATCATGAAAAAAAAAGAGATGAAAAATTCAAAAAAGAGTCTTCGTCCTAGTAAAAAAGTGCTTGTAGAAAGTTTTAATCGTTTCAGATATTCTGGAAAAAAAAGTAATGGTACATCTTCGAAATCGATACAATATCAAAATTTTGTTATATCTTCGAATCAAATAAAAATATGGTGAAGCGGTTTCCACTACTGGTGTTTTCACGAAATTCGAGCCCAAGACTCCTTTCAACGTTTTTACCAGTACCAGAAACAGCCAAGATCAAGCAAATTGGAATACCTTGTACAAATGTACAATCAGGATAGACTTTCTGCTTCGGCAACCCTCTCTATCGAAACAGATTCAACATACCAGCTGGACTATGATTATAATTAAGCAGTTAAGTGAGTCTAGAAGCCGCGACACTTTTAATTTGATTTTTACTTCATAATTCGTTACATATATTTTATTAAATGTTAGACAATTTGCTTCTTATGAAAACCTTTTTTCATGAAGGGGCCTCGCAATTTTTATCTAGCCCACATATAATTGAGGTCTTGTTACGCCAGTGTTCTTATGCATGAATGCATAATTTTGTGATATTTACCTAATGTTTTTTCGGTCATAATCTCTTTTTATGTTTATTATATTTTTATATTATTTTTTTTTCTGGCGTCAGAGTATATTTGTATTATTCTTCTTATTTTTTATTCATTATACATCGTGTTCCTAAATAAATGTATCAACGGTGAATCGTAGATTTGTCATGAAAAACTAACAATTTTTTTTCTGAATAGTTTAAGGCTTTCACGGCCAGATATACTGACATTGAGAGAGTCTTCCGGGCTTATTGGCCGGGGTCCATTAGGAATTATTTCACCTATCGTTTCGCCTACAACTGCTTTAGGCATCTTAAGAGGTCTCGTTCTGAGATTGTAGCTCAAACGCTGAATTTCTTGGATATAATGCCAAATAAATTCAGAGGACACTAAGATCAAAAATTTCCAAAAGTGATGATAACACATCACAAATCAATCTCAATGGAATATCTATCTTACCATACATCCCCATAAGGTCACAGATAGAATTGGTAGAATACCCTGAAGAGGTACGACATCGAGACCGTTTATAAGCCGACACAAAAACTTGGCCAAATGATCAGACACAGTCGACCCATTTTCACAAGCCGGTATTTACAGGATACCTTGAGACTGCGGCAAAGTTTACATTGATATAACAAAACAATACGGGAATTAAGGAGCACAAACGATTATGTCGACTGAATCAGACAGAAAAAACCGCACTAGCGGAACATGCTCCAACAGATGGACATAAAATAGTTTTCTCAAAGGCAGAGGTTATTTGCTCGAATATCAAAAGTTACTATCCTTAGCTGAACATGGGAACCATTGACATTTATAAACATAAAAACAACATGAACAGTAAAGAAGAAACCCCTTTTTACATAGCGCATGGTTACCGATCTAAGAAAAAAACCAAGATCCAAGATCAAGGCGATAATAAGCGGGATCGATGGGCCAATCACCATCGCGCACGTAAACTCACTACCGCCACATTAACCGGGGTGTAGATAACCAAAGACCTTTAATCCTTATGATAAGTCTGAGATAACCAAAGAACTCTTATCTAGATAACACTTCCGGATCGAACACGTCAGTGTCAGTTTTTTTCTCTTCCATTTTTCCCCCAGGTCATCTTTTCAGAGGCACAGGGTGTCAAAAATTTAAATTTTTTTCAATTTTTTGCTAATATCTCAGGAACCGTTTGAATTACAGAATTCTATTTTTATATATACAGATTGTAACTGCATAATAAAAGCTACCTTCTTACACTTTACCCGACGTGCCAGTGGCGGAGATATTGAATTTGCACAAAGTTTTTAACCCCCAACTTTCACACCACTGGTCAAATGTGCATTTGCACGGCAAATTCTGATGCGACAATGTGTTTTACATAAAAAAGGTATTAGTTCATTGCTCTAAAGTTAAAGTGATGCGTTTTCGAGAAAACTGGCATTTTATGATAAAAACAATTGGTTAACCAGTGGCGTTACGAGTTTCGACCGATAGTTTTAGGGCCCCCTCTTAAGTTAGAATTATTTCATAGAAAAAATTACTCCAACACTTCCCCTGTCCCGACGAACCACCGTGGTCCTCGTTTGTTAACTCACATTCACATTAAAAAAATGTACAACAAAATGATGCGTATTTATTGAAAAAACCTTCATTTGAAATAAGTATGTAGTTCAGGTGTGACACCACCAAAATTACTTTAAAATATTACTTGAAATATTACTTTTTACCTATAGAAATATTATTCAAAATTTGCAGTAAATAATATAATTGCGTCTTTATTTCAAATATTAAATATCAATCCCAAAATACTGTGTTATTTGAAGGAAAAGGGTAAATAACTTGAGTCGTTGATTTCCATGTGGGTTCGCCGAAAAAGCTCTCTTGTCGTCTTGATTCTTTGCTGCAAATACTTTTATTCCTTCGTGAAGGTCCATATTCCTGGATCGTTTATTCCCAATACTGAACAAACTGAGCCCACTTAGACTTCATTTGGTCGTTGTCCTTCCCAAATAATTCTATAGCAACAGGTTATTTTAGAAATAAGTTGAAAGCGATACAAAGATCTGGGAAACTAGCTGCAATCCAAAACAAGAAATCAGGTTATTGCTGGTTTTTTTTGGGGTAAGGGAACCTAGGAGAATTAAGAAATCACTTTATGTAATGGCCAACGTTTCGCAAATTTATTTTTGCTTTCCCTTACCCAAAAAAAAACAGCAATATATTGGATAATTTTTTGGAACGAAAATTTAAATAAATCAGGTTATTGTCGTATTGATGATCTTATCTAAATAATCTCTGATTTCAAAATGCAATTCCAAAAGAGTTTATTTGGAAGTTTAGCTCAGAATTGAGGCCATCTTCATATTTCTTGATCAAAGCATTCACTTTTCTAGACATCTCAACATCTGTTGTTTACTACAGATTTACAACAAACTTCAATCCGGAAAATCAAATCTTTTACGTGAAAAATTGCAAGTCAAGAGTGAACGTTTAATTAGTAGATTCAGTTTTGAAGGAGATTCGAGAGGTGATACTGCCTCCTAAAAAAATAATTACAGACAAAAATTGTTGTTCTGCCATCACTTAATATTCGGTCTTCTGATGTGATCTCAAAACCCAAAATTTGGATTCGAAAATTTATCAAAGTCCTGTCCACATCTAACGTTAACGTTACTTATTATTTTAGGGCAAACTAGTTTCCTTCCTAAAACTCTATCCCAAGAAAAGTTACTGTGATATTAGAATAGATGGCGCTGTCTGAGCTTGACGTTCATTCATGGCTTATCCATTCTTCTACTACGTACTTGGTTTCAGTGCGCAAACTAATGCGCAATAACAAAAAAGTTTGCATTCGAAACGAAACTTGATTGTTTTGATTGTTTGCGACTTGCGTTGCGAGTACTATACGCGTTTGTGAAGAACGTGTTCTGTTTGTCGCTTGTCGCCCCGTTTAAACAAATGCGAATCTTTTCCGTGACAACTAAATTCTTGAAAAGCGTATCATTGCACTGGCAATGTTAGTCAACAAGCCGAATTGTGAAGTGAAGTTATATGAAACCTGTTTTGGACGTGTGTGAAGTGTAATGTCTGTGAATTGTGCTATTCCGACTACACTATCTTAGGTGTTCAATTATAAGGTAAGTTTATTTGTGTTTTTCGTAATATATTAATCCGCCAAATATATACCTATGATCACATCATTGGATGCGTATTCCCCTTCAAGGTTCGGATATGACTAATGCCATAATGATTTGGAGAACTTTAAACGTTACGTAGTGGTTAACAGGTAGGAGATGAGGTAGACATAGGTACTTAATTCTCTCTCGAACACGGTGTACGGTGGTCACATTTCTAGCGGTTTCGTTTGGAATGGCAAAGTTGGGTCAAGATCGGAAGGCGGTAGGTATTTACAAGAAATAATCTTACACATAGGTATACGTATATGTTTGTAAATGATTGCAACATCACAGTTGCCTTTGGATTATTGGATATCGAAAAATGAGTTGGTCCATGGATGAGTTTTCTGTCGGTTTTCTGACTGCTAAGACCGACTCTCAGGCATTGAGAGTTTTATTTAATATGCAGGTTGTTTCATTGCAGTTTCTGACTGTATAACGAATTGCAAACATTGAAATGATAAATTTGATACGACAAAATATCAAAATCAAAGCGAATAATATTGTAATAATAATATACAAAAGCCTGTGCGAATATCATATCAACTTCCATCCAAACGGAGGTCTAAATGTTATCGATCCCGGTATCGATACTTTATTTTCATAATAGCTACCTTTATCTACCTGTATTATTTGTTTATTTTGCACTGAAACAGGCATTTGGCTTGATTTGTGAAGTAAAATACCTGTGTAGGTAAAGTAAAGGTCTACACGTGAAAAAAAAATTTATAAACTTCATTTTAAGAAAAAAAGTACTTCATTGTACCCGATGTTTCAGTCAAGTGAAGTGAAATCTTAATTAACGGAAGGTACATTCACAATAATAAAGGTAATAGGTAGTCTAGTGTTTATCATTTACTCCTTCACATTATATCGCATTGTAAGAAGAGACTGATGGATATTCTTACACGAATTTAAAAACGAGCCACAAAGTTGCTAGTTTCCCAATGAAAGAGTGTTAGAACGAGCCTCGGAATGAGCCTTCTGTACGAATATCCTACATTGATTTCTCTAATTCGTTGAATTATCGACATTAATGAAATATTTCCGTAAATATCGTTCAGTGAATTTTGCATTGAAAAATATCGATTAGCAGAACTGTTTTCTTTCCCACAAATTTGACAGGTAATAAATAAATCCGTGGCAGGACAACATGTCATCAATAAATATTACCATGAAAACTGCGAGGAAAACTTTGTTGGAATGAAATATAAATATTATTTCTCTAATTATGTGTCAAATCTGTTCATTCCGCCACATCTCGTAGAACAAAACAATGTTAGAATATTACATTCTAACATTGTTTTCAGTAATATTTATTCATGGCATGTTTTCCTCCTGTCAAAGATTTATTCCACATCTGTCGAATTTTATGAGATAGAAAACAGTTCTGCCAATCAATATTTTTCGATGCAAAAATCACTAAACGATATTTACGGTAATATTTCATCAATTTCGATAAAAATTCATCGAATAAGAGAAAATAATGTATAATACTCGTACAGATGGCTCATTCTAACACTCGTTTATTCCAAAACTCGCCACTTCGTGGCTCGTTTTTGAATTTGGAACTCAATGTCTTCTGCACTTGTATCATAAATGATTTTGTTCTGCGAGATGTGGCAGAATGAACGAATTTGACCTCGGATTTGACACTTCATTAGAGACCAGTATGTTCCAAAACAATTTGCAGAATGGGCTCCTATTCCAACCGAACACGAAATTCGAAAACGAGCGACGAAGGAGCGAGTTTTTGACATACTCCTGATTTCCATATAAAATTCTGATTAGTGACTTTTGTGTTTTATCTTGGCAGTTGGTGAGAATTTGACAGATTACGAAATTTGAATTCATTTGATTTGAGAATTGATAGGATCGGAGGTCAGTACTGACAACCAAAAAACGAAATGAATGCTGTAATGAATTTATTACAGCACAATTTTTTAGTACTGTAATGAACTCATTACAATACTGAAATAGAGAACCATTTTTTCTGAGGTAACCTAAATCGAGACCTAAATGGTTTGTTGTTCGTCAATATTTTTCGGATATAGCGAATCCGGCATAGAATTTCCCCACCTTATAAAACCCGAGTTTTTCCAAATTGATGAAACCCACTCTTATTGGGTTTTTATTGAGTTTTTTCCATAATAGCAAATTTTCGGTTGAACGAACGTCACATACATAATATATTTATTTGTGAATGTTCTTCGAGATCGTTCCATCAAAGTTCATTTAAAAATTTTAAATAAATATAATTTTAATGAGTACGATCTCTTTCCAAGTCTCTTTCACTGTAGTAATTGATAACGAAAACGCGGTATTTTTCATTTTTGACAAAAAAACGGGCATTTTTGTACAAAGAAAGTTTGAAATATACAAGATAAAACAGTTATAACAACTGTCTCTTAAGAAACCAGAGGAAAACTTGCTGAAAGTAGAACTAACTGTCTCCTTTCAGAAGCAAACTTTACCTTCTTTTTTCAACTTGAGGGATTGACGACTTCTCGTTTTCATTTTGGTAATCTGGTAAATTTTTTTCACAGCGCCGACGCAGTTCTTCTGGTCCTGCATAATTACTAAACCTGTCTCTCAAATTTTAAGAAAAAATTGAAAATCCCCCGAAAAAAAAAACAATAAAACCCGTCGGGTTGGACTTTTTTAAAAACGCCCGGGTTTTGCCAACCCTGCCGCATAGCACATAATTTGAGCTTACAATATCCCCGATTTTCAATCCAAGCTATAAAACTTCCGAAGTTGTCAAGAAGTTGCGTTTGTGAAACGCAAATCGCCATTCGCAAATATCCGTATACGTAAAGTTGCGAATGATGTCGAGAACGAGGTCGAGAATAGGTCCCATGGAGCTAAAGGTAGGTTAAATCGACACTGACTGGTACTGCATATTGATTTCAGTAGTCACGCATCAGCGGTAAACACATAACGTCCATGTTATATATTCTCTTTCCCATTCGTTTAGAGGAAAATCTGGAAATGTAAATTTGTGAAGATATTCAATTTACATTCCATTGCACTTGAAATTCCCCCGCAGAATTTTTCGTGGTGCGCTACGAGTAGGTAGAAAAAGAAAAATTAAAAAATTTGATCCATAGCAATTTTAACTCAAAAAAGTAATGAATACCATTTTCAATTCCCAGACTCACAGATCTTTTATCATGACGTTGGAGAGGTGATATCAGATTTTGTCATTGAGTGACACAATCATATATTAATTCCCCATCCGAGTGTGAATCTGATTAAAATATCTAAATGAATCAGAACGATAGTTAACTCAATAATCAATATCACTAATAAAGTAATATCTTGGTAATAATGTATGGGATGTATGTATGTACAATGGGACTCTTAGAATCGCGATATCTCAGGCTCGATCTCAGGTAACTCCGAGGGTAACTCTTAGGAAAAAATCATGAAATTGTCGAGAATTTTAAGATCTATAACTTTTGTTTTAGATTTTTTTTAATAATACTGACCCTTTTCGAGAAAAATTCAGAAAACCTAAAATTTTGACCTTAGACCCCGAACTCGACCCTGAATAACTTTTGTCGCACACGTAGGATCGCTGGGGCATTTTTAAACTTTATTTGTAATGGTTAACCCTAGATCTCCACCAAAATTTGGCTACCCGACGCCTTATTCGATGAAAGTTTATGAATTTGATTTAAAACTTGTAAAATAATGAAAGGTAAAAAAGTTATCACTAAAAATACCCTTCGCCCCCCTGAAATGATACGCTAATGAATGAGATGAAAAAAATGTACTCAAATCATTCGATGCGTATTTTTGATATTAGCCAACGTGTTAAATTTCAACACTTCAGGTGAACGCCGTTTTGGAGATATGTGGCAAAAAGTGTTACCTGAAAGTCATGCTCCTTAACGAAGCATTTTTGTATCATATGATTTTGATCGAAAGTGTTTCAAATAATGTCTAGATCATCCACTAGAAGTTTGTCGGTCTAATTATGGGACTCCTGTATATTGGTTTACACAGAAATTGTTAGAACAGATATCTAGTCTTCAGACTCGGTATGAATGCACTTATTCGAACGGTTTTTCTGAGAAGTATTGTTCAAACCTTGACCTCTACTGCAACTTTTCCCATTCGAAGTGGCATAATATCTGAGCAGTGAATGGCGGAAGAAAAAAATGAAAGAAGTCTTCTGTTACCTTTCAATGAGCCGGTTTCCATGCAGGAAGCTTGTGGGGAGATCCGGAGATGCATGGTACGAGCTTATGTAGGGCTATTATATGTTCTGATTCAGAATAACTCGATCCCAGATGGATGTCCAAATAATTCAACAGAAATGTGAAGGTGGAGTTTGCCTTTGCCTGCAATGTTTGCTCACGTCTTGAAAATAGTCGACGGGTAAATATTGAATTTCAAGATTATACGACAGAATTTTTCATCACAATTTTTTTTCATTCATTCCCATTCATTTGTTAGATAAGCATTTTATCCAATTCTTTCATGGAATTGGTCCTAATTTTTCAGGGATACTGCACTTTTAAGAGGTAATTCGTTGAGTCATAATTTTCTCAGCAAAAAGTCGAGCAAAAAATCAATGAATGTATTAGTAGTAGTATTAATGAAGAACTAAGTTATCACTCTGGCATCTGGCATCTCGGTTGACATAGAATTTCCCCATGTTATAAAACCCAGTGGGTTTTTTCAAATTGATAAAACCCACTATTATTGGGTTTTTTCAAAAATAGATATTTTCAGTTGAACGAACGTCAAAGACAGAATTATTTGTGAATGTCCTTCGAGATCGTTCTATCATATTTCATTCAAATGTTTTGAATAAATATAATTTTAATGAATATTATCTCTTTCACTATGGTAATCGACGAAGAAAATGCGGTATTTTTCCTTTTTGACGACAAAACAGGCATACAGGAAAAGTTTGAAATTAATAAAATAAAACATTTCCAACACTTATCTATTAAGAAACCAGAAGAAAACTAGCCGAAACTCGAACTAATCTCACATTCTAAAAACAAACTCTACTATTCTAGAAAAACTGAACGGACTGATTACTTTTCGTTGTCATTTTCGTAATCTATGACCCAAAAACAGTAAGTGAGAATTTTTTTCACAGCGCCGACACAGTTTTTTTTGGTTCTGATAATTACCGAAACTATTGTATATCAAATCTCAAAAAAGCTGAACATCCCAAAAAAAAAGCCAAAAAAACCCATAAAAACCCAAAAAAACCCGCCGGGTTGTGGTTTTTAAAAAAACCCGAAACCTCAAAAGCAATATTCTCTTCTTCAAGCCCATGATTCAATAGTATATTCTAAAACAAGTTGCAGAATGAGCTCCTATTCCAACACGAATGCGAAGTTCGAAAACGAGCGACGAAGGAGCGAGTTTTCAATAGCATGAGTGTTGGAATTGCCTTCTGCAACGAGTATTAGACGGTATTTTCTCTATTTCAGTCAATTTTTGTGAAATATTCTCGGAAGTTGAATGAAAATTCAGATTAGTGACTTTTGTTTTGTATCTTGGCAGTTGGTGTGACATACGAAATTTGACAGATCACGGAATTTTAATTGTTTTGATTCGAAACTTAATTCAGCAACTTAATACAGCACTACTTTCAGTACTGTAATGAACCCATTACGATACTGAAATAGAGAAAAATCATTTATCATACTCTTACGAATTTGAATGTTCAAACTGATTTTTAAATCAATATATTCATAGTTCTGAAGACGTGAAGAATTGTCGTTGAGTGAATAATTGTAAATAAACCTTGAAACTGAAGAACTTTGTTCTTCTAATTTTTGGGAAGGATATATCCTACATAAAGGGTGCTGCAGGTATACTTGCTCCTTTGAATAGGGTCCCAATGAGCGAGGAGTGGTTAGAAAGAGGTGGGGACTTTCTTATTCGGAAAAGGGAATCTTGAAGTTTTGTTGCTTCACAAGCTCTAGCTGTCGCCATGCGTTGAACCAATAAGCAGCGTGCGTTCGCCGTCAACGCCTACTTTTCAAATGGCCATTCGGTAGTCGCTACGTGCCTTCCGAACTCGGTTCAATATAATACTATAAGATGATTTTCCAAATTCCAAAAATAATTACTTTTGGAAGTAACGAACCTAACTTGAAAAATGCATTGAACATTTAATTTAATCATGCTTCTCTACAACACAGTCAGTAAAAAATCAATATTCAAGTATCAGCTTGGATCTTGTTCGAAACTATGTAAGATATTTGTATACGTACGTCGTGACTTCCATGTCGAATACTAATTATGTTAAAGTCATCACCAGCATGGAAATTACAAGGTTAAATGAATACATATATCAGGTACGTTCGTGGATTTTATAACAATAATAATTATCAATATGCAATAAGAGGTAACCTGCAGATGAGTTTTATTTGCAGGTGTTCGAGAAAAATTATGCATACTGCTGTTGTTTACCGGCGAGTTTACCGGTAATCATCAATAGTACACTAAATTAAACATTCTTAGGTACACCTATACACCTCGCTATACACCGTTTGATAGGATTGAGTTTTTAAATTCATATTAATACTGAATATCAGAAATGAATAACGTCCTGAAAATATTCCGAGAAATACTCTGTGTTTAGCTCGTAAGGGAAAAATCATTGATATAATTATTATTTGTTCTGATGAATAGCTGACATTGTGATTTCATAATTTCTTAGTGAAAATCTTGGTAAAAATAGATTCCATTTGCCATTGTTTTCATAATCTCTTTCATATCTGTGTTGTAATTAGTTCTATCTTTTCTTAATGTTGTCATTTTGGTTACATTTTGAGCTCAAGATAAAAATTTTTGATGGATATTGTATCATTTAACTTCAAACCAGGTTACATTATGTTCCTTTGTTACTGAAATTTTCAAGAGTAATGATGAACAAGTTCGTTAATTACCAATAAATTCATTTTTTGAATCAGATATACATTTTTGAACTTGTACAATAAATATGAACAAATGTGGATTTATGAAAATAAAAAAAAAGTTTGTAGGGATATGATATGTAGATAGCATGTACCTATTGATTCAAATTGAGCAAGAAAGTTGATTTTCTTGGAAAAATCGAAGGAATCGAATCCTATCGAAAGAAGAGATTCATGAATATCAAGCTCCTGAGCATGTATGGTATACCTAAATAAAAGTAGAGCGACAATTATTACTGTAAAAACGTATGCTCGAGGATATGTTACATATCATTACATTCCTTCAAATGACTTTTAATGGAAATTGGAAATATACCTTATCTCTTTCTCAGAAATTCTCCCACTGTTAGTAGTATCATCAAAAATTCAATTTATTTGCATAACAATTGAATCGAGGCTGCTCTGATGTTCCTGAGATGAAAATATTTTCATTCGTGAATTTGTATTTGTATTGAACATAAAATCACGTTCAGCACATATACCAGCTGCTTATCTGCTAAGTTAGCATTTCATGAATTATCAGAGAATAACAGAAGTCTTTTTGAGAATGCCTCTTGCTTATTATGCATATTATTCAGGATTATCGAAATGAAACAGAAAAAAATTATAATTCGGTAATCACACATAGAAAAGCATGCTTATCAATTTTTTTTATTTACATAGCTTCATATATTTTTTCTGCGTTTGTTTCTATAACAAGAACGTTGTCATTTTTCCATTTCGTAAACATGATAACGTTCTGATGAAAAGGCCTGAAGTTTTGACATTTTTACGGTTTGTTCTTTGTTCACATAATCCGCCCAAGGGTTGCTCAGATAAAAACATTATAATATATTTTATTTGTTTGTAGATTCCAACTTCTAGAGAGTGTTGGCTGGGTTCCGAAGAAATATTTCTTTGTATTATGTTCAGTACGAGCACTGCTTTGGCTTTTCTTGATATTTTCTTTTTCCGCTTTTAATAATAATTATGTTTGCTCTGAATATCACTTCACTCATGTTCATGTCGACGTTGTTCGTAGTACCGAATTCGATGATGCCAATTTACATTGCTTCAAGAATATGGACTAAGGATTCTCATGACATTTCCGGATGATTAACAAACACTATGTGCTTTGTCATTCCACTATTTTTAATATGGATGCTGCGACCTTGAACACGTCTACACGTCATGGTTACTCTTGAAAAACCCATTACTCCAAGGATATAATTGCCGAGTGATGCATCTTGGAAATGAATGGCTTCAGATTTGCAAAATTTGAATGCACTATAGAAACTTGATTTTCTGCACAAATATCTTTTTAAGACTACAAGAATCATTGAACGCTATGTTTTCCACTGGAAACAGCGATGAAAGTTTCACACAGGTTGGTATCTATAAAGAATTCATGTTCAATGATCATAATAAATCAACAATGGACTTGACTTGTTATCGTATACTTTTTTCCGTGAATTTCGAAAAGCCATAAAATGTTAACTGCTTGTTTATTTTTGCACCTGTTTAAGGACTCCAAGAAGGAAACGCCTAGACTGAAAATTACGTACAACGATTTTTTGTTCATAAATGCAATACAAGTTTCTAGAGTTCTAAGAAAAGAAAGCACGCAAAAATTTACTGTACCTATTCGGTGCGGGATTCCGGTAAGGATATTGTCAACTGCTCTTAAAATTACACAATGATTTTGCAGTGATAACATGGTTGGATACATTTTTAGAGATGTTAATTGACCTTATTAAAAGTGGGAGTTATATTGGATGTGGTCGTTCGACTTCCATCAACTCTTCGGTTATTCTTCCAATCATTAAATTTCGCATTAAATGGAAATTAAAAGGGGGCTAACTCGGGACCGAGCTCTGGGATAACCGAGGGGATAACCAAGAGTGGGACATATTTCCGAATTGAATATTTTTAATGAATTTTTGTTTGATAGCAACTAGCAACTCGGGTAGCAAGTTTTTGAACTATATAGTTTGTATATGAGTGAAGAATAAGTGATCTAAAAGTTGGGGATGAGAAAAACCTGTTAGTTTCAATACCGTTTATTATTGAAATATGACTGAAATAAAACTAAAAATAAAAAAACAGTATCATTCAAAAATAGAAATTATTAGACAAAAGGGCAAGAAATCAAAATAAGCAAAGCAAATGAAAAAATTTCCAGGTAGAAATTTCGGTGCGTTAAAATTGAAGTGCATTATGATAAGTGATGGGCATAATGAAGGTATTTGAACCTTCATGACAAGAGATGATATCTCAAGATTTGAACTAAATTCGGCGCCAAAAAATGAGATAACGGACGTCCAAATTCGTCTGAGTGCTGTGTACATTCCAGATTTTGGGGTGTAGAAGATTTTCAGAGAATTTGAGTATTGATGCTAGAGACGAAGCACATTTTTGATTTCGACTTATAAAATGAACTCGATATCATCCGATAATAATAATAGCGAATTTGGCCATTTAAAAGTTAGGGAAACATAAAAATGTATAAAGCGAGCCGAAAACGTAACGTAACTCGTCAATAATTCTGGTACGCAGAATTATTTAGGAAAATCCTTGCACCCGTCCATTTTTAGCTATTTATCGTATGCTTTTTTGAATTTGTAATTTCTCACCCCCTGCGCCCCGCACCCCTCTACTATATTTTTTCAAATGAGAATATATATGGATTGTGATACATCAGATGAAAGGTTTGAATTTGAAATATCACACCCTTTTCGCTCTAGACTCCTCTACCGTTTTTTTTTTCAAATATAATATATAATATATGGATTGTGATATTATAGTTATATCAAATGAAAGTATTGTGTTTATCTGTTTATTTTATTTGCGATCTTATACATAAATTGGCAGCTCTTCTCAACTTGTGTATTATTTTTTTTTCATCGTAACATTTTTATTGCAACAATTTTAAGCTTAAATTATATTTTCGTTCACATTACTGAATTGGTCATCGAATGACCTTCGATTCGATATATCACGAGCAATATTTTTTCAATTGAAAAATATTGTTGAGGTTTAAGTAGAGTATAAACCCCCAACTTCAAAACTCCATGCATTTCTCAAACTTTCGAAAAAAGAAATCGGCTTGTAGGAAGACATTTCTCATTATTTATTAATTCGAGAATGAGAACCTGACACCAATCACAAATTGTAATAAATTTTGTAATAAAAAAAATACTTAGCAAATTCTATTTTCAAACATACCGCTCAATGTGGAATCGAAAGTCCTTTCATTTGATATTATCACAATCCAATCACAATCACAAATTAATAATAATTAGTAGAAGAATAATGGTCTGATTGCTCCAATCACAAGTTGTAAATTATTTCCTAATTTTTTAATAGAAAACGACACAACTTTCTACTTTTAGACTTTTAGCCACATCGCTGAATGGGTAATCAAATAACCTTTCATTTGATGTATCACAATCCATATATTACCATTTGAAAAAATAAAGTAGAGGTGAGCATTATCAAATAAAAAAAATACGATAAATTGCTTTTGAAAGTAAAACTCGACAGTTGCGAGGATTTTCCTTAAAATTTCTTCGTACAAGAATTATTGACGAGTTACGTTACTTTTTTGGCACTCTGTATATTTCTAGGCTTTCGATAGTCGATTCCACCTGACCCATCTAGCGGAAAGTGTAGGATGCGCATTCCTGAATGCCTGACATACTTCCACACCTTTCCGGACTTATTATTTGTGGTTCTTGGAACGAACAGGGTCGTCGTATAGATAAGAAAGTTGGGATTACTTGAAATTTCAGTCTCGGCACGTCCTGTGACTTGAATAATTTACAATGTCGAGTACGTCGACTCGGTACGAAGTCACTAAATGGATATTTGTAGAGGTGTTTCCACGTTGAATTGAATTGTTTCCTTTGTTCACGCGTTGAGCTTGTTCGCCAGAGAGGCTTGGCTATAGGATTGCCAATGATTACATTTGATTCAGAATTTCCCCAGGATGCCTTCACATTGTGAGAAAAACTATTGTTTTGAAGTGAGAGCAAGTTACCTACAACCGAGCATAGCACACGCTGCCTCGTAGAACTGCCGGAACCGAGAAAAGTCCTCATCGGATATATGAAATTTGCGAAATCCTGATAGAGGAACATTATGAAAATGATTTGTTGATGAGTGATGTATTATTTTCGTTTAGTCATATCCATAGAGGGGGGGAGGTGGAACCATTTATAATACCTTCTGTCGAAAAAGTACCAGGAAATTATTATTTCAAACGCCCGCGCTGAATGGATATTGAATTTTTTTTTTTATTTTAGTAGGACTGCCTTTCATTATTATGCTAAGTTTGAGCAAGATCTGTCAAGCAGTTTCTTCACGACAGCTTGTTAAGTGCCTCGTAAGTGCGTGCCGATTTTCAACATGAATGAAATTATTTAACAAAGAGTTTGCCTTCAATCTTGTGTAAAAACGAAATTTCTTGTGCTGACGAGTTTTGTTGCAAAAGGCTTTGTGGTTGGTGATTCAGTTCAAAGAGGGCCGTGGAATCGTCGAAGACATGCCTCTTTCTGGACGACCCTCGACCTCTCTAACCGAAATTAATGTCGATGTAGCGAAGGAAATTGTGATCGAAAATGGTCATACGAACTCAAAACTCTTCTCAAGAGTCTTTTCGTACCCATTTGATTGTTGATTGAGCATTAGGCAAACAACTGGATTTTTCACGACAATGACGCGATGTTGCGCCGAGTTACATTGTAAAAAATACCAGGCAAAAAAATTGATAAACACATAGATCAACCATTGTTTTGGCCTGATTTAGTTCCGTGCGACTTTTTTCCATTCCCGAAACTAAAATTACCCCTTCGTGGAACCCGTTTCGAGTCCATTGAAGCCTTCAAACAGAATTCGGAGCGTGAATTGAATGCCATCTCCGAAAGTGTTCATAAAAGATATTTTGAAGAATGGAAAAAATTATGGCACAATGAGGAAAATTTTGAAGGCGACCATATAAATTTTGATAATTCAATGTAAACTGTGTGTTGTATTTGCAAATTCCTGGTACTTTTTTGACAGAAGGTATAATCGGTATTGTTCTCGTAGAAAAATCAGCATCTTTTTCCGGCTCGGAATGATAATTAATAAACTAGAAAATTATAAGATCTGTTCGGGTTTCTTAAAATTCTCTCGAAACTTTTACCAAGTGAAGGGTCACAAGGGGTCTATATCAAGTAAACTGCAGGCACGTGTTGTCACCAACCGAGGCGTAGCAGGCAGACGGATTCTGACTTATTATACTTCATCAGTGAACTCTTGAAAATAAGTTGAATGCTATTTGATAATTATTTGGCTATTTCGGAAAGTATTTCGTGTAATCTCGTGAAATGAGCATTTTGTAGTAAAGTATCATTTCAGAAAATATATATCAGCGAAATTGAAAACATTGGCTACTTTGGCTGAATGCCACTCTGTCCAAAAGATTCACAGAATCTCGGCTACATTTTTTTTGGAAGTTTCGTTAGATAGATACAATGCTCGGAAAAACTTGAGTGGCATGTTTCCAGGGTGGCATAGCTCATTATGAAAGTATAAAATGGGTATATCTTTTTTTCTAGGTTGAATCGGAAAAAATGGTGTACCAAAAAAGTTTACTTTTTGACCTATTGTTGAAATACATATACCTACAAGTCAAAGATTCACCCTTTGAAATCTGTGATGAGATCGATATTTGAGCTAATTAAATTCTCAAGATTGTTTCTGGTGATTGATTTTTGGCACTTAAAATCTTTTCGTATAGGGCATACGTCACAAAGGTCCCATTTCAAAAGAAATTTATCTGCTGAAAGTAAAGTAAGTAGAACGGCATAAGCGGCAGTAGCTGTAATTTGATTGATTAAGTATCATTATATTACGGTAATTAGTGGTCGCTACCAAATAAATGTAATATCTTTCTTCATAATATATGCCTTCATTATTGTTATTAGTCGTGCCAACAAATTATCCTGGAATATATAATTTCATTTTTGCATTCACCTTACTTTTCCCACGTTGTCTGATTGGGTGGGTGCATCTCATGGACTTTCACTGAATACAATAAACTTCGTAACCGGAACCGGTTGCATCGGTTTCATTGCCAAGGACTTTTTATTCATTAAAATCTGCGGACATCTTCAAGGAGAAGAAGGATTTACTTGAACTTCATATGATTTTCATTTCATTTATATCGATTTCTTTCGTTGGTCTCTCACCAGGAGAATTTTTTTTCACATTTTGCAAATTGGACAGAATTGTTACAATTTCACTAGTCTATTACAAAACGATGGCAGAATCGCACGTAGGACAAGACGAGCCATCAATTCTAGGAATGAAGAAATCATAAACCAGATCAAGGATAAGTTTTTCATCAGCAACAAATTGATTATTGAAAAGATCATTGTAGAAATGGTGTTTTCACTTCAAATTTATCATGAGGTAAAATCGAGGATAAAGTGGTGTGTGAAATTACTTCGAAAATGACATTACCTATATGTTGGTATGTCCATAGATTAGTCATCGATGTCTATGAAATCCGTGATGAAATCTCGAATGATCTATAAATTGGAATTACTTGTGAACATGAAAACTAGGTTTTTCTGAATATGATATTATCCATGAGAAAAATGAGCACTCTGCAGAATCACAAATATGTCTTTCCTCTGCCAAAACTGTTCAATTAGAAAAATTTATTTTGATTCGGCAAAATGACATATTTGACAAATTAAAAAGAAACATTGATTTTGAGGTTTTTTTTAAAGTTCTACTAACACTTTCTAGTTCTTCAAAAATCCTCTATATGGAATCAATCTAAAATAATCCTCGTCAAACTGAAAATATTTTTGTTGAAATGAATAATAACACTTATGACTCCACTCATGATAATTTATTATTGATGAGTGCATCAATAAACGTGGTATTATGAATTTTAATCCATCATTATTTTATTGTTTGTATGAAATGACGTGTCAAAACTGTTAAGTATGAATGGCTCATAAAGGCTTTGACTGGTCCTACAGACTGATGACTTGTGGAAATATTTTTTCCAACAGCGTTTCATGTTCGGATCAACTTCCCTTGCGAAACTATTGTATATGAATATTTATGTTCACAGAAGCTGACGTGATTTATTTCAATTATCCATAAATTCTTTCAATTTGTATTTCTGATGTTTTCACTGGTTTTCCTCATGATGAAATTTAGTAAATCTATTCGAGAAGGCGTAGAATCAACTCTGTTATTTATGTGTTTGTGTATTTTCATGCGAACAAAATTGATTTTGAAGCCATTGTGGTCGAATTCTGGTGAATCACGCAAATCCACGATCTAAACTCCAAGAAACAATTTGAACTAGAGAGGAAAGAAAAAACCGTGTTTTTCTGGATTATTTAATTTCCTCCAGTATTGGACAAAATAATTACCGATGGTGTCGCTGCATTCGCCGATCAGCTGTTTACCGAAACGAGTATTGTTTCGTGTTTACATTAGATTTCTATTTGTATTAATGGGATTTTTTAGTTTAAATGTTTATTGATAATCAATAATCGAATTTGTTTCCTCAATTGTGGATCCTGTGGATTATATTGTAAGTGCAAGTATAGGTAATATTGTGCTTTTTGTTATATTTTATGTAAAATATTGAGGTGAGCACTATTCAATTTTGAATGCTTTTCAGATCATCTGGCGAGATGTTTACCAAAGGTTCCTCTAATTATAGGAAATTTTCCAATATTTATATGCTCACAGATGCTGTATAGAGGGTGAGCAAGTGTTGCAATGCAATCATTTGATTCTATGTGGGAAAAAATTATTTCAAAATATTGGAATTCTACAAGGACAACCCCATCATATTGAGGAAATGATGTCTTATAAAAATGATGGTGTGAAGGTTGACAAGATTATATACAGATACTAAGCAAGATTGTCTGGAATTTGCAAGCATATTTTAGCCCTTCTACTATACAAGGTTGTATGTACTACGAAATATTTTGACAATTCTACTGATTGTGAAGGTAAAATTGTAATATAAATGAACATTAGCATGAACAATATATTCATTTAATAGAAGCTACTAATTTTTTTTCTTTTTAGGAAGGGAAGAAATCTATGAATAGAAAATGGGTGATTAATTTTGAATAAAAATGGACATTCTTCAGAGAACCGTATGTATGCAGAACATGACGTGATCCTTGATTAATCATGTTGAAGAATTCATTACGCTAGATTTTAATGTATTATTCATTTATTGCATCTCACTTGTGTCTTAGGCTGCAGTTATAATCAAATAAAATAATTCAACTCATCTATCGATTGATTGCACCTTTTCCATTGCTAAATGAACGTCAATATTGTCAAGCTATTTTTAATATTAATATTAAATTGATACATATATGTATGATACATTGTTCAAAATTGCCAATTCTCGCAATTTATTTGAAATTCCACATGTAGATTTGATCACTGCTGAACATAAGTTTAATTTTGCAACCATCGAGAGAATCACTTGAACTCACAAGGTCTCTAGTTTTATTGCCCATTATCATATGGATTGAATTCAGCACTTTCAACTAGGCTTCTAGAATTGTTGAAACTTCTATATATTCAAAAATATCAAGTAGACTCAAAGTAATTCATTTTGATAAGAATGAAAATTATTGTACAAGAACGATATCAACAAAAATTTGAACTTGAACTGCTTTTTTCTCACAATCTTCTGGTCGGAAATGCTGTAAGCATACTCTAATATGTTTAGATACAGGTTTTTCCATTATCAAAACATGCTCCCAGGATTTACGTCTATTAATTTCCTCTACGATTTCTAGTTTATTGGTAAAGTAAACATTTTGATTTTCACCACGAAAATGGGCTCCAGGATTCCTAGAATTTTTAGAATTACATCCATAAACACATCAATTAGTGTTTTTCACGGTTTTTTCCTTAGGCATATCTTTTTATCCCAATAAAAACGTAAAAATAAACAAATAAACCCAGCTTTCACGTACTAACTGTCAAAACGATACTCGTTTCGGGCTTAGTTCCAGCTATCGCCGGCGGTGTCGCATAGAATTGTGTTTTGCTCTAAATTAGTTGTAGAACGATAAAGAATAGGTGTACAACTTTGCTTCCGCCGTTTTGCAATAGCTGGCTGTAGCGGTAAGTAGTAGTTCAAATAAATAGATCTTAGATGTCATACAATAAGCTTTGGTATTTGTGAACACATCGTCATCGAAATATTAGTCGATTTGTGTCTGCATCATAAAGTTTTTCTTAATTAATCATGTCAGTTTACGAGCCGAATTCTCGTAATTTGCGAGGGGTTTTAATTTTCTGCTTCAATATGAAGAAATTGGCGGTTGAGGCTCATCGAATGCTCTGAAATACCTATGGTGAGGCCGCTTTTAGTGGAAGAACGTGCCGAGAGTGGTTTAAACGCTTCAAGAACGGCGTTTACAACGTCGAAGACCAGCATGTCGGTGGGAGTGATAACGTTTTCGAAGATGGGGAATTGGAGGCATTACTTGATTGAGACAATCACAGGCGATCGTTATCGATTGCAATTAGTGCGTTTGAGCCAAGCATTGAAAGACAAACGGCGGCAATACAACAAGAGACATGGTAATGTGTTATTACAGCATGACAATTCTCGCCCTTGTGTTGCAAAAGTGGTCATGACATGCTTGGTAATTTTGAACTGGGAAGTCCCACCCCATCCGCTGTATTCTCCAGACTTTGCTCCCTCGGACTATAACTTTTTTCGATCAATGGCACACGGCCTGGCTGACCAGCACTTCCGGTCTTATGAAAAAGTAAAAAATTGGATCGATTCGTGGATCGATTGAAAATATTACCAGTTTCTTCAACGTCGGATTCCTATGCTGCCCGAAAGATGGGAGAAAGTAGCGATGGACAATACTTTGAATCATAAATGTAAAATCAAATTTTTACAAGCCTCGAATTTCGGGAAGAAAAGGCGGAAGCAAAGTTGTACACCTATTATATGTTTGTGTGTGTTTTCATGCGAAAAAGATAGATTTTGAAGCCATTGCGGTCGAATTCTGGTGAATCTCGCGAATTCACGATCTCAGCTTCAAGAAAGTTATGTTATAGTAGTATGGATTTCAAGACAATATGTTTCTCCCAAGTTTTTAGAGGAATGTTGTAATTTCTCGAAAAATGAAAAAATTATATTCACTCGTCGAATATGGTCGAAGAATTCTATCGAGCTGCTTTGGTGTGTACGAGATTAAACTCTGCCTGAATAGACTCGAATGCTTTTGATCTATGGATGAAAGAAAAAATACAACTCTCATTGAGCTCGATAATGATTCATTCAATGGGCGCATTTCCATTGCGATGATATGAAATCAAACATTCTATATAGACAATTTTTTTAAAGAGCGGCATGACGTCAGAGCGGAACGTGGACTTTCTTGCCAGAATGTCAAAATTATACTTTTTCCGCAAATAGAATTTTGACATTCCAGACAAAATGTCTCGGAGAAAGAAATTAAGATTTCCTAACTGTCAGGAAAATTGATTTTCTCACTGTAAGGAAAATATTTCATTTAGCCTATAAATTGGAGATGGTATTCATTTCGATGATATCAATTTTGAATTTATTTTGGTTTCAGAACCCTTCGAATTGGAGTTTTTAAAAAACCCGGTTTTTTTTCCAACCCGAACAGAATTTTCAACAATCGATTGTTAAACCGGCCCCTAATGGGAAAATTCGAAAGGGATTTATACCATGTGACTCTCTCAGTAATTACCACTGTTTTTACTTTCTTCCCCTCAGCGTTCCCGAGGAGCCATCACTTTTCAGTGAATTGAATATCCAACTTCATCCATAAGGTGGCAGAATCGAGTGTTTATTTTAATTCTACGCGAAATGGATTTTGGGCTATTGACAAAACTTTTTGTATGACATTTTTATGTGAAACTTCATAAAATAAAATGTGGGTCGGAATGTTGAAATCATGTATGTATGTATACATAAAAAAAATATGAACTTTTTGAATTGAATAATGGTGAAAACCGAAGTGACCCCTCCATATAAATTGGTGGTCTCTTGTTGAAGATATTCCGATTCGTGTTTTGAACTGTGTAGGCTCCTCTTAAATGTACGAGAACTGAGAACGCTTTCATAAACTCTATTTTCGAGTAAGTTCACGTCACGCCAATTTCTCATATTTTTTTGCTTGTGATACTCCATATATTCTCTTCTCATACCTCGTGAAATCAAATCGAGGCAAAATATTTTTTCGAAATGGGAATTAAGATGAAGCGTAATTTATGTTAATTCTTCATTTAAATCTTAATGATTTCCGGTGCAGGTGAAAGGAGGCAGGATGATATATCATTGAATGAACACGTATAACAAATAACATTGTAATTGAAGACCTTGCCGTGTACGTGAAAAACAAAATGCTCCATTTTTCTTGGATAAATATTGAACAGATAGTTTCTTGAGTAAATAAACACCTGACGTTACAATCGCTCGTATAAATAGATGCTTGGCGACTAAGTGAGTTTTGAAGTGATCACGACCAAGGAATGTGGAACAATGATCTGAAATTGGTTGAAGTACTAAACACAATGAAATTGAATCCATCCATCCACTCACGATTCCATTTTCATCTTCACTCTCAGTAATTCAATGCATTGTAAGCGAATTTGTACACGAAGCAGCTACTCATCATAACCGAGAATTGCTAGAACCGATGTTGAAGTGAATCCTTGAAGAATTGTTCGAAATTTAAAAGTTAGTTGTCAGCTTTCAATTTTTGTCCTCATCAGTAAAAAGAATGTTTTTTGTAAATTCATTACTATTATAATTAATTTTTTCTCTCACGTTGTATGAAGATGTTTATTTCTTTTTGAAAATGTCATATTTTGCATTGTTTGAACAATTTTCTTGAAGAAACGAAAACGCTCCAGGAATTGTAAAATTGGTGTACGTAGGGTACGATTGTTTCTTTACGATTTGAACTGTTGCATATTAGCAGCAAAGGGGAACCTTTCGAACTTCACATTCATAATTCTCACTCTTAACAGTCAAGTAAGGGTCGATTCACATCTGACAGTGCCGATGCTGCCGTCCCAGACGCATATTCATTACTTGCATACGGTACTCGAACTCGGCCGAACCACACACATTCTACTAACCACATACGTGATCCCATCTCATTTGGCCATATAAATTGTGGAATATGAATTAAGATTACTCGTTATATTGACACTTCTGTTTAATTTTTCCAATTTTCACTAATGACATGTGTAAGTCACCTACATTTTATTCCAGGTTTTCAGGTTATAAAGGTATTGGAATGCAGAAATAACTATAGGTACGGAGCTATAGAGAGTAAAAAGAGAAGCAAAAATCTTATACATATATTTGCGATGTTTATTATTTTCTAGTAGTATACTCGTTTAGTAATTCAAATTGAGCTACTTTTCGTGTGTATATTCTAGAATTTTTTGCAAATAATGGTGACTTTAAATATTTTTACCAGAGGTGGATAGACCATTTTGTTACTAAGGATGATTTTCCTCCATCTATTATTATAGGAAACAACCGTTAAAGTTATTGAATTCCAATGTTTACCATTTTCACATTTCGTAAAGGTCGATCACGAACATCTTCAGTGTTCTCATTTTTTCTTACATGTATTTTTAAAAATATATTGGATGGACCCCACAATGAATGAAAAAAGTGAATATTCGTATTCAATGAAACGGTTGCTACAAAATCATCAGCAACCAAATGATCCCCAGCAAGAAAAAGTCTAACCATTTCTGGCATAAAAATTAGCTGCATGATAAACTAGATAAATATTTGTAGAATTAATTCTGAATGAACATTCGGATTGCGATACCCAATGCTAGAAATGAACATGCGTCCCGACAGTGCGTACCGTACCTATACCTAGTGTGAATGGGCGAAATCTTTGCCCATTTGTTTACATAAAGAATCATATCTTTCAGACTTTTTTCGTGTTATTTTTTACAATTTCTATTTTGAATATTTGAAATGTAATTTTCGAAAACATAATTTATGAATTTAAAGAATTCAAACAACTTTCAGGACTCAAGAATGACGGAATGATGATATCCTATTTCTTTTCATATCGATAATTTCTATTTCATGGGTATTGGAATGCTTAGGTATTAATATAATAAATAACCCGATAACTTCAGTCCGGGTATTTTTTTAAAGTCTAACGCGATGGTGTTTTCGGGTTTTTATGGGTTTTTTCGGTTTGGATTTTCAGTTTTTTTATCAGATTTGATATCCTTCGGTAATCATGCAGAACTAAAGGAACTGTATCGGCGTTGTGAAAAAAGTTGCACTTACTGTTTTTGGGTCCCATATTACGAAAATGAAAACGAGAAGTCGTCAATCCCCCTAGTTAAAAAAAAGGTAATGTTTGCTTCTGGAAGGTAAGGTTAGTTCGAGTGTCAGCTAGTTGCTAGTTTTCCTTAGGCTTCGTTTTTTCGTCAAAAACAAAAAATACTACATTTTCTTCATAAATTACTATAGTGAAAGAGATTATATTCATTAAAATTATAATTATTCAAAACTTTTAAATAAACCCTGATAGAACGATCTCGGAGAACATTCACAAATATGCTATTTTTGAAAAAACAAAAAAAAAAGGAATAATAGTGAGTTTTATCAATTCGAAAAAAAAAACGAATAAACTCGCTGGGTTTTATAAGGTTCTATGCCAACCCTGCTTCAGACTCTGGTCTGATTCTGATATTTCCTCGGATTTCGCCGTGAAACAGTTTCTGCTTCGACTCCCAACTTGCTTCATTTCAAATCCGGTGAAATGTTTTAATTACCGACTTGTTGATTGACTAATACAAATAAACGCTAATTATTGCATGAACTCAATTGAATCTGTTCACGACATGTTAAACTGTAACTCAAGTTTGTTAACACGTTTCCTGTTCGATAAAAATAGGCCTTGTTGATTGATTCCTGCGAAATGGGTTGGACATGTATGTATATATCTTGGGATATTCGATTTTGATGAGCTGAAGTCCAGGAAGTTCGAGTTTCGTAAGCACTCAACAAAGTAAATAGGGAAATGCAATTCTGAAAATGCGCACACATGTTCCTTTCATTTCGGGTACGAATTATTGGGGACTTGGATTCTGTTCGTTTTCACTGATTCATCTCTTATAGTAACGCCAATGGGGAAATGAACAATAGATTTAATTGGTGTAGATGCGGAGGGGACTATAAAGCCAGCTACCCCCATTTCGTGCAACTTCACAGATCCATCAGAGAACTAGATGATAAATTCGAATTCTTATTTGGAAGTAGCAACCACAATATTTACGGAATATCATTTTTTATCCCCGTTAACATGAATGAACTCTACAATCAGGGTTTAGTCATAAAAACATCGAAGTGAATTCTCAGCCAGTCAAGGCTCTTTTAACGCTTTATGTTGAATCTATTTATACCTAGGTGAAGTGGCAATGGTGAGTAATTACGCTTTATCTTATTTTGGTGCGCAGTTGAATAACATCAAATCGAGGTCGAATCCAAAATACTTCGAAATTTGAATCAGGTGGTCTGCACTCTTGTATATATCAGAAGAAAATAACCAGAAGTATGGTCAATAAATATTGGGATTAATTTAGAACCGGAAGATTGTTGCAGATGATGAAGTGTACCGACAATTCTTCATGAGTCTATATTCATTCTTCTGGATGGCAAAATCAATCACTGATGATTATTAAATTTCTAGTTGAGAGGACTGGTTACCAAGGAGTAGATGGGTGTAGATCTGATAGTACCAGTGATAATCCTCATAGAAAAAATTTAGTTGGGCATCAATTTTTTTTACATGAACACTGTTAAACCAAACAGGGCAACAATATTCAGCAGCAGAAAAAACCAAGGCTAGCTCTACCGTACGAAGCTAATTTCTGAAAGATATCGTTTCGAGTTTTAAGCTTCAAACGCAGATCATCTGAATGGGCATGGAAATTTGGAGAGGAATCAAGTTTGATTCCCAGGTTTCCAGGTTTCGAATTATGTTTTAAGGGAGAAGAACCGAAATTGACACTCAATTTTCCATATTTCTGATGATTATTCAAATGAAATCATGCAACATCGCTTTTATTTTCATTCGGGCATAAATGCCACTTGAAAAAATAGTTTTTCATGATATCCTAATCTGCGGAAAGGGTACTTTGTATTGTTTGAAAATTAGAAAGATGGAAAGCCACGGCAATATCATCAGCATAAATGAATTTGAGTTTCTACATTAACGACTTATCCTGAGCATTTTCTCTTTCCTTCCGCCTTAACCCTACGGCATTGTTGAACTTCACTGACCGTCTAAACATAGTGAACCATTGTTGAAACAACTTTACCGGAAATTGATCATAAAGGTTGGGTGTCCGGTTCCTGTATATCTTCGCTCCTAAATATTCTTTTTAAACCATATCCGGAACACCACATAGAAGCAGATTAAGATTATTTTTTCGTAATTATAGGTAATATTATGCAATCTGTCTCAATTGTGCTATTTTCTTTTGAATATCACACCGTTTTGGGTTTTCGACTAGACCAATTATCAGGTTGAATCTCCTATTATGATGGGGCATAATTGCTTCAACCTTTCATCCTTTTTTATTTTTTTATCAAATTCAAATTTATTCATCAATAGAGAGTACACACAATAATACATTACCTTGACATTAGGGTAGGAGATTCAGGTCGTACGTCAAACTTAAGCAAAAATTTTTATACCCGAACTACAACTTTTTAACCGAAATAGATAGGGAAAAATGAATGACACATTACGGTCGTCTTTTTTTTAGAGAAATTGATAATTCCATCAACTGCATTCCTCTATCTTCTTTTGTTTTCGAGATGTAGGCCAAAATTGAAATTTGGGCGATTTCAATTTTCGTCATTATCTCCGTTTCTGTTTGTGCTAAGATGTTGAAATGGAAACATTATACAGACACTTTTTTCATAGCAATCCAGTAGCGTGCTATGTTTTTCGAAAGAGGAAAAAACAGAACTTTATGATACAGTTATAGCTCAGCAAGGAAGCCTCCTGGGAATAAACTTAGAACGCTACTTTATTGCTATGAAAAAAGTTCCTTTATAATATTTTCATTTCAACATCCTAGTACAAACAGAAACGGAGATAATGACCAAAGTTAAAATTGCACAAATTTCAATTTTGAGAATATAGAGGAATGCAGTTGATGGCATTATCAGTTTCCCTAAAAAAGACGACCGAGTAATGTGTCATTGATTTTCCTCTACCTCTTTCGGTTAAAAAGTTGTAGTTCAGGTATCTCCTATTTTGCCCACGATGTAGAATCCTTGTGAAGGCAGCTAATCTAATGGAGAGAGAGATCTGGGCTTATGAGTTAAGCTCCAGAATATTATAAACTATTTGTATAAGTATATCTTCTAATATATGTACTTAATATAGCTTGGAAGTTAAAAGAACTTAAAAAAAACTTTGGACCAACAAATAAGGACACCTTCGAATCTGATGAGCTTGAAGTAATTCAATGTCCAACAATCGATTGTCTTCATATAGTAACTCAGTTGACAAGAGTCTGTTTTTTTGTTGATATTCGATTGTATACCTTACAATTTAACTTACATTGTTTATCTAATAGGCAGAATACATGATGAAGATGATTATTTCAAGCAAAGTATTCTGTTTGGTTTAAACGATATTCAATATTGTATTGAAGGCTTCACACCAAAATGTCGAAGAATTACATAAGATCAATATAACTAGAAAGTTATATACCATCAAAATATTTAGTTTTTACTCAAAGACTAAAAAATATGAACGAAAGTTTTCGAAGGTTTGTTCAAGTGCTTTATGGTATGTATGGTATATTAATAATAATTACAAATAGTGCTGAATGATATATACCTATGTGATTTTGCAACTTGAAAGTTTGCGAAGCTTGCCGAGAAAGAAATGTGGGAATGCTGGAATCGCAAAATAAACTACCTCTATGCAAGTTGAACAGAAGGGCATTATTTGTGTGAAAAGACCTATAAAACTCGAATAGAAATTGTTTACTTAACAAGACATGTTAATCCCCTACGAAGTTATTACTCTGGATCAGACAAATTCGAATACAAGGATGGTTTCCTCTTTTGTCTGTCCGTTGTTCACGAATAGGTACCAATCGAATGCACAACCCCTATATTATGCCAATTTCAATGCATCCATTGGCCCAGAACGACAGGGGGCAAAGTTGTACTTGAGTACTGATTGAACTTGTTCCCACACCTTTTCTACCTTGTCACTAAAATAGAAATCTGTTTTTCATTGAAATTCAAATATGGGAACCAATGTTGTACAATAACCTCGCTCTGGTTCATTTATGGACCTACAAATACTGAGTCGAATATTTTCAAACTTCATGTTCATATATTCAGGTTCGGCATATATGAGACAGTAAATTATCTCAAAAACTATGTACTTTAGGCAAAAATGTTTCGAATAAAAATTTTTAGATATCCAGGAGAAAAGAAAATGAGCATATTTCGTTTTAACCTAGACCTGCAAGGTTATTTTAAGGTCAACTTGATTTTTTGAATGGAAAGGTAGATTTTCTAGTGCAGACAAAACATTCTTTATAAAAAATAGTAGTCACTTCTGTTTTGAAAGCTTTTTTTCATCAGATTTCCACATCAGATAATGTTTGGAGGAATATCGATGCAGAAACTTTGATGCGATGTAATCAATCATTTATTAAAAGAATTTGTGAATGTATCGAAGTTCAAGGACACCGTTTTCAACATTTACTGAAATAATAAAAACATGATCACTATTGAAATTTTTTTCAATTTCTTAAAACAATTCAGATGAAATTTAGTTCAACATTCTGAAATCCGATGCAAAAAAGTAAAAAAAAAACTATAAGGAAATTTTTCGAAATTTTTTCGCAGAATTGATGTGATTGTTTTAGTACCAAAATACTCAATATTTTTTACCTGAATTGTGCACGTTAGGAAGTTTTCCATGCAATACATTCTACATTTCCAGTTTGTATTTATCTATTGGCGTATTTCTTATTCTATTTGCAAGGCGTAGTTACACAAGAACTCCAACAAATTATTGTATTCTCAAATTGCTATATGGTCACGATCCAATGTGTTGTTTCTTGACCACGCATCATTCCTCCAGACATCGAGAATTATATTGAAGATTTCAACAGCTTGCATCATTCTCATGTCTATAGTACTCATGATACAGGTTATCCATCTTATTTCTTTCTTGTTTCAGAACCTAAATGCATGGCAATTCATTGGAACGCAGGGCCCTCGAAAGAGAGGCCCTGCGTAATGTCATCATCCAGTGGAACGCTAACAGATTGGATCTTTTCGAGTTGTCAGAACCAAACGAGGTGAGTACTATCTTCTACAAACATTGTTTCAACTACTATTTTATAGCGTAACTAAGGTAGGTACTAACTAAACTAAAATACACAGCGGTAGTTTAGAAATTCAAATGGGAAGGAATATTCATAATTCTTTGAATTATCATCAGAAGAGAACTTTGTAACGGGTGGAGAAAAACTCAGGATGTGCTCCAATGAATATTTAAACATCTTCAAGAGAACCTGGGGGTACGGTAGGGGTGAGGGGATGTTTAAGCTTCTATGGGCAAATTTTGATGCTAGTGGTCTGAAAATTGATATATAGGGTTCTGCTTGTTATGGAAAATATTCACGGATTTCCATTAACAATTAGTTCTACATTCCAAAAGTTATCAAATCAAGCTGCTAACTCTATACTCTCTAACTTAACAATTCCTTACTTCATAAATGAGGAATGTTCACAGGTATGCAAAATCGATCGAAACTTCGTCACAGTAGAACCTATATGTATATGAAATCACTAGTTTTTGTTTTAGTCGAAAAGACCTAGTAGTTGGGATTTTACAACCCCGTGAATATTCAATTCCTCGCGGCGATGTGACGTCATACTACATTCGCAAATCGCACTTCGTGAGACGAGAGGCCCTTATATTGGACCCGGCCACGTACTGAACCTCGCAAGTCGTTGGATGTAAAGTGACGTCACACGGATCCATTGAACTCATGTTTATAACTCGATATCTCGGGCGCTATTTGAAGTATTCAAATAATTTTTGGACACAATATTTTCATTTTCTACGGAGAATAGGAATATGTAGAAATTGAAAAATGTGAACATTCCTCATTCTACACCTTAGTCGAAATATGTGACTTGGTCGTTTCGTTACTATAAGAACTATTCTCGGAACTATTGTATGACATAAAAGTTATGAACAGCGGATGAAGTTTCGCACACGTGGCGGTAGAGAAACGGCCAAGTCTATTGTTTTGATCAACGTGTGGAGTCTGTGAACTATATCCGAAATTTTTTTGGAAGAGAGTTTTTTGTAATTTAAAGGACCAATTATTCGCAATTATGCGCCCTCAAATTCATATTTATTCTTTTTTTAAATTTGTATTCCACCAATTTCCTAGTGAAATTCTGTCTAGAATCCTCAATTGATTATTTATGTATGGGTGTTTTCAATAATAATGCTAATATAACTACAATTTTGATTCGGTTGCCACCGATTATAGAGGGTTTGTCCGCATCGTCGGTAACATTCAGGTGTATTTCGAATGATTCAGGATGATTATTTTTTCACAGCCGGTCGAACTGCGACAATAGGATATGTGTTCCGAAAGTCGTTAGACCGTATTTCCCCAAACCGGTTACGACTTTTTTCGCGACGGAACCCTTCCTTTTCGGGCCCCTCCTTGCCCCTGCCCTAGAACGCAACAGGTTGATACCCCTATTTATTACATCCGTATGTTAACGAATTTCGTCAATCCGACGACGGGCACTATTGTTGCTTCTCGAAACGGCGGCGATTTAAATCGCGTAGAAATTTTGTATGTCGGTGAATAGTGGGAGATCAAACGCTTGACAATACAAATTCTTCCAGTGACACCCCAAGCTATCAAGTCTTTTTTATACCTGCTATGGGGTGGTTCATGTCATTGTGTCTCAATAGGTTGGGTGGTTTTCTTATTTTTTCACTTTTAACTCGAAGAATTGGTTTGGGATGCAAGGCATCGTTTATGGAATTGATTTTTTTTAGTACATTCCTGTATCTTGAATTAGAAAATTTATGAACGAATGAATTATTATTCAATGGAGACGATGCTGTTTCTCAATAGTATATTCTAAAACAAGTTGCAGAATGGGGTCCTATTCCAACACGAATGCGAAAGCATGAGTGTTGGAATTGCCTTCTGCCCCGAGTATCTGAAGATAGTTTCCCTATTTCAATCCAGTTTTGTGAAGTACTCTTGAAATTTAAATAAAATTCAGATTATATATCTAATTACTTTTGTATTGTATCTTGGCAGTGGTGAGATTTACGAAATCTGGGAGATTGCGAAAATTGAATTGATTTGATTCGAAATTGATAAGATCGGAGGACAGTACTGACAACGACAAAACGAAAAATATAACTGAAAACAATGCTGTAATGAGTTCATAACAGCACTACTTTCAGTACTGAATAACGTACTCATAACGATACTGAAATAGAAAAAAAGCGATTATGGTATACAAATTCTGGAATGTTGTCGAATTATTTTTTATAATTCAGTTGCAATACTCTGCTATGCTTTATTCAACATGTTTTTTGTTTGTTTTCAATATAAGCGGTCAATTTTCCTTGTTACTTCATCTTATTGTTTTCGGAGCGAGCGAGTGACTGCGCGGGTGCAATTTTTTCTTGAATTCATATATTTACTTTGCATTAGTATTTTGTTTTTTTTTTATTTTTGTTATAATGAATTTTCATGACGTCGAGAACGATGTAGCTGAGACTGACACCGGTAAATCTCCTCTTTCAGTGATAAAATCTTATTTCATTTCTCCAGCTTCATGATTATAGACCAGTGAGCCCATGAATTGAAAATTGAAATTGATTTCGATGATAACTACATATTTTGAATTCATCTATGGTTAAGAAATGAGAACGTTCTGACATATGATCACCATTTCGAGAGTATTTCACGAAACTTGACTGAAATAGAGAAAATATCTTGAAATACTCGTGGCAGAAGGCAATTCCAACACTCATGCGTTCAAAAACTCTCTCCTTCGTCGTTTTTGAATTTCGCATTTGTGTTGAAATATAGGAGCCCATTCTGCAACTTGTTTCAGAATACTATTGAGAAACAACATCGTCTACTACTATTATGTTCTCTCGATCCCGAAATATATTTATCGTTCGGCAACTCAGACACAACAAGGTTGAAAAACTTATTCACATGTATAAACTACAAACAAACTAATAAGACAAACTTTAGACTTTCACAAACAGATATCAAGTTGATTAATGTATTCTATCAACCCAGCGGTTGCCATCAAAAATATAAAACGCAACCCACTTAATAATTTAGATCTCGGTTTAGATGCTGTTAAATTCATTTTTTTCATCAGAACTCGAAAATTATTTTTGATTCTGCGGATTCAAACTGTAAATCTACTATATTCATATTTATTATATCAGTAGTGTAGTCCCCCATTGTAATGACCGAAAAATTGCAAGTTTAGAATTCGATTTGATTTCCTCCATTTCTTCACCGTCAGTTGTATACTAACCTTCAAGAAAGCAAGATAACTGTACATGGCGATGACGAATAAGCTCAAATGCCACTGCTCGGAATCGAATAATTAGAGACAATTGCAGAGTTAATCTAGTTTCGGTAGCTCGCGCCACCGGAATGGGACGTCTTCCTCGATGTATCTTTTGGGTCATTGATCGACGACCTACCGGTTGTTTCGTGCCTGTCCACATGGAATAGGTGCGAGGGGAGCTGAAGGATGATATCATGCTTCACATCAAGATATCGCGTGTGACGTCAGTAGAAATAAAGCAGACGGGTCCCAATCGAGCACAGTTAACCAAATCATGCTGACTAGAAAGTATCAAGTCTTTCTGGGAAGGACGACAGCCATGAGGGCTCTGTGACGTCTTCAGTTCAATGAATTCGTTTCATTCAGACGTGAAACATTGCAGAAACATACCCTTTCTCATGCTTCAGTTTTTGTTTGATTTTTCGAGTACCTATATTTTTCCTTTTTTTTCATCGAAGTTATGTACTTATTCAGACTTTAACTCAGTTTATCAATCGGTATTATTCATTCATTTTAACGAAAAACAAAACCTGATGGTACGGTGACATTTGATTTTGCATAAGCTTTCTAACGAGCCCACATATGACATAATTATGTTAACATTTTAAATACATAAACTTGGTGATATTAGCCAAGGGGTTAAAGAAAAATATATTTCATCGCTAAAAATTTGGGGAAATTCAAAATCAAGCGTCACGTTCAAGTGTTGCTATACAGAGTTATTCGTAGGAAAAATATTGAATTTATTCCTGAGTATGTCGAACCCTGCAGAACGATGTCTTTTCTGGTAAAGTATACATCTATGTGAAAGAATACTCGGACCACCGGTAGCCATGCAAACCTTGGATAAAGCACGAGAAAACAATTTTCAAATTTTTTTAAAATTTTTTTTGGCTCTACGAGCATGGGAAAATTTTTCGAAGTAAGACCAATGCATAGGTTGCATATCCTGTTTATTAAACTTGATTTTTTTTTGGGGACTTGGATACGACAATTTTTCTTAGATATATCGAATTTTGAATGTAAAAGGTTCCTTTTTTACTTAACTGCCGATATCTCTGGAACTACTGGTCGCCTAACGAGCCGACAGGTGATTTATTTTTCTGCAGAAAATTTCCATCAAAAATCTGTTATGGTTAATTTCCACCTATTACCTAAGTTAACGTAAAAAACGAGCAAAAAAATGAAATTTTGCCTTTTTGTTAATCGATGGTATCTTCATCAATATTGGGGGGAAAGCTTAGGTTAGAAGAAAATTCTATAGTCTAATTTACTTCAAAGGCCCCCCTGAATCGATAGATCGATCGGTCGAGCGGGTTTTCTCGACCGATTGATAAGTTGTTTTGCATTTTTATTTATAATTAATCTTTAAGAGAAAACAAACTTGAAGTAAAAAAATTTTATTATAGATGAAGTCAAGTTTAAGGAACTTTGTTGCCTTGATTTTTTCAAAATTTCAATCAATCGATCCAGGAAAACCGATGAACCGATCGATCTACCTATTCAGGGGGGCCGTTGGGGTATATTAGGCTGTAAAATTTTCCTCTAACCTAAGATTTTTCCACCAATATTGACGAAGATTACAATCGATTAATCAGAAAAAGACAAAATGGCATTTTTCGTTCTTTTTTCACGTTAACTTTACAGGTGAATTTTTTTCATAATTACATAAGGCGAAAAATTAGTGCTAAAGAACACTTCTTTGTCTTAAAAAAAGTTTGTGACTATAATGTTCACAATTACAATTACTATACAACAATATTTAATAACAATCTAATCAGTATAAGTACGAGACAGATCTATTATAACAGTCTTTATATT